>CM022471.1:7860891-7971749 GCA_011952105.1 Coreoperca whiteheadi
TGTTTTCTTCAAGCTTCGCCTGCGATGTAATTAAAAGACACTTTTTGTTTGTTGGCTGGTGTGGCGGGGGGAGGGGGGGGTGTTGGGGGGGGGGGGGGGGGGGGGGGGGGGGGTTAAAAAAAATAAAAGAAAAAAACGTTAATCCACAATCTTCCCGACACGAGCCAGCTGTTTCAGATGCCAACGACTGGGCTTGGCTACGTCATGGGAGGAACAGGGAATCACATTTTCTGTAAAAAAAAAACCAAACCCTTCGCTAAATGTATCATCTATTTAGGCGTCCGCTGGCTTAGCTAGCTATCTACAGAAGCGAGTACAAACGGACTACATGAGACCTGTGCCAGGTGTGGTTTTATGCTAGCTACACTGAAAAAAACGGACCGTAAAATGGCAAAAGAGCTAACGTTATTGAGGGGACATGTATTCCTCCGGCACGACTAAATGAAAGAAAATATCCAGTGCGGTAAAAATCCACAGGTTTACGGTCCTGTTTTTTAAATCTTCGGCTTACTCCTCATATTAATTGTAAAGTAATTTCTGACCGGTTACTTCTCTCCCCCTGTCTGCCTCCCGTTCAAACGCTGCATACTAATGAACAGAGGGAGCTGAGAGGATGACTGGAGGACACTTAGCACCGCCTCCCTCTCTGTCTCTCCTGTGCATCTCCTTCCGCCTCTTATACGCTGAAAGAAAAAATAGGGCATTGATGAAAGCATCCCTTTATATTTAGATTTCTTTCTAAGGTCTCAGTGTCAATGATGGGTCTTGGAAAACATTTAGTCGTCTAGTACAATTCAAGTATTTGAAGAGCTTTGTTGGAAAGAAGATTTTAAAGGAGTGATGCAGACAAACAAATGGGGTTGGGAATACGTTTGGTTGCAGCTTTAGTGCTGTGATTTATATGCTATGGCAACATTGTTTGCTTATTTTATTCCTTGGCAAGTATAAATACTGGGGGTCCATGCATACCTTTTGTCTGCATTTACAGCATATGGTGAATTAGAGCAGCAAGGCAAGTAGGCTACTGACACCTGGTGGGTAATGTACAATGAGACTACTGGAAACAAATTGGAAACAAGAAATGCACGCTGAACTTCAGTTTATACCAGCAACCAGTTATTTTAAACACACACTTTTTCTTTTGGCGGTATCAGCAGCAAGGTAAGGACTGAATGATTAGTCCAGACCCACATTCATTCACTGTAGAGGTAGGAGACACCTAATCAACAATTGATGAATGGCTCTGTGGTGTGAAAAGGGAGCAGAGGCCATATGGCCAAATAGCCAATTTAAACACAATCACGGATTGGGGAACTGGGGACCTGGGTCATCTCTCAGGAACCCAGTTCGAATGAATGGATTATTGTATTTTCCCCTATAATTTTAAATGAGCACATTTGAGCAGCAGCAGCAGCTCTCTTGGTTAAGCAGCGGTTCTCATTTGCATTTAGAATAACGTTCGCTGTGGTTGGTGCTTTTGGCTTGAGGCTGTACAGTATGAGATCCTGACTAGACTTGTTGTGTCTTGTTTGCTGCAAAACGTGTTTGACTGGAGGGATGTAAGCTCAGGGAGTGCATATCAGGAGGTAACAGCACGAAGTGCAGCCTCTTGAAAATCCAATGTGCCAAAACAGTCTATCTAACAAGGGATTTATTTTTCTCTATTTGTCTGTCACTTACCCTGAAGTCTACTTGCTCATCTAGACATTAAATATCAGGCTCTGTGTTCAGGCTACAGCAAAAATCCTCATTAGATCTAGCATCAAGGAGACGCTTGGTCAAAGTCACATATATTTTAAAATATTATGTCTGAGTGTTTCTTAGGCCACCTGTTTCTACAGGTAGAAGAATGGTTTGGGGTAAGATGAGGCATGTTTGCGCTGCAAAAGTGCCATTTGGAGACTCTACCTTTTTCAAAACCAAATGTAAGAGAAATCTACCACGATACTCGTTTTTGTAGAAATGCTATTATATCACATATCTTGCATACTAAATAGCAGTGCTAATGCATTCATTTACCTACCATTTATTTTCTTTAAAGCCTCTGACAATTACAAGAGAATGGTGCCAAAGCGTAGTGTAACAGTAACACAAGCACAGAGGAGTCATGAAGTCAGCAGTAATATGCTTTATACAGCAACATCTATCTATATATTTCTTTAGCCAACATTAGCCAAAATATATTACTGGTCATACCAGACTGAGACTACAGCAGCAAAACTCCTGAGTGTGTATAATTAAGCAAGAGTTTTAAGCTATTACTCACAAATAAAACTATCTATTTGTAGGAAGAAGAATGTGTTGTTTCTTCTTTCAAAAGTTACATATTCTCACTTAAACTATTTCTCTATAATATTAAATATTCTTTGCTAAATGTGCAACAATCAAAGTAAAAGAAAAAACATCCCTAGTTATTGTCTATTTATTAGGCTTTCTAATTTCCCAGCCGAGTCCCACCACTGGTTTAACAGTGCGAAGGGCATAGACGAAACAAAAAAAATACAGAAAAGCTCTCGTGTAAAATAACCAAAGCTGTTCATGTAGGGCCCCGTTGCTCAGAGTAAGAAGCTGATAAAATAGGTTTTCAGCGCTTTTAATACCTTATAAACTTTGTTCTCCCATCATACCTCTGCCCATTGCTCCCACAATGATTCACTGTTCTCCTTCAGAATCAGCTCAAATCAAATCTTTTCAAATCAAATTTAGCCCTTTTCTGAGGCAGTCCACAGACATCTTTACTAACCCTATGACCCCAGCAGACGATTAAACACTGACGCTGATAATGAAAACCTTTCATGGCTCGTGCAGTGCCTGTTACCCACACAGCAGCCTGAACACAATTGTGCTGTGCTCAATTACTGTGGAGGATTAGATGTTTTGTATAGCTCAGTGTGTTTGTATGTGTGTTATTTGTGTTAGTGTGGGATTCATTAACCTTGGACTGAACAGGGTCCTCCTGCTCCTGCCTGTTTAATTAAGATCTATTATTCATGATGCTTTTAAGACGTTTTGTCACACAGCAGCATCCACCTCCACCTAATGACTCATTCATTGTACAGACCCACAGCAGCATTTCTCACACACACACTCGGCTACGAAACCCGGCAAAACTACCCAGAGGAGACCCATCGGTTTTAGCTCAAACTACAGAACCAGTGTACACATGGAAACACATGGAAATTTTTCTCCTAGCCCAGGGATAAAAAAAACAAAAAAAACCCACCGACCACGAAGCAGCGCTGCTCTGAAATCCACAACAGAAAAAAAAATCAATTCTCTCCCCTTACAACTGCATGACTTTGCAGCGCCGCTCAGATAAATTTCTCTTTCCATCCTCTATAAATGACTGCAGTTTCCTGTTAGTTATTTCACTGGAATTTACAAGTCACCACAAATATTTTCATTTGGAGCTGTGCTGATCTCATGTGGCCTTGAATGCAGGGCTGACTAATGCTAGACAGAATTGTATGACTAGCTACCGTTTTCACTTTTTTCAAGTAACACATATCCTGTATTGACTTCCCCTCACAAGGTAATATGACTAAAACTGTAGGTATTGCTACATGGATGCCGCTTTATGCTCACTTTACTTTACATATATTTCTACACATATTTTTATTTTACTACCTGTTTGTACTACATTACTGCACAACCTGTTTACATTCCAGTTTATACATTTTACCATTACTGTACATCTGTCTACCACATTATGATATTTTAATATATATGATATTTTTTCCCTGTATTTTTACTTATGCACCATTGTTATGTCTTAGATTCTAAATGTTCTTACATGATTTTCTTTTCTATACATATTTGTGAGCATTGTTGGAGGACGCCTAAGAACTAACTACAATTTGATTGCCAGTGACTGCTTCACTGTAAATGTTGTGCATGTGACAATAAAGAACTTGAAATCTGAAGCTTGAAAGGTAGATGGACAATGTAGTTAAGTTTTTGTTGATAAGGAAAGTTCAGATCCCTCTTGCTCTTGAGTAATAAATCCTCATACAATAGGCCACATTCACAAGTCAAAACCAAACAACATATTCTGAGTAAAAGCACATGTTTAACAAATTTAAAGGAAATTCTGTTGACATTGCAAACATTGGGTTTCATCCTGTGGAGACAATGAATAGTTATACCAAATTTCATGGCAGTCTGGGCAATATTTCCTGAGATTCCTTGTCACATTGACCCGATGATCGAGCTTGACAAAATGTCCAGAGGTGACCAAAAGCATTAGGAATCATACTATAGGTATCATTGTTTTGGACCAAACATTACCATCCTTAGTTAAAAATGTAATAAATACTCACACACAAAAGTCTCCTTGGTGGACTGATGATCATGGTCAAGTGGACTTTTTTTAACATATAGACTTTAAAAAATAAAATAGACATTAACCTATGGTTAGTTTCCCTCCAGACCCAGGGTTGTGCACAGTGATATAAATTATAACATATCTTCAGCAACAGCACAGAAAATCACACCTTTCACATGGATCATCAAATATTACTCCTGCCTTTAACGGATTGACAAAATTTTGACCTCTATCTTTGCAGTGGAGGTCACTCCGACCACCATCCACTCTGCCTCTGTTTGTCTCCATCCTGCAGTGCTGCTGTGGGAAATCAATGCCTAAGATTCAAATCTCCACTTCAAATGATTGAGATCCCTGTGGCATATAGTCAAAGACTAATTGCATAACATTACAGGGATGTAATAAAGATGTGTGTGTGTGTCCCTTTGCATCCTGTAAATCTGTTCTAAAATTCTGATGCATCCCTTAACTCAGAGAGATTAAATAAGTGTTTTCTTTTATAGAGATAGAGCTACATGTTACACAATGTAATGCCCTTTTCTCCCATCTCAAACACCAAGCTGTGGTCAGGTTTTTTTGTGGCCAAGACTTTAATTGCCAACGTACTGATGATACTGACTTGTTTATTAATCATATTTTACCAACTCTAAATGTGTTTTTTTGGGATTTTAATATTTTCCTATCCTATTTCAGGTTTATATTGGTCTGTTTTAGTGCTCAATAGCTTTATCTAGGTTGTTTAACCCATCACGAGCCACAGCAGTCTGAGGTTCTCGAGAGGGGCCTTAATGGCCACTCTGGATTCAAGGCTTGAGACCAAAAAGTAATCAGCTCTTTGAAGTCCAGACCTCAAGGCTTTAAATCACTCTATCTGCCCTCTGTCTGAGAGGCTTTTAAGATCAACGGCATTGCAGGGAGCCAATATTTAGGAGTGCCGGGGTCAGAGTCGTAATGAAACACATTTCTGCTACTGGGTATGTTTCATGAAAAAACTTTATTGTAAGAGAAAAATCTAATAAACATTGATTGATTTGGTTTTATCATAAATTTTGTACTTATTGCATGCCAACAAACATGATCCACAATGGTATTAACAAGACACTCACTGAATAACAATTGCATTTTATTTGTCTTTATGTAAGATTTTTTTATGTTCTTCATTGAATCTTACTTTGATTTGATTGTTTGGCACTGCATCAGCTTGTTGTTTATTGTGCATGTAGCCTACCATGCAGGCTTAGACACTTACCCACTCATCTTTGAATCATCAGTCCTATCCAGATAGTCTACACACACAAACAATGGGGGGATTCTGATCTGCATCCAATCATTAGGCTGATCCTGTGAGGTTAATTTATTATTTATACTGACAGAGCTAACTTGCCATTCAAATATGTGTATGGAGAGCTGATTTTCTTAAGATAGAGATGTTTTCCAGATGTACCATAACAGACACATAATGACCTCTGGATATATACTTCTTGATCTACCATAAGGTAAAGTAGTTTATGAGACTTCAAAGTCAGTTACGGTAGAATAAAGCTTTTGCAGAGACCAGAGTTCAATCCCCCAAAATTGTAAAAATTGTCATGCAAGAAAGGGTACTTTAATGATGCCCAAGCATCAACTCGTTCCAAAGGCTACAGTTCTGCTCTACTTTGTTTTGAGAGCGTGGAACCTTATTATGTGGAACCTTCCCATGTGCCATAATGTAATTACCACGCTTGTGACAAAGGAAATCGTGCCTCGCCAATTCGAGTCGCTTTGAGCTGCCCAAACTCTGGTTCCCTCAAGCTTATGCATGTCCCTATGAGTCAAAGGAGGGTGGATCCAATTGGTGGCTCTTCAGTGACAGACAGGAAAAATGCCTGAAATATCAATAACAACACTGAGGGGAAATTTGGAAATACGCAGTTCTGAAATTGTAAAATTAGTTATAAAAAACATGTGCCACATGTTTCCACACAAAAAAGGTCTGTTCAGTGAAGCTGTCACTGGATGTTAAGGATGATAGATAATCTCCCTTTAAAGACAAAGCCATGTCTGGTTGCCATGGACCCAGAAGAACCTCAGATCTCACCCCTGTTCAAAGTTCTGTGAAATCTGCATGTGTGTGTGTGCGTGTGTGTGTGTGTGTTCATGTGTATATAACATAGATCAGTGCAGCGCACACACAGGTTTTGTGTCATGTTGTCACCTCCTGAAACACCTGTGTGTTAAACCTCTTAAGTCCTGAAGTGACCGAGGCAAACACACACACACACCAAAGCTTATTTTCCCTTTGACATCATTCCTAAACCTAGGCAAAGAAAATAAGGAACAAAGGAACATATAGCCTGTTTGCATTTTTATTGCTTTATACATGGTCCATTACTTTGAAGATCAAGGAGGTAACCTTCCCTCCAGCATAGCTATGGCTCAAATTGTTTTGCAACACCATGTCAATCAAACAATGCCAAAATCATATGTACTGTAAAAAGCACAAATTATTATTATTTCTATTTATTTATCCCTATAAATTTTATAATCAAACTAAAATCAATGTTTACATTTTTTATTCATTCTTTTAACAAATTATGCTTTTTAAAAAGTGGTGGGGACATGTCCTCAGAGTCCCCAGTGTAAATGGCACCTATGACTTAAATATTCACAAACAAGAAAATGCATGTTCAGGTGGAATAGTATTATTTCATTTAGCGTTCTACACTTTGTCTTGATTGTCAATTTAAAAACAAAATGTGTTTGAAGATCACTTCTCTCCATCAATACCCATTACACAGCGTGGACCAAATAATTTCAAGGGTCACAGAGATCTCGGTAAGATGACGGTTTAATAATGGATTGATATATAGAATGACAGAAAGTTGAAAGGTAACCAAATGATTTCTTCGTTGGTCGTTGGACATTTACATGAGATGATTCTCTGAAAAGTAAAGCCTCACAAAGGTGACAAAGCCACACAGCATCCTCCACTGAGCTGTTTATGATCCTTGTAGTCTACCACAAAACACTGACTGGTCCATTACGTACTAATAGTCCCCGGCTCTGCTTGGTAATAATGAGATCTCAAAGTGTCCTGGAGCCATGGAAACAAGAAAATACTATTAGAAAGTAAACCTTGGTAATAATGGGAATGTGTGCTTGAGTTTCTAGTGCGTGTGTGCTTTGGTTTGACATCCTGCTATTCCTCCCTGCAATTAGCCCGGGTGTGTGCATGTGTTTGTGCAAGTGTGTGCAAGTGTGTGCATGTGCGAAACCAGAGACGGTTAGAGATGCTGTTAACGCTCATCTGTTGCCATAACAACTGCTGCAGCCCCACTGTGAGTTGGCTCACCGACTGACTGGAGGGTGTTCTGGCTGGTAAGCTAACTTCCAGAGTGTCTGTATGATCAGCAAGCAAGGTCACTGATTTACTGTCAGTTTCTCTGTCTGACGTACTGACAGAGAGGAACGAACTGGCTGTTTGAAGCACATAGATTCCATTTTTACAGAAACATTTCACAGTTAACACTTGGAAGAGCTGGCTTGAGCAGAGGAGCCTTTTGACAATATGTAGAACATAAAGACACACTTTGTATAACTTACTGTAAGGTAAATTAAAAGGCCCTTGATGAATTAGTGATGTAGCCAATAAATGAACAGTAGAAAGGTAAATACTAATTTACCAATAAACTAATGAAAATAGGAGCATAAATGATCTAAACATTATCTTAATTTTTAAAATGGACAGTATTAGTGATGTATGTAATATTTAATGGAGGCGGTTGATCAGTGTATTTATGAATCCTGACACCTAGTGGTGAGGATTTCAAATTGCATATTTGAAGCTTACGAACTGCTGCTGCTACCTTCTCTCTCTCATGTCAATCTACTTTCAAAGACATATACATTGTTTTGAATGGGCAATTGAGTTATATTGCCTACAAGTTACAAGTACAGAAATTGTTCTACCTTTACAGTATTTGCTATGACGATTGGGCTGCTTGTATCACCCATTTGTATCGTGGAAAAAGATGATAAAGAAACGACAGCCAGAACAGTCAAAGCCAGACGTTTATCCACGCAACGTTACAGTGTGTCACTCTGAACTCAAATCCCACATAAATAGAAGCTGAAAACCATCAAAATTGCTATAAAATGAGCGTTTAAAGGGCCCAAGGACACACGGAAGAGATAACATAACGTGGATGTTAATTTAGGGGAATTGTACTGATATCTTTGCACACCTCTATGAATCTTTTTAAACCATGCGCATGTATTTGAGTTCATGACAGGCATAAACTGGGGCTAGCCTGCTGCTAGCAGCTAATCTGGTTCACTCTCCATTTGCCGGAACACAAAACACGAAACCCGTACCCTTTTCCCCAACTACTACAATCATTTAACAATTCCCTTTGGCATAAATAAAGCTCTGATTTAGCTTATCTTACTCTGGTACTTCAGAGACAACAAACCTACAGCGGAACTGCTGTTTTATCGGATGGTACGGACACTTTTGACGAAACACGCGCTCGGCCCAATCAGAAGACGCGGCTCTACAACGTCATTCCGTACATACATGTGACCAACTGACATGGAAGCCCCCACGCGCATCTCTAAACTGTGAAGACACTGGCTGTCCGCGGATATTTGTCTCGTTTTGTGGTCGTGGTATTTAGATATGAGATATCTTCTCCGATTGGGGCATTCGTTTGCCCGCCTTAATGTCCGTTTATGTCACCACAGTGTTTACAGCAACCATGCAAATCCACGAAGACTGGGAGTGGACCTTGGGGAAAAGTGAGTTGACTTTCCCAGCATCCCTTCACTTCCAGTAACGTTAACTGTTAACGAGCCAGCCATGATTCTTCTTTGTAATGTCTTTTGTAACTCATAATGGGTTTCTTGGTATCCTCACTTTTACACATGTAACCCAGCTCTTATAGAGACCCAGAACAGACAACCGGCTGTGCTGGTAACTTACCCAGAACACAGAATAGCATCGGTAACATTACTGCATCTAGATGTGACAGTGGTTTCAGTATCTCAGACATTTTGATGCGTTGTGGTCTTGTTGTTTTTGTAGGAAACTTGAGATCTCTTCAGGGAGGTTTGCTAGATTTGCTGATGGATCCGCTGTGGTACAGGTAACCGTTACACCAAACGTTGCTCGACGTCCTACCTTATCCGTATTCCTCTTATATGTTTGTACTTTAATTCCATAATATCTCTATGTTGTAATTTAACCATTGCTATTACTGTCTACTCTGTATACACACACTGTATATTACATGTCTTTCCGTTATGGGACAAGGATCTCTCTATCTTTTCCCCCTGTTGTTTTGATGGAGTTTTTCCTTGAACCGAGGGGTCTTAAGAATAGAGGGTATCATATTTTGTACAGATTGTAAAGCCCTGTGATTTGGGGCTTTAAAAGTAAAATTGGCTTAATTTGACTCTCAAACATTTCAACAAAACAAAATATTAGTAGTTAATGGTTAAATCTTGTAGATTAAGACATGTATTTATACACATTTTCTGCTTCCACCCTGACTGTTCAGAGCTTGCAGATAAGGGTGTTTTTGTTTTAGTGTGTGCTGCTTGTGTGTAAAATGGCTAGATTAACCCACTAGGGAGCCTCAGGCAAAAACTACTACTGACCCCCCCCCTTTTTTTTTTTTTTTTTTTAATTTAAAAACAGGTAGACAAGACAGGTAATAATGCAGGACCCACACTGAGGCTGTTATCATTTTAGTTGATATTGCGCTTTACTGGTGTGTATTGCCAAACACTTTTGCTAGTTAATCAAATGAACAAAAAACAGTTGATATATGACTATGGGGCCCTTGGGCAGTTAGCCCAGTTGGTAATCCACCCCTAGTGTAAAAGAGCTTTTGTAAATTAAAGTTTTGTGCTGTGTAGTGTGGATCTTCACTGCTTAAATGTATATATATTTTGAATTGTACCTTTATTTTGCCAGGAATATTCTCACTGAGATTCGGAATCTCTTTTACAAGGGAGTCCTGGCCAAGACAGCAGACCTAATACCTAATGAAGAAGACTTCTTCACGAAAAGAAATGTAGCGTGCTGTAGGGCAAAACATGGCAGTCCCAGATGTTTGATGCTATGTGTGATTTTTATATACAGTATATTTTTTTGTAACGTGTTCCATTTCATTCTCTATTTGAAGCTGGGAGAGACCTCTGTGATGGTGACTGCTGTGAGCAAAACCAAACCTTCTCCGACTCAGTTCATGCCTCTTGTGGTATGTTCTCTAACATCACAGTAAAATTCCCAACCTAGAGTGCGAGTGTGTAGAATTTATCGTAGTCACTCAGGATAACTTTTCTCTAGTCTTGTTACATCTATATGTAACGTGAATGGATTTGATAGAAATATCATGAAGCAGATAGAAAGTGTCACCGAGCCTGTCATCATCAGTCAACTAGAAAGATGACCTTATGAGTCAGATGACCTCAGTACAGAACTGCAGTAGCGCAACATATTTCTGGGTTGTTTATTGAATAGACATTCATTTTGATTGACAGGTTGACTACAGACAGAAAGCCGCCGCTGCCGGTCGAATCCCCACTAACTATTTGAGGCGAGAGCTGGGCACCACCGACAATGAGATCCTCACCAGCAGACTCATAGGTGAGCTGATAAGAATGTGTCTTGTTATATGTATCACTTTGATGTAGCAGGCTGGCCTGTGTGCTGATGTTGTACTGTGAATGCCTTTGACTTGAGTGCTTCGACTGACAGTTCCTCGTGTTTCTGTTGCTCAGACAGGTCGATTAGACCACTGTTCCCTGCTGGTTACTTTTATGATACTCAGGTCAGTTCAGTTTGAAACCGTTTTCCCCATTATGTGTTAATAGTTTTGCCCTTATTGAGCAAAGACAATATCAATGTTGTATAATCACGTGTATCTGTCGCCAACTTTTTGTGTACTGTGTGTGCGGTCTGTATGCGTGTCTGTTAATGTCTCCTGAAGATCCTGTGTAACCTGCTGGCAGTTGATGGTGTCAATGATCCAGATGTGCTGGCTATTAATGCAGGTGAGTTAAATCTCAGCTGTCCATGTTTTCCACAGAGCATAGTTTTTTGGATCCTTAGCTAAAACAATATTTTCTTTGATTAAAGCTTCCGCTGCTCTGGCCCTGTCTGACATCCCCTGGCATGGACCCATAGGTGAGGAACACACAACAGATTTAGGCCTATTCACATATTTTGCTTTATTGAAACCTGGTTTTCACTTCTCTGTTTAATTTCAGTTCCTGGAATCTTATTTTACGCTTGTTTAGATCTACTTTGGTATAGCTTGTGTGTTTGTGTTTTTGAAGGTGCTGTGCGTGTGGGCATGGTAGATGGAGAGTTGCTGATCAACCCCACTAGGACGGAAATGGCTTCCAGCAGTCTTAACCTGATTGTGGCTGGAGCCCCCAGTAGTCAAGTGGGTAAGTTGGCAAACACTATAAAACTCCCAGCAGTGGTTATTTCCTGAAAAAAACGTTTCAACCAACAATAACACCAATAGTCATTTAGTATTATGCATGAATATGTCATAATGCTATAAACTAAAAGCTGCTTATAAATCAGTTGCAAAGTGTAGCTTCCAAGCTAAGAAGCATTACTTTGCTGTATAAATACCAATAATTAATGTGATTAGTAATTTAGTAACTTTAGGAATTGTTTCTAAAAATCCAAATCGGCTAAAAATGTAATAAAGCCTGTTGGCAGAAGTGGGCAATATAAATGTGATGTCTTATGTTGGAATAACTCCTTAAGAATTGGGAGAATGCAATAACTTTACATGTAATAACACTATTAAACAATATTACTTGTTGTTATTATTATTATTACCACACCGTCAAATGAAAATGGCTCCCACCTTGTTGCCAGTCAGCGTATTAATGTGATGATATTCATTATCCAGGTTTTATTAAATGTTTTTGAAAGGGACATTTTATTTCATTTTGACAATTTATTACTTTAGCTACTTCAGTCACAAGTAGGGCTGCACGATATGGTAAAAAAGAATGACTTTGTAATTATTTTCACCGATATTACGATTGCCATATGATTCACGATGAGTGGGAAAACACAATTTTCATTTTCACTAAAATAACTATTATCATGGTGATGTGACTCTGGTTGGGCCCTATACAAAACAAACATGTTTCCTTACATCTGGGAAAAAAAGATTTATAGTCCAGGCCATCTCTGCAGTGCTACAGCACTTAAAATGCTGTGCTGTCACACATTTTACCTTTATCAAAACGTTGCAGCTTCTGCGATTTGGATATTGCACTTGGCCATGTTGCGATTTCGATCATATTTCGATTAACTGTGCAGCCCTAGTCACAAGTCGATGTCATCACCACAAATGTGCTCAGCATCTGTAATGTTCAGCTCAGTGTCCCAGGTAATTATTTAGCCTCTCTTCTGTCTGTCTGATGGTAGCATCATACAGCACTTGTTTAATGTGACTCTCTGTCTGCCAGTGATGATTGAGGCGTCTGCTGAGAACATGCTGCAGCAGGACTTTTGTCATGCAGTAAAGGTGGGAGTGAAACACACCCAGCAGATCATACACGCCATCCAGCAGCTGGCGCGAGAACAGAAGGTTGCCAAGCGCACCCCGGTCAAGGTCTTCTCAGCTCCGACTGACATGGTGGAACATGTTCGCCAGTAAGTGATACAACTCTTTTCCATAGAGTGACGAAGGTGACAGGCTATGGCTGTGCACATGCTATACAAGGAGTGTTTTAGCTATCTTAGTAGGAATTGTGTATGTAGGGGTAAACCTTAGTATGGCACTAGGACTGTATTTAGATATCATTTCTAGAATAAAACAAAATCAGGGATTTGTTTTCCTAAATTAAATTGTCTGTAAAATAGACAAAGGCAGACATAATTCAGCAGTGGGTTTACCTGTAGTACTGGGGACCTTGATAAAGCAGTATCAAGATTGAGTGACAAAAATAGGATTAATGTTGTTTTAGATGTTAGTAATGACTTGTGTTTCCTTTTCTTCCTTGCAGATTAGCTTCCGAGAAGATCTATGCTGTTTTCACTGATTCCACTCACGATAAGGTAAAGTCTGACGTCTGTTCCCCATATGTTGACACAAAGTTATCTCTGTGTGTTAGCCTTCTGTTAGACCACCACATTCAGTTTTCTGTTTCTGTTGGGGATTAAAGTAATTTAAATCACTTCTCTCTGATATGACAACGTTTATGAATTCAGAAGATTACCTCATCTCTTGATCAATAACGGCAATAATCTTATCACAATCTTTTCTTTAGATTTCAAGGGATGAAGCTATCAACAAAATTCGACTAGAAACTGAAGAGGACCTAAAAGGTAGATCATTTTCAGTATTTATGTTGCATGGAGAGCATTTTAAGTTAGCTGTGTCAATTATTGTTGCAACCCCACCTTTACACAATCATATATTTGTATTTATTCGGTTTCAATTCAATTGTGGCTGTGTACTTAATTTCTGATCCTATCTGTCAGCTGAACATTGTCAATTGATATCTCCAATGTGCAGAAAAATTCCCTCAGGCTGAGCAGTTTGAAGTCCTTGAATCCTTCAACACTGTGAGCAAAGAAATCTTCCGCAATTTAGTGCTTAATGAGTACAAGAGGTAAGCGTCGTCCAAGGGGAAATTAACGCATATTCTCATGACACATAATGAGCCTTTGTAATTGCTGCAAAAATGTATTTGATTTTGCGTGTTGTAGGTGCGATGGGAGGGAGTTGACCGCTTTAAGGAACATTTCTTGCGATGTCGACCTCTTTAAACCGCTGCATGGCTCAGCTCTGTTCCAGAGAGGACAAACACAGGTAGGTACAGAGCAGGAAGGCCCCAGAACCGTCATTTGAAAGGTACATTTTGGGAGAGAAGGACACCATCGTGCACAGATTTGATGGAAGAGATAGAAGACTGATGTTTGTTGGTGTTTTCTGCACAATGGTGTAGGTGTGACAATAAATGCAATAGCAGGAGGAGGGTGACCAATGAGGTTCTTTGTTCTGAAAAATAGATTTTTACTGTGAAAAGGCCGCTCTGGTCTTTTTAACAGAGAGCGCTCAGTCCTCCTCCTCTTCCTTTTCCTGTAGGTGCTGTGCAGTGTCACATTTGATTCCCTGGAATCCAGTATCAAAGCAGATATTATTACCACAGCTTTGAGGTAAACTTATCGCTTATTTTCACACATGAAACTACACATTCAGACTGTTTACATTATCAGCACGGTTCAGATAGTTTGGGTCTGAAGCTCGTTAAACCACCTTTTTAGTACTTTCCTGTCTACATCTAAACGCCATGGCACACAGTGTATGTGAAATAGGCAAACCTGCCTATGAGGCAGCCTAAATTATCCACACTGTCTAAAAAAAACCCATTAAAGGTCCAGTGTGTAACATTTAAGAGGCGCTATTGGCAGAAATGGAATATAATATTTCTAAGTTTTCAATAGTGTATTATCACCTGAAAATAAGAGTCGTGTTTTCGTTACCTTTAGAATAGGCCGTCTTTATCTACAGAAGGTGCGGGTCCCCTTCTACGGAGGCCGCCATGTTGCACCCCCATGTTTCTACAGTAGCCCAGAAGGGACAAAACAATTAATGTCTCTAGATTGGGCCTTTTGCGTTTTTCGTGAGTTTCGCGGCCACCATACTTTCTCCTACATGCTTGGAACGGGAGGGTGAGCCGAGCAGGTTGCAAACTGCGATTTCACCGCTAGATGCCTCTAAATCCTCCACGCTGCACCAAAAGTATTTGAAAAGACATTTTAACCAAGGTGTCTCATTCATTTTCTTTGTGCAGTGGCATTAAAGACAAAAACTTCATGCTTCACTATGAAGTGAGTGAAATCTTGTTTTTATTTTTAAAGTCATTATTAGATACATGATTCTGTATCCTTTAGTTTTAAAGGTGAACTTAAAATCAACCTTGCCTTTAATTTCAGTTCCCTCCATATGCAACCAATGAGATTGGAAAGATGGGAGGCATCAACAGGAGAGAGCTTGGACATGGTTTGTGTGTTCTACTTGTTTTCAGTGTTCGCTAACCACCAAGACTGTGTGAATGTGGATGTATTTGTTCATGTTTGTGTGTGTGTATTCAAAGGGGCCCTGGCTGAGAAAGCTCTGAGACCAGTCATTCCTAAAGACTTCCCTTTCACTATCAGGGTCACCGCTGAGGTGCTTGAGTCAAACGGTGAGCGTGGTGACACCGTTTTTGAAAGAGTAAAAACAATACAGTCGTCACAGGAAATGTGTTCATTGTCTCAGACTTTTATTTTTTTTCCCCCCTGTTTTTATCTCTCTGTCGCCTCTCAGGATCCTCCTCAATGGCTTCAGCTTGTGGAGGCAGCCTTGCTTTAATGGATGCAGGTACCAGAGTGGGAATGCATGAAATTAGTAGTATTGTAGTAGTATTTTTCATATTTATTTCACTTTACTGCTGCAGCTGCAATTTAACAGTCAACCCAACAAAACAGTCAATTCTATCTAGAATTTAAAATTAGGTTGTATTCAAAGACAATAATTAACTCAACAATATAAAGAATATTTATATGTTCTACCATAGAGGACTTTTATAATGGTACTCAAAGAAAATAGACACCACTATATAAAGATGGATACATAGGATAAGATAGCTACATTGTGTTTTGATTCTGCTTGTTTCTATTCACATTTAGTAAAGTGCAATTTTGTGATAATGTGTGGCTGATATGTCCAAATCTGTGTCTCCCAGGTGTGCCGATCTCTTCTGCTGTGGCAGGTGTAGCAGTTGGCCTCATCTCCAAGGCCAACCCAGAGAAACCTGCTGAGATCCAAGACTACAGATTACTAACTGACATTCTGGCACGTACAGTACAGCTGTAGCTAGTATGTGTGACCAACGATTTATCACCACCAAATGGAAGAGAAAGTGTAGTTAAGCAATACAAATCATCAAAAGGTCATAGCTAATGTCCCTGCTTAATTATATTGGAGATGTTGAAGATGAGCTAATTTATTATTTTCTAAACAGGGAATAGAGGATTACCTCGGAGACATGGACTTCAAATTGGCAGGAACAAACAAGGGCATCACTGCTTTACAGGTACTGTGTCGGAAAACTCAAATGTTCGCAACAAACGTTTTGGCTCACCCGGTAACTGAAAGGGGCAGGAAAACTAAATCTATTTACCTGAAAAGAAATGTTTCACCTGGCCCCTTTCCAGCGTGGTGTAAATAAAGTTTGTCACTTTGTGAAACATTAAAGAAGAGACCAGGGCAGATTTGACTTTAAGATTTGCTTGCCCCAAATACATAAAATGTAATTTGATGCTGCCACACTGTGTTGAATCATTGTCACAGCCAGCCCAACAGGATCTTGTTTGGAAAAATAACTGTTGCTTTGTTTTGAAGACTGTATGGCGGCCACAGGGACAAATAGCCAAAGACTACATGAAACTATAATGTTGTTGAGTTTTAGTGGGATTTGACGCTCTGCATGTGCTAGCTTTGCACCCTGCCAATAAATAAGCTCAACAATATCACAGCTACGCTCTTAATGCTACTTGCAGTTTCATCCTTTATCCCATATTTTACACACCTTTATTTAACTTCCAGGCTGATGTGAAGATCCCAGGTTTGCCCCTGAAGGTGGTCATGGAGGCTATCCAACAGGCCACAGGTGAGCTCAAATGGCAGTGAAACTGAACATATCACACCAAAGAATGAAGTGTGTACGTATGTTTGGTGGTTTGATGGCCTTTCTTTTTATAATATTATGTTCCAGTGGCAAAGAGGGAAATCTTGGGCATCATGAACAAATGTATAGCAAAGCCAAGAGAGACAAGGAAGGAGAATGGACCTGTTGTTGGTGAGTTTTGTGTTTGAACATAATATTGTGTACATTTTAAAGGAAGAGAGGGACAGGCTGCGTTGAAGTTGAACATGTTCTGTTTCAGACGTTTTAAAGGTGGAATAGGTCAGATTATGGTGTGAAAGGTTTTCTGATATAAGTTGTAAATGTCTGTAAGACTAGTAGAGCTAGATAAGTAGGGATGATGGCTGGACTACTAAACGGGCCATGACATTAAGACGATGCCGCCTATCAAGCAGTACTGTGTACTGATTACTGATGTGTGTGCGTTTCATTCTGTCTTCAGAAAATGTCCGGGTGCCTGTTTCCAGACGCGCCCGTTTCGTTGGTCCAGGGGGCTATAACCTTCGCAGGCTACAAGCTCAAACAGGTAATCTAAAGTTCATATTTAACTGAATCAGAAAACCGACCAGAAACAAGGACGTCTTTGTGAATGAAGTACAGTTTTCCTTTTTTCAGTCAGCAACACAATACAGACGTTTTAAACAGAATGTTGACACTGGAGATTTGGTTTTTCTTCCCAAGGTGTGACAATTAGTCAGGTGGATGAGGAGACTTTCTCTGTGTTCGCTCCAACGCCAGGAGCCATGAACGAAGCCCAAGACTTCATCAGTGACATCTGCAAAGATGACGTGAGTCTCCACCACTTGTAGGAGCCTTTTAAAAAAAAAAAAAAACTGCACGTTTTTGAATAACGAATGTTTATTAATAAAAAATCATGCCTGGTGCTTACCACACTATATGTGCTGCGAAAGAGTCTGACTTTGACCTGAACATGAGGCTGTTTGCATTTGTGTATGCATGTAAATTCATGGCTGAACATGAACATACATGTGTACTTCTGTTTTGTGTCGCAGCAAGAACAGCAGCTGGAGTTTGGTGCCATCTACACCGCCACCATCACTGAGATAAGGTAAAGTAATACATTTCGACGTTTACTTTAAAACAGTATTTGATGCCAGCCATTAGTACTCAGTTTAAACATGCTATCCGGGAGAATTTTATTTATGTTCTCAATAGTCAAGAAAATCCCACTGGGATATCAAACTGTGGATAAATCAAACCTTTCAGAATTCAACCAGCTTCTGAAGCCTTTGCCTACTTTGCTTCAGGGAAATTGGTGTTATGGTGAAACTTTATCCCAACATGAGTGCTGTCCTGCTGCACAACTCACAGCTGGACCACAAGCGGGTCAGTACATTTGCCTCTGCATACTGTTGCTGCTTGTGTGTCCATGTTTCTATGAGTGTTTGAGAATTTAATCACTACGTAAAGAACTTTTTTTATTTTTTATTTTCCTCTTTTAGATCAAACATCCAAGTGCTTTGGGTTTAGACGTGGGACAGCAGATACAGGTATGTGTCAACAACTTACAGACTGTATTGTCAAAAGTAGTGTGTTTACATTCTGGGCTCGTTGTCTCTGACTGGACTTGTGCTAACAGGTCAAGTACTTTGGACGGGACCCAACCGACGGCAGAATGAGACTTTCACGGAAGGTGCTCCAGTCTCCTGCTGCAACTGTCGTCAAGACATTAAGCGAGAAACAGAGCATCTCCATGGGTTCAAGCAACAGCCACACGACCAGCACCGATTTGTGACACACCAACACAACAGGCTGACTTCTGTTAGCCACCAAGGTGGATTTAAAGTAGATTTTTTTTGTTACAAAATAGTCCTGTCGAGAAATCTACCAAGCCAAGAGCATCAGATCTTTTCACAAACTGAACCAGTGCTGTACATAAAGTGGCTTACCCTGCGGTTGTGGGTATGGACGTGATTAAACTGCACTGGAGTGAACTGCAGCTCATCAAATACAGTGTCCTGCTGTCATTGTGCGTCAATGGATATGCACAAACTGAGAAAAACACTTGGATTATAATAAGCAAGAGACACGTTTTCAAAAATTCTGTATATTCTATTTTTAAATATCCCCTTTCATGTTGTCTTGTTTTCAGATTTGCCACCTCAAGTAGCATTGACAGAATCAAGCAGTAAGAGGGTTTCCCCCCAAAAGTCACCTAGCAGTTTTTACCTGACAGACACAGTGCACTCTAACAATGGGTTTCGTATTCACGTGTGATAATACTGCCTCTTGCGGTATGGGACAGTGTGTCCTCTTAAGCTGCCAGGATCAAGATATGGACAAAGAAAGCAACGTGAGAGAAGTGTACAATTATTTTTATTTTTTTTAATATTCCCATTATGCTGTGTTACGTTTACGGTGTATGTGAGTCATCTGTAAATAAAACAATCAGTGGTTGCTTTGTAGTGATAAATTCACAACCATTTCTAGCAAAACATACCACACAAGCGTAAAGAACTAGACTGTAATCTAGCCCAACATGCCAGATGTTGTACAAAAAAAGCCAACAAAGAATTAAACTTAAGTGCCACAAATTGTACTCGTAGAGAAAAAGGTCAATACAACCAATTGAAACAGTGTAAAACCAGTCATAGTAAAAGTAAAATCAGGTTTTAGACTTTAAAACACTGGTTACATGATAAGAAGAAGAAAAGAAAGCAATACAATAAAAGTGGATAAATCTATTGAGAAACGAATAATTAAAGACATGATAAAGTGTTCTCAGTTGGTGCTGATCTTGTGCTGTGACACCTGACAGCTGGCATCCCTTTTAGCACCAGTGACCAAGCAGTGGTCCACACCATTTTTTGATTTGTTTGAAGAGATCTTCCACCCACCCTGGAGCATGCCTAGTCGTTAAGAGGCTGTGTTTATACAGAGCTGCTGTCATTCCTTGGTGGTTCAAATGGGGACGTACACAGGGACCTCATCACCAATTATAAGTCCCGTGAAGGCAACAGCTTGATATGTGCAGTGTTCAGCCAGTGGGCTCCTAAATAATCTGATGGTCAAGAGAGAGTTCCCTACACCCGCGAGATGTAGGCTACAGCCCTGAGGCTCAGGAAATGGGGAATTAACCCATGTAAAGAGCTGCTGTGTCACACTCTGCCTCGATGTGGTTGCCCCCTTGGTGATTTATCTGACAGACTGTAGAATTGTTTACATAAATAAGAATGCAATTATTCAGGAATTAGAATTATAAATCTGAACCCTGACCCTGCAGCAGAAATATGCACCAAATTAAGATGTCCTCTCCATTGGGTAAAAATGTAGACAATACAATTGTATTAATTAATACAATTAATTTAGCTCTGTCAATGCATACTTCTTCCATTTATCATGTTGTGAACTGGAAACTGTTTTCTGAATATTACAAAGAACAGAGAGTCCTTTGCACTGTCCAATACTGCTTGGAGCTTTATCATTTTTTTCTAAGAACTGTCCCCCTTTTGGGCAGGAAGAGTACAGTACTTACTGCAACGTGGAGTGATTTTTTTTAGGCTGGAAGACATTTTCTCAATATCTGTACTATCTGTAATAAACTGAGGTGGTATTGAAATCATTTGTGTGTCGATTTGGCGTAGTGGTCCGATGCTGGAAACGTCTTAATGGCAAGCTATCTGGCCCCTAGATGTTTATAAATTCATTAATTCATAAAAAAAGAATGTGAAGAACTGTTATTTTTCCTGTTTTAACCATTTGACATCCACTGGTTATTACGATGGGCCAATAATGTCTATGTTTAAATGAAGTATAGTACCGTGTTTTAATAGCTAATTAAAAAGCATCTAAAAAATGTCCCGCTGTTACCACTACCTTGGTCTACATCATGTGATGTACAGGTCACTGCTGCTGTTACATTTCTCACCTGTAGGTGGCGCACGTTGAACTTCTGGTACTGCGGTTTTGCCATTGGATGATGTCGCTCGGGGGAGGAGACCCCGCGGCAGTTGGCGCTTGATTGACGTCGAAGAAGAAAAAGAACACAAGATCGGATTACAAGATGGCGGTCTGTGGACGTTAGCAAGAAGGCCGTTTGAGTTGTTGTGTTCTCTGTGAATTTTACTGTTTAATACTAGGCCTCCTGTTGAGTGTGAACGTAATATGTTTATGAAATAGCTACTGATACATTTAACTGCTATTGTGAACTTTACTTAGACATGCATGTTTTATAACATGCGGGTGGAAACAAAGTTAACAGGTCGAGGGTAGGAAAACACCAGACGGGTGAGGCGGTAGCTCGTTAGCAGTCAGCTAGCCTGCTAGCTCCGACTCGGTGACCATGTCGGACACTCGGCGGCGAGTGAAAGTATATACGCTCAATGAAGATAGGCAGTGGGACGATCGGGGTACCGGACACGTTTCGTCTATCTTTGTTGAACGGCTGAAGGGAATATCATTATTAGTTCGGGCCGAATCAGACGGTAAGTTCCCGGTTAGCATAGCCGCATTGACGTTACGGTGGCTAGCGATAGTACGCTAGCTCCTAGTTGTTCCGACAGAACGCTTCAATTTGCCACTGTGTATTGTTGGGTAACATGTTGGGCTTTCTTCTTTGAATTTGCTCCAGCATTTGGAACCAAAGATTTAAGGCTGTGAACAACAGCAGCTCTGCCTCTAGATAAAAGACAATCATTTATCGACTAGCTGGTGCTAGCAAGTTCGTTGGTTTAGCAGGCGACGTGATCTCAGTAGCATGGGGGCCTTCAAAGTCTAAATTAAACGTGCAAACTTGTTACTGCTCGGGATTGTAAACCATTATTTTTTGTATGTACAGATCATAAAAATAAAACATTGGAAAAGGCTAGCGGTGGGTAATAATCCCTTCTGTTGTTAGTTGTAACTTTGTATTGTGGCAACATTGTTTTATTCAGCGTTTCACATTGTGTACTTGAAGTTAGCGTTACATGCACTCTGCCAGGTAGATTAATTGAGCTTAACCTTGAAGAATTGGTTTAGTTATCATTTGGTAATATTCGTTGTGGTCATTCGCACCAGCTAGAAAGTGAAAAGTTACCTTTGCGTTTTAGGGTCACTTCTGTTGGAGTCGAAGATAAGCCCGAATACTGCATATCAGAAACAACAGGTAAGAAAAGATCAGCCGAGTCTGGATCAGCTACAGCATGTCACATACCCGTTAGAATCAAACTCTCTGTATTTTCTAAATAGTTACATTTGAATCATTTCAACATTCAGACTTGTTGCTGGACATTTGATGCTACAATGATGCAGTGCAGACAATGAAAATTCAGTATCTGGTCCGATTGTAAACCTGGAAACAAGTAATAGGCAGGTTGCATTAGTATATACAATACCAGCAAACTCGTTTAATAAAAAATAAATAAATTAACAGTCAGCACCATGACCGATTTTTGTAACAGAAACGTGGTTTGATATAATAGATTTGAGCCAAATGTTATGCTTTGCATATTGTATAAGTGACCATTCATCATTTTAAAGGGCTTGTTTCCAGGTTTATACATTTACAGGCCTGAAAGCGTGTATGTGTTACGCTAATAATGTGAGGTCTCACTCTTTTTGAGGCGTGTTTTGAATAGGAGACGTCTTGCGTGTGAATGCATGCCTCCATGGTTCAGTGTGTCCTGTGAATATGATCAGCATTTCTTTTTATACAGTTTGATGTTTCTTTCTCCTCTTTCCAGGACACACTGATTGTCTGGTCAGAAGCAGATAATTATGACCTTGCTCTAAGTTTCCAGGAAAAGGCTGGCTGCGATGAGATCTGGGAAAAGATTTGCCAGGTAAAGTCAATCCAGTTTTACCAGGTTTTGTCCATTGTTTTAAAAAAATGTATTTACTTTGGCGTGCACAAACAGAAGTGAGAAATTGTATTGACACTACCACAAAGGGAAAGAGGCAGTACATTGATACTTCTAGTTTAATTCTCCACTTCATATCTATCAACTGTTTATTGCCCAGGTTCAAGGCAAGGACCCTGCCCTGGACATCACCCAGGACCCCATTGATGAGTCAGAGGAGGAGCGCTTTGAGGAGATTCCAGAGACAAGCCACCTGGTGGAGCTCCCTCCTTGCGAGCTAAGTCGACTGGAGGAGATCGCTGACCTGGTTACATCTGTCCTGTCTTCGCCCATCCGGAGGGAAAAACTGGCCTTGGCCCTGATGAGCGAGGGCTACATCAAGAAACTCCTGGGTCTCTTCAGAGTATGTGAGGACCTGGACAACAGGGAAGGCTTACATCACCTCTATGAGATTGTCCGGGGTGTCTTGTTCCTCAATAAAGCGGCCCTCTTTGAAGTGATGTTCTCTGACGACTGTATCATGGATGTGGTGGGCTGCTTAGAGTATGACCCAGCACTAGTTCAGCCTAAACGGCACCGGGAATTCTTGACCAAGACAGCAAAATTTAAGGAGGTGATCCCTATCACGGACTCTGAGCTGCGGCAGAAGATCCACCAGACCTACCGGGTGCAGTACATCCAGGACATCATCCTGCCCACACCATCTGTCTTTGAGGAGAACTTCCTGTCCACACTCAACTCCTTCATCTTCTTCAACAAGGTGGAGATTGTCAGTATGTTGCAGGTAAGGATCCAAACCAGGTAACATGTATTATTCTTTAAGGCAGAGATTGTCAACAAGCCATTGTCTAATGGGGTTTTCCTAACCAAATTTACTTGCCGGTTGAAGAAATTGCAATTGAACATTTCTGCATGTACAGTTGTTTCCTAAATCTACAATCAGTTGCCACTGACTGAAATGAGTTTGAAAAGTGCAAGAGAACCGAGCTTCCCTGTGGTTCCTTCCAGACAATAATAAAGCTCATACTTGATGATAATTGAATAACTGAATTTTCATCATTGAATGTATTGATTCCTTGTGCGAAATGTCAAATCATGTGGAAGATAGATTTGTCTGTTATCTAAGTAAGACTTATTTGCGATAATTTGAATGAATCGTAAATAGATTGAAATGGATAAGTATTGTGATGATCTACCTGTACATTTTATGATCAAACAATGCATATGGTCACTCCGGAGACTTATTTCTGGTAGTTTTTGTCGACAAGTGAAAGATGTGTCTGTGTATCAAGTTTTGTAATGTGACGATTGACCCATTAAAAATCTAAAATAATAAAAAAAATTGAAAGGTCATTCAGTGAATGAGTTAATGTCCATTATATTGCTTGTAAGTAGATTTAAATATGGAGCTTGTGTGTGTTAATTGAAAATAATTTGTACCATATCATTTTTATCATTCATCGAGTACCTTTTATAGTCCATCCATTTCATATTTACGTGTTTGACATCCAATGATTGTATTTCAGGGCTAACAAGAAGTGAAGTGGCTGTCTCTGAGAATCATGGGTTTCTTTCACTGTTGTTGGAATAAGTCGATTATAATTTTTTTTTTTTTTATTCATCTTGCAGTAATTTTGAATTTATTTTGTTTTTTTTTTTTTTTTTTTTTCCTCCTTTTTTTTTTTTTTTTTTTTCCTCGTTCTCCTTTTTATTTCTTCGGTGTCTCAATTTCTTAACACCATTGTTCCTGTGCCACAGGAGGATGAGAAGTTCCTAACAGAGGTCTTTGCACAGCTCACAGATGAAGCCACAGACGACAGTAAAAGGAGAGAACTTGTAAGTAACATTTGTCAAGTCTCATGGCCAGATGTGTTGTGATGTTTTTTTTTTGTGCTGAAATGTAGAAACCTAAATGTTGGACAGTATCTGAAATAAATGGAAATAGTTCATTGTATTGGTCCATGTAGTTTTCACTTATTCAACTTCACATCCTGGAATGGAGAAAATGATTGTTTGAGAGTGAACCAGAATTGGTGTTTTTCCCGCTGCTGTACAATATCACCAATGAACTGATGCTTGGGGATAGTGTTTTTGTCATTGCCATTTTAGCTGCTTGCATTAATGTGGCAAATGCCGATCAGAATTACATCTGTTTTTGTTTTTCTCTGCTCCTCAGGTGAACTTTGTCAAGGAATTCTGTGCTTTTTCACAAACGTTGCAGCCACAAAACAGGGATGCTTTCTTCAAAACTCTGGCAAATCTAGGCATTTTACCTGCTCTTGAAATAGTCATGGTATGTTCTGGGCATTTTTTTTTTTTTGCCTACGAATGATCAGCTGGGGAAACATTTTATGCATGTTAAATTTTCTCTCAACTTTAACTTAAACAATTTTTCTCCTGTTCAGGGAATGGATGACCTACAGGTTAGGGCAGCAGCTACAGACATCTTTTCTTACCTGGTGGAATTCAGCCCCTCCATGGTCAGGGAGTTTGTTATGCAGGAACCACAGCAGACAGACGACGTAAGCATCTAAACATCCCTGTCAACAAGCGTGTTTGCTTTTTTTAAATGAGTAGTTTGGTTCAGCCAAGGATTGCATTTTTAAAATCATACGTATTTTAAAAAAGTTCTATGTAGTATAGTATTGTTATGACAGAAGGAGTAGTTTAACAGTATTTAAGTGATGTACTCTTTGTGAGTTGTTTGATACTTGTAACAATGTCAAATGTTTTATCCTGTGTGATTGTGAGCACGTTACTCCAATGTATGAGGTTTTCAATGGAGTAAAATGCAAAATCAAATGGGGATAGACCAGCGCCGTACAACTGGCAGAGAAACAAACCGCATCGCCTGCAGTTGATCTACTGTGCATTGATAAGGCCCTTTCTTTACTTGCACTTCTATACATAAAAGAAGTGGAGCCTGTATAGTTCAGGGAATTCACAATCTTTATTTGAAATTTCCTTCCAGTAGGATTAGGGTTGCGTTACTGTGTCATGCAAAGTTTTTGTTGAATTTCCCTTTAAATCTGAACACACCATTAGACTGAAACTGCATCATAGTGACGGTATCTTTTACTGTGTGTGTGTTTTCCTTTGTTTACAGGATGTTCTGCTGATAAATGTTGTGATCAAGCAGATGATTTGTGACTCTGACCCAGAGTTAGGAGGGGCTGTCCAGCTGATGGGTCTGCTCAGAACGCTCATCGACCCCGAGAACATGCTGGCTTCCACCAATGTAAGCAGGACCAACACACAAGAATTTTAATGGAGATTGGCTATAAACTGATGTATTGATGGCCAGGATCATTGGTCTATCTTTTAAGAACAAAATGGTAGATGAATTGCCGTTGAGCCTGAGTAGGATATCTATTTTCCTAATTTATTTTCCCTCCCTAAATCATGATCGCTCCCTGACTCCCTGGTCCGCTGGTAAATTTCAGACCTGTTTGTATCATCCGACACTAAAACATCAACAGCACTTATCAAAGCTTCTTGCCATTTTTTCCTTTTTAGAAAACTGAGAAGACAGAATTTCTGAGTTTCTTCTACAAGTACTGCATGCATGTCCTGACTGCACCTCTGCTGGCCAATACTGCACATGACAAGAACTCAAAAGGTGAGCGGAGGACAGAGGCCTCACATAAACAGGAGCTTTTCAGACTGTAAGATAAAAAGAGAATTTGACTGATTATTCTGTGTCATGGCCTTTCAGATCTGCAGGAGGCATCGACGAAGATCAACCCGGTCTGTCCAGGTGGGTTTTATGCAAATCAACATCAGCCATTAATGGCCCAAACGTCAAACTTGTGCATGTCAGAGTTTCAGTTCCTTTTAGTCTTAAACTGTATTTAACCTGCACCCAACAGGAAAGGGTGAAATAAATGACCCCTACCTCTTCATAATGGCTTAAAGAAATGCTGCAGCTGTGGTTTTCTACCGCCATATAAAGAACATGTCCAGAGCTGCAAATTATTATCGCCAATTTTCTCTTGTTTAAAATAAACTGGACTACTAATTCCTTTAAATTCAGTAACTAAAATGATCTGGCTTCTTTGGAAAAAAAATGGCAGTTGTAGTCTGCAGCTTCATGCAGATTTTGGAAATGTTGCATTGCATATTTGTAAAGACCTGGCATGAAAGTAGCTTTGTTTTATTTTGTGTAGACAACTTCCAGACTGCTCAGCTGCTGGCACTGATCCTGGAGCTTCTGACCTTCTGTGTGGAGCACCACACCTATCACATCAAGACCTACATTATGAACAAAGACCTGCTCAGGAGAGTGCTGGTGCTCATGAACTCAAAACACACCTTCCTCGCTCTTTGTAAGTCCCCACATACACGAACAGTTCACGCCCGCACACCTTTCTGCTGCTTTGGCTTTCCTTCTCTAAATGTTCTGTCAACAGTTATCCTACTTACTGAATGAAAATTTACAAAGTGTGAACGCACTCGCAAAAGCAAAACGCCTAATTTTTTACTAAGTTATTGACTGTTTGCTTTTTTTTTTGTCCAAGGTGCCCTGCGTTTCATGCGCAGGATAATTGGTCTGAAGGACGAGTATTACAACCGCTACATCATCAAAGGGAACCTGTTTGAGCCTGTCATTAATGCCCTGCTGGACAACGGCACCCGATACAACCTCCTCAACTCAGCCATCATAGAGCTCTTTGAGTTCATTAAAGTGGTGTGTACACACACACACACAACGTACCTTGTTTAAAAAGTGTTCATCAGTACAGTGTGTGTGCACGTGGCACTGAAAGTGGGTTGTTTGTGATTTTCCACCATGTCTTCTTTCCAGGAGGACATAAAGTCTCTCATAGCTCACATTGTGGATAACTTCTACAAAGCACTTGAATCCATTGAGTACGTTCAGACTTTCAAGGGCCTGAAAGGCCGGTACGAGCAGGAAAAAGACAGGCAGAGTCAGAGACTCAACAGGTCAGTAGACCGATTGGACACAAAGGTCAAATCAGTGTTCTTTACCTTAGAGATGTTATCACGCCTTTGTTTTTATTTTTATTCCCAGTTCCCTGCATGAAGGATTTTGTTTCTGCAGATAACTGTACTTCATGAAGCAATTTTCCCCCTGTAGGTATCGCAGAGATGCACGGTCGTTGGATGAGGATGAGGAGTTGTGGTTTAATGATGACGACGATGATGAAGATGGAGAGGCTGTGGAGAAGAGCAGAATGGAGGATGACTTCTCTGACAGCTACGGCAAGTACATGGAAGCCAAAAAAGGTAAGCTGCTCTGGTATTACTATAGGCATCTTCCAGATTGCAGCAGGCTTATTAGCTTGATATTTACAGTCTCTGTTACTGCAGGAGCTGCCAACGGAGCTAATGGTGCCAACAACAATGGGAAAGCGGCCGTAATCCCACCTGCCTCGGCGGCCGTCACTCCAAACAACAGTTCAACTTCCTCTGTCAAAACAGTTGCTCTTCCTGCCACACCAGTCGTGAAGGTAATGCATCTCTACAAATAGTTCTGTGAAGTTGAGATCTGAGTCCGGGATCACCTTGTTTTATTTACCAAACTCCACTGTCAAACTGTAGAAAAAGTTTTGGAAAACCTGTTTCTTGTCGTGTTTGACGACTGAAACACAACCTTTTTTATCATATACCAGAAACAAAAGTTTTCCATTTGTTCCACAGCACGTTTCTACTGTTACCTCGTAGGCAAAGCTGTCCTTCAACACTGCAGACAAAAAGACCTTATTTTCTCTGGGTCATTTTATTCATCTTGTTAAACACTGAATCTTGAGTGGAGCTAATGTCCACAACATATTACATGTTGTAAGGGTGCCCTGGTAGCATAATAAATAAGGTATGTCAGGGTTGTGCTCATGAGAATAGTGCTAAACAAGCAACTATCAGTTAGTGTGCATGTTGTTTTTATTGTTTTGGTTTGACCAAATTTTTTTTCACAAATTTTTATTACACCCCTGAGCAGCAAACACATTTCTTCCTCGGATAGAAATGAAAACTGATCGTGGTGGACCGACAGCGCCTGCGGAAGTCGTTGTTGATAAACCTTTGTTTTTGTTGTTTAATTTTGGCATGCTTGTGCTTGGTACGTGGGAATTTGTCAGTCTTTTTTGTTGTTTCTCTTAGACGGCTCTGGTCGGTTTGGTGGACTACCCTGACGATGAGGATGAAGAGGAGGAAGAAGATGAGGAGGAAGAGCAGTCTCCAAGGAAGCGGCCCCGTCTGAGCTCTTAAGGCTAATTGTCCTCTGTTTGGTCGTGATGGACGGACACGGAGTCCCTCCCATTCTCCCTCCTCTGGTCGTCTCATTGGTCCTTGGCCTGCCTGTGCCACCTGTCAGTCTGACTGAGGAGACGGGCAAAGACGAGCTCCCACCCCACCCAGTCCCTCCTGATCTCTGCTCCTCTTTTCTCCCTCAGCGGAAGGAGATGGAGAGCTTCTCTTTTGGAAAGTGACAGATCAGTCTGTTCCTTCAGCCCGTTGATTTTTAACTCTTCCTTTTACCAACTGCCTCCTCTAGGAGAACCCAAAATCTCCTTTCTTTCTCCTGAGGAGAAACTAATTGACCCTTTGCAAACTCCCCCCTCCTCTCTCTCATAATACTCTCCCAGCTCTGACCTCTTCCGAACAACTTCCTCCTTCTCATCCACCATCCTGCGTACCGACCAGAGGCTGTGGTGGAAGTAACAGTGCCAAGGCGGTTCCCAACTCTGCTCTGTTGCTATAGCAACAGTAGCAAGGAAGCAGCGGTACTACAGCAACCCTCACATGTCCTCATTTGAACTCTCCCTTCCATCCTTCTCGAACCTGAACCAATGAGCTCCAGAGACAGAGGAAGCCAGAACACACCCAGCCAGCGTATGAACTGTTCAGCAGGCCAGTCAGGCTAGCAGGACTAGCCGTCATAGTTATAGAAAGCTTGACTGGCTGAAGTAGTGTGTGCCGCCCTGCCACAGAACTGTTCACTTTTGTCGGGGATAGAGGGATCTAGGCAACTTAGAAGAATTAAACTAAATGTTGAGACAAGGGGGGTGACAAATGACAAAATGTACCAGGATGCAAACTCAGCGGTAATGAGGCTTGGATCCAGAGGAGCAGGACTCAAACCTTCAAAAGCCATGGTGTCAGTCTGGCCAAGGCACACACAAATCACACACAACGTCTCACACACAGGACTGCGTTAGCCAGAAATCCTGTATTTCATGACTTTGTTAAAAAGTACTGTACAGATGTATTTTTTGTTTCTTCTTCTTTTTAGTCATTTGCCCCTGATCTGATTTTCAAAGGGGAGAGAGATACCTACCTACCTGTGTATTTTTGTTGTTGTTGCACAAAAGGTGGGGGGTCACTGTTCACCCTTTCAGTCCAGTTCATTTGATTCAATGTAAAATGCAGAGAAGTTGCAAATGCTGGTTTTAAAAATAACGTATTAAAACTGCAGTAAAGTCATTTTTGCAGCCAACATTTTGAGGATGTCTGGAGTTTTGTATTTTAGTGGATTTAAGAATTTAGTAGCCTCATTACAATGCGCACGTATCCCAGTTATTGTTTTGACTGGGTAACAAACCTGAGCTGTTGGTGTGCTTAGAGTAGATTTAGTGCATACTCTTGTTTCAGGAGGTTCAAATCATGGCACCCTTCTCTCAGACAGATCTCAGGTTCAGAGTTCAATTTGGATCAGAAACAAAAAGCTACCCACCTTGTCTGTGCACTGTAACACTGCTAGCTGGTGAAACATCTCACATTACTGAATGGAGACAGATCCTAGTGAGTTATAAGGGACTTAAGGTGCCAGGGGGCCACAATGTTCAGCACCAGTTGATCCAGGTCAGAGGTATTCAGCTTTGTTCCAGTCTACTAATTTCTAAGTTTTCTTTGACCTGTCCATAAAAACTGCAGATAAGACAAAAAAAACGTTGAAACTATTATATATATATATATATAATTTTTTTTTTACAGTTTAATTCAAACTCCATGATTGGATGAGCTGTTTTATATAGTTGATTTAACCCCGGAGTTGATGTAGAGCAGTTTTGGCGGAGTATTTCTGACACAACACACAAGTTTGATGATGTCAGAAGGCATCGAGACATTTCCCGTGTTGTCTTCTCTCTCGCCACAAGCACGCAGAGAGGCAGTAAGTTTGCTAAAAATGCTAGATCACACAGACGATTTTGTCCACGACTTATGAGTTAAACCACAACCAAATAAAATTATTATTGCCAATGTTCTTTTCAGGAGTTCAGCAGTACATGAGCAGCGACTTGTCTTTCCTCCTGTGTTAGCGTCACCTAGAAATATGACTGTTTTTGTTCTCCCTTGATGAATTTGTACAAGTGCGTTTACTACCACTCTCCATTCTTAACATTTGTATGAATTTATTTTCTAAGTTTTGAAATTAAATGTGGCTCTGACATTGAACTTGTGAATCTAGCTTTGTGTTAATAATTCATCTGATTTGGCAATTAGAGCTGCAAAATGTCTTATTGATTCTGAATTATTCCTCAGCCCAGATGGTTGTATTTGATCAAATCTCCCAAACTACACTCTTCAGTAATTTTTGATAATTTAGTGAAATTGTAACTGAATCCTATTTGTTCAAATGACGGGATATTGCAATTTCTTGAAATAGTCCCATGGGGTTTTTTCTTTTTTCCTTCTTGCTCTGAGAGATGATTTTACAACCAGGAATTAACAGTATGTCATGACATGTTTTTGTACCAGGAAAATGACTCCTGCACCGTATTCTGTACTCAGGAAAGTGTTCCAAATACAAATGAGAACATATGGTAATAAATCCCATTTGGCTCTGCAAAACACCAAAGGCCCTTTTTTTCCCCAGACAAAAGATCAGTCCGAGATCAGGTACCTACCTACTGATCTGTAGCTTTACAGTTTTTATACACAACGTCTGGAGTCCAGTTGGTTTCTATAAAATGTGATTTATTAAACGGCATACATGAAATACTGCATTCCTCGTAGAAAGCGACATACTGTTTGTCTTGGCCCCTTTATGAATACGTGACGGTGCGTTCCACAGTGGTCCTCAACTAGGATGAGCTGCTACAGTGTGACCAGCTATACGATGTACTAGCTGACTCTGGGTAACAACACTGAAAAGCAAGACTGTACACTTGTGCTAGCTAATGTTGCCATCACCTCAACATAAAACTCTCCCAGTCAAGTAGTTCACCATCATTAACCCTTAACTCACTGATACAACTCCAGAGAAACGAGCCCAGGGATGTGTCCAAAATCACTCCTTCAGTTACTCTTCCCAACGTAATAGTCAATATAATTAACTCTATAGCGAGCAGAAAAAAAGTTATTAATCATGCTTTTGTGCCATTTGCTGACCCGTGTAGTGTTGCACAATAAACCTTTACACATGTCAATAGTGAAGCACTGCACTGTAAGATTTGTTGCAAGTAGTGTACATGCTGTGAACACATTTCTCATGCCAATGTGGGATTTTTTTTTTTAAGGGCACTCCAAAATGTTATTAAAGTAAATGTAGCGCACTCCGTGGCAAACCAGGAGTGCTTCGGACACAGCCCCGGTGTGTGTAGTGATGTAAAGTAAAAATCAGGGTCACAGTCATCAGGAAGTCTAAAAACATTGGCAGCATATTGCCTGAGTGGTCTGTGTGCTTTTCAGTTCGCTTGACGTTTTATGACCTTGCTCGGCCACACAGATGTGACTGTCTTACAGTCTGTAGAATACTTGAGTGCTCTCCTATCAGTGGAGACTGCCACATCCAAAATATAAAAGGGAGATGTTCCTGTTTCCCCTAGACAGCAGTGAAAAGAGCTCTGAGGAAGGAGGACCTCATACTTTTTATGTTTCTTTGGAGATCTGTGTTCGCACAGTTAATTGTCTGGTTGAAGGAGGCAGTGTAAAGGAAGCCGTGTGTTTGATTAACAAAGTAAACAGAGAGGATATAAATGGGAATATTGCAGTCGGAGGGGAAGTCATTTCTTGATCACTTCCTCTTTCAGCTTGTCAGCCAGATGTTTTCTCTTCTGTAGCTTCTTCCTTTCCTCGGCAGATATCTCCTGTGTGAGGAGACCAGACCAGGCAGAAGAGTTAACAACCGGGATGGATAAGATAATAATCACCACCACTCGCTTAAAACGGTTGAGGGAGTGAAAAAGCAGTGTGAAAGACTACTAAAATACAAGCAAGCACACGTGTATACATTAGCTAGAAACCTAAATGAAAGCAGCCGGTGTTGGGAGTATGGCTATGCTACGCATGTATTTTCAAAGTGTTACACATTAATCAAATATTTCTAAAGCTTTAAATATCTAAAGAGGAGATGTTGACAAATTAAAATGCTAACTTTCTATTCAAAACCTACAGCCAACAAATAGCTTTTCAAAAGTTGCAATTTCATCCCACAGTGTAAATGAGACCTCATTCTCTTCACTTTGTGGCTTTAAGAAGCAATTACTGGAGTAAAAGACTTTAGACTGCAGTCTATTCCTTTTCTGCGCTTGTGGGACAGAGACTGAGGACTTTCAGTAAGTCTGAGACAGAGTAGGACAGAGAGAGAGGGGAGACGGTACTACACAGCAAAACCGCAGCAACATACTAAGCATGACTGGGTACATGTGGTCACATCAGGCAGAGGCAGCTGATGGATCACCTTCGGTTTGGAGGAGTTAGAGTGTTGTGCTGGAGGAGGAGGAGGAGGAGGAAGAGGAGGAGGAGGGGTACAGGCCCCATTCCTCTGGGACTGCCCCACTGCCTCCTGACAGGCCAGACCAGGTCAGATACAGGCAAGAGGGAAATGAAGAACAAGAACCCAGTAAACAAGTCAGAAAGATGATTCGAAGAAAACTCAGGAGGAAAAATGTGGGTTGAAGAAAATACGGTGAAATCGAGAATGAAAATTTGGATTTGAAAAGGTAAAGAAATATGACCAAAATGAAAAGTATGAATGTTAAGTCTAAATGATTACGTCCTGGCACAATTTCTTACTGTGATTACTTAAAGACACAACTCAAAGTCAGGGTTAAAAAGAAATTAGCTGTAGCCTGTGTTTACAATAACTTTACTCTAATGGGCCAATATGAGGAAATAGTGAAGAGTTAATTACATCTAACATCAAGTCAAATGTAGTCAGGCCTGCAAAATAAAAGATTCTTCCCCTGGCCAAAGTGTCCCCCAACAGTCAGGGGATTGATCCTGACCTCTGACCTCTTTGTGAAGGTGGGGTATAGGGAAGGAGAGGAGCAGGCTGTGGTTACCGGGGCGGTGGTGGGTGCCTCCTCTGCTGTGGTCGTCTGCTTGGGTTTCTGCTGTTCTTTTTTCAGTGCATGCAGCTTGTCCCGCTGCTGACGCAGATACGCTGCCCTCTGCTGGAGCTGCTCCTGCTGAGACGCTGACAGCTCCTGGAGGGAAGTGGAGGCGAAGGTGAAACAGGAGTACAAGTACAACTCAAACCATGCATGAGCAAACATTATGAATTTTACCTAGTTAACTCTTTTCTGACCATTTTTAAGGTACTGGTGGGGTTTGAGTGTGTGTGTGTGTGTGTGTGTATATATATATATATATATATATATATATATGTGTTTAAGTGGAGTCTTTCTGACACAACACAGGTTTGACAATGTCAGAAGGTGATCTTTGCTGAGCACAAACTAAACAGCTGTTTAAAACCCCGAGATTCCTGTACCGTCCAGGTTAAGTATCTTTATCTTCTTCAGTTCATCTCTGACGTGGTGGTGTGCACACACAAAAATATATGAAACAGTCAAACACATTAAAAAGTTTTACAAGCAAATAAAAACCCAATGATTTCAATATCCTAGTGTTTTTCACACAACTGTGCTAAATTAAAAAAGGAGAAGGAGGAACAACCTGCTGCTTGTATTTTGAATGTGTTTTAATTTGTCCATAAAAAAAGACTAAACTAGGAAATCAATTTGGATGGCTCCAAGATGTCAAACACCTTACCGGGACAGCCAGACTTAGCAAGTGCATGACACTCAGATATAGTATAAGAATAAAGAATACATCTCATGAAGCATTCTGCAGCTCACAGATGACGTGTGTACAGGCTCACAGACTCACAGTATATGGCTTAGAGAAACCGGCCTCCCTGTGTGCCTCCTCCAGCAACGCCTCGGCTGCAGTCTGGCTGCTGCTGCTCTGCTCCTTGGAGTCAGGACCGAGGCCGACCGAGCAGTCACCGGACTTTCCTGGAGCTCTCACTGCTGGAAGGACTCTGGACTCCACACTGCCACAATCTGCACACACATATTCAAATCAGTTTGGGAACTTGCAGCTTTCGCAGATTGGTTGTGTGTTAAAACACTTAAAAAAAAGACAAAAAGATGAAGTGCTCTGATTTACCTGGCGTGGGTTTAGACGGGGAGCTGCACTTAGCGGCACTTTTCTGATCTCCTCCTGGGGCAGCCATCTTGCTCTCTTTGCCGTTGACCTGGAGGGAGGGGCCCACAAGCATGAATGCACGTTGTCCAGATGACACAAACACTGCATCAAATACAACCCACTAATGCAACATGCTAATGCTGGAACCCAGCAGCTACAACACCACACACAGTCCTCAGATTGTAGACCTGTAGATACTGTCTCACAAAAACATTTCAGAACACTGAAAAACATAAGCAACATTTTCCAATTGACCCGATTCTCTCCTTTCCTTTACACTTCTGTTCAGCTCAGCCTCTGATGGTGAAGCTCTGATGGGTAACAAAGTGGTCAGGGAAGCTCCTGACCAGTTACTATCTCAAGACAATGTTTCACATCAAATTGCTAATGGTGGGTAAAATGCAAGAAATGCTTCCCAGTCCCCCTGCAGTCCACAAAATGTTTTTAATCTATTGATACTACGCGATCAACCTAACTTACAGGCTTTAAAACTACAACGCTACTACATGACCAACCTACTACGCAGGCTACGAAACTGAAACGTTAGTATCTGCCCTCAGGACGCACTGATACCTAGATTTTGAATATCATGACAATACTCGAGTATCATACATTACATTTTGGTACCAGAGAAATTCTCTGATGCTTACCAGTTAACAAGAGCAGGCCTGTCATGCCAAAAATCGAACAAAAAGAACTTGATCTGTGTTAGCCATTACAGATACAGTCACAATAGTATGAATGCATCCTTAGACTGGGCAGTACACTGCGGTGTACCTATTATTAATGTTACTAAATGGATGGTTCAGTTACCAGATTAAATTCAGTGTTTCCGTTCACTAGTGGGGCGTGGCGACCATTAGTCCTGCTGCTGTCCCCACTCCCCTCAGCTTTGGCCTTCGCGTGGAATAAACAGCATAAATAGCACATTGGAGACAGTGTTATGTCATGAAGGAGAGATGGGGCTTTAAAGGGGAAAAGGGATGTTGACAATAACCATAAAGCATTGGTAGTATCAGAGGTTTCTTGTTGGTGGGGCTCGCACACAAAGCCTCACAGGCTTCATATGAGCTTCCACAGTTCGGCTGCTGCACAGGTCTTATTTGGCCCATACAGCTCATGATGCCTCACCTTGGCAGTGTTGCCTTGTTGGCTGGGATCAGAGGTGGTATTCTGGGCTTCACTGCTTTCTGCCATTGGCTTATCAGAGCAGCTGCTGGAGGTGGAACCAACCTCTTCCTCTAAGAGCAGCCTCCTGGACATTTCCTCATCATACTCCTCTTTTGACTTTCTGGGGACAAAGTAGCGCGAGAGAAAAAGAAAGTGTCTGGTTTTTACTACAGTTCAATGTTAGATTTGATCCAGGGCTAATTGTCTGAATTTTCACTATGCATTACTTAGCCCAAGCAAAGGTCATTTGTTTCAGAGTATTTTTAGTAGCCCAGATGTGATAAAAGCGGAGTTAATGTACAGTTAAGCAGGTTCTATTGCTTGCTCACAGAGATCACCAGGGCACCACACACAGATCCTTTCATTCGATTTATTTAACAACGTAAATTGCCTTAGAGGAGGCTTCCACAAAGCTTTCACAAGTAGGTATACAGCTAGAGAGAGATCACGTAAAAGAGCAAGAATAGGATGGTCTATTATTTCAATTTTCCAAGAAATTGAAAAAGAGACAAATTCAAGTCAGTCAACCAGACCAGAGACTGCTGTATACTCTAACATAATTTACAGCCCTTAATAATTTCTATAAAGCATGTTGTTTATTTAGTAATATCTACTTAACAAAAGGAAGTAAATCTTCATTATTTAAAAGATTTCAGCGCATTAGGTTTTCACGCAAACTCCCAAAACCACTGGGTTTGAGTCATGTCAGATAGAATAATAGTCAAATTGCAGACTTGAAACTTGAGAAGGGCAATCCATTTCCATCATACTAAGCATTTAGTTGCCTTAACATTTAGTAAGGTATTAATTAAGGTATGTTATCATTGCATAGTAATGCAGGTGCAAGCAGGGACCAAAGAAAGCTATTACTTCATGGTGCATTCAATATATCTGGACGGGAGGAAAGGCAGGATAATGCAGTGCTGATAAGCAGCCCTGGTACCCTGGTAAGACAAAGGGGATAAAAATACTCTTTTGCTCAGTTGCTTGTTTTAGTGTCAGTCCCTCCAACCTAAATTAGCTGGTCCCTAAGGAGCTTAAATGCCGTCCCATTAGACTCAAGAGTGCTCTACTTCGCCAGGCTGCAACTAGCAAAATCCCATTAGAGAGCTGGGGCAGGAGCTTCTAGAAACCTGTGCACATACGGACATACAGAAAAAATGAAGAAATATCCGAACAGTTTAATGAGGGAAAAACTCAAACTTAAATGATGACTGAATTAGTTAAGTAAAAACCAAACAATTAAATAATTACACATCTTCAGCTGTAAGATGTCTTAAGGACTGTAATTGTCAAAGTAATGTAATTGTGATATTTCAGCCTAAATACATACATAGAAAAACATCTATCCAATTACGTGTAGCAGATTGTTGCATATAAAATGACCTGAATGCATTTATGAGGACTGAAACGTAGAAAGAAAGACACATTTTGTCAATGACTGCAACCTTAGACAGCTGATTTGTTTGCCTTTTCCCAGCATTTAGAGAGTAAAAAGTCACGCAACATGACGATGAGATATTAGCTAACTCATCATTGCACCCATAACATTACGACTCCACAATTCGGAGATCATAAGATTGCTTTGTTGCCATGAACGCTCTGTTTCAACTTCACTGGAAACACTTCAGAGAGTAGGACAGGGAGAGAACAACATTTACTTGAGAACCTCCTGCAGGATTTTCATCTCTTGCTGCTGCAACTCTGTCATCACGTCCATACCATCAGTCAGACACTCTGGGAGGGCCCCTAAACACAAAGGCGTATTACTCGCAGCTATAGCAGTAGTGTTTTCCTGTTTGAGAGTGTGTATGTGTGTTAATCCAGCCTACCGTTCCTTTCTTTAATGACCCGGAGGGCTTGAAGCTGCAGCTCCATGTTCTTCTGGACCATCATTGAGCGAAACATCTGGAAGTCATCTGTAGCCAGAACTGGCTGGAACACCGACTGGAAAACAAAAGCAACAACTACAAATATGACCCTGATAAATCACTCTGGCCACAAGATAACAATGAATGAATGCATGTAATGAAAATAATGCATTACATCTACGCAGAGAGAAGCACCTGTGACCGTAGACAATGGGTCAGCATACACAGCTATAGCAACACAGCTCATGTGAGTGCTGATATACTCTGAACATAATGTGTCGTTTGTTTTGATCATCATTCATCCATTCTTATTCTTCAAACCCGATGAGGTCGAAAGACTATTTCACAGAAAAACAATTGAGACCATAGCACGTTTGAAAACTGGCTATGAATTTGAAATTTACAATCTGCTGGACTTTGGGTCAGTATTTCTAAAACATTGTTTTGCCTTGAAGTGTAGCAACAGTGGTCTGACCAAATTTGGTGCTTGAATTTTTCCAGAAACAGATGTCTAACTACATGAGACTAGCTAACCCTAAACAATAAATAATAAATAGTCAATGTTCCTATTAGGGTATTCTTGCCCTGTTAGCCCCTTGTAGATCAGCACAGGAAAGTACAGTACTTCCAGCATGGGCACTCAAGTCCCTACAAACATTTTGCTGTGTCTGTGTGTACAGAGTGGTACTTAGGTCTAATCTTTCACATTAGCTTCCTGTCTGTAGTCAAAGGTCTATCCCCCATGTAGGCTAATGCTAAGCAAATCATTCTGACCAACCTTAAATACACGATCAGTACAATTCAACCGGGTCACCAACTTCTCAGACTCCATGCACAGCTTCTCTTTCTCCTCTTCACTATTTCCCTCCTCCCTTTGTCAGTCTCTCTTATCCCACACTGCTTCTGCCTGAAGCCCAAACCTACAGTATATCCTGTATAACCAGGCCAAGCCCTATGAGAAACGTGCCCATAGATGTGGTACATACTCTGTCAGTGTTTCTAGCATCATACTGTGGGGCACTCTAGTTATATTCTGCATTCGAAATACTGAATTTGCTGCTGCTGCATTGCAGTATTATCTTGATGTATAGGGGGTATTGAGGAGTGTTTTCAATTAGAAAATTCATGACAGTATCACGTGTAAAACTCAAAATATATCAGTTATTTCCCTTGGTCTCTGTTTTTAAAAATATGTTCTCAAACAAACAAATTAAACAATTTAAAGGAACGTATTCATGAAGTTATTTTAAACCTGGGCCTTATTCTTTATTTTTATACCTTTTAATTAATTAAGGTAAATTATGTTTCACTGATTTTACTGCAGAGCTTGACAAAGCCCCAGTTTTCTAGGAGCCCTGCTATCCTGGACACAAAAGTGAAGCAAGCAATCTCTCATATAGTTGAACCCAAAATGCAATTATAATAAGTACTAGTGTTTTGTATGAGTTGCATGAGATCTTATACAAAGTTTCTGCATGGGTTAACTCAAACAGACGACAAATCCTCTACAAACTGCAACCCTTTTTTTTTTTTAGGAGAATTTGACCTACTTTGCAGACATTAAGTATTTATCTCAGTGGTAATTAATGAGATCCAAGTCTCCCGAGGAGTGCAATGAAATCCAGATCTCCATCTCTGCCAATCTGGCACAACCACATTACACCTATTGATCAGTGCCAAGTAAAATCTAACAATACACTGTACCATTTTAAACTGCAACAAATTTTAGCTTTAAATTCTTATTCAACCAATATAATGCACTTTTAAAAACTCATGTTGTTTGGCAAGACAAAATTGTTAAAAGTGGCAACAACATGAACAGGAGTATCTCATGTCAAGTTTTAGGTGCAGTCATGAAAACATGAGACATTTCTTATAGCCAGGATACAGGCAAAGAGTGAATAACTTCTGATGAAAAGCCGTTGCTTAGAACTGACCTGTCATGACAATTGCATAGCAATGGTGGAGGTAAGCACCCTGCTCAGTGTAATACTCAGGATACTGTTTGGGTACCACACTTCAGCCTGACAAAGTCATGTCACTTAAATAAGACATATATATATTGAGTTTAGGATAAAAACATAAATGCGGTTGCAGATTAGTTTACAATCTGGATTCTCAATTTGCTGATTCACCAGGAAAACACACATCTGCCTACCTGCCATGTTTGGCACCTGATAAAAAGCAGCATAAGCAGGGTTGTGTAAGCAAAGCCCATCCTTAATTCTCTATTCAGGTTAACTGGCAGGCTGACAGTGGTGTGCGAGCGGGGAGCTTACGTACCTGCAGAGTTTGGGACTTGGCAAAAGGAGAGGTGCATGCATCCAGAAACTGCTGCTCGTTGATGCCAACCTCCTGCATGTAATTATCTAACAGCTTCTCCACCTACAAGAACAAAGCAGCTTCCATCAGGGCAGTTTGATGAGTCAGCAACATGAAGCCACTAATGAGTAATGTTGATGAGGCAATGCATGCATATATAGGGGCATTTTGGAAAAATTGACATCTTTCAGTTATCATGTTTGACACATGTACTCCAAAGGCTATACTCACCAATGTCTTATACTGCAGATGGATTTCTGTGTAGGATAACTTGTTTTCATCTTCGTCATCAAAAACTAAAAAAAACACGTAAATGTTAGCAAGTCAGCATTTATACCGTGCCCATATGAGACATTTGAAACACACCTCCTGGACGATCTTTTTACCTAGTTATGTACACACTTTTGCAGCGTTGATTGCACGCAAAAAGTTGACATAAGGTGACCTCTTTGGTAGCTTCTACCTAGCTACCTTGGCGAAGTCGTCAACAGTTAATGTTACCTTTACCGTGGTATGACTTGCTAGCTTTATCTTCACCTGTGTCGTTTGTGGCATTAATGTCGAGGCAAATGTTCTGAAAGTCTGATGAACTCGCAACAAGGACGTGCGTGGAGTAAAGTGCCGTTATCAGGCGGTAAACGAACACAGACCACAAATATATTGTCAACAAAAACACCACAGTCGCAAGTTACCGTTAGCTTAGCCACCGCGCTAACGGCGCTCAGCTCCAGAGGCTTTACTGTGCAGCCAGATATCCAAGACTGAACATGGCGGATAATCTGTCTTTACCTGTGCATTTGTTTTCCATAAAGTCCGTGACAGGAATGAGCCATTCGGGACTTCCCAGGTAGCCAACGATGCTCTCCACAACCCATTCACAGTCATCCTCAGCCATGTTGGCTGCTGCTGGGTAACGTTCACAGCGACAGCGCCCGCACAGCGATGTTCTTCAGGTCGGCGCGTCCAGCTTCCACTACACCAACTCAAACAGGCGGAAAAAGACATCTGTTTTATTATCCTTCAAAAACGAGTCCCCATAGCCCGTCACGGTGGCTGTTTTTCCTTTCTTGACGGGACTGGTCCGTCTCCGAGGAGAAAAGCGCACTCATGAATTTGCAGTCGAAGAGTGGTTACGCCTAGTCGGTTGCTAAGGTAACCGTTACGTCAGCCCGCTGCTGCTCGAGCCCAGGCAGGTACCAGGCAGGAATCTCTGCACATCTCTCAGTTTCACCCCATTTCACACCAAATACAATCACAAAGAAATGCTGTCTCAGCTTGTAAACATTTATGCAAACTTTTAGTATTTTACAAGTTTCAAATTATGTAGGCTAATCCAGTGGTATTTGGAGCCATTACTTAAGTCAAAGTACGAACACCACACTATAAAAATACTCTGTTACAGAGGAGTAAAAGTCCAGCATTGAAAGTGTTACTTACTTGTAAGCATAATCAGGATTAATGCAGAAAAATGGCCCTTATGACTATTAAATATTATATCATTAGATTATTATTACTCATGCTTTAATATAAAAGCAGGATTTTACTGTTGCAGTTGGTTGAAGTGTGAAGGTAAATATTTTGAAATTAATGTTATTTTCATTATGGATTCATCTGCAGAATATTTTCTGGATTAATCGATTGATTATTTGGTTTGTGACAACTGTGAAAATATTGACAAATGCCGTTGCAATTACCCAGAGCCCAAAGTGACATCTACACGATGCTTTGTTTTTTCCAACCAATAATCCAAACCTCAAAATGATTCAAAATGAATTAAAATTAGTGAAATAATTTAAAAGGAAAAGCAACAAATGTTCACATCTGAGAAGCTGAAAGAACAATGAAATGTTTGTCATTTTGCATTAAAAATGAATGAAACTATTATTAAAATAGTTACTAATGAATCTTCTGCTACTTGATTCATCGATTAAGCGTTTCAGCTGTGTAAACTGTTGGGTAGTTGAATTTATAACAAAGCATCAGATTTTATAAGCTCTTTGTATGTTGTGTATGCAAAAATCTTAATTTGTAAAGTCAATAGTAACTAAAGCTATCAGATAAATGTAGTGAAGTAAAAAGTACAGTTTTGCCAATTCATCAATTAAACCTAGACTAGTCAGAGAGGAGTTACCAAGAGATGTAATCATGCACAAACAGGCCTGTGTGATAACAGGATGGTTTAACATCCCTCATGATCTGTTCTGTAACACTCCTGATTTAGTTTTTGTGGATAAAGTCCGAGGATAAGTTTTAATCCTAGAGATCCTAGGGTTTTTTTCTGATAATACTAATCATACACCATTTCCTGGTTACAAATATCAGTGAGCTAGGATATTAATGTAGATTAGGCTACCTATACTATTATTTTCCAGCATTGAGCATGTTGAGAAACGGTTAGTGCATGCTTACCAAAATAGTAACATGTAGCCTGGCTATAGCATTTAAAATGGATGGGTGTGTGTGTGTGTGTGTGTGCGCACACGTGAATGTTAGAGGCTAGTTGTCATCTGTCACTCAGAGTCTGCACATCTTTGATAGACTGATAGACTAAATGTTTGTACTGGAAGGCCTCTGTGTGGTTCTTCATACATTTGCAGCATGGTTGTGTATGAAGGAGGCTGCGAGTTACCACCGGTGCCACTTTAACCTTACAGTCATTTGGGTTCTCTAGTGTGGTGAGTCGGGTGAATATTATTGGAACTGTCTACAATCAGCCAACATGTTCCTGGAGCAACCTGAATACTTCAGAGGCCAGTCCATTCAGGCTGCATACAGGGACTGACCAACAGCAACAGTGCAGCAGTGTACTAAGGATTAACTTCTGAGGTAAGCCATCTTGCTTTAATTAACAGCCTTAGTATTAAGGATACACAAGTCACTTATACTTAAACACACTCATACAAACACAGACACAAAAAGCTAAGAGTTTTTTATTAAGAGTGAAAAACTTAGCGATCAGGATCATTCAGTAGTGTGCATTAACAAGGGTACTCATTACATTCCTTCTGTATTTTTTTAAAGGTATATAAGATTTCATTATTGGCATTATCTCTAGAATGTGCACAGTTCATAAAGGCAAAGGCATGCAAGCAGCAGTCATGCCAAAAAAAACCAAAAACAAAAATCAACAGAATTAAGGTAGGCAACATTAAAAAGCTTTTACAGTGAGCATTTAAATCGTACAAGGCAGTAATAGTGCTTCATTCTGTTTAACTTTGCAGCTACTTCAAATCCATCTACCCTTCTGACTTCAAAAAACAGTATTCAGTGAAAATTGCTCAATTTTCTTGAATCCCACTGGAGAGAAACATTCCTGGGTTTTTTTTGCTTGTATTTTGTAATTTGCACGTAGCAGATTGTAAATCCTTGCTGATTTCAAACCTTGGCATCTGTGTACTGTGTGGTCTGTGTTCCAGAGCTACAATAAGTCTCGATTGAAAATATGGCGTTAAAGGCGTAGGCCTGGTCCCTGCTAACTGGAAAATAGTCACTGTTTTTGATTCTCAAAGCAGTTGGAAAGCAAATAGACTAGCAATGTAAATGTACTGCCCCCCCACTGTGACAATCATAGATAATAGCAGCATAAATGAGTGAATCTGACTCCAGACCAGCTGTCAGATTACAAGCAATAGTTTTCTTGTAAAGCACTACATCACCACACTGATGTAGTGCTTTACAAGAGAATATGTAGTTATTATTGAGATTATGCTCTTCAAGTTCTACTCACTTTGTATGGAGAAACAAATGAAACCGATGATTGGGTCGGCTTCATATAAGTGTCATGTAAGATATATGAATCAGTTTATGGAGGAATTAACGGTTGTCTCTCAAACAAAGAGAGAAAGTGTTTGGGCACACATACAGCAACAAAGTAATTTTTAGGTTTTGTTAGAATTAAACATGTAACAGTTATTTTTATGATTTTATTCTTGTTTTATACAAGTACAATATGTGTTGTTTTTTTAACCTCAGTTAGTAGCTATCAACATAATTTCAGTGCCAACAGGAAAATCATTTACATTCTTACGTCGCTGCCTTTTATACATTTTATTAGAAGTGACATATAAAAAGTAGTTGTGAACCAACAAGTATTCCTGCTCAATGCTGATTTACAAAAAAAAAAAAAATCCTATCAAATTGCAGCCGATAAGTGAAAAGAAGTGTACTTTCTCATGACATCCGCTAGATGGCAGAGGTTATCCATCATAAGAAGATTACAATCATCCAGTGGTGTGTTTTTGACTGACAAATCTTCCACTGGCATGAGTGGATCATCTACATGTGTCGTGTCTCTACATATAGGGAACATGTTATGGCTCACTGTATGACAGAAAGGAGACTGTGTAGTGGCTTACATTTGACCTGTAGCACAAACAGAGCAGGGACAAAGGCTGTATAGAGAATGTGATATATCATTTTGCCACAATGATTGCATGTTTTGCAATACTTTGTGATTACAGCTAAACCTTTTATGCATTCTGACTATAACAGCAGAATTAAATTATTCACCTGTGCTGCTTTCACATTAAAGCACTGACCATAAGACAGCAGTTTGATTAATTGCTTTGGAAGTTAAAAAAATGTTTCTACATTATAAACCCACAAGCATGGTTACAAAAAGTTGAACTCACAGCAAAGAGTGTGTAGCGGTCTTAAACTGACATGCAATCATTCAAAATGCAAGTGAAAGTCGCTACAAGCTTTCAGGCAAGGGTAAATTGGTTGTTGTTTTTCTTTACTAACAATCATGTAGTTTTTAGCTCTACCTCCACATGGTAAAGCTTTTCAGTCACAGGCATGCCGTTGCAGACAACCATGTCCTTGAGGTTAAACTGCAGCAATTGCAACTGTCAAGCTCTGTTAAAAATTCATTGTATTGATTTGGCTGATGGCACAGACCCTCTGGCCCCTTCTTCTAACTGCTCCTTTAGCTTTTGTTCAATAAGTCACAACATTGCATTTTGAAGAATACTATAGACAACCATTCAATTACTCTTCTTTTCTAAGGATTTGTATATGGAAACTGGAATGAATATTTATAAGTGCTCTTTCAGATCAATAGCCCCTCTTCCTCCAGGGAAAAATAAGTCTTTGACTCAATGATGGTGGTGGTTGTTTTTCAATGGTGGCGTCTGATTGAAAATTCCAGGCCTTAGTATGTTTGGTATTATGTAATAAACACAGTAGAATAAGTGCATCATCTAGTTCAATTATGACCTCCATAAAATTAAACATTTTGATATACACTACCCTGCTGTGCACAGATATGTGATGCATCATGTCCTGGATTATGTAACCGCTCTCTGTACAGTGTTTAGTGATTGTGGTATTGAGATTAAAACATGGTGGACATGATTTCATCAATCCCTTTATAGCCCCAGTTCCTCAACTGTGGGTGAGCGCTCAAAATGAGTTATGTGGTTGCTTCCATTACAGGACTAATGGCAATGTTCATCAATTTCAGTGTGTTTTTGTGAATGCCAATGCAATGCTGTGTTAATACATGTCAATTCTAAATCAATTTAAATGCAAAAATGTCAACATGCTTCAATAGAAAAGCATTGATTCTGTTTGTCTCTTAATGTCTAGTGACACAGTTGAATAAATTATGTGGAAGGGCTACGTTAGGTTGTCTATTTCTATTAATGACATTTGACCTGATGTAACAGTTTATTAAACTGATGGTTTCAGGTTGATTTGGTTTGGGATCTGAAGTTATCAGTGGTAATAAATAAGTTTACAGTTTTAAGTAATTATTTGAATGCGCAGTAATGTTCTCAGAATACTGCTGGAGATGCACAAAGCTATTTACATGAGGCCAAAGTATCCACTACCAATCTTAGTACAGAGGCAATAAGAAATCCACAACATGTAAAGCTGTGTAGTAAATCTTCCACTACTTTGAAGTATATTTTTAATGCTAAATGTAGCTACACGTGCTGCAGTGTCTTCCTTCTCTGCATAGCCATGCAGGTATTACTCCCCATTTTAAAGGGTGGTCAATTATCACTGCCACAAACAGCTTAAGTGACATACAAAAATTAGGCAGTCAATGAGATTTCTTCTGTTTACTTTACTTGAGAGACCTCAACAAGGACAGAAAAAAGATGAAATAAGTAGCAATATTGTAAGTTATTATTACAGTGTTTTAATTATTAACCAGTATTTCTTCTAAACCAAAATGTTTTGGTTTCATTCTTAAAAAAATCCATCAAAATGGCCAGTCTTCACTTCCTGAGCTCTTCCATACACATTATCAAGTCCTACAAACCAGACATTACTTAAATATTCAAAGTTTTCTTCAAAGTGGCAATAATAAATGCTACAAAGACCCAGTGTGTTAAGTCTATTGTTAATGGAAAAGAGCAGTTCTCCAAACATCATTCAGAGAAAAGGAACCTTTTTGCTTTGTGGTCACAGGAACCTGTTGGAGATCTCTCTGCTGCCGCTGCTCTCAGCTGACTGACTGGGTGGCTCCATTGGATTGTCATGATAATTATCTTTGATTTGTACCTGTCTGTTGTCAAGGTGACTCATTTTGACTTGTCCCCTCTCTTGGTAACTGTCTATAATTGGCACATGTCCATTGGCCATGCCATGGCGATTAATTTTGCTAAGTCTGTCGTCATGGGTCCTTGTTTTAACTGGAGTCTGTCCATTGTCTTTGTGGCTGTTTCTCATTGGTGCAGGTCCGTTGTCATGCTGGCCTGTTCTGATAGGCACTGGTCCATTGTCTAGGCGGCTAGTTTTGACTGGCACCAGCCTGTTGATCTGGTGCTTGTTGCAAGGCATCTTATTGGCCTGCAGTGAGCGTGTGTAACGTGAAAACCAGTCCCTCTCAAACGCAGCCCGTAGCTGCTCCACCACTGTAGAGTTCCTCTCCTCGATGCCCTCTGGCTGACTGATCACCAAGCCTACTCCTGCATTAAAGCTAAACTCATTCCCCACCCAGTCAAGGTTACCTGTCAGGACACAGGGGAAGAAACAAATACGTGACCATAGTTTTATGTCAAAAATACCTTTCAGCGCAACAAATCAGACACAAACACCATGGCAAGATGGCAAAGTAACGAGCAGAATTTTCAGATATTGCCGTGTCGTATCAGCGGATAAATATATTGAATCAAAGACCATTCTGCTCTGTAAAGTGCCCTGTTTTTCAACTTCCAGGAAGAATATTTTTAACGGAATCGTTGACCATTTTGGGAAATGCTTTGCTTTCTTACTGAGAATTTTATGTTGAGAAGATGATGAGTTGATTGATACAACTTTTATGTCTGAGTGTTAATTACAGAGCTGGAGCCAGGAGGTGATTAGCTTAGCTCAGCATAAAAACTGGAAGTATTTTCTAAGCTTCAAAAATATGAATATCAACACCTCTATAGCTTACTAATTAACACGATGTTTCTTTTTTGATTAATTCATACACAGCAACAATTTGTGGTGTTAGGGGGTCAAATGTTGTGATTATTTTCTTTTGTATAAACTGTTGTTTGAAAAGAAATAACCATGTGAATTCCTTCTAAACCACAAATTGTCCTTTTTACATTACTGTTTGTGTAGAGACCGAACAAATGAGATACATCAATTGGTGAAAATGAACACTTCTGCGGTGTATTTTTGACCTTTGGAGAGAGCCAGGCTAGTTGTTTCCCCCTGCTTCCATTCTCCATCCTTAAATAGTCTTAATCTCCTCTTGGCTCTAGCTCCCTATTTAACGTGAGTGGTGTCGATCATCTCAACTCTCAGAAAGAAAACAAATAACAGTACTTCCAAAAATGCGGAACTTTTCTTTTAAGCCAACTGAAAATGAGATCTGTAGGAAGTGAGCAGAAGCATTCAGGACACAGTCATCGAAGTGTAGTCGATGAACTCACCTAAATAAATGTCTCTGTCTGTCACCATGAACCTGTTGTGGTTTATTCCCTGGAGACTGCCGTCCCTCTGCACTCTGGAGTTGAAGAACTTCTACACACACACACACACACACACACACACACACACACACACACACACACACACACACACACACACAAGCCCAGAGTGGTGCAGCAAGCACTGACAAAGTGTATCTGTAGAGCTGAAAATAGTACATAGTAGCCTTGTACTTACAGCTTCCAGTGAGCAGTTGGCCTGCTCCATACACAGACTCCTCAGGGACCAGATGAAGTTGAAAGTAAGTGGATGAGTCTTTTCCCAGCAACTTATCAGCAGACGTACCCGGACCTTCCTCAGGATCAGAGCCTCCCGGATAAGACTGTCGATACGAGACCAGTACCTCGGTACAAACACATACACAAATGTGGGCACACGGCCAGATGGACACACAGGCATGCACAGAGTTTCATCACTTGAATCAAAGCAAGGCATCCAAGCTGTTGATAAGAAATGCCTGTCAAATCATCCCAACGAAAGCAACACCCACAGTGGCACAGTGGTTCTAACCTGTGAGCATTGCTGCTTAGGAGGGGCAGGTAGTCGATGATGGAGATATATATGAAATGTCGGGCCTCCTGGATGACCCTGGAAATGGCTTCCAGATCATTGCTACGATCTTTGGGGATGAAAACATCTGGGGAGCTCTGTCATCAGAGGAGGAAAGACGGTTTATTACCACAGGAAGGAATTAGAAAGGAATCTTAACAATGTGCAGATTTACCATCATGATCGTTAACACTGTTACCACAACAACCAGCTCAGCTCTCATCATCATAATTGCTCACCTAAATGACGTTAAACGTTTCCGTTTTAACCTCTTGCTGACAGGCACCTGTAAATGTTTAACTGAGAGTGTGTGCTGTTGTCTGTCGCAGGTAGGATGACATCACCATCACTCATCTCCGGGAAGAAGAGTGATGACACTGAAAGACGCAGATGTCCTGCAGAGACACTCTGTATGAAAAATTCACTCTCCGAACTAACTGTCACCTCCACTGGAGATGGTTTCTACACCTGAGTGCGCTGTACACATTTATTGTCTTCACATTTAAAAAGTCCCTTGCTATAAAATATGAATATCTGAGCCTAATTTCAGCTGATAGTTAAACTGTTTCTGATAATAATGCTTTTTCAGAGCAGACATTTTGACTTGTCATAGCAGTAAATGCACAGGTGGAACCGATAACATTAACTCTGCATCTGCGCCATTTAAAGATCCTACACACCCATGTTACACCCACGCAGGTGTTATTCAGGTCCCTTATTTTGCCTGCTCTTCTCTTTATTGTTCGAATTGGTGACCTCACATGATTCCCAGCATAGCCCCGCCCATCTTCAACCTGAGCTGATGTCTAATCAATCCGAGTAACTCAAAACCATGCCATGCCTTTAGGTGTCTTGGGCTGTGTTGACATTTATGCTCTAGTCCCCTCATCCATTCACACAACGGAATGAAAAAAGTATTGTCCATGACATGTTCACTACTTCGGCTAACAATCCAACAATGCAATTTGTCACATTTTATGAATTGAAAAAATTAAAGTCTTGCTATTCTACACCTGTGATGAGACAAACAAGTGTCCAAAATCTCCATTGACTGCTACTATAGAGTAAACTGTTCAGTGTCTGTTATATAGGTAATAGTGGATGTGTGAATGAGCGAGTTCAGACACAGCTTTGGTAAGCCATGCCAATGAGCCATCATGCCCAACAGACCTTTTTCACAGCAGACATTTTAACAAACTTCATTATTAATGGCTTAGTTCCATTAAGTGTCCCAGTAAGCCATGCCAGTGAGCCAGCATGCACAATACTGAAGCTCTGAAACTAGCTCATCTAAATGGCATGCAGTCATTATTAATGTTATTAATCACACCTGTGCTTTTCCTGATTTAAGATGCCAAAATGCCGTGAAAAAGGACTGTTAGCTTTCCTCCACTGAAAAACAGACTTGTCCCAAAATCCTAATCAGGCAAATTGAACCAAACACCGAAGCTTATTTTTTGAACAGTCTGTTCTAACATTCTGTTTCAAATGAAATTACATTGAATTATGTGAGCTACCAATAATATCCGCTTGAGTGTTAGTAATGGAAGGCAATTGAATGCTATTATCTAATGTATGTGAGCCTGTAAATTAAAACTTTAGACAAGAAGGAGTGTCAAGAAATTGACAGATGTTTTATGTTTTAAATTTTTACCATATGCGTTACTTTAAATAAATGTTTTGGCTTTTGGAATTAAAGTCTTTTATACAAGCCTCCCCCTTTCCTTGTGTCATCAATACAAATGCCTCCTAAATTATGGGTTGGCATGTTGTCCTTGACATATCCTCTAGACATTGCCCGATAGTGAAAGCATGGCTATGATTAAACACGAGTATTTCTTGGGGTAATGTATAATACAAACTAATGCTATAACCTTCACTCACAGAGACGTAGGCCTGAGCCTTTGTGCTGTTGAGCGTGAGCTCCAGCGGTGTGTCCCTGTTGAAGAGGGCAAAGAGGCGCTTGGACCAGAAGGAGGGGATGAAGTCTTTATACTGGAGCCCCCAGTAGAGGCTGAACACTCTGTGGAGGTCCAGAGCCAGACAGCTGCAGTTGTATACCAACACACCCAGCTCCTTCCTCTGGAGAACAAACAAAATCTCTGTTAGACCACCACAAGCATGGAGACAGCAAACATTTATCTACTATCAGCATCTTTGTAACTATCCAATAATGACATTATTGTCATTACTTCTAAGATCATTAACAAAAAACAACAACACAGCCATCCATCTACACACACACACACACACACAGCATACACCTTAATCTTGTCAGTCCATATTGTTCATAAGTCTCAAATGATTACAAGCCATCGGCCATCTTCACAACAACAGCAGATAATGTTGTTGTGAAGATGTTGTGCATTAAATATAATACAGTCCATAATTTGACTTGTCATGTCAATGTTTTAACAGCTAATACTGGATTGTGACTGTATGACTTCGGATGTATAAATGGAATATTTTTTAAAATTTAAACATTCATGTCAGGATGCATTGGGTTGAGCTCTTTGCAATTCATCTTCCTAAATCAAGGCCCTTTGTATCACTGGGTGTCTAAAGATAGATGAAGCTGCCTAACAAATGGGTCCACACTTTAATGAACCATGCAAGAAAACTCAGCTTTGAAGAAGAAGATGAAAGAAAGGCCACTATCTATTTCTGGATGCCATTCCACCTTGCATGCCCCGATACCAAACTGCCCCCATCAGCCCACTCCCCACATCTACAGCTTTTTGAAGAAGAAGCCACTGACATGTAATTTATGTATAAATATAATCTCACTATCTATTCAAATGCGTTTTGATAGGGTTCATAACTTGTACACATATGCAGTGTATATGTGTGAGTAAATATATCAACTGAATCTTCTAATATAATTCCAAGTACGCAATCTGAAAAAATGCAACCTTTAGGCACCTGTAAACATCTATTTTGAATCATTATTCAAAGTAAAACCCATGGTCATGATGCTGCAGTAAGTTATTTCAGATGATCAGGTGATATATCTTATGTCTACTTCTGTGTATGTACATAGAGAGCAACGTGAATCCGGAGTCACATTCCTTGTATATGCACACATACCTGGCCAATAAACCTGATTATAATTCTGATGATGCATTTTTCAAGAGAGACACCCTTTTGCATAAGAGTCCTGGGAACTTTAAATATAGTAGAACAGTAGAACATTATCAAAGCACTTTACATTAGGGACTCTCTCTGCACATACACTATGCCTCTCCCCCTGCCTGTGTGTGGCCTGTCAAACACTCACAGATCAGCAGCCCATTGGCCGATCTGCATAAATGACACCTCTTTGTGACCGTTAGAGCCAATAGAATCGATTGAAACCGGTTGGCTAAGCAACACCAATCACCATCCAGAATGCAGTAAGACCAGAACCAGTGATTTCTGTTCGTGAGCTCCCTCCCCCCTCTGACTCGACTGTTTGTGCTTGTGGAAAAACACTGGGATCCGCCATTGATTTCAAAGGGACCGTAATATACGAGAGAACACGCTAGAACCGTCTTTTTCAATCGGAATATGACTTTTGACCAGAAGACAGCAAAGGTAAGACATGCTTTATGATATGGTTAGGATTTTTTGTTACATTTATGACTGTAGATCGCTGATATTTCATCGTATAGCAACGTGGCTGGCATCTTTGTTTTCTGCAGAGTCTGCCCTTTCAGAGGGTGTAAAGCTTGTGTGGATTGCTGGAAGTGGTGAAAATAACGAAATCATGGACTTGTGATTTGCATATTTGTGTGTTTTTGGACATTATGAGTATAATTGGCTAGGTTGTAATTGTGTTTCGTTCTTGTTGTGGATGCTTGGTACTGGCTTTTAGCTCACTTTCTGGCCTTTCTTTTGGTATCTTGGATGATAGGATTGCTGCTTCCTAGCTTGTGTACTGTTCATTTGGACTGTCCAGGACTGGACAGGACTGCGTACAGCCTCCTTTTTAGGGGGGTTTAGGGAGGTAGAGGTTTTAAGTATGGATGTGTGTTTCTGCGTGCGCTGTGATGCGTAGTGAATCTTAGATACTGTGGCCAGGGATCTCCAGTCCATGCTGGCGCTGCCGAGGTAGAAATGTCTCCTGTCGACCACCCAGAAGGAGGAGAGGAGGTGGCCTTTGGTCAGCGCCGTCATGTTCACATAATGGACCTCAGCATCTAGAAATGGAGAGAGAGAGAAACAGAAACCGAGGTCAAGTAAAACGAAAAAGAAAGGCAGAAGTGAAGGAAGTTCCATGAGAGAAAAAGAGGCAGAAAAAGAGAGATCTGGCCACAGACAGAAACAGGAACAAGAAGGGAATGAAACACAAGGACAGATGAAGGGAAAGATGGAAAGTGAGAGAGCGATTGAAAGGATTGAGCAGGACAAATAGGAACAGTCAACAGACTAAACAGACAGAGCTTAGCTGCAGCATGTTTGAACACACACACAAACACACAGAATGTATAATACAGTGAGAGTGAGAGCTGACTGTGTCTGGCGAGTGTCCTGAGCTCGTTCGAGTCGATCATCCCGCTGGAGATCTTCAGCTGGATTCCTTTAGCTTTCAGCCCCTGCAGCCGGGACAGCAGAGCCCTGCCCTGAGGGAAACACATCATAAAACCTCTGCTGTCACATGAAATCCATGCACTATGTATTCAGACACGATTCTTGTGTATTGCTTAGATTTTCTCTTAAGAATGTGGCACCATCAGCAACCATTTATGTGCTATTTTATGTGTTACATTTCCCAGAGGTCCTTTGTCTGCAGCCAACAACTATGATGTCGATGTTGTTTTTTTTTTGTTTCGATCAAGAAGTCTTATTTGTGGGTGAAACTTTTTTCTTAATTTGCTCAGTCATCATAGCTACCTCTGCTGCGCTAATATTTTGTTCCATCTGTATAGATCGCTTTACACCAAACCTGCCAGAGGAGACACTGTTGACATTGGGCGGTTTGTTGTTTCATAACACAGTGACATTTTATAGAATGACTTTTACAGCTCTTTTAAAATACAGAAATTTGAATTAAGGGTGCCATCTACCAATTTTACATGTGAAGTTCAGTTTGCTCGTTGATAGCTTACTATTCAGACTGTAAAAACTGTATTTTATCATTTCTTCTGTGACTCTGGAGGGAGCTTTCTGTCATCAGGCCTATTTCAGCTTGGAGAGATTTTTTAGCAGAAATGTTACAAACTAGGGACGTGGAGACATGCAGGGAGTGTCTAATGAAATATGCCAACAAGTCCTCCAACCCATATGACTACATAGGTCGTTTGTTTTTACTCCCTTATACAACCCACAGGAGCGTTTCGTATATTAGCGCCCCTACTGGTGGCAGTTGAGGATGGGCTGTAAGGTGAGGATGGGCTGCAAGCGCATAAAGTAAATCACGTGACATAAGTCATGTGACACTAAACATGTGGTTAATGTTGTGAAACGTTACAGTTTGGTTAGGTTTAGGCAAAAAAACGACTTGGTTAGCTTAGGAAAAGATCATGGTTCGGGTTAAAATAAGGATGTTACAAAAGTTACACAACTAATGTAAGTCACGTAGGTAACATTATGTAACTTAAAACTTTAAATAAGTCAACGTAAAGACAAAGTTACAAGAGCCACCTCTTGTAACTTTGTCTTTACAGTATCTTACATTTTACGGTCCAGCCTCCCTCCTGATGAGGTGTCTTTTTGGCAGCTGCATGCTGAAAGGCCATTAGCTCTTCTCTGCCCTGAGGCCTCTGAAAGGAGATATTACTTTCCAATCAACAGCCTCAGGCTTTAATTAGTCCTGACATACTCTTTTTAAAACAGAACTGTGTGTGTGCGCGCGCACACACAGCTTAGCCAACCCTCCAGGCAACTTTCAATAACACACATCCGGTTCAAATCCAAAATGAATAGCTCACTTTAATCAGGTTGAAAATAGTCCAGATTGAGTATTTTTCCAGCACTTCTAAAAGGACAGCTATTTCAACTCTGGTGATTTTATTTTGTCTACTTTGACTTTATTGTCCGATTTGACTGAAGCAGTAAACCATCTCTTCTTTATTGTCCTTTGATGATATGATAAATATGAGATGTGGCAGCTCTGTAGAGTCTTCTTCATGACTTGGGGATGTGGATAAAATCAGATGCAAATCACATCAACTTTTCTGTCTCACATCACAAGTATTATTATCAGTGGTGGGAAGTTACCAAGTACATTTACTCAAGTACCTGTACTTTATTTGCATATGTCCATTTTATGTCCATTTTGACAGCTGTACTTGCTAGTTAATTTTCAGATTAAGCTTTTATCAAAAACATATTACAGCGAGCTAGGGCTTTCTCTCAGAAGATCTCAGCGAGGTTAAGTGACCATTTTGACAGGGTGCTTTAATTATGTCTCAGACAAAAGGTACGTCACCAAACCTACACACCTCAACACCCACGGTCCAACCATATTTGCTAATAATACTACAGATGAACTTTAGAAACAGTGGGAACATTGTAGAATAAAGTGTCAGTAATATTAGTAACGCTGGGAGGCTTTCACTACGCCTACCCTTCTGGGTCTGCACAATATCATAATCTTATAAAATACAAAGAGTAAACCAGTGGCCTAATATTTTTGGCTTGTGACCTCTTACAAAAGAGAAGTGTTACACTAGATGTCTGTGAGTTGTTAGCAGTTCCAACCAAAGAATGATTTCATGGCTAAACTTCTCAGGTGGTTTCGAATACATTCTGAAACCAATATTTAACAAAAAGCAAAGATTACAGAAAAGTCCAAAATATGAATACAAATGAGTGTAGCAGAACTTTGTTTTTCGTCTTTGTCATCCCATTAATTATCTCACGATGACAATAATAATATCACTTCACTATCACTTGCAGGGGCCATTGTTCTGCAGAGCAAGTACATTTAATTTGATACTTTCATACCATTTTGCTTGTAATATTCTTCCAGTGCACTTTTGCTTGCAGTTTTACTACACCAAATGCAGGACCTTTTCTTGCAATGGAGTGTTTTTACATTGTTGTATTGGTGCTTTTAATTAAGTTAAGGATCTGAGTACTTCTTCTTTCATCACTGATTATTATGTAAAGGAAGCAAAGAGGCCAATTCAGGCAAAAAAACACAGAAGTGGTAACAGAGAAAAGGTAAATCTGAATCAAACTTTTAATATATACCACAAGTCTCTGTTGGTTTGCTTTGGTTTTACCTGTCTGGCAGCAGGTTGGAAGCTGGATTCATAATCGGAGGAGTTGAGGAGCCACAGCGGGGAAACTATCTCTACGACCCGAATAGCTTGGTCCAGTAAGTTGTACAGCCCCGCTGAGAGAGGGAGGTGGGATGTAGCATTGTCTAAGAAGGAGATGTCTTCTGGGATGTTCTCCACAAGCACTGCTCTGTAGAAAACAATGAGATAAAAACTGAGTAAAGATGAAACGTAATGATCGTGAGAGACCTGCATTAAAAAAAAAGTGGTAAAAAGCCATAAAAGCATTATCAGGCTAAGCCATAGAGACCTGTAATTGTAAAAATGCCGAACAAATTAATGTGAGGTTCATGGTCTTTCACAAAGCAATGATCTGTTTGCATTTGTGGCAGGTATTATGAGCTTGGGTGCCACTCATATGAGGTTAAATTACTTCTTTCATACTACTCTGTGACAAATTAGCTAATAGCACCCGTCTTCCTCTTTCTCTGGATCGTTAGCGTAATGAGAGTTATCAAGATTTCGAGAACACATAGATTCCATCAAGCATCATTAGGTCTTGTACAGGTTGCCTCTGGCAGGGGCAGAGAATAATTGAAGGCTGAGGTGCAGAGTTGTCAGCAATGCAGATTATATTACACCTAGTCAGCAAAAAGGGACTCATTTTGGCTGTATTCTTCTTGGTTTCGCATATACACTACTCCCTACACTAACACATGCTGCATTTTAATGTGATCATCTGCAGTCTGGGTTAATATGCTGTGTTTGCAGCCAGCAGCATATAATGAAATCATAAACAGAGGCAATACCAGTCTACGGGGCGGCTGTGGCTTGGTGGCAAAATGATTGCCTGTCAATCGGAAGGTCAGCGGTTCAATACCCCAGCCATACGTTGAAGAATCCTTGAGCAAGATACTAAACCCCAAAAATGCTCCTGAAGCTGCGCCTTCGGTTTGTGGATGTTCTCATCTGTAAGTTGCTTTGGATAAAAGCGTCTGCTAAATGATTAAATGTAAATGTACTGTATGTCAGATTCAGTGGATTGCATGAAGTACAGAATAGCTGCATCCTTGAGATTATCTGTTTAAGATTCAGTGCAGTTCCTTAAACTGTTAAATGATCTTAAATAACTATCTTAGTAATAGTTGTTTTGCACTATAATGTTTTGTATATATCACTGTGAATACCCCTGCACGTTCTGCCAGGGTGTAATGTCATGTTGTCTGTCTAACAATGGCTCTGAGCTCCCCCTATGTATCTCCAGTTCCCATTTTACCCCACCAGGCTGCCTGAAAATGACAGAGGCATTAGCACTGGAGTCAACAGATTGAATTAGCCGTGGCAGCCCTAGATCTGCAGCCACACAGAACCAGGCTATTACCAAGCTCCAACGCTCACCACATTCTCTCTGTATGGCTTCAACAACTAGCAGAATCACTTCTGCACAAGAATTTACTCAATTCCATGTGATAGAATGAATTGTCTTATTTTAAGAAATGTTATGGTAAATTTACTGGTGATTAGTTTGGTGGCTCAATAGGTGGCGCATGGAGTTTAAAGGTGCCTATAGTATGACAAACAGTTTGCACTGTGCTCATAAATAAGTCATTGTAAAAGTGTGCATGTTAGAAGTAAAGCAGGAGATGTGCCGAATTCTGTCTTTAAACCACAGTCTTATAACTTAGGAGTCATATTAAACATGACACTGTTTTAATCTAATCAGCACAATACTTGCACAACCATCAATGTGTCAGTGGAGAGATGGATGTAATCATGACTGAATGCAGTGTGAATTGATTCATTTACTTTTTTGGCTGCTCTGGGGCAGCGAAACAAGCTGCAAATATAACGTTGACAGGTTATTACCATATAAAGTTAATATGCTGAACATATTAGCAAACAGTTGCCTATTTATACATCCACCAGGAGACACTGCAATGATTCAGACACACTATGATTCAGTTCAAGTCGTGTTTCTGGCCACCTCACGAATGTAACTCCAATATTCACTCTCATTTTAGAACTGTTTTGGTCTACAACAACTCCTGAGGGAAATATCTGCAGCCTTTACTCTGAAAACTGTTGTCTGCTGCTGCTGGAAACGATGCTGATAGGAGCAACTAGGAGCAAATAGAGTGACCTAAAATAGTAAAGTTGTGGACCAAAAAAATAAAGCAATGAGTTGAAGGACACAAAAACGATGCTTAGAGTTGCGGGGAGTTGCTGTGTCGGGTGATAATTCTCAGTGGGTTTGTCACCACAAGCGACACCTTTCAAAGTACTTCATTTGAACCATTATTAACATAACACTATTGATTAGTGCAGACTTAAAATTAGCGCGTGTTGTATTGTAGGGTGTTGTTGTGGTTGTGGACTGATTGTTCCTCTTAGCCAGCTGATGAAATCAATTATTATCGAATTGCATGTGAGGTTTAAAACTGTAGCAAAATATCTAATATGTATAATAAAAGTGTTGGGGCAGGAGTGAAAAACTGCTTCTTACACATATACAGCAGTTGCATTTTATTGGGATGTAGTGGGTAAATCTTTTATCATGTTTTCAGCCATATTATCTTTGTCCTCTTTTTGATTTGTCATTCTTTCGCATTAATGACTTATTTTAAACTTTAATTTTTTCAAATTTCGGGCTGAAAAACACAGTGGAGCCGGCGCTGGCAGGCTCCCTGGCGAGGGCTCTGTGATATCAAACAGATCTTAGCACTTGGACCAGTCAGAGCACAGGGTCAGCCAAAGTGTGACTGCTCGGGGTCTAGGGAGCGCTTCACTCAAGGGCAAGATCATGTGCTGCAGGTGATAATGTACTGGCATCACATTGAGAGAGGGCAGTTGCCATCTCACAGCTTGAAAATGTATTCCTGGCTAAAATAAAGCTAAGTCAGGTTTTGGAACGTGGCCATGGGTCAAGCTGTAGGACTCACACCCTCTTATACCACAACATCCTGATTTCTCCTCATGGAAATGGCAATCAATATGTTTAGTGAAGCAGAGTTTGGGAGAATCACATGTGAAGTTGGCTCATATGATTTTCTTCCATTTGTCAGTCACAGAGTTTGAGGACTGAACACTGAGTGAGTAAAATGAAAAGAAGAGTGTCAAAAGGCACAAAGAAGCTGCGGACAATTATAGAGAAGATTAACGTTTACATCACACAGTGCAGCTTCTCCTTCTTTGTTCTCAAAAGATAGCAAAAACTAGGCCAGCTACAGTAAACACCTCACAATGAGGACAAATAAGGATGGATGGAAAACAGATGGAGGAGGAGGAGGAGAGGTAATCTTAGAGATAATCTTATTCTGAAAGAAATCCTCTCAATCCAATCTAATGGCTGTGAAGTATGAAGAATGGTGATTCTGAGTCGTTTAAACAGCCAGACAGGCTTTGGTATTATGTGGAGAAAGCAGGGAGGCAGTTGTTTCTGCCTGCAAGGGATTCATCGATTTATGCAGCCTGTGATGTCCACTGTTGGTTCCCTCCATTGTAACCCATCTGCGCACTCATGGGTGTGATTCAGCCCCAACAGCCAATACCTAAGTGGTGTAAACTTCACGGTGTGCGTGTGTGTGCATACGAGACAGCAAGATTGTGTGTGTTTGAATGTAAAGTCCCTCACTCTCTGAACGATAATGGATTCCCATCTTCACGGTGCGGTAGGTGAGCACATTTGGATCACTCAGATTTATTCTCTTAAAAATGATGAGCTCTCCCTCCTGATGTTTTATTCCAAAATGCCGAACATAAGAAAATATTTTCACAACACTACAGAGCTGTCAGGGCTGAGGCAAGTTTACGTGTTCAAAAATCCCTACAGCATGTTAGGATAATGTATGTAATAATGCTAATTAATTGCAAATGCTTTTGTTACCGTGTGACTGCTGAAGCACACTTAGAGAAACAGCACGGGATGATGCTGAAAAATCCCAATGTGCCAGAGTCAGCCCCTGACATCTGATATAAATGATCCACTTCTCTGGGTGTACAGCAGTGAGGACATTAATATGAGTGTCACAGGAGCTGCTGCTGTTCAGTTCCCTGCATGCTGTGCACATGGAAGAAGCTTGCCCTCACGGCTTTCTGCCAGAGCACACAACGGTGCACACTTGGGGAAAATGACAGCACACATTTCTGAAATTTGTCTGTAGTTAAGTCTTGAACTGACAAGCCCCCCGTCATCACAGACAGCAAGCCAATAACAGCTGATGAATCTATTAATTTCTCACTCATTCCAACCTCAAATCTACCCTCTTCTCCTTCTCCGTCCGTCTGGTTCACCCTCACTTCCCCATCATCCCTCCCTCAGCCTCGTATTTATCTCTCATTCTTCCCCCAAGCTTTAGGGGGCCGTCAGAGCGGGTGAGGAGTCCAATTCAGCTTTACAAGTTGGGATTACACTTTCAGCCTTGAGTGGAAGAGAGGTGTGCCTTATAGAGTTTTCTGAAAAGTTGTTAAATGGATGATTTGGGGAAGAGGAGGGAGAAAGTAGATGGACACAGACAAAAAGAAAGAGAAAGAAAGTAAAGAGAGGGAAGTAATTCAAGGCTGAATGGCAAATTGCATGATAAGAGTCTAATAGAGGGAAACCAGTGGGAAGTGGAGAGCAGAGAGAACAGGGACTGCTGTATCAGAGAAAATGACTGCTGATCAGTCAGTTTCACTCTGGACCACCAGGACATGCTGCAGTAGTTTTCAGGCTTTTTGTCTGGGAATCCATATTCTTAAAACTTAAACAGACTTTAGAAACTTGCTAATGTCTGGTATTAAGTAACTTTCAGAATAGCCTGGTAACCATTTAAGGGCAGTGGGGGAGGCAGATAATTGCTTGCCTCTTGGCACGTAGCAATGCCATGGGGTCTACATCCTCTACCCTGCAGTTTATATCCTGTGCCGGTGGGTTAGACCTGCTGGATTGCAACATGGCACAGAGTGAGATTGCTTTAGACTGAGCTAAAATGAATCAATGACAACGAGGTCCCAAATCATTGTCAACCATAGTCTCAAAAGTTAATTCGTTTTTTGCTCTATTGTTTTGCTGTACACATTATAGCTCCTATAAATAAAGAAAACTCTCAGTTGTTTCTCGGACACGGTATGCCTACTTGGAAGCAGACATTTTGAATAATTTTGAATGAGCAAAAACACAAACTGTGTGTAGACTGTTAAGATGTGACTTTCAATATCCAACTGTTAGTAGTGGTAATTGCTATGAATTCAAACCAAACATCCCATAAATAATTTAGCACATCGGAAATATGACAAAATAGAATAGACCCAACTGGATGTATTGGAAAAAAAGACACACTTCGGTGCAGCTGGGGTGCCAATGCAAAGGGCTCCGGGAAAAAAATGCAGGGTTCATTCCTGGTGGCTTACTTTGTAATATGCATGAATTGCTTCTGTTTTGATCGGCCTTCACGGCCTCTAAGGCCAGAACTTGTGTTGAGGGGTCACAAGCCAAAAACATTGGGAACCATTGACAATGAATAGTGTGTTTGTGGTTCAGCAGTTCTCACCTGCAGTTCTTGCCACAGTTCTCCTCTGTGATCCCGTCTTCATCGTCGCCCCAAATGTCCACAGCAGAGAAAATCAACGCCATCAGTACTGCGAAGCAGCACACCAAGGCAAAGATCATAATGCACTTCTGCTGAGACTGCAAGAGAGAGACAGAGAACAACATTGATTTCCAAGGTGTGTTTTTGACACTGTTAAAAACAAGGCCAAAGTGCCCCAACCTTGGCGCCCATTAGTTGGCTGCTCTGGCTGATTTAATGCACAGCTCAGCAGGTCATAACATGATATAGTAGGGAATTTAACACAAACATCTAGGGTCTGTCTGCGAATGACCTCGCAAGTTCAGGCTTTCATAAAAAGAACATGAAGAAGGATGATGAAAAGAAAGAAAAGAGAGAGACAGAAAAAAAAAAGCCAAAAAAAACACAGTGATCAATGGAAACAAACAAACAAACAAAAAGGTTTCGTTAAACATGATTCTTGGCTTATTGTTAGCTATTAACATTGGATATTTGGATAAAGTCCAAATGATCCCATATGGTTGAGAAGGAAGTAAGGGTCACCATGTTCTATAAGGGCAGTGAGGATGTGAAGGAGACTATTTCACAGCTGTTACTCATCCATCAGCTCACTTCAGTCTTTCTGCTTACAGAGGACGTGGCCCACAAGATGACTAACTGGTGCTCACTAACAAAATGTAATACCATCAGACCTTTATGTTTTATAATTAAGGGTGAATTATTAAGATGATATTACCTTTTAATTGAGAAAAGAAAATCAGCATGTTACTATTGTCCACTCCTAATATAATACACTATATTGTAGCCCGTTTAATATATTTATTTATTGTACATTTGCTCAACATAATGATATAGGATAGTGCTATAAGTAATACATTGATTTAAAAGTGAGATTTTTGTGTGGAACAGATTATACAGGAGGTAAAGTTACTATAATTATGTTTCTGTTAATAAAATGGCAGATTTAAGTTGGTATCATAATTGCTTTGTTATTTTGTTTGTATGTCAATTTGCGACCCCCACACCAAAATGTGGTATTGGCGACCATTTATATGAAAGAAAATACAATATCTCTGGGTGAAACATTGCTCTGTTGAAAAAAGACCAATACCCATTATTGTTGACAGGAGGTGGGAAAGTGTTCTTGCTTCCTACTACGACTATTTTCTAGGGGATTTGTGGACCTTTGGAGAACCTGGTGGGAAAAACATCAAAGAATTTTGCAAAGGTCTCTATTGCATTGTGTTATCTCATAAAAACAAACATACCCACAAGACGCTAAACGAAGATATATATAAAACATATCACAACTGTAGGTATAGGGCAAATAAATGATACTGGCTTTTTTTGCTTTTACAGCAGTTTTACATTTACCCACTGTAAAACTATACGAGCCTCAGAAGCTGGAGGATATAAAGTAATACCAGATTTCTTTTTTATATCTGGTAAACGTTTGACTATAGAAAGGTTATTTTGCATGCCCTTCCTTCATTACCTCGTTCATACAGCTTTGCTTTGTGTTTAATTGAAGACATAACCACTGTATGATCTCTAACACTAAAACACCTGTGCCTTGAGCAGGTTCATTTTGTCTCACCTTCATGTCATTGAATATGTGTGGCACTGTCTAATCAGGTCATTTACATTTTTGTGGTGTTCTGGTGGTGATGAGAGGGCTCTGTGAGAGGGATTTCATTTTCTGTATCACACAAGCTTGAAAACCGGGATTAGAACAGACCTTTTTCACCAAGCCTGTCTCCTGGAAATTGCCTTTAAGTACTGCTAATTTGTTTTGCCCAAAACATTTTGAAGGCAATGTAATGGCTGCCTGCAAATATGCTCACTGGCAACATTTTGTCATTCAAGAAAGTGCTATGTTCTTGTACCACACAAAAGTTGTGGGACAAAGTAAACAGGTCATGTCTTGTGCTTTCGAGTCAGTGTTGACCACAATCTTTCTCGAACCTCAGCCAAGTGCTTTGAGTGCCCAAACCCAACCATAAAAACATGAATTATGCTGTAGTTGCTATGAGGAGATAGTGTAGAAATGAAATAGGTAGTCAATCAACCTTTTTCAGATATGTTCTGTATGAACAAATATGACATTGCATATATGTTATGATCCTGGAAATCTATTTGCTGTTGCAAAGTATTGATTTTATATACATTTCTGTGAGCCAGGGTTGTTTACAAACCATATTGTACATTTTGACTTGTCATAATAGGAAAGACACAGGTGTAAGTAATAACATTAATTATGGCTCTTCGCTATTTATTTGTCCCAAAAAGCCATGTCAGGGAGCCAGCATGTGTGGTACCAGGGCTCTGACACAGGCACATATTAAAGCTATTAAATACACCTACGTTGTTCCTGCTATGACATGTCAAAATGTCTGCAGTGAAAAAGGTCCATGAGACATCTTCATATAGATTACTACTTGATACTGTAGTAACTATTACACAATACTAGCTAGTGATGTAAAGAAATAAGCTTCTATATTGTTTATGTCATAACACACCCTCTTGTTCCCATTTTAAGAATGTAAACAGCGTATCATTATCTATCCTTATGAAATAATGATGTAGTATTTAGTTCATTATATTACATTTACATTTTTAGCCAATCAAACCTGGACTGAATGTCAACAATACAGTACTATCTATTGCAGCCTCAGGGTGGCCTTACTCTTGCTTTTAATATACTGAGATGCTGATGTACAGCAGTTTTGACCCAGTTACTGGGAAACGCTATTTGTAAAACAATAAGAAATGTATCCCGATCCTTTTGAAACCCGGCAGAAGAGACAAAACTAATTATTCTTGAACACAGCAGATCATTAGCACAGTCAGCCAGACTCCACTCATTATCCTCAGAGACAAATCTCATATCATACACCATCGACCTCTGTGGGCCGCACAAGCACAAAGCCTTGGTTATTTTATTGTGTTTATCATGTGGGAATTAAATGAATCTACCAGCCAGTCAATAGAGCGCCCCTAGTAGACCAAAGAGACACTGGCAGGGATAATCAGCTTCACACTCTCATCCTCACACAACCATCTGTCTGAGCTGATGTCTGACATGGGAATTGCGTTTTATATTTCCTGGCAGCACACGTGGGTGGAATGTTATACCTATTTCCTATGTGCAGCCACAGTCTGCGAAACCAACTCGTTTAATCTTAATCCTCTGTGTCTCATACTGGCTGCAGAAGCTACCTAAAATCTTGACAGCAGCATGCCGGTTTAAGGAATGACCCCCTGACCATAAAGCAACTGGTTCACATCCACAGAAACAAAAAAGAAACATTCATCTCCTCCTCTGAACATCTGCTGTTAAAGAACCCAGGCACTTAACAAAAGCATACTCAGCAAACACTCATAGGGTAAATGGAGGTAAAATCCAATCTGTCATTCATCTGCTGGACCATATACCAGGCGTACAGCAATAAAAGCAAGTATGGAGGAACGTGTACCCACAGGACACTCAAGCAATGCACATATTTACAGTGTTTGTTTACCAGCTGCTGCATGCGGTTGGATGTGTATGTGCATTATGGCAGATATACAAAGTGGCCAGACTCAAATAGTGAACTAGGGACAGTGTTACCTGACACTGGAGCAATGCAAGGGATAAATACACCTTCAAGTACAGGAAGCAGCCTGCCTCACAGTAACTGTTTAAAAGAGCAAAGAATCTGTATGTAATTGTCTAAAAAAGAAGAAAAAAGCAGAGGCTGCTAGGCTGTAATTTTTCAATGCAGTGAGAACCACAAACACAAATGAATTCAACTCCAATGTCCTTTTGTAATTTGGGTGAACTGGAAATTTAACAACGCATTTCTGGGGTAGCTGATTGTAAAACACTTGCTTCCTTTCCTTCCCATATTGCTGCCTCACTAAAAACTGAGCACTGAAACAGCCCATCAGTATCATCACTATATGAATCATATGAATCCCACTCGACTCTTTTTCTCAGCTAACATAGACAAACTGTCGAGCTCTTATGTGTTCGTGCTTTCAAGAGGCAGTTACAGTTAATTACAGTGACATATGCTCGAAAAATTCCAATCGTCTACCAAAAGTAAAGATAGCCTTGAGTGACTTGCAAAAAAAGAGTCATAAATAACATGATTTAGTGAGATTGCTCGCTGGCTGTTTTTAAAAAGCTCCCCAGAGTCCATCTAAAAAAGGTTGTGCAAACTGGATGTTTCGGTGCCAGACTCACACACACACACACACACACACACACAAACAAATACACAGTCACTGTTACTGTCTCTCTCTGCTTGTCTTTCTCTTTCTCTGCCCACAAACACACGCAGGTAGAGGTGAAGGCCAGACCAGAGAGGGGGTGGATGTTTATATCCTCAGATCAGATGCAGAATGTTTGAATAAAAGCTGTCTGCGCTTCTCTCTGCGACCCACTGGCAAACACCTAAATTGTTTTAAGTCTGCCCTTTGCACATTTTTTGAAGGATTGGCACATTCTTCTCATTTCATCTTTATAGTGTTTGAGAACTGACAGTGTGGAGATTGTCTAAGGTAGGTTACATTTTCCTTATGTCCCATTATGTGCTGCTATGAAAATATAATGTGCTGAGGCAAAGCAGAAGGACACAAGAAATATTGCAGAGTTGACGGTTTGTGAACACGATGCAGTAGTCATATGGCACCTATAGCTTTGGAAGCACATTTAAGGAAATTGTAAGTGCGCCTACAGTGAAGAAGAATGAGTTTCTCCACAGTACAGCTGCTCAGAGGGAAAGAGAAGTTTACACCACACCGACATCACAACAGAAGCCCGGGAGAACTATGAACAACATATCCTGGTCTAGTTTGTCGTACATCAGTTTGTTGCTGATGTTGTTTGGATGCTGGGAGGACGGGTAGAGCATAAGATCACCGCAAGACTGGTGGCAGGGTGAGTTTTGCTGGCATTTCAACAGACGTGCCGCCAGTTTCCATCCAAGCACACAGATGTTTGTGGAGAAGAGAGAGAAAAAGGAAGGGGAAGAGAAGAGGCAGTTGAGGCTTTGGTCATTGTATTGTAGTGTAGCATGACACTGATTGGTTCAGGACTGACTGATAATCAAACACTGAGTCATAGCAGCCACTATACATCTACATATGCTACATAGCTACACTGAGCTAGTGCTCTTTCATCACATTGTCAGATTGGATAATCAAACTTTGAAGCCAATGTTGCTCCATGTTTGTTCACTTCTGATGACTTAAGGCTTTACATTTAATTCCTCCTAGTCCTGGCTATTGTGGGACGTAGCAGGTGCCAAGCGGCTGAATGCAGAGGTGATGTGGACAGGTTTGTCCAGTTTTGTAGGATGAACCGCGAGCAGTTCAACATCACTTAATTCCAGTCAGACATGCACCTCTTCACGAAAATGGCAATTTGAATTGTTATCAGTTGAGCAATGCTCCACGCTTATGTGACATGATGGCACATTAGCTAGTAAGTGGACCTTTGAGTTGGGATGCACAGACCATCATGCTAAGACATCATGTTTGATGTCAGTGCCCTGTTAACCAGCACTCCCACTGAAGAAGAGATGAAGATCATCAGACAGCGGCTAACACAGCCTCAGCTGGCTGATAAAACCAACCGACTTTGAACAGATCATCTGGGCGCTCAAGCTGTGCCTTGACACCACTTATTTCATGCACAAAGGGATTTTTTAACAAGCCACGGAGTCACCCATCTCCACCATGGAATAATATGCGGAGCTGTGGAAAGATATGGAGCTGAAGGACTGTTCACCTCCACCCCCACCTCCCTCACCTGCGTTGTTAGTTCAGGACAAGGGATTAGACCACATTACCACATCCAGCTAAAATCCAAACACACCTCCTATGACAAGACTAGTCAAAAATATTTTTACATTTCATAGAAAGAGAAAAGAGAGGAATTTTGGTATTAAAATTCTCAAAACTAACTAACTAAAGTGTTCAATTTAAAGTGGAGGTTTATGTATTGCTTGCGGGTCGTACCACGCAAACAAGTTTTTACATTGAAATTTGTTGTTAATAAATTCTTACAACCAGTAACAGAAAGTTAGCTTGCTTATCCAAATTGTGGGTCTAAGGATAGGGTGTTGTATGTTGTACAGATTGTAAAGCCCTTTGAGGCAAATATGAGACTTTTGGTAATGTAAATAAAAGCGACTTGCTAATACATGACGTGTTTCGACAGAAGAGTATCAAGGGGTGTTCAGACGGAAGGTGAAAAGACATTTTCAGCGTTCATCCTTCACACTAATTTGACCATTGGCTTGTGTTTCTTTGCCTCAAACAGCCAATATACCAACTGTACGTTAGCTATAAGCTCGCCCTAGCAACGGATGCACAGGCCATGTGTGTGGTAGTGTAGCCTACTAAACACAGAGTTTTGACTGAACTCTCTGAAGCAGATCACCACAGGATACGTGCACATTTTTCACTCAAAATGAAAAGTTGTCAACTCACGTGGATGCAACTTTGCGTCATTTTGGGCCAGACCAATTTGTGTCTACTTGGTCTGTCTGCGTGTTTTCTTGGTAACCAAGGTAGAATCTTATCCAACATCTCTTATCTGGATGCTTTTTTAAGGTAAACATGCCAAACCATGGAGCATTCTATGCACTGACTATATAATACCATAAAAATGCTCAGTTTCACAAGTTTGCACTGAGCAAAGCTTTAAGGCCAAATTAAAAAATAATGGAAAAAATAAAAAGTACAACTTAATTTGTTGTTGATGTAGCCCTGTAAGATCATGAATAGACCACTGTTTTGTTGTTTTGTTACTAAGTTAATGTGCAGATATTATGATATCGTGACCATCAGTGTAACTCCAAATAAAAATGCGCATCATTATTTATGAGATTGGGAGACATCATTTTACACACATCATTACACCTTATGTATGAGGTGGTAAATCACAAGAAAACATAAAAACAACCAACTCACAACACAGCTGCTGGAAACCTGACAACAACTAATCATGCTAATAGCGACACTATGCTCACAATACATTTATAAGTGTATTAGAGTATATTAGTTACACTCACACACACAAACACATGATACAGAGACTTGAACACTTCAGTGTTGTCATGCTGTGACAGAGAAGGACACGTAGGTGAATCTACACTCTACAAATGGTTAGACAAATGAAAACAATCTGATTTTGATTGTTTCAGATAATCTTTCCCAATTGTTAAATATGTGCACTGTTGAACTATTGAATATTAACTCCTCTCTGATTTAAGTGCTAAAAATTAACATTGAAGAGGTCTCACTGAAGACTAGAATCCCACTATATTTGGTTGAGCATATACCTGAGCCTGAAGTGAAAATTACGTATAAAAGTTTGAAGAAAAGCCACCCTAAACCACTGAACCTGTGATTAGTGAGACAACATCGATGATGTGATGTCACAGTAAGATATTTCTTGCACAACTACTATCGTCTTTTGATGGAGAAAACCTTTCTTCTGTCCAAAACATCAGCAGTAGATGTCACATTTTGGTGTCAGTTCATCAATCATCAGAGAACAATAGCTTCTTTATAGGCTCTCCTTTTTGCACCGTTTGACAGTCACACAGGGACACATTTATCTTACAAAATGCAGAGATACAACACTCTCTTATGACAATAAATGTAAAAAGGACTCGATGCAGTAAAGCTCTAAGACATCTTGCTTTTGGTGATAAGGGTGTGATCGCAATCAAGTGCCACAGTGTACATATACTGTGTACCATGTGTTGCAGTATCTTCGGTTTGACTCTGGCTCGGGACCCTTGTTGCATGCTATCCACATTTCCTGTGTCTCTTCACTGTCAAGTATCAAATAAAGGCAAAAATGCCCAAAAGCAGTATTGCAAAACAAACATAAAACAAAGCAATACATACTGGCAACCTCAGTCATAAGGTAAATTGTGGACAAAACAATGGTTAACACGTCATATTTAAATGAGGCTAAGTCAAGCTGGGTTTGTACTTGATGCAAGGGATTAAATGTCAGTCCCACCATAGAAACTTACATCTTTCACCTGTTGATAGCACCACCGCAACACTACACAGATGTATAGTACATGACCAGGCCATAAAATAATATTTAATACATTCATTTGTAACATACAGTTGAGTGACAGTGGGCTAAGCGTGTACTTATAGAACTGGAAATTCATCCAGGTAACATCTATTTAGCCTTGTCTCATGACTCAATAGGTGACTATTTCTGTGCAACTTGTGTATTTCCATTCATTCATTGTGACAGAGAGTGGCAGAAGGTTTGCAGCAGAGATGGCTTTGCTAGATATGCGTTTCTGAAAGGGGAAAGATTAGAGTCTTTCTTCAGCTTGTTTCATGTTGTCTCTACAATCAACAAACTCCACCGGCATCAGAAACTGTCGGAGAAAACACAAGCAGCCCATTCCTTCCAATCACAGTTCTGTCTCTATGTGGGATCTTCGTGGCTGACTGAGCCCCGATGTGTAGTTCTATTCCTGACGAGGTGCACGTCAACTATGGTTATAGGTACAGTCACATTACAAACTTCCACATGAATATTTGCCTCCATTTACTGCAATTGAAGCTTGCCGAATGGACGAATGCAAGCAAATGTTTCCTGTTTTGGTGAGATCTCCAGACGACTCCATGGGTCAGAGTTCACCTGCATTCGCATGTACAAGGTTTGCTGATAGAAGCACTGACGCAGTGTTTGGAAAATGAGAAATAGTTATTTTAGCGATATGTCATCACTCATAATATTACAGTGAACTAAAATAAAAACAAATTGAATTACCCCATCATGCCACATTTAAAATGTAATTATACTTAGAAGAAAAATGGGACTCTGAGATGTAACTCACAAAGTGTTATTCAAACTTATTATTATCTGGACACTGTACTGCATACTATTGTGCCTATCTATGGATAAAGATGGTAGAGATTGTACTTTCAGGTGTCTACAATGTTCACACTGCTGCTGATCTTGACCAATAGCACACTGTCTCCTCCACACAAGCAAAACACTTTTATGGTTATTCATCTGAAGTATGGTTCTAGTCAACATGCCTATTCTTCACAGCAGGGATCTGGAGGAACAGTTGGAGAGGAACAGGATGATGAATAACACACACAGACACACACACAGACACACACACACACACACACACACACACACTCTTTCACCTTATAGCTGCCTGGTGCAACTTCACTCTTGGCATCTGCACCATAGTTGAACATCAACTTTATCACAATCAAGAAACACTCATATGAAGTTAAATTAATCTAATACGACTAAGCATTGCAGAAAAACAGATACATGCGAAAAATGTGAAGCTTATTCAGCTTTGGCTGGCATTTCTAACCATAACAAATAGATATTAAGTTATTTAATTGAAATGCTGGTCTGGCATTGTAGAGTGGAAAAGGAAAAGATAGATTTTTTTTTTTATAATGCTCAAGTATGATTGTCATACGATCTGGCATTACACTGCTAGCTCATGTGGTGTGTACATAGAGAATAAGTTTGTGTTTTTGTAACTGTTTGGTGTTTCAGTGTAGACAGTGAACTTTGAAAACACAGTCTGTAAATTTTAGGACCGAACACTTTGGACATTTTAAAGGTGTATTGATGGACATGGCCTGAGAAGAGTTGAGATTGAGTGACAGTAGTTTCCAATTAAAACTTATCTTCAGACTTCCTCAGCAGTAAAAGAACAGAGCTCACATCTCTGAGTTCAAGCCCACAGCTAGCACAACAGCATTCACCACCACCGATTGGTTGAAATCAATCAGTTTGTCCTTCGATAATGTGGTACATCCTGGGTTTGAGTCTGGTCTGGAATCTTTATTAAATGTCATTCTTCACTCTATCATTTCTCCGTCTCACAGAATGTTAAATGTTTAATAAAGATAAAATCACAGCAATAAACAAGTTTGGAGTTACACAGTGTTATCCTAATATGGCTGATTGGAGGTTTTAACATTTATCTATAGACACATATAGATAATCAGTAGCTCTATGTGTCTGTGTGTCCTTGCGTACAGTTAATTTATGTGCAGTAGCTTTTGAATGCAGGAGGTGCAGAATGAGTGATAGTCATGCTCTCCAAGTAAGTGCTGAGGAGGCAAGTTTCTTTATGTCTATACTGCATATGTGTGTGTGTGTGTCTTGATGCTTGGAGCAAAATGCTGGGAAGGCAGTTCATTTCCAATAAACTGCCTGGTTGTTCTCTTTCTCACTTGCTATCTCTCTAGCTCTGTGTAATGACTTGAGCCAGATTTCAGAAAGTTATGCTCGTCATAGCATTGTGTTTACTGGCCGAGTCTGTGTCCCGTCTCTCCTATCCCGTCTGTTTCGCCTCTCTCTTTTCAATGTATTCATTCTATCCTTATCATTCCAAGTATTACAAATACAACCACAGTATACGCTCAGCAAAAACTGTGACGAGTTCCTGTTCACTTTTTAAGTCCGCTATTAGTGGCGACTGGCCAACTTCTATGGTGGCGTGGATTTATGCATGTCCTGCTAAAAGCCAAAATTAGACAATTTGGGACATGGCTTATTCGCTTTGTGGTGGAGAGCTGGTCAGCCTGCAGCTGGTAGCTTAGCATAAAGACTGGAAACAAGGGGAAACAACTAGCTCTGTCCAAACGTAACAAAATCTTCCTACCAGCACCTCTAGAGCTCACTAACTAGTTTGTCCAAAATTTGGATTCTCTGGTTGCAGTACTTGTCATGCAAGTGGTAAATCCAACTCCAGGCTTCAAACTATCCAAACGGCTGTTTAGATTTAGACTATGATGGGTTAAAAGAGACTCATCTTCATCGGGTGTCATAAGTGTCATAAGTGCCTTTTGCTGTCTGTGATCAAGGTGACACTGATGTTTCACTCCAGGCGGTGGGGAGTGGCTTGTCCTCCGGAAATTCATCTAAGCTAAAATGAAGGATGTTGAAGGGATGTTGAAAGATATTAAGCATGCCACTTTGATTAGTAAGCCCTCAGTTTAGAAATTGTCTTAATGTTTACATATATAGAAGCTGTAGGAGTTTAAAATGAAAGACTGAGCAACAGAAACGACAAAACATGTTGGTCACTGTTTTTGGAAGGGTGAGTATGCACACAGATGATGGACATAGAAAGCAACACAGAGTGACAGGGGAATGGCAGCTGGAATGACACTAGTGCACAATAGAAAATGCATCTGTGAATTTCTGTGTGCATACTCTTTTTACATGCACAGTGTATGGGTACGTATATGAGTTGTGGCCACACTTTTATACAGCTTTTGTAAAGCTCGTGTTGTAAGGTACAAGTGATAAGCAAAGTATAAGATAGAAAGTGAGAGTTGTGACTTGTAAACAAGATAAGATTGTGAATTTGAGTTTACATGCAAGGCTGGGATATGTGAATGTGCTGGATGTATTATTGATTGGCATTAGGGCTTTGCGGGATAATAAGCATTGTGTGTTCGGGCAGAATGAGAAGTGAATTTTAGAGGCTGCGCTACTGCATACAAGGTCAATTTAGAGATGCGATTAGATGTGAATTCGCTCAAATTTGCAAACTTGAGCGAAATATTTGTGCTTATCCTGAGGCTTCATGAGTCTGTTTACAAAGAGGAGAAGATAAACGAGAGAGACTGGAGGGAAATAACAGAAAGAACTGGACTTTCCGGTGAGTTCGGAGTTCAGTTAGAGGCTGAGCTGAACACAAACACACACACACACACACACAGGCTCACTACCACGGACACGCTCGATGCGTTGGAAGTTTGAGGCGAACAAACACAGACTGCACAAACAGTCCAGTGCTCAAATGTGAGCAAATGATGCAAGGTGAAAACTCACTTAGTTCTCTGTATGAACACACCTTTAGTAATTAGCATTAGCAATTCACAGGCGAATAAGTGTTAACGGTTAGCATTAATGGTCATTTGGAGTCAGTTAATCCTGGTTAAATGTTTGGTTAAGGTAGCCCAACTCTAGCAGTTTGTTTGGCGCTATTTTACAGCTTTTCACTGTGACCTGTGAAAGTTGTCGCATGTATTTTGGACATGATATTGTCTTCAATATGTTTTGCACAGGTAACTTCTGTTACTGTGTTGCAATAGTTTGGACGTTGCGTTTCATTCTGAGCCTGTGAGCACTGAAGAGAATAATTATGCCTTTGTGCCTTCTTTTTAGTACGGTATTTTAGGCAAAACTGTACTTTGTCATGCAGACCATACAACTTTTAAAATCCATTTCACCATCCATTGTTTATGCCTGTTTGATTTGTTGCTTGCAGAATAGATTTTATTTATTTTGGGTCTTCTAATACCTTGTCGGAAAGCCCTTTGTTAACCAAGATTTTTCTTTATCACCTAACAAATACTGGGGAGAACTATAGAGAAGCAAAATATTTTACCTGGTTCTCTCTATCTAGGACATGACTGTGCTGTTCTACTCCTGCTGTCACAGCTTGTCACCTTTGAGCTGCTGCCTGCTCCTGCCTTATGGAAAGCGACATCGAGTGCTCCTCTCCAGAGAGACAATGCGCCCTTAGTTCCTCTCTGACTGTTCGGGTCTCCTGAGTGAACCCAGGGCTCCAAGTGTTCTGCCAGCCGGATGAGCAGTCAGACAGATCTGCGCTTACTCAAGCACAAGCGGCTTTATAAGGATGTGACTTAATATAATAATAGGACTCAACTACACAGAGAAAGAGTGTGATATTTATGAATAGTCTCTGTTGTCCAGGTCATTTGATTTCTAGTAAGATTAACACAACTGGCCATGTTGTGGAAAATGTAACAGAATTTTGGATGAAACACAACTGATGATAAAGCCTCTTGGATGAGTAAGATTACAAAGCAAATCCAGTTGACTTTGAATTACAAGGTGCAGTAGCTCGTTGGCTGAGGGCCCTCTTTCCATCTCTGGTTAATTTGAAAAAGTAGTGATCATCTCAGCTTGACGCCACAGGTCAAATAAAAGATATAAATGGATGACCAGATTCTTGACGCTGGGTCTGTCATGGCTGGAAGCCCAGACCTACATGTCTTTGAAGATTTTCCACTATCAGTCTGTTTGACAGCTCTGTCAAGTCTTGTGTATTTGTGGATCTGCTTACTTTTGTGTTGATGACTGGAACAGGAACTGTTACTAGAAACCATTGTAGCCATAATTCATTAACCAACAAGATGTGTCATAAATATATTCTTACTTGTATATGTAACAATGTCCTCAGTGTAATTCCATGAAATCTCTTGTTGAAAAGAAAAGTGACAGCCACTGTATTAGTTCTGAAGTAACAAAACAAACTGAGCACTTTTAATTTCACATTCAGAAATGTCACGTATTACAATTATTGCTAACCTGTTAATGAAACTGAACTGGATTTTTGTTTTAATTCATTCATTCAGCCTGACGTATTATTGGAAAGAGCCAATTTCTGTTTGGGAGGTGGAGTTATTTTGTTTCGACTTGATTTGACTTATTGTGTAAGTGACATATTCATCCCAACAACATCATAGTAGTTTGACATTTTGGTAAATATACTGGTCCATGCCTGGGTTTGCAAGAGATACCCCAATATCTGCCTATGGCTGATCCTGTAAACTACCAGAACTAGGAAATGTTTAATTGGTACTACAAAACCACACAAACACTAACACACACACACACACACACATACACACATATATATATATGCACACACACAAAAAACAAGGATCTCTTTATCGATGCAACATTATGGGATCACTTTCAGAGCGATTTGATGAACAACAGAAACACTGACAGCCACTCAAAATCCATTCAAATTTACAGGGCGTCAGGGACATTTATCTACAGAATAATCTTGCAGGAGTGCTTATAATATTGATATCTAACTGTAGCCTACCTCTTTTTTGTAAGGCAATTGATGGCACACTTTTTAGATGCTCTACTCTAATCACTCAGTCTTGGCTATTGGGGTTTACAACTTATTAAACACGGAGAGCATTGTCTACTTCTGGGGATTGTAAAGGCCATCAAATATGATTCACATCATTATAAAACGCATCAAAACATCCAGTGACCCCTTGTGCCCTGAATGGAAGCGTCTGCAATTTTCACGTTCTTCCCCTTATTTACTAACGTTTTTCCTGTCATATGTCACATGTTCCTTCATTACGCCTTTATTATTGCTCTGCTTTGCTTTATGTTAATTACAGACTGTGTCATGGTATTTTGATGCTTTTTGATCTTGCAAGCTCAGATGTGATTAAAAACCATTGCGATGCACCCATGGGTCCAGATGGCCTTCTGCTTACAAGGCATACAAATGAATGATGGGATGTTAATTATGGACAAAAATTATGCAAGGATTTCTTTTTTGCCTTTAGTTTTTCTTTGGGAGATTTTCTATGGATGCTTGGATGATCAAAGCCTGATTAAACTTTCTCTATAAAGTCTTTTAGGCTTTTCACATAGTAAATGTATTCAAAATTAATAAACTTACACCATTCTTCACTTTTCTCCACCTAATCTGCCTGTCTGCCTCTACACAGTCATGTGCAGTCAAAATCTTTTTGCTGACCTTCTGTCTTTTTCACTTTCAGTCTGAATCCATATAAAAACATTGGAGTGAATCAATAGAGCAGGAACATCATCCATCTTTAAGCCTGGTACACACACAGGAACAAGGGTATGATCTAGAATATTAAAGGGGAAGAGCCAACATATAAGATTTTTAGAGTTTAATACCCTTTAGCTAAACCAAAACAGGCCACAGCAAAATTGTATTACATTCATGGGGTCCTTGAATGTTCAAGAGAAGCAAAAACTTCTTAACAATGACCTGAAACTCCCTGAAACAGCTGCCTTCTGGGAAATGTATAGAGTCGGGTGATTATTCTTAGTGGGATCGTCACTATGAGCCACTCCTTTCCCATTACACGTAGTCATATCCATTGTTAATATAAAAATATTGATTAGAGCAGCTTTAAGGTTATTAAGTGTGCCTGGAATTTATAAAATGTGACATTTTATTAAAAGCAATTAGGGAAGAATTTCTAATCAGACACTGCTAAATTAACACAACGTCTTATTTATATTGTCAGGTATGCATGCACAGATTCATATGCTGCAGCTGTCCACAAAAAGGAAATATGTTCACACAGCTACATAAACACATACACTCGTTCTTTTTCTTAGGGTTGCCACTGTAATATTTCTTGCTGTATACATTTGTTTTGTGTCTCTTGATTTAATGTAGGTGACAAATGACTTTATAAATAGGTATTAACTTGTTTTGTCCCTATGTGGCTTACAATGAAGTTGTTCTAAATTGAATTGCTTCTGTGTCATTTATTAAAGACTATGTGTCTGACGAAGCTGAAGTCAAGGCCATCCATCACTTCTCAAGGCAGTCTGGGGATGAACGAGTTAGAGCTAGACAGTCCCAGCAGCTCCCATCTCTACCAGATTTGTTCCGACAGTCATGCACCCTTATACCTACAAAAAACATTCATCACTTCCTTCCAACTGGGAACTGTGCTCCCATCTCTCAATCTGTTCATTCCATCTCTCTATCCACACCCTTCATCCCTGGCTCTATTCCCCGGTTCCCACTTGGGGTTCGTCGGCACTGAAGGTCAGCACATTGGCCTGTTCAAAAAGCCTGTTGAAATTATCCATCATCCAGATTAATCTATGTCATGTTTTCGCAAAGGCAAGCTGGGATATAGAAGCTATGTGTAATTTGTGAAGAAAACTCTCTCTGAAAGCCATAATTTATGATTTCAATTGCAGCGCACTGGTCGCAGGATGCATCCTGGCTGACAGTTGTCAGTTTGGACCAGAGCACAACTGTTGTCTGAAGGGCCGACAACAGGGACTGTGACTGAGAGAGAGACAGACGACTCTAGAACTCATTGGTTCCTGTGACATAGTGAGAATGCATCAACTGCCTCCAGTTGGACGTGGATACTTGTGTGTTCAAGCCAATCAGGACTTTGGGTGTGATGAGTGATTTAGAAACTCAGTGATGGCCTACTAACAGCTTACATTGATCTTCATGCATGTCAAATAATTAATCTAATGTAATAAAAATGTTCCCAGACAATCTAAGTCATGAATCCTAATACAGATGATTTCTCATTTTTTCCAGCTTTTCTAACAAAAGGGCTCTAAAAAGAGAACATTTCCTGCATTTTAAAAAGATAACCTACTGACATTCAAACACCCAAGACACGTGACAGACGTATGCATCATCTTCTAAAGGCCAGTCAGGTGAGGCAATGCAGTCTGTCCCTCCCTCACTGTATCTTATGGTTGACCTTTTCAGTAACTGACTTAGAGAAAGGTCAGTGTTCAGCTCTGAAGACAAACGCCAGCGCACGCCATTAAACTGACCTGCAAAAGATGGTATACACTCCTAAAAGGCTGCAAGTGTGTGAGGCAGGGAGACAGACAGAGCTCGGAGAGAAAGAGAGGGAGAAATCATGATAGGGATTTATGACGAAAGAATCAAAGCATGATAAGATGATGAATTTAAGGTTACATCTCATAGGGGGGGAAATAAGAAAGAACACATAGTGTGCTGGTGTTCTTGTGAAATACAGATTTCTATTGACTCTTAAATCCTGTGAAAAGACAGAATTACAGCCATGTGGGTCAGTTCATGTGTTTTTACCTTTGTAACATTTTAAGACGCAGCGGAGGCAATACAGCATTTATATGTGTGTTCGTTCTTGTGCCAAAGTGTGCTATCTTTTAAGTACCTGAGTTGAAATGAGAAAGATTTGAGGGCAGGGGCATAGCTAAGAACTCTGGGTAAAATAACTGTAAGGGGAATGTTTTTGTTTTCTCTCCGGCAAGGGGCTCCAAACTTTCAACCTGCAAGTGTCAACAGTGGTTAAGGGGAGAGAAAGTTGAGCTGTGACATAGAAGTAAATGTGTAGATTCCATTTCATGTTAGCCATTTATCATTACTCTTTATACCCCGGTATATGAAGCTATGAACATTTTTTTAAATGCCGGGAGCACCAAAAAGGCAGACATCTCCAGTATGGTTATCTCAAAAGCAGAACTATCTGCTCAACACCACTGGGAGTCAGTGAGAAAATATGCCTCTTTCCAATTTAGGTGTACGGACAAGCCAGGAGGGGAAATGGACATTAATTAGTCGGAGCCAACGACACTGCAGATCCTGGAGGTTTCATTTCCTCCTGAGGAAACTCTTTAATGTCTCAGTCTCATCTGTATTTCACCAAGGATGACGCTCGGTTTTTGCCACAACATTTTTGTTTTTGCAGAACAGTCTCAGTGAGTCTGAGTGACCTTTACTTTGCCATTAAAGTGTTTTACAATCTGACCAAGGCTGTTACTACTTTCACAAGAAGTCCTTGTACCTTTTTGTTATTACTAAAGCGCAACTCCCTTCTATGCACCATGTCTACGTAAGCTGTGAACACTTGTTACGTATTATCTTTTGTAATGAGGAGTAACCGATGTGAGACTCTGCCTGATAGCACTCCAGCACTACATCCTCTGAAACTCAACTTGAGTTTTTTTTTTTTTTTCAGCACAGTCTGGAGACTCTGCAGTAAAATGATCATGTTTTGATGATAAAACGTCATTGCTATCCCTTTTACAACAGTATCTCAGTCACTGTCATGAGCTCCCATCTACTTTCTCTCTCTCTTCGTCCCCCGCCCGCAAAACAGCTGTTCCCATTGATCCCAGACGGACTCTCAAAATCAATAAGTCAATTATAGTCCCATTAAAATGGCATGAGCCCACCGTTAACACACCCAATCAACATTCAACATTCGATTCAATCAGCCATGTCCAAGATTTTCTCTTGGTCCAGCCTTTAAGCAGGGAGCACTTGGTTGTGCTCACAGCACTGCATTCATTGTCTAAGCGAAAGAATGTCTTTGTTAGCTCTGATACTGTAAGTATTTGGATATATTGTATGCACAGCATTGAGTGGTTTGAAAACAGTGGCAAGGCTTAAAGACTTAGCCTCAGTGAAAGAATGAGGAAAATACGTGTGTGAGTTTATCACTTTTGCTTCTTTTGTCCCTTTTAGAGTCTGCACTGTTCACAGTAGAGTTTAAGTATATCTGAATAGCATCCTCTCTATTTTATCTGTTTTCCTGCATGTTAAAGAGATGAGTGGAATCAAGACCGGTTTGCCCTAAATTTGGAAACAAAGCAACATTATTTGCATATTCAATTTTGATTGTAACATTACTTAACTAACCGCTCATCGCAGACTTTGGTTATTTGGTGATTATCTTACATTAGGCCGGGTTAGGGTTAGGCTGGGTTAATAACTGTTTTTCTGACATATCCAGTAATTTATATGTATTTTATCAATTATTGGAAGTATTTGCGATTTAACTCAAACATATGATGATCTTATAGAATATGATGCATCTTTGTAGATAAAACTACCCAACAGTATATAAAGTAGTTACAATTTGAGTAACCTAAAACATCTACAGCAGTACAATGGAACTTACACATTGATGCAGCAGGAATAATAATCCCAAAACATCATATATAATAAAACATTGACAGGGACCATTTTACTGTATAATGAGTACTTTTACTTTTGATACTTTAAGTAAATTTTGTTGATAATACTTCCATACTTTTACTTAAGTAAAGGATCTGAATACGTCTTCCATCACTGTATATCTGATTGCACAAATGTACTATTAGTTTTTTGAAGCGTTGACTGTGCCCACCCTATTCACTCCACCTCACACATACACAAAAAAAAAACACACATTCTTCCATAATAAGACAGCCTTTGTAAATATTAAATATGTTGAATCTGGTTTTATCTCTATGCTTTTTATCTAATTTTAACAGTATTTTATTGTCCGTGTGGTTGATGATTCTACTCACACTTGCTTTTATTCTGTTATCTTTTCTTTGGAGAGCACTTTCTATCTTCTATACAAATTACATTTATAATGATTATCATTATTATTACCATTCTGCAGAGCCGACTCCTCCTGCCCTAATCCTTCCACCACACACACGCATACACACAAAAGCACAAACGTAAACTCCTACAAACACACAACCCTCTGAGCCCACATTTCAATCCTCCTCTACAATTTCTATAAACAGAACTGATACTCCAAACTATAATCATGATATCACTCTTACAATATTCCCCTGCTGGTGTAGCGATACATGAGATATGTGTTTTTTGTTGACTACAGCTAACACTGCGCGCTCATTTTACTAAAAAGTAGATGTTGCAGACCCCTGCATTTTTGTCCACACTTCTGACCATCTGATGGCCTTTCCTGCCACTGCTCTGCTCTGCATATCCATGATAGCGAGCGTATCCTATTGCCATTGGAGGCCATTGTCACTACCAACTACACTTCACTGCTTGTGCACGTGTTGTGTGTTGCGTGTGACTCCATGTGTTTGTGGTGGAATCAGCAGGATGTTCAATTACACTGGCTCAGCTGGTGTATACAGACAGAAAGGATGGTTTACTGACTACCCATACACACACATACCCACACAAGCACATACATCATTTGTGGGCCAAAAGTGTTTCATTAAAGCCCTGCCAGTAGAGCTGCTTGGGTTTGATCCCTTGACAAGCCACAGGCCTCAGCTAAATTACCGCGATGGGGGGGAGCAAAGAAAGACAGTGAGAGAGGGAGACTGTCATGAATCGATTCACAATAAGGGATCAGTTCCTGCTCTCCTCTTGTTTAATTCGACCTGACTTTTGATGGCTGAATGAAGACATTATCAGCAGCTTTAAAAACAGGATATCGGCCAACATCATGATCATCAATCATCAAAGAAATATGTTCTGTATTTTAATTTTTAAGGAACTGTTTGGATTGTAGACGCTGATGAGGAAAGATTTCTGTGAGGTAGCAAACATGAAAACAAGCATGCCCAGCACTGCTTTCTTTTTTCCTGTGTCAAAGTCAGAGTTGTTTTCTGTAGCCGAATAAAGTTATCACCTTGGGGACAGAGAGAAGAACTGTTCTCCAGAAGGGGCTTCAGCGCAATATCTGCAGTGCAGCTAAAATAAAGCTGAGCAACAACTCTTCACCATGACCTTTTTCAGAGACTTGTAGCCCCTACAACATTTCACGATGCAGGACTTTGTGAAGTACAGCAGCTTTTTGCCTTGTGCATCGGTGCTTTTGGTGCTTGTGTGTGTGTGCAATTGCAATACAAAAATAAGTGTGTGTCTTTCTCACCCAAACTTAAACCCTGCAGCAGCTGACTGACAATGTGTCAGCTGAACGGGAACAATACGTGTGTGTGTTTATTGGTCCTGGTATGAGTGGCTTATAGTAAATGTCTGGGTGTCTGTGTAGTGCTGTCAGCCACTCAACCCTCCATTTCTGTGTGTATGAACTGAAGTTCGTGTGAAAGGATTAAGTTCCAAATGTCTCTTCAATTGTTTATTTTATGGCAGCAGATGAAAAAACAGACCTTTTGACATCAAGTCATCATCACTGTTTAGTTTTTCTGATGAGGATTTGGTATTGAAACATTTAGCTACACTAGCAGCATGTTTTAGTGAAATATTTCAACAACTATTGGATGGATTGCCATGAAATGTGGCGCAGACATACATGTACCCATCAGGATGAATTGTAATAACTTTGGTGATCCCTTAACTTTTCATCTAGTGCCATCATCAGGTCAAAACTTCAATTTGTCCAAAACATTGGTTAATTACCAACTCGTGAAAGCCTTTGGAAATGTTTGATTTTTTTAAATTATTTTTACTGGTTTTTTGCTTTAATTTGATCTTATGTATTTGACTTTTTATTTCCTCTTTGCTTGTGTTCTTGGAAAATATTCTCATTTTACCCACCTTGTATGGTTAATAGCCTATTCCATTCTTTTGTAAAGCACTTTTTAACATTGTTAAGAAAAGTGCTATATAAATAATGTTTATTATTATTATTATAAGTCACTGCAAAACTAATGACATTCCCCTCAGCCTCAGCTGTACTTTGTGTTAAGTGCTAATTAGCAGATGTTAGCATGCTGGCACATTACACTACAATGGAGAATGTGGTAATAAATGCAAAAAAATTGCATGTTAGCGTTGTCATTGTGAGCACGTTAGCATGCTGATGTTAGCATTTAGCTCAAAGCTGTGAAATACAGCCTCACAGAGCGATACCGTGGCTGTAGAATCTTAGTCTTGTAAATCTATTACCAGGAAATAAACAACTGAAGAGGCATTTGGCGTTTATGGAAGAACAGTCTGTACTGTTAGTCATTGATACATTTGCTTTTGCTTGATGCTGCAATTTACCTTAAGCAGAGTGTATGAATTGTACTGTGTGTATGGCCCTGACAGTCTGTCAGTCTTCTTTCCCTCATGCAGGCACCAGGGATGCTGAAGCTCACGGTAATAAGCTGGCACGTCAAGAAGTTTAGTGGCAGAGTTAGCACCAGGACAGGGAAATAACTTTAAAATCACTGAGGCTAAACCTTTCTGCACTGATAATAACATTGCCAGAAAAAAACTTTACTTCCTGCACATCTGCTGCAGCCCTGCTGAGCCCCATCCAGGTGTGGCCATTAGAAGTACGAATTTGTTTTTTGATGGTATGCAAAATTGCTCTGCCCCTGAGAGACAAAGATAAGGTCATTCATTTATTTAGATTTTTCTTTCAGAAATGACCTTTACAAGGAAGAATCTGGCAGTGGTGGAACAAATATATTGGAAAATCAAACTTTAGGAGAAGACCACTCATGTTGAATTTAAAGGGTGAAAATTGCTCTGTTTACCATTAATATGAGTAACAGTTTCTTAATTACATACTGTCACGATAAATAAACAAATGTGTCATCCTGACTGTAACCACTGTAATACTAGGATACTCTACTGTACCAACCAGTCCTTCTCCAATTCAGTAATGCTTGTCCAAAATGATCCTTTTCTTTTTTTTTTGGAAAAGCTTTCTTACAGATTACTGTATGGGGAAAAATAGATGGAAAAATGAATGAAACACAATTGTCGGTAATTGACCTTTTTCACAGTGGACATTTTGACTTAGCAGGAAAAGCTCAGGTTTTACTAATGACCGTAACAATGGCTCAATTCCATTCAAGTGGCCCAGTAAGCCATGCCATTGAGCCAGCATGCATAATACCAGGTCCATTAACCCCTTAGTATTCCTAACCCCCATTCATAACCCCACCAACGTACCACCGGCGAAACACAGGACCGTTAACAGGTTAAACTGGATCACCTAAATGGAACAGAGCCATCAGTGTCATCATCAATTTTATTAGTTACACCTGTTTAAGGTGCAACAAGTACCATTCAATATGTCCACTGTGGGAACGATCTAATTTTGCCTCTCAGAAAATACAATACATCATCAAAAAATGTACTTGCGTGAAAGGTTTGCTCGTTTTAGAATATATCAAAAATGCACATGAAACAGCATTAAAAATATAGTAACAAGAGTTTAGTGCCTCCTGTTCCCCTCTCTTTCATCGTCAGGTTCAGACACAACTGCTCACGTCCTCAAACTCTCTCTAGCTTCTCTCCTTCCATTGTCTGTCATTCATTCCTCACCGCTCCACCGGTTGCCTCTAATCTGGGGTTTCTCCTCCTCTTTACATCACCTGTGACATCATCACCTGTCTACCCAGCGGTTTCTCATCAGGAATCAGCCTCAGTCAGCAGTTACAGAGGGCATCCCTCCAAGTCTTTGCTGGTTTGTTGCCTTTGTGTTCTAGCCAGTGGGTGCACATTTGGCACTAATACTGTTTGCTTATCTGTTTAAATTGTGATTTTGATTTCTCATCGTGTATGTATTTTAATGCATTCTTTAATGCACTTTGAATTGCCTTTGTCTATGATATAATCTTTTAATAATATAAGGAACAAAAGTGAACATGAGATAGCAGACATTTAGATAGCAGGAAAAGCACAGATGTAACTGTAACAATGGCTCAATTCCATTGAAGTGGTAAGTAAGCCATACATACCTTTGATGCAACATGCACAATACCACAGGCCTATAACTGGAACATCTTAATGGAACAGAGCCAACATTAATGATAGGTTTGGGTATCGTCCAAAAGTCTTTTTAGTACAAAATTCCCTCATTTTGTTTCCACGGACACTGTTTCCATGCTGAGCATTGAAGGAATAGTAACAAACACAAGGAATTTCATAGTTAAAAGACTATAACTTTGGAAGCCTCATTTTTTACACAGAACAAGAACTGTGGTTTTTGTCCCCCCCATCTCTTAAATTGGAATCGCATTAGGAAGGGGTCTCTACTGGCCAATATGAATAGGAGGAATGATTAGTAACTAAAAAACTGTAAATATCATTTAAATGTACATATATGCACCTGATTACTGTTTTAAGACAGTACCTATTTTTATTATGCTTCATCCCATGTAGTTCTGCCAGTACTTCTGTGTAAAAGGTCTAAAATACCAACATTTGACCTCTATGTGCAAATGCACTGTTCATTATTTTCTTCAAGATAACAGCATGTCTTTTTTTTTTTGACAAATTGAAAATCCCTCAGCATGTTGTCTCCCCTAGTTAATTTATGTGAAATGAATGTAGGTGTTAATTGCAAGGCCACAGCAGCTTAATGAGAATTGATGCAGAGTGAAGCTGTCGCATTCATGAAATAGATCTCACACTTCTGTTGTACAAAACACTGAACTATCAGAGACATGAATGCTGCTGAAGAGCCTGTACACACTGAATATCAAGGACAAAAATGCACATCCGAGACTCTAAGTAGGTACTGGGTTTACAGCGGTGAAAAATGTATACCACTGATTTCACAACAACAGCTATAAAACTGTAAATACTGATGTACTATTACAGTAGTGAAATTTAATCTGGCTCACGTTTATCTCAAAACTTTCAAGTTAATGCATATCAGTACACAAATGTATAAAAAAATGTGTATGGCGTAGAGATGTAAATATATTACGGTCTGTAAAAAGTAATTTAAACAAAGAAAGCATAAAAAGTGAATCCTGATGACCAAAAAAGAGTCAACATCCTCTCCTCTCCTACGCATCTGATGTAATAAAGGTCCATCCATAATTAATGCTTTGATAAATCAGACTGTGTGTTTTCTGTTAATATCTTGTAATGATCTGAGAGGTGTCATTTGTTTTGCCTGGTTAAACCCTTGTTTGCACGGGATGATGGATAATGTGTCTATCCACATTGCAGATCAGTGGCTTCAGGAAGAGTGTGTGTGTGTATGTGTGTGAGCGTGTACGATCAGCAGAGAAGAGGGTGGAGCTGCTGGTTCCTGAAATATGTCAAGGCGCGCACACACACACACACACACACACACACACACACACACAGAGAGAGAGAGGTTGTGACTCCCATTGTTAATGTAGTAGACAGAAAGAACCTTTGCTACAGCTTCTCTGTTTTTGGACATGGCTTGTTTCCTGGGCTTCTTGAAGAAACCCAGGGAAAAAATGGACAAATGCTCTTCTGGCTTTGAAGTTTCTCAATAACATCTGTACAGTATAAGATCTCAAGTGACACTGGACTGAATTCTGACTCTTTCGTTGTCTCTGAGGACATTTTGAATGATGCTTTGATCCAAGTGAGGTCCACTGTCACTCACTGTGAAACTGAACATCAGCGAATGCCTGCTAGTGCAAGGAGGCTCCTGTGGATTTGTTAAATACTACTAAATGTTTACTGCTCAATTGCACCTCCGTGTCAGTGTACCAGTTGTTCAAGTGGCAGTGATGGTACGGTTGTCTGCTCTCAGACAACACAGAGACGAGACTGCAGGGGAAATTTCTGTTGTTTTTATAGCACAGCAAAAAGTAATGACGTGGTCGTGGTGGTGGATGTGTGTACAATGTGTTAGCCATTGACACATAGAGGCCCAGTTTGTGTGATGGCTTTTAAAAAATATTCAGCAATTAGGACAAATTTTCCCTAAACTTAGGCAAGTAGTTTTAGTTACCTAAAGCTAACTACACTATATCTTAACCATATGGTGGTTTCGCATTTGACATCTGAAAGCAGGAAAATCCACAGGTGTAATTAATGACATTAATAGTTTTGTCAGTTCCAGAGCCCTGATATTATGTATAATGCCATGGCTTACTGGGACACTTACATGAAAGAGAGCTATCATCAAGTCAAAATGTCTGCTGTCTATTCATTAGAATTGTTGGCAGTGATCATCCAAGGCATTGTCATCCAATGTTAATATCAACATTTTGACTGACATTTTTTTTATTTGGATTTCTTATCTGTAGTTTTTGATTTGATAGGTTGCAATGGTTGAAGTAAGCTCCATATTGTAGTTTCTGTTTTTACCCCAGATACTTAAATACTACAAATTCATATAGGCCTATCAGATGAAATATTTATCAGTTTGAGATAAAAAGAGATGTAGAAAATTAATGTCACAAAAGTTCCTCAGGTTATATGACTAATTTCAACGTCGGTACAAGTCTAGATCAGAGTTCCGATTTGGTTCAAGGATTTTGTATTATTCCTTTGCACAGCTTGTCAATAGCTTGTGTCTGGCTACAGAACTAAATTAATCATCCTGTTCTGCATCATCATGCTGAAATGTTACCTTGACAGAATATCAATCTTTGAGCAGGTCTCAGAGTGACAACCATGACAGCACAAACCAATTTTCAATAGGCATCGACTGCATGGTGAATTTTCATTTGTTCAGACGTTTCTTCCAGCAGAGCTCATGTGATAATGTGAGGCATTCTTCCACAGTGCAGCAACGCCAGCCAAGTTTCTGACACACTCAGCGTACACATAGCACTCTGAGGGCTGTCCTGAAGTGATAGGATCAGGAAGACATTATATGAGAATCAGTCCACAGGGCAGATTGAAAAAAAGATGTGTCTATGTGTAATGAATTTAAGTGCATTCTAATCATTCATTCACAGACATGACAACTACCGCACACTCCACACTATTGCCACTATATTGCATTAATAAACATGTACATCACCCCATGTTCACATTAAAAACAACATTCAATTCAATGCGGTAATAGAACAATACTACTCAGTGCTCAGAGAACACACACTTCTGCTCAATCCTTCAAACATGTTACAGTATTTTAATAACAGAAAGCAAATTCAGTTAATCATAAACCGGCACCAGCATGTGTAAAAGATAATAAAGCTGATTGGGTGAAGGCAGACATGATCTTAGGAATAAATCCTGTGCTGGAATATAAGGGCTTTGTTGCTTCTATACCTGAATGTTAAGTGCTTAAATGGCCACATAGAGACATGGAGGCACAATCGGCACCAGGGACATTTCAAATGTTTGTTGGCTGGAGGTTGTCCATCATTAGAGTGCAGTTTGTTAGCTGGGTCTGGAATTGTTATTTCTCATTGAGAATGGCAACAGATAATGCCACAGAGGGAAAGTAGAAGGAATTCTAATACAACAGTCTCTGCAGACAACAGACTGCTTTAACCCTGAACTCCAGCTAACCCAAACTCTAACCTTTAATGTGAACAAGCCTCTTCAAGAAGTGAGGGCTGGCCAGAATGACCTGTCTTTGAAGAAATATCACACACAGTGCATGCACTGACTCTGGATCTTCCCCACTGTTTTTGACTAACACGCTGTAGCCAGTAGTTTGGTTGCCATGGATACCATTTCAGGTGTCTCCTGGCACTTAGCACCACGGTCTGATGGCTTCTGGGTCTGTTTGTGTGTGTCTGCATTCTTGTGTGTGTGCATGTGCGGCAGTGTGTGTCTGTGCACCCAGCATATTGATGCTGTCAGTGAGCAGAATTACGAAAGACTCTCTTTTCTCTCTGTAATCTTCTTTCCCCTACCCTTTTCTCTTCTCTTCTTCACAGTGCCACGCCTCCCATTCTTTCATTACACCGCCGTTGTGATCCCTCTCCATTCCCATCAGTATAACTCCCTCTCTTCTCTCCCCTACTCCCCACAGATAGACAGTCTGAGTGTAGTATAGGTCAGACTTGGCCAGCCCATTTTGGCCCAGCAGCCCACTTGTCAGGCAGTGCTCTGTGCAAACAGTGTGAAAGACTCATGGGACCGGGAGACAGAGAGAGACAGAGCCAAAGTAATTGAAAATCTGAAAGAAGACAGAGGGAAGGAAGTCTTTATGGTAAAGGGAAAATCTAGCTGTAAAGGACTGATTTAGTTGTCTAAGAATATCTTGGACACACATTGGATAAAATGACGATGATAAAACGTGTTTACAGTAATATTTTCTGCCTGATATCTGCATGGGTCTGAGTCCTGTATCGGACACTGATCGGTGATTCATTCTAAAACAGCCAATGAGGTGAGACTGGGCAAGCTTAGTCTGGTTGTCCTCCGCCAGCATTCTTTAAATTGATTTGTGTCATGATGAAGTATGCTATGAAATTAAAACTCCAGCGTTCAGTTAAAGGGATATTTCACTTTTTGGGCAGTTTTGTTAATATGTACCATTTACCCCAAGTGACACAAATGCATGGATCCTTTTTGTGTGCTTCTGGATGCAGCTTGTAAGGCATGCTAACATGTAGGACAAGGCTTTTTAAGGTTAATATTGATATATCTACTATGTCTCTTGGCTGGCCTGGGAACGCCTCGGTATTCCCCCAGAAGAGCTGGAGGAAGTGTCTAAGGAGAGGGAAGTCTGGGCGTCTCTGCTTAGACTGCTGGCCCCGCGACCCGCTCCCGGATAACTGGTAGAAGATGGATGGGTGGATATTGATATCTAATTTTAAAAGATCTGATCATAATATATCGGCTGATAGTCTTTTTGTTAAACCATAAACCTTAAATATAAAAAATATTTATGATAAGGATCCCTTATATTTTTCTAAAGAACTGTGACCAAGATATGTCCTGAGCGAGAAGCTACAAAACGAGCAATGAAACACTGTTTCTAAATTACCTCAAACATATGTTTGCATTTCTGTACAGCAATTTCTTATTAATTATTAGCCAACACATACCCTAATATCCCAACCCTGTCTCCTTAAAATTCCATTTCTATACTATACTATATTTACAATAAGCAAATATTGGTTGATTTATCATTGTAGCTCTGATTATTTTTCATAAACTAATTACTGGATGTGTGCCGGATCGGATCTTCTAAATATAAGGAAATGCTCGAACCTAAGGCCCACCACCTATGATTAATCTTTTCAAACTACAGTTTTAGCTCCTGTGGCTGTTTGAGCATGTAAGCGGGTTTGCATGTAAGTCAACTATGCACTGAACAATATGTAAATGTAATTTGACCAACTGTGCTTCTTTGAAGAAACTCAAAGGTGGATGTGTTCCTCTATCTTTGAGTGGAGCTGTTACGTGAAACCCAAGACACAAAGTGCTACAGCTAAAAAAGAATATCGCTTTGACATAATCAAAGTCATATCCAGAGTGTGTGATACACAGCCCTTACCTTTTTGCAGGATCAAACTTTTATTGCTTTTACTACATCCATTAAGGTTTTGGGTGCAGCAAAACAATATAGTATAACCACATATATACACCAACTGCCTTATTTTTACATTAAGCAGAAAGGTAGAAATTACATTATGAAAAGACAGATAAATAAATGAAGGACAGCTCTGAACCCACTCCTAAATAAACAAAAAGAAAATGAATCATACGTCTCATTAAAGGTCTTGCTGGCTCTGCCCAGCATCAGAGACGCACTTCACAGGTTCCACAAGTATTAAAGGAGCTGTGATGCTCCACTGAGACAGTGTTGCTACAAGGCTGGCCACACAGCAAGCTTTGTTAGCCACGGAAGGAAAGATTCACACGACCCTCCTCTAGATTTACTTAAGTCTGCATGAGCTCGCACTGCGTTGTAAGCATGCATGGACACAGGGATAAACACATGAGCTACATTTTGAGCTACTTCCCATCATATATACATCAGTGTAACAGATCGAAGTAGTGACACCAAATAATTCAGTCTGATACTTAGAAACAAAGCACAATATGCAATAGCACCACCAAAACAACTGTCCTCGAATCCTACACTATATTCAACACTCCCTCTCTGCACACACACACACACACACACACACACAGTCGCAGTTACTGTAAAAAGCCACTTGGGTGGAAAGCACTTGCAGCCAAACAACAGTCAGAACACCTGACACTTCCAGAGAGAAACATTATCACTTTCTCATCTTAAACACACAGGTTGAGAGCACAATATTATTGTCAGTTCAAGATCATTAGATAGATAGATAGATAGATAGATAGATAGATAGTCAAAGTAATGAAAGTATAAGACAGAAAAAAAATAGTGAAACCAATTCATGAACATGCTTTTGGCTGAGAGCCCAGAAACATCATACAGGCTCACACACACTCGCACACACGCGCACACACATAAACTAAATACATTCACAGTAAGGAGAGCTCACCTTCATGACGTGTGAGCTATAAAGTCGGTCGCTTCCTCTCCGCAGTGAAAATGTATGGGTTGGTGTTTGTAAATGCACGTGTGTGTGTGTGTGTTGTGAGATGAGTGTGTGTGTGTGTGTGTGTGAGTGTGTCGGAGGGAAAGCGCTGCTCCTCCCAGCCTCCCCTGCCTGTTATATGAATGAAAACTCTAACACAAAAGGACACACCTAAATCCCAACATTATGCTATCTGCATCTATCTATCTATCTATCTATCTATCTATCTATCTACTCACACTTTTTCTACCATCTGGCTCTCCTCTCTTCTCTATGTTTCCTGTCCTCCCTTTTCCTCTCTGTCTCACTTTCCTCCTCTCCTCTAGTCTCACCGTATCATGTGTTCGTCCACCTCCTTCTAACTCTCCCTCGCTCGCTCTAATAGAAAGCTCACATTTCTCTGTTCTATAGACACGGAAAAAGGGAGGGAAGGAGGAATAAATAGATGGTCCGGATTTCCTGTTTTTTCACTGTCCATCCACTCGCCTGCTCTGCCCGTCTCTTCTCACGCTATTCTGTGCGTCGTAGCGAGCTGCCCTCCCCGTTGCGCTCGCCTAATTAATCTCCATATGGGATTAAAAACACACATTATACACACCTATTCTTTTCAATACTAGTGTTGAATCAGAAATACAATAAATGTACAGGAAAATGTCTTATTGATGCCGAGGCACAGGTAAAAAGCGTAGTGAACCACTTGCAAACATTCATACTGTTATAAAGTATTACAAAGTATTATACCACCATACATCTACATCCTTATTCACAATTTTGTTTTATTCTCCTATATTCTGTTTGATCACATGTGATTCATTCAGCAAGCGTGCATCAACTCAGGACAAAGACACACAGGCACGCGCGCGCGCACACACGCACACACACACACACACACGCGCGCGCGCGCACACACACTAATGCATCCAATTTCCTGTTCCTATTTGCTACTGAGACAGAAAGCTGCAGGGAACAGAAAGAGATGTGAGTGAGTTCAGTGGCATCAAGCGCAGATATCATAAAGTAATTCAAACTTCACAGGTTTTAGTATGCAGTGGCAACAGGGGCAGCACATTAAAATGCAATTTCAGCCCCTGTTCACATGCAGAGTAGGGAAAATAAATCTTTTAAAGTCAGGCTGCCCTGCAGCTGTGTACTGGCGCAAAATGGCCGACAGGGGGTGCTATTACACCTCACAGATCAGAGCTCATTACGACGCAGTGGGTAAAAAGGACGGAAGAGAAGAGAAGTAAACAGAAACAGGCTTGGATTGAATAAATAGAGGGTCTCGCTATAAACATGCTGGCTCATATTGCTTACTCTACTTCATTTTCTGTCAATCAGTTGTATTATGGGAAATACAACTCTGAGATAGATAGGTAGGTAGAGGTCTAACTTTTTAGGCTTAAAATCAGTCAATCATCATTACTGTTTTACTCACTTGTGTAAATTAAAAATTGACTATATGAACTCAAAAATAGATATAATGAGGAGAAAATGAGTACAGAACAGAGCAGAGAATAGTACAGAATAGAAGCCCATATAAATACAATGTCTTTATGTCTTTTATGGAGTACCCACCTGCAACTTACTGCCTTCTAGCTTAGTACGTCTTTACTGCATTGGCCATAAAAGCCATAAACAAACACCATTACTCTAACATACACTTTACTCAGCCTACTTTCAAAAATCACTTGCAAGACTACAAGGGTGACCTTTAGCTCCAGTTTAAGATTGTTGTACTTGCCCAATAGCGGAACTGCTCATCTGTGTTATGGGATATTCTTCTTGTTCATTTCAACAGTAATTTATGGGGACATAGTCATTGAAAACATCCACTTAGATTATTCCAACTTGTGTCCTAACTCCTTGTAAATAATCCTGTTTAACAGAACAGAAATGCAAAAAGGTGGTTTCATAAGCATAAATCTAAGAGGTTCTCAATCCTAATCTCATCCATGCTCGTCTAATGTATAATATGTATCTGCATGTCTCATTTCGAACCTTTAAGGGATCTATATAAGCTGTAGGCCAGATAAATAGTCAATCACTTCTCTGAGGCTGATTAAATTGTGCAACAGCATTTCTACTGCCTCTGAACTCTGAAATCTCTCTCTCTCTCTCTGCATGTCTTTGTGCTCCACATCAGAAGAGCTTTCATCCCTGAAGGGATACTGGGTCATCACAGTAGCAAAGAACTGGCTATAAATAAAGATACAACAAATAAGATGCATTTAAGACACAAGAACATCTCCATGCAAACTTTGGAAGTAGGAGCTCTCACTATAGTGCCTATTTTAAATACATGTGGCTAGTATGATGGATTTGATAATGATCTGTGTTATATGTAAGACATTCTGATATTTCCAAGTGTAGGATGTGTCAGTTTTTCTACAAGACAATACTGGTGTGTGTCACAGGTGTTACTGATGCAGTATAGCAACTGGCCCAGGTCATTTCACAGCCAGTCTTCAGGTATCAGCTCCAGCATTTCATTGCCATGTCCTCGGGGAGGTGGTGGGGAGCAGTCAGATGCTGGGCTTCATGAAGGGTCAAGCTGCTGCCCCCCTCTGGTCAGTGTCAGCTAGCACTTTTAGAAGCAAGGCAGCATGCTGATGTGTTGCTGTACTCTATTTGGATGTTTTTGTGCATCATACACCAAATCTCCACATCTTTACATGTTTCGAAAACTGAAGCTGTGACGCTCCAGAACTGCTTGCAATCAATTTTAGATAAATAAATATATTGGAGTGTGGTTTATTAGGTTGTTAAAATTAAGAGCCTCAGTGACTATATCTTCCTGTCCCTACAAAATGAATTACTCTAATGCGATCTTAATTGAGCCCTCTGGCACGATGTTTGTTACTGTCTATCCTCTTATCTCTTTGAATGGTTAGAGTCCTGAACATATCATTATTTCCATTTCATATAAAGAACACTGGCGTACATAGACTCCGTAAAGGCCATCGGCAAAAACCAAAAAGGGGAACCTCTTCCTCACACAGGTTCATTTCAGGGTTTATTTTGCCCTAAAGTCACACTTTTGGCACTCACAGCAAAAAGGCCAGGGGCAATCCAAGTAACTAGCTAGTACCTCAAAAGCAAGTCTGTATTTTGAGGTAATGCTGGTTTTGTATGCCAGTTTTTTTTGTCAGAGTTTCCATCTTGAGCGTGATGTTAGCTCACAGGGTCACAATATTATTGTAGAGGTTATGTACATAAACATACCTTTGCTCCTAGGAATTACAAAGGGTGAGAAAAAACTCTGAACTTCCATGGAGACTAATTGATTCACATCATTACGTTGATTTTAACAATTGATGTGGACATGAACAAATCAGTCAGTGCGTGTGTGTGTGTGGGGGGGGGTGTTCATAGCATGTTCTGTAACTTATTTTGATTCTATTATTGTGATTGTATTTCTTTCACACCAGTCCTGTGGGATTTACTGTCAGAAAGTGACAGCCTGGAAAAGAGTTACACCAGCAAACCGTCAGCTGCTTGATGTGATTTCACCTCTTTGTACAAACACAACAGATGGTGATTTGTTACAGGAAATACACCGGTGGCTTTAAAATCATTTCACAGAAGGATCTCAGGGGAGTGACAACAAGATACAGACTCTAATTGGAGTGATGGGGCAGATGCATAAATTGCATGGATTGGAGTAAACCAATGGAGACACACAGCCTTAGGAAGTCACTAAATTCCTCCTCTAAATAAACAAATGGTAAATGGACTGCATTTATGCAGCGCTTTTATCCAGAGTGCTTCACAATTTGCCTGGCATTCATTAACACACTCACACTCGGCAGAGCTGCTATGCAGGGCACTGGCATATTGGGAGCAATTTGGGGTTCAGTGTCTTGCTCAATGACACAGACATGAGAGTGGTATCAATCTTCTCAATCTAACTCTCGGCAAGGAAGTGAATAAGCCTAGTTCCCAAAATGGTGACCTTTTGCTTTAAGCCTACAACAGAGGTGTCTACTAAACCCAATGTAGCCTAATTTTAGCTTATACATCTGTATGATTTGGACAACTCTCAATGGCTAATCAGGATGAATTTGTCCAGTGGCACCTACAGTCAAAAGGGTAGTTCGCAGCGAGATTACAGAAAATACCACATAACCAAGAGGTTTGATCCCCAGAGCACTGAGAGTCTCTCTGTCATCCATATAGCAAAGCATTACTGAGCTCCTACCTGTATATTTATTATAATTCGCTCTGAATTCGAACATCAGACCTAAAACTAAATTAGACTCCATGCTGACAGGAACTCATCTCGTGTCAGAAGGACTCCCTGACCTGACTGCTCAGAAGCGATAAGTCTCTTTTCATCAATCATGCAGTCACTCAGCACACACTTTGAAACTACATACACACAACCACACAGATGAGATAAGAGACTCTGTAATAAAGGCATCAAGTGAAAAACTACGAAAAGATCCCTCCCAGCACAGAGACGCTGCACTTCAATAGTGCGCTCTGTAGCTCTGCTTCATTCTCTTTATTAAACATTTCTGACCATTGAGGGTGTACTAAGCTTCCAATATTACAACTATTAGCAGCGAACTGTTCGCCTGTGAAACTCAATACAAAACATTTCTACAAATCAAGATACTACAGAGGGCTGAAGGGATCATTAAGCTGGATTATGGAATGCCAACATGAAAAAATCCTATTCAACCTCTGTTCTGAGCTAAATGCTGCAAGCGTTTAAAGACCCAGAGAGCTTCTTTATAAGACAATGTAGAGATTCTAGCACACAGATATTTATGCTAGGTTTAAATCCCTCTGACATTTCGATGGCATATGGATTTCACAAATCAGTGAGCACCCCACGATCACTCATGTAACACTTTTCCAGCAAAAATAACTTGTCTTTCCCAAAGTCAGAGACGGACTCTAATGAGTTTCAGCTAATTGCCTAATTAGTTCACCTCATGAAAAGGCATGGCTATGGCTGTCACAATCTGTCTCGGCATGTGGTTGAGTGTGTGTGTGTGTGTGTGTGTGTGTGTGTGTGTGTGTGTGTGTGTGTATATATAAAGAGAGAGAGGCAACGTGTTTGGAGTCTGAGATTACACACAGCAAAGAAACGCTTCAAAGAAAAAAAGCAAGTAAAAAACACAGCCAATTAAAGTTAATGAGACGAGGGAGATTTAAAAGCTCCCATATGGGAAACTGACAGCCGGCATACTACAAACCCCTTGGATCCTGGAGAGACATTCAGTTAGTTAGTGTTGAAACTGTTCATTATCACGGTACTGTATGTACAACTCACACCTGCCCACTGACAGTCAGATGCGCGCACAGGGACACAAAAACTTGTACACGCACTGTTATGGCGTTAGGTTTTTGTTCAGTCATTTCCTGTTTTATTTTGTAATAGTCTCCTTCCCTCATGTTTCTCTTAGGTTGCTTCCTGTCCATGATTACCCTGAGTGTTTTCACCTGTGTCTCGGTGTCTCCCTCACTTGTGTGTATTTAAGTTGTGGGTTTCAGTTGTTCTTTGTCAGTTCGTCATCGTTGCTGTGTTGGTTCTGTTTCCCCGCCGTGGAATTTATGTTTCCTCACCTGCCTGTTACTGGTTATCTGCCTGTTTGCTGCTTATCTGTCTACCAGTAAGCTCCAATAAATCATTGACTGCACCTGTCTGCCTGTGCTATCTGCATTTGGGTCCTCCACCTGTTCCCCACTTGACAGCACCTGCGCGTGATATGCTCAAAATGCATTTCCCTCAACATTTCCTATTAGGCAGTAGCTCCCTCTACTGTTCTTAAGGTCTAAATGGTATAATCCCAAACACTGCAGTACACTACGGTATGCAGTACACATCCACTTATACACTGATCTTTCATAAAGCCTCTGTGGATAACATTATTAACAATAACATGTTATAATTTGAATTTGACTAAACAAATTGCTTATACATGAGGAGAGATGCTTAGATGCTTTGCAGATTTAAATAAAGCATATGACGCGCCAATCAAATATATCGCATTGATATGGTTAAAGCTACTCAGCAGCTGACCTATATAAAATAGCAGTAACACTTTACTTTAACCCTCCATGTTTAGCATTTATAAGCAGAATGTAAACATCGAATAAATGCTTTATATCACACTATAATGTAGCTGTAAGAAGATGTAAGTGTTAATTAATGTATATGTCAACAACAATGACTCCTCTTGTGTGCACCTATAAGTGGAGGCGGGTGAATGACAATATATGAATAACTTCTTCTTCTTCTTTTCCTTTCGGCTGTTCCCTTTCAGGGGTCGCCACAGCGAATCATGCGCCTCCATCTAACCCTGTCCTCTGCATCCTCTTCACTCACACCAATTAACTTCATGTCCTCTCTCACTACATCCATAAATCTCCTCTTTGGTCTTCCTCTAGACCTCCTGCCTGGCAGCTCCAACCTCAGCATCCTTCTACCAATATATTCACAGTCTCTCCTCTGAACGTGTCCAAACCACCTCAATCTGGCCTCTCTGGCTTTATCTCCGAAACATCTAACATGAGCTGTCCCTCTGATGTACTCGTTCCTGATCCTGTCCGCCCTCGTCACTCCCAAAGAGAACCTCAACATCTTAAGCTCTGCCACCTCCAGCTCTGCCTCTTGTCTTTTCTTCAGTGCCACTGTCTCTAAGCTGTACAACATCGCTGGTCTCACCACCGTCTTGAACACCTTTCCTTTCATTCTTGCTGATACTCTTTTATCACACAACACCCCTGACACTTTTCTCCACCCGTTCCAACCTGCTTGCACTCGCCTCTTCACCTCTTTTCCACAGTCTCCGTTGCTCTGAACCGTTGACCCTAAGTACTTAAAGTCCTGCACCTTCTTCACCTCTGCTCCCTGTAACCTCACCGTTCCACCTGGGTCCCTCTCATTGACACACATGTATTCTGTCTTACTGCGGCTAAGCTTCATTCCTCTGTTTTCCAAAGCAGACCTCCATCTCTCTAGATTCTCCTCCACCTGCTCCCTGCTCTCACTACAAATCACAATGTCATCCGCAAACATCATAGTCCATGGAGATTCCTGTCTAACCTCATCCGTCAGCCTGTCCATCACCAGAGCAAACAAGAAGGGGCTCAGAGCCGATCCTTGATGCAGACCCACCTCCACCTTGAACTCCTCTGTCACCCCTACAGCACACCTCACCACGGTCTTACAGCTCTCATACATGTCCTGCACCATTCTAACATACTTCTCTGCCACTCCAGACTTCCTCATGCAATACCACAGCTCCTCTCTCGGCACCCTGTCATACGCTTTCTCTAAATCTACAAAGACACAATGCAACTCCTTATGACCTTCTCTGTACTTCTCCATCAGCATCCTCAAAGCAAACACTGCATCTGTTGTGCTCTTTCTAGGCATGAAACCATATTGCTGCTCACAAATGCTCACCTCTGCCCTTAGCCTAGCTTCCACTACTCTTTCCCACAACTTCATTGTATGACTCATCAGCTTTATTCCTCTGTAGTTGCCACAGCTCTGCACATCTCCCTTGTTCTTGAAAATTGGCACCAGTACACTTCTCCTCCATTCCTCGGGCATCCTCTCACTCTCCAAGATCTTGTTAAACAAACTAGTCAGAAACTCTACTGCCACCTCTCCTAGACACTTCCATACCTCCACAGGTATGTCATCAGGACCAACTGCCTTTCCACTCTTCATCCTCTTCAACGTCCTCCTCACTTCACTCTTGCTAATCTTTGCCACTTCCTGCTCCACACCAGTCACCTCTTCTACTCTTCGTTCCCTTTCATTTTCCTCATTCATCAACTCTTCAAAGTACTCCTTCCATCTTCCCATCACACTCCTGGCACCTGTCAATACATTTCCATCCTTATCTTTAATCACCCTAACCTGCTGCACATCCTTCCCATCTCTATCTCTTTGTCTGGCCAACCTGTACAAATCCACCTCTCCCTCTTTAGTGTCCAACCTAGCATACAAGTCCTCATATGCTCTTTGTTTGGCCTTTGCCACCTCTACCTTCACCTTACGCTGCATCTCCCTGTACTCCTGTCTACTCTCTTCAGTCCTCTCAGTGTCCCACTTCTTCTTTGCTAACCTCTTTCTCTGTATACACTCCTGAACTTCCTGGTTCCACCACCAAGTCTCCTTGTCCACTTTCCTCTTTCCAGATGACACACCGAGTACCCTCCTACCTGTCTCCCTGATCACATTAGCTGTAGTGGTCCAGTCATCTGGGAGCACTTCCTGACCACCCAGAGTCTGTCTCAGCTCCTCCCTGAAAACTAAACAACATTCTTCCTTTTTCAACTTCCACCACTTCGTCCTCTGCTCTGCCTTTGTCCTCTTCATCTTCCTCACCACCAGAGTCATTTTACACACTAGCATCCTGTGTTGTCTGGCTACACTCTCACCTACCACTACTTTACAGTCACTGGTCTCTTTCAGATTACAACGTCTACACAAGATGTAGTCCACCTGAGTGCTTCTCCCTCCGCTCTTATAGGTCACCCTATGTTCCTGCCTCTTCTGGAAGAAAGTGTTCACGACAGCCATTTCCATCCTCTTTGCAAAGTCTACCACCATCTGTCCTTCTGCGTTCCTGTCCTGAAGACCAAACCTGCCCATCACATTCTCATCACCTCTGTTCCCTTCACCTACATGCCCGTTGAAATCTGCACCAATCACCACTCTCTCACCTCTGGGGATGCTCTGCATCACTTCATCTAACTCACTCCAGAATTTCTCCTTCTCTTCTAACTCACATCCTACCTGTGGGGCATAACCACTCACAACATTGAACATCACCCCTTCAATTTCCAGCTTCAGGCTCATCAACCTGTCTGACACTCTTTTCACCTCAAGAACATTCCTCACAAACTCCTCTTTCAGGATAACTCCTACTCCGTTTCTCTTCCTATCCGACCCATGGTAGAACAACTTGAACCCTGCTCCTAAGCTTCTAGCCTTGCTACCTTTCCACCTGGTCTCCTGGACACACAGTATGTCCACCTTCCTTCTCTGCATCATGTCAATCAGCTCTCTAGCCTTCCCTGTCATAGTTCCAACATTCAAAGTCCCTACTGTCAGTCCTACATTCTTAGCGTTCCTCTTCTCTCTCTGCCTACGAACACACCTTCCTCCTCTCCTTCTTCGTCTTCGACCAACAGTAATCCAATTTCCACCGGTACCCTGTAGGTCAACAGCACCGGTGGCGGTCGTTGTTAACCCGGGCCCCGACCGATCCGGTATGGAAGTCATTGTCATGATTCGCATTTTTAGTTTGGCATGTGTTTTACGTCGGATGCCCTTCCTGACACAACCCTCTGCATTTATCCAGACTTGGGACTGGCACATGAAGACACTGGCTTGTGCCCCCCTGCGGTTGCATTACAATATATGAATAACAATGTAGTAAAACTCAGTTGTAGTAATATAAAATATGTCGTCATAGGAGAAGTTACAATTGATGACAAATACTGTACATTAATGACCACTTGTTCTTAGTGTGTACAACTGCATTATAGTGTGTTATAAACCACATTTGTACGTGTATATACTGCTTATAAATGGACAATGGGGGGTTAAAGAAAAGTGTTACCAAAACAGTTAAAATGAGCTCCACCTCGACCAGTCATGCTGTTTACACACTAATGCATCAATAAGAATAATCTCTCAAGGGGCCATTATGCCTAATGAGTACTTTTACTTTTGACATTTAAATGTATTTTGTTGATAATACTTCTATACTTTCATTTGAGTGAAATGTTGTACTTTTAATGGAGTATTTTTTTCATTATTGTATTGCTACTTTTAATGTTGAAAAAGATCTGAGAGCGTATAACAATGTGTCATATTCTCTGAGCAAGTCACTTTGCACAAACACGTCACTGCAGATGGATTTATGCGGCAGCTGATTAAAGCAAGAGAGATCAAAATACAATGATTCATAGATGATAATGTCTTACTAGCAGTAGTGGGTGGCAATTAGATAACCGCAAGATGACTGAAAAGCTGTTAGAGTGTTGATCCATGTGATCGGCTTGGTGATTTGGCTCAGCTGTTGCAACTGTGCAGATGGACAGTGAGGATTGTCAATTTCATGTGTCTTCAACAGTTGCAGCATGACACATTTTTAGCAGCAAACAGACAGGAGGGAGTGAAAACTTTAACTAAAGCCAGAAGCCTGGACACAACGTTAAGAGAAGCTGCAGTTAAGCCAAACAACCCAAGCATCAATTTAACTGGTTGGGTAATTGGTGATATAAGCTTCTGGCCAGGCAACTACAGTACTACAGGCAATTAATTTTTTCTTATTTTAAAATCTGACCACATTCACACCAACAACATTTACCTCTCACTGAAATAAAGACATCTCTCTCCCCTTGGCTCACTCCCTGCAAACCTTTTTAACTTGGGTAGGAAGAAAATCCTAATATGTAAAACCTCGGCTAACTTTAATCAGCCCCTGCGGGCGCCAAAGAGTCTGCTCTTTCATTTTACTGGCTTCCCTTCACTGGCTGTCTTCCATCTACCACACAGAGAGAGTATCCTGTCCAGTGGGCATGAGAAAACACCCTTAATTAACCAATCACTCTTCAGAGAAACAATTTTCACTGCAACAGACAAACGAGTCTGCTTGACAGGAGAAAGTGAAACAGTGATGTATTTCTTTCTTGTAGTAGCAAATGATGACACTGGGGCGTCTTGTTGAATGATTAAAGCTATCTAACAGCATTATAGGGAAGCTGCTTTATGCCTGGGTTGAAGTGTTGAGACAATTAAAGCACAAAGCTCAAGGTGAGTATTTCCGCCTGCTGAATAACTGTCAGGTAGTAGTAACCGCCCTTACATTGTACCTACATTGTAGGGATTAAATTTGACAATAAGAAATCTTTTAAAATCATCTAGGGAACAGATGATAACTCTCCCTAAAATCTCATCACTGTGTTTTTTTGTGAATCTGTTAATGCCTATAAATCTGTCATTACTTACAGTGAGTCTTTAGTTTTAAAGGACTATTTCTTCACTACAAAGGAGTTCCTGTGAAAACTGTTGATAGTGTGTTCTGTAGATCATCGTGAACTGGGACACAGTTTCTGGAAAGAAATGTTGCTGTGGGTTTTTTTTAAATGTAAAATTTAAATTCTGTGAGCATTACAAATTAAATACCATTCACCTCCATTAGGGTTGGGTGATATGACAGTACAGTATACCATGAGAAGACACAAATTTGTCAACCATCAGAGATTCTCTCACACCGTTTCCACTAACTTTTTCTGTCAAGCTCCCCTTGAGGCACCATCCCCATCCCAACACCTAACTTGATTTAGTTTTTATCAGCTGATATCAATACCTACAATACAATACAAGAAAAGGAGTCAAGGAGAATTTTACTGAATTCACATTATCAAAAACATGTCAAGTCAATTTTATTTGTATAGCCCAATATCACAAATCACAAGTTTCCCTCAAGGGGCTTTACAATCTGTACAGCATACAACGTGAACTGCATGTTTATTTCCATGCATGTTTCGCTTGAGTTTGCAAATAGATGGGTCTGAAGACTGTTTTACAAAATATTTGATTTTAATATGATTTGTTTTCACATATGTGAGGAAGTACCTTGATTTGTCAGGTATTTAATTTTCTCGTTTAACCAAAAAGAGATATCCTTGTGTGGTTATTTGATCCATAAACAGGTTCTCGATTGATTTTTCCAGAAAATGTTATATATTGTGATATATTGCAACATAAAATTACATACTTACTGTGAGAGAGAATTTTATCCATATAGCCCACTTCAAAGTCTAGCCTCCATTGTACTTGGGTGGCGACAGAAATCTCAGAGATGGATATCTTGAAACCTGAGCAGGTAAAACCAAAATTATCTGCATGGCTATGCCACTAAGGCTAATAAAATATGTGTTTTTGTAATGATCGTCGTGCACTATAAAACTTCTCTCACTCGTCAGCCAAGTCATGCGGAAACCATTTATCAATTCTCATCAAAAGGGTACGTGTAGAACGTTTCAAAGCATTATAATCAAAACTAACAATTCATACAATAGCTAATCTGCAGCAATAAAATCATAATTTTTGTTTCAGTTTGAGCTGAGTAAAACTTCCTAATGTCCTTAACTCTCTTCTCCACAATTTTCATCATCATGATCCTCGGTCTCCAACAACATGAGATGAAAATTAAACACACCTCTTTGACCAGTTGGCATCCAGGAGGGAAAGCCTCAGGGAGGCCCTGTATAGTTTGACCAATATTACCACAGATTGGGTCTATACATCAGCACAGTCACCATGAAATTGAAAAAGCAATCAGCGTGGGGAGCCAGCTCTACTTTGAGCTGCCAACCCTTAAAATTCATCTGGGACATTTCACAGTCTTTGATCCAGAGTTAGCCTCCCAACCTGGCTGCGAGCAACTGCCTCATCTACTTTAAGTCCCTCTTTAGAGCATATAGTGTACACACTTTGTATCCAGTACTTGCCTCAACAGAAACTTTAAATGGTAATTTACTTACCTCAGTGCAATGTGCATTTGAGACCAAGCATGTGAAATATAAGCTATCATTAGTGACTTAAAATAAAATAATGGAGTATCCATACAGCCATTAACCACAGACTCCTAATGGTTTTAAATCCACTAAGAAGCACTTACATAGTTCAGAAAAGCAACCGCTATAACCACACTGGCACCTCTATGCATCAAAACACCTCAAAAGAGGAGGAGATTGTGAAGCTGGTTATGGTCAGGAAAAACATGAGGGCAACATGAAATGCTTAGTGAATGAGTTTGTGGTAAATATGTTTTTGGCAGTAGCATTGTGCTAGCTCTCCAGTATAATCTGCGTTGTTTCATGTCATATTCTGATTGGTCAGTTTGGAAAGCGTATGGTGAAGCAACAGTCACATTGTAGTATTTTGGTCCTAAATTTCTGACATCAGATTTTGAAGCAGCCTTTCTCCAGGACGTGTCTCACACTATGATCTAAGACCACCATTTTTGATTGATGACCAAAGATTTTCACCACGTTTCTCTCACAAAAATGTGTCTGGGGACAGCCCAATGGCACGCACTGCCAAGGGCCCTTAACTGAGGCTCATACTTGAACTGAGTGGTGTATCTCGTTGTCAGTCAGTCTGTCAATAGTACTGCTCCTTATGAGCAAAATGAGCCATCACGGTTAGATATAACTACTTCTTGCATTGTTCTTTGGTGATCCAAGCAACATGTGCAAGCATACCTTACATTAAACATGTGGTTAACGTTGTGCAACGGTTGCAGTTTGGTTAGGTTTAGGTTAAAAAAACACATCTTGGTTAGGCTTAGGAAAAGATCATGGTTTAAGTATGTTACGTAAGTCACATACGGAATGTTATGTAACTTAAAACTTTAAACATTTCTGAATTTTTTTTTAGTGTTGCTACCTAATTGCAGAGAGACCAGTTTATATTTGCCCTTCATAATTTATGCTAATTATTGCATAGACTGTGTGTGTGTGTGTGTCTAGGGGTCCGTTTGGTGTGGAGTTAAACTGCAAAAGAAATTCCTTCTCTGTTAAGTGTCTGCTGCAGGCTTGTCTGTGTGTGTGGTCTGGTGTCTGTAAAAAACACTCAGTATGTGTGTGCACATGCGTTTCAGTGGCTGTGTGCGCTGTTATGTGTGTTTGTGTGTGTGTGTGTGTGTGTCGGTCTGCAGGAAGGGGACAGGCTGATTCATCATCCTAGTTGGTTATGCAGACAGGCTTAGAAAGCAGCTCTCTGGACGTGGCACTGTTCCCCTCCAGCATCAAATATTCAACACACACCTTTTGCGTTCCTTTCCCCGATCCCTACACCTAGAAGCTCTCTGTAGAATGCTGATACTGCTTACCTGCAAGCAGAGAGTCTCCTAAGGACCTTACAACTCCTTTGTAATAGAAAACAAAAGTGACTGTTGAATATCACAAAGACGCAAAAGAAAGGCACAGTTGGAGATTAAAATGAAAAACAGCTTTTTCCTCCAGCAATAACAGATCTCCCACAATATGCAAAATTTAGAAACTTGCACTGTATGCCATATTCAGAAGACAAATATACTCCATAGTCAGCTTTCTTGTAAGCATACAATTAGGTCTGAAACTAACAATTGCATTTTATTATTGATTATTTTGATTATTTTCTCAATTAAATGTTCATAATGAAGATTTACAAATATAATTTCCCAGAGGTCAAGGTGATAAATTCAAATGTCTTCAAATGTCAAAGATATTCAATTCACAATGATATAAACAGAGAGAAGCAGCAAATCCTCACATTGGAGATGCTGGAACCAGCACATTTTTATGAATGTTTTGCTTGAAAAATGACTGAAATAGCTGCCAATTAAATTTTACCCAGTTTAATAATCGATTAATCAGCTAATTGTTTCAGCTTTTCATACAATTCTGAATATTATCTCCACATTATGACCCCCAAATAGTGCATAGCTCCAACATTTTATGTCAAACATTTTATTTTGTCCACTGGCGCCTACAAACCAATCTCTAATTTCCAGCGCTCATTCAACACTTAAGGGTACTAAAGGGTACATACTTCTTCCAATACCAATCCGGCCTTAAATCCAATATTCAAACATTGCAGTCACCAGAACCAATTTCCTCTCAGATATTATTATTGACAACATCCTAGTTAAACATCCAAACCCAAACAACATACATTGTACCAACATACGAACCTCCTGTTGTTTCCAAACATTTAAACTTTCATTTTCTGAATCCCTTAACTAACCAGTGATAACCAGTGAGTGTGAAAGAACGTGCCTCAATGGATACAAATAAATGTTTTAGTTGAGAAACACTTACATACTTTGGATATGAGAAAGTATAAACTAACATGTTTTGACCAAAAACAACTTAACCTCTACAATCTATTAGTCTAAAAGTGTGGGCTTTTTCAGTTTTTCCTATTGCACTCCCCTTTAACTAAAGGATTTAATATTTTGTCACAAACAAATAAGCATTTCTTGAATATATTTCGATTGAATGACTCGGGGCCCAACACTTTAGCTTCCTGCTTTTTCTCTCAGCATTTCAGCCGCCTTCCATTGGTTTCTCAGACCCCAGCACCAGTGTTCAGAACTTACATGTTCCAGTTTTTCCCTCCTGCGAAGCCAGACGCTGGCTGAGTATTCCTGCTGCCGCACTGCCGTTATTATGGAACTGGCTGCCATGCCGGTGCCTGAGATGCTGAACCCTAACCCCTGGCCACCCATTGACCCGCGGGTCTCTCGTAGCTCCATGTGGCTAGATGATTGGGTGGATGGTGCAATGGTCTCTCAGTCTCGGTAAAAGAATCAATACACTTGTTGATCTCCTGTTACTAGCTGAAGAAAACTCTTCCTTTATTGGACACATTTTGTACATAGTGAAAAAAATAATAAACTCATATGACTGTCCAGCAAATGTGGTATTTTTCATTCAATTTGCTGCAAGCGTTCAGCTCCCATGGGTTGTCTTCTGACGGGATGTTGAAAATATGTTTTGAAAAAAACACATCCGCATTCATCAAGTAGGAGCATCCCTGTCTTCACCACTATTGGCAAATGTCTACAGGCTGTAGGAAATCCTCCTCCAATGTAACTCCAGAAAACAGGGCTTCACCTTCTCATGATGAGCGAGACTGGACTCGGTTTATCTAAGCACAGACCTGTTAGGCACAGCTCTCAGCAGACCAGGGACTCCGACGACTCTGATCAGGTCTTCTACCGATTCAGGCATCCGCGGTGTGGGAGCGTATGTGTAAGGAAGAGGAGGAGAGAGGGAAAGGGAGGGGTAGAGATACACAGAATGAGGTAGAAAGAGAGATGGCACAGAGAGCGTTGTGGTGATGCTGATGCAGCATAATAGAGGAAGGAAATACCCCTGCCTAAAACAGACACCAGCTGAACCAGTGGAGTGAATGGACACACCCATACCTATATGGCTTCCATACTCTTCTTAACTCATTCTCAATCCACCTTGTAGCCCTTCAACTCTTCTTTCTTTCAGAAACTTTCACTTCTTTCGGGATATCCTTCCCTCTCACTACATCACTGTTTTCCTGCCTCCATGTGTTGCCAACTCTCTCCCTCTTTCATAGTCTTTGGCTGCCTACATGTACAATCATGTTCTCTCTTTCTTCCCACCACTCCACCACTGAAAATTATGTTTTTTCCCCCTAATTCAAGTGTGTTGCTCCTTTGAGTGTGCTATCCCTGGCTACATATATGCAACTCTGATTTCACACACACACACACACACCATGGCACATTACAGCAGAGTGGTGCAGTGAGGCTGCAGTACCTCTCTTCACTTGCCTTGGCTTGCCAGAGAAGCAACAGAGCTTAAAAACTGGGCAAACCCATACATGTTGTACACACACACACACACACACACACACACACACACACACACACACACCATCTAAACATTGAAAACATTAGTGGCAAACAGCCAGGTAACCTTAACTCCTTGAAATGGAAACAATCCATTTTAATTGCATGCCTTGACTCTCAGCCACTGCTGTTGAAAGCGAATGCTTTCAGTCAGCAAAAGAATACCAACGCAAAGATACTCTGCCTGTTATATGAAAAATATAATTGGTGTGCCCATCATATTGAAAAATATGTAAGAGGAAAACATAATGCCATGTGGGTATTTAGTTTCCAGGGCAGTGTCAAAATGAGGTGGCATCTGTCTTGACATGAATGGAGTTCAGCCTCCATCTAACACAATTCATCAGTCAACACAACCATCATTACTATCTGCTGGTATGGTGGGAAAAGTACATTCATACTTTTCCTGAAAAAGAAATTGCACCCGCTGAGGAATTTACTGCTTCAACGGAATAAATATACCATCAAGAATGACTGGAAATCCACTTGAAAAGCGCCAATGTTTCCCTTTAAAGGTAATTGCCTAGCTTTACTACGTTTGTATGTTAAATAAGACAAAAAAATCTATATTTCAATTTATGATAGACAGATAATTTATGACCGATAATCTTCTGGTGGCACCATATTCCACCTCAACAATGCTGAGTCATGCTCGTTTGTTAGGAAGCTCACATCTCAAACTATCTAGGTCCTTCTACCGAGTCTCGCTCCCTCTTATTCAGCCCTGTTGTATGCCAATCACATTTGTCTCTGCTAGTAGAGTGTACTGTATCAGTAGCAATCAGTGGAAACGCTGGCTGAATACTGAACACTGAGGAAATAAGGGAATTTAATTGAACAGGAGCCAACCCACAAAAACATTGAGCCACACTAAAAGGCTTTCAGGTTTTGAGTTATGGGGAAATGCATCACATTGTCTGGCAGACTTTAAAGGTTTCTGACTGATGAAAAAGCTTTCATTACGCTATATGGAATCAGAGTGATCTCTGAACTAAATCTTTCCACAACTTACCTTTAACAGGTTCGACCAGCAGTAAGAAAATATAGCAGAAAAATGCACAACACTTTCAACAGTCAAGAAAGCGTGTGCAGCACAACACAATAAGTGCCATCATTTTTCCACAGGGATCTTTAACAACACAACAACCAACATATTGCTGTGCAGCCAAACTCAGCATAGTACAGACCTTTTTATGCACAGTCTGTGGTACAGACCCTCCAGCACACTGTTGGAGAAGCAACACTCCTGAGGCAGGGCACAGTTTATGAAACTATAACTCTTTTGGCACCAGGGGCCGCAGGGGGCCATTTGTTTCGGCACTCAGTGATGAAAACACTGAATACTCTTTCCCTGCCAAGGAATAAGTTGCTTTTTACAGTGTGCCTCCTTTCCTCTAAGAAACAAGTGCGCTTTAAGCTCGTCACCTGTTTCGTCAGTGGTTGACAAATATAACAGCTTACGGTATCAAGCCCAGGCAAGTTTATGTTTCAAAAAACAAATTCCTGTCACAAAGCATACGCCGATGACAACTTAACACAGAGTGGAGAGAGCTCAAGTGAAACGCAGGTCAGACACTTTTAGTATTTTATCAGAGTTATATTTGTAAACTGGGAAGCAACTGGCACATGTCTAACAACTCTGAAGAAAGCTTGTGACATCCAATATGAGGAACGTATCAACAGGAAATGATCAATCAACATACCTTCAGTACGGTATTTTTAAGCAGTTAGTCTAACTACTGTAAATCAAGCTGAAATGACTGAGTTTAAGTGCTTATCGCTGAAACTCATTGTGCTCAAGGTTGCTTGACCACTCAGTAAAGTCTCAGTTGAACGTGTGACCTGTGACACCTGCTTTCCTGCTTCACACAATAAATCTAATTCAGAAGACAGTGAGGTGCACCCAGTGCACTCATTATGAGGTACATTTTGAATTATTCCTAAAAGCCTTCTGCAAAACAGACTTAAAAACTGCCTTCATGTCCTGATACTGATGTGCACAGGGCTTTCTTTTCTTATTATTTGAATTTGAATAGCTACATCTGCACAAACAACCCTTGAAATTACGGTTTGGAATACTAATACAAATGCCTTTCATTATATAAGAGTAAAAATGTAGCTAGGCTTGTTGAATAATAGATGTAGCTTTAGTCACAAAGCTATAAAAGTCAATTGTATGTTTATTTCACTGCTTATTTCGAGCACATTGTGTCTCATGACATTACAACAGATTGTTATCCTTCCTCTCAACTCAAGCGGACAGTCCTAACATAAATCCATTGTCTGCCCCTGATGTTTAGGGTATATGAATACACATTTCTCCAAAGCACATCACTGTGATGAGTGTACGGTAAGCTTCAATGACCTTTCCTTTACAGTGGCATCCAAAGATTAGTCAGCCAATTATGCCTCAGCCAAAATCAATAACCCCTCTAAACCATCAACACCTTTGAAGATTAGGGACACCTTACCTCCATCGCTCCACCCCGCTCTTAAATGCCTGCTGTCCGGGGGAGAGTGTGGGCGCTGTTTCATCTCACGCAAAAGCAAAAGGAGAAGACGTTTGTTTTATTCCAGCTTGAAGAGACTATTAAATACTGTGGTCCATATCAGGTTGGTCCTGTGATAACCCTGAATAAGGAAAGGTTAATGGACTATCTGTCCTACCTAGGGTGAGGATTAAATACTTTCAGGCCCTCTAGAGTAACAAAGTGCTGCAGAAGAAACCACCAAGTAGCGTCTAAGAAGTAATCATTTATGTTCTGACTAACTTCAAAAGATTAATCTTGCCAGAAGTATAGAGACCTTTACATGCTGTTTTCTCTTGCCGTTTCTGCCTGTCTGTCTCTCCCTATCTCTCTCCCAGATGGCAATCACTCCCTTGTTCTCTGTTAAGTCTCTAATACCTCCTCTCTCCCACCTTTTCAATCTCTTTCTTGCCTCGTGTGACTCCAAGCTCTGCCATTCACTCTCACTTTCACAGTCTCTCTGTGAATCACATATGTGACATCCAGGCTCTCAATACTTGCTGGGATACTTTCATTTTAACGTGAAAGGCACACTACGTTTTAAATGTAACTCACTCCAAGGAATAATTAAAATTGTGTTATTGTATTTCTGGGGGGGGGGGGGGGGGGGGGGGGAGT
>CM022471.1:7971774-8012219 GCA_011952105.1 Coreoperca whiteheadi
GTGTATGGGTGCGTCTTAGTGGGTAGGTTGCAGTAGGATGATTAGGTGTTGTGGTGTGTTGTGTGGGGGGGGGGGGGGTGGGGGGGTTGGGCGTGCTCGTCTTACTACTCATTAATCTATTGTTCTTCCTTCTTTAGGCTGTGAGTTGTTGCAGTGATGGTTACAAAACAGTGTAAATTGGACAGCTCTGATGATTAATGAGCATCTCATCGCTACCGTGACACTCCATCTCTCTCTATCGCTCTTATTAGTCACTCCAACTTGTTCTCGCTCTTCTTTTCCTCTCTCAGTGTCTCATCAGCTGTGCTCTCTCATGCAGACCCTCTGGCACCAGTAAAAGCTCAGACTGCACAGTCTGTATGGAAGAAGCCCACGTTAATTGGAATCATACCTCTCAGCTTTCTCTGGGTCAGCTAAGAGGTTCGTATGAACTACACTATGATTTAAATGTTTGAAAATACATGCTTCTGAGGTATGGACTCATATTTTGATGCAGCATATGGCCTCTTCGATAACAGCAGGATAAAGTGCTCCGATGAGACATTTTGCAATATGGTGGGAATACTGACAGATTCAAAACATGTGGGGGTGGGTGGCAATACATTTCTAATGTCACTCATGTAATGTGTTTGCTGTCACTATATCACTGAGTTGAAACTTAGAGCCTTTGACATGTATAGGATGAGGAACTAAGAAGGTCGTTGTGAGTATGAGAGCTGCCTGCTGGTTTTGGTTGTGGGAAATGAAGGCTTTTTAGGGCTCATACAATTATCATTAACCTGAAACAGCCACACTATATCATTATATATAGTACAGCAAGAAAGTAATTATGCGACCTTTTAAAAGGGTCTTCATCTTTACTCTGCCTTAATTAAAGTTTCTTGGCTGTAAATATGAAGAAACTCTAAAACCTTAGGTAGGGTCCGTGAGTAACCAGTGGTGGGCGGTAAGGTTCATTTTCAACGAAGCACAAGAAAAAGAAGAAGAGAGACACCAACAATAGTGAAACTATGGCAAATGACAAGGTCGGTGGCCGCGGCTGTCTACGCTAACGATACATTGTGGATATTTGCTGTATTACTATAAAAGCTCGCCTAGCTTAACAATGTCATTCAACAGTCGCAAATTAGCGTTAGCTGCTAACGTCAGCAGGCTATCGTAACGTAGCAATCTGGGGTTGTTAGCTTAGCTTAGTTAGCGTTAAGCTAAGTGTCAAGTAACGTTAGTGGACGAGTTTTCTTTTTTACGCAAGGTTTTTTGGGGGTCTTTTGAACAGATTTACAGTGCTGTGAAAGAATTAAACCGGTGGCAAACTGCTAATGTAACCCTAAATTAGCGTACTTAACGTTACTAGTTAACGTTAGCTAACTTAGTAAGAACAACTATGAAAAGTTTGCCTGCTAATGAGACCAACGGTAACGTTTGTTTACCGTGGTGCCGAGACAACCAGTGTGCGCTTAATTCAGTTTCACTAACGTTATCTCAAAATGTAAAATAACGTCTCACTGATAACGTTAACTGTTAAGGAAATGCAAAGAGGCATAACGTCAGTGTAGCTGACTGTGAGAAAAAATATTACGCTACGTATCGTGTCAGAATAACAGTGTGTGCTAGCTGGTGTAGACACACCTTAACTAACGTTAACTGGCGGTTAGTTACATTAGATCAGGATAGTGAATGAGCGATCAGCCAGTCTCTGTAAATGCGTTGAAACATCACACACTACGCTTTCTTGTGTCATAGTATGTTTATCGCTTACGCCAACCGTAATAACCAAGTGAACTAGTTAATGTGAAAAACACGTGCCTAATGGGAAAGTCAGGTTTATGCCGAAAGTGAACAAGATGCTCCGAATGTGAGCTTTGTTTTTTTTTTTTGGTGTTTTCCACTAAGAGATGGGAAAATGGGGCAATATAAGCATAGAAGCAGCTAGTTGATGGTCCATATTTGCAGTCATTTTAACTTTCTGTTAATGTAAATTATTTGTTCTATTCTTGATTACTGTGTTGTCTAATTCATGAGAATTACTAGCATACACAGTTTCCGTGTATATTTGATCATTTTGACTGTCATTATTGTCATAATAAATAAGTTACAGTGTTTTACTATTGCTAGATGTGCTGTATGTTTTAGGAAACGCTGATCAGCGACTGACCTGTCTGTCTCTGTGTGTATTCATGCATGTGTGCAGAGTCCTCTGGGCCAGCTCAAGGACCTGGTGGAGCTGAAGGACCAGCTGGAAGACATTCAGAAACGGGTGGAGGATGAGATCCAGGCTGGGGTTCCTCCAGTAAGGCTCACACAGTCTCTAATATGTACATGCTCAGGTTACCCTGCCGTGAATTTTGATTACAGGCCAGACAGCTATAAAAACATATGAAAACTGCTAGCATGCAGATAATAAAACCAGTGGTCAGACTAGCAAGTACCAGGTCTAATCTCTCCTCTTCTTTCATGGTTAGGGAGGCAGTCTGCTGGCTTCTCCTTTCCTGAAGGGCTTTCTGGCCGGGTACATTGTTGCAAGGCTACGCTCTTCAGCGTTGATGGGTGTTGCCTTAGGAACGTGTACAGGAATCTATGCAGCACAAAATTACACCGTTCCCAACATTGAAAATACTGTCAAAGACTACATACGCAACCTGAGAGGAGGACGCAAATGAAAAGCGAGGAGCGAAAGTAAGAAGACGAAGACGAAAGGAGGGAGGAGGAAGAGGGTGCCAGTACAGCTGCATACGGAACAGATATGTATTTCAAAAGTTAAAAACTTTTCAGTGGTTATTATTTTCACTTTCCACATGGATGAGGAAATGGGGAAATTGTGTAGAAAGCCAACTTATGGAGTAAATTGTAATAAATTGAGTATATTAACATGCACATGGAACCAATTATAATTCAGTTAAATACAGGACACCCCACATTTCTGTCCAATATGGTGAATGATTGAAATTTAGACAAACTGATATCTTTAATAGAATTATTATAGCTGATATAATTTATTTCTGACCTCAACAATGGCTATTTCACCTCCTTTCTTAAGGAGGTTCTCTAGAGAGAAACACACCACATCTCTTTGCTCTACAGACAGAGTATTGAGTTTGTTTTTTTTTACAATAGGAGCTCTTTGCACACAGTGCTTTGGTGGTTTACAAGGTTTGCCCTTGACGCCGGTATATTTAACAGTAAGGCATGTGATTTTTAGAAATGTGTCATCTTCTTTGCTGTCTTCTGCCTCCTAGTGGTCAGAAATCAATTATATCAGCTTTAACGAATATGCACTTCTTTACTCAGGGGTTGATGGAGCATGTAAAATGTGTCTCACCTCACATCTCATGATGCTCTTCAGTGATAAACATGTCAAAACCCTTCATGGGTCTTGTTAGTTTTCACATTTTTGGCAGGTGTCAGAGCAAAGTCTGTGGTGTGATGTGTCTTTGCCCCCTCATGTGATTATAGGTACACTTTTCACTTGGTAAAACATATTTATTTTTAAGTTTATAGTCATAAATATATGTAGTCGAAAAATAACTTAAGTACACTTTTCAGAGATCTCTCATGTTTGTAATTGTAAAAATGACTAAAGAAATTACACACTCCATTAAAAAATAAGCAAAAGTATTCCCAGATATGTATGTAATATTTATCTATATATTTTCCACCTCTCACCGCAAAAAAAAAAGAATCTGCAAGAGCTGGATAACACAGTTTGTAGACTATCAAATGAAAATGTGCGCCAAAGTAAAACAATGTTTTAAAGCTGTTTTCTTTGTACTTGGGAGTTTTAACAAAACAGGGACGTGTGTGTTAAAGTATTTTACATAAAATACATATTAAGAGTGCCTACTCTGGACTTGATATTATCATCTCATGCCATGTGTGCAATAGCCTTTCCTGATGGGATTTGGCTGCCTATTTCATATGCTGGAAACTAGTTGATCTTTTGCACTTGTATGAATTTTAGGGATTTAAAGCTGTTTTGTTGTCGTCCTGCAAACAAGCAGTGATTTTGTTTTGTTTTTTGTCCCAGAAATATCAAAACCTGACAAAGAAATAGATATAGTGACATTTTTACTTGTTTAAAATGTGGTGTCTGCGTCATGTTTTGATGAGTTTTAAGGTCTTTTTTTTTTTCTTTTTGTGGAAAAGAGATTTTGACAGTGAAATTGATCAATGTTTGTATTACGTCCATAAACAATGCTGTTGCTGCAGGACACTAGTCTGAAAGCTAATGCACAGAAACATACCTGAACAGCGGCACACTTGATAATGTTTGTATGAATTTTTCATTTAGCCAGGTCAAATATTTCACTGAGGATAACGTGGAAATGTACACACAAATAACTTTGTTACCCTAGGATTTAAACCCACAAATAGGCTTTAAAAACAAATACATTGCTGTCTAAGGAAAGAAATGTAAAACTTAGATGGTTTTCACATGACAGCAACATTAGTTATTGTATTGTAGCCACTGAAATTAACACGTATGTACACAGTCAAGCCCCTAACAGGACTCAAACAAAAAAGCCATAAAGGGGAAACGTATGTATTTGACTTCAGATTGATCTTGTGCTCATTTTAGTTTTTACTTTGACTGAAAAGTGTATTAGAAATCTATCTGTACTGTATGTTTGGTAACTGGAAAGCAGAAACAACTTGTGCCTGACAATCATTGTGTTGTAGCTGTCTTTGCTCATAGTTTCTAAATTTCCCATCTTATGTTTTTGCATGTTTTTTTAAGTAAGTCCTTTCTTTAAAAACTTGATTTGCTGTGGAATATAGAATATGACGGGTCCATCGATGGTGCTTTAATTCACTGGCTAATGTTAACTGTCTCGTGGTCATGGGTTTTTGCTCCTGCACGTCAATGCGGAAGTATTCAACTATACAGTTTAAAATTCCATTGTAATATTGTAAAAGAAAACCACGAAACTGTCTTTAAGAGTTTTATTTGGTTTGTTCAAATAAATGGAGAAGGGTTACAATTGTCTCCAAACTGGAGTATTCCTGGTTCCTGATGGTTCCCAAATGTGTGTCAATACTTTTTAAAATCAGTTTCAAAAGGGACAGTGGAAAGATCCTGTCTTCATTTACACATTGCCAAACATTTACTCTTGCAAAAATATATCAATAATTAATTAATAATTACCATCTGCACACACTCAATTGAATTGCCCCTTGCTCCATACTGTCGTTATTCAATTCACTGCTCTTTACAAACTTCCCAACATAAAACACAGGTTCCTTTTTAGCAAACTGACAAGGGAAAACATTTGAATAAAACATTTAAGTCTGCAAAACTATAAACTATTTTAAAATCCTTAACTTTTACTAGCCATATAAAAAACTGAAAGATGGTGGTGTGTATTCAATAGCAAATGGCAACTGCATGTAATATTGGTTGCAGATGAGTTGCAATAAACTTAAAAGATGATAGCAAGCAGGTAAATTTGGTCATTTATCAGCAGTGTATAAAACCCCATTAGCTTATCAAGTACTACAAATATGATGGTGATTATAAATTGACAAAGTTGTAGCAAAGTCATCATTTGGAGTTGAACCATTGCCGGTTTCTGGAGGAGATTTTACCAGCTTCAACTGCCCAAGAAACAAACAAAAATACAAAACAAATGCAGTTAATTCAAAGTTTTAGCAGCAATATAAAGTAATTTCCCTTTAAAAACATTCCAAATGTATTTAAATATTCTAAAGAAAAGCACTTCTTAATTGGGCTGAATTAAACTGCATTGAAACATACAGTACTGCTCACAGATATCTATATGTAAATACATAATGAATCAGAGGAACACCATACGTGTACTCACCACAGTATCAGACGTTGACATCAGGCAGAGTCAACACTTTGCTCAGGCTGCCTGCAATGACAGAAGCTTGACTGTCAAAGACACTGCAGCTTAAATCAGGGTTCCAAAATAATCATCATTTTAATCATAGAAATGTTTTAGATTTTTGCATCTGGATCCAGATCCTGATCGAAGTACAAACAGTTATAGACAACATTTCATTTTCTAACATGTAAAAAAAAAAAAAAACTTGCAATAAATTATTTAACAAAAATGTTCCTTGTAAATACAAACAAACGAGCAGGACTGACAAATGAACCTCCTTGGTGGAGATAATAACATTCAAACACAAAAACAACATTAAATGTATGTTGTGCAGTAGAGAAAGACAAAAGTATGTGTGGTATCAGTGTAAAACGTTCCTGTTTTGTGCCCTGGGGAAATCAAGCTTATTTTCCATTACTGATGGGAAAATAAAACTTGACTGAAGTACATGTTTTTGATTTAAACTACCACACAAATGAACTAAAAATAATAAATACAACTTAAAAAACATTGGTTCAAAACTGACACGTAACGTTCAAATTATTCCTTTTTTTATTGTTATTTAGTGAGTGTGGTCCAAAATCTATTTTAACTCTGACTTTGTGACCCAGTTATCTAGGCTCACCAGTGATGACAGATGCACGGCAACTGGCCGGTCCCTTGCGGACGGATCCGGGGATCGCCTGCCCGTTGGCCGGGTTCACGCACCAGCACTGCTGCATATGGCACTGCTGGGCCACGTAGAGGCCGCGCTCGTCACAGGTGGGGTAGAAACCTGGAACCTGCGGCGCCTTCAACCCAGCGGCCTCCAGCTGGCACTCAGTGGCCTGCAGAGGAGCTGGGAGAGGACAGGAGAGAAGTTAAATCACCTTTGTCTTACAGAAAAGTGGACAAGAGCAATGACAGAAAAAAACAATATGAGCACAAGACTACTATTGCCTTTTATTGTGTAGATTAGATTGTATATGTACACATTTGAATACAGTAAATATATATAGAGCATACCTGTTTTTTCTGGGACTCCGGTAGAAGCCTCCTGCAATACAATCAGTATTAAAAGTAGTAAAAGATGAAGACCACAACGTAAATTTGTTTTTCACAAGAATATGACAGGATTCATTCTGGTGTTACAGAATTAAAGCAGGATTATTTTTTTTTTAATCATATCATTAAACTCAAACAATATCCCTCCAGCTCCATCGTGAACCAGAGACTCACTGATAAAATGGCTCGGCTGCTATATCGGATGACATAAGCTCATCAGTATTAGCACATTTGTCGGCTGACACCTAACAGAAAATCGCAATAGAGGAACACCATCTGAGAGCGCGGGAAAAGTCTCTTTTAGGTGTCGTGAAAAAAAATACAACCAATATATCATTCTAGGGTTTTTGAAACTCAATACTGATATTAGTATCAGCCTCATTTTACCTCGTCCACAGAGGCATCCATTAGCTCGGGCAGGGCGTTCATGGGAACGTGCATCCGCATGGGCACAGCAACTACAGACAGAAAGGAAAACGGTGTGTTTGAGTGGTGGAAAAAACACGAGAAAATGAAGGTTCGACCACAATGGAGATAGGCTAAATCAAGTCTTGTCTGAATGCAAAGCCAAAGACGACCAGTACAAAACACGCTCACTTGACATGGATTGACCTGCTATTCTGTCCATCTTTAGAAGATACACGATTTGTTTAAGACACAGACACAGATTATGTTTATTTTGTGTATAAAAATGAATGTTTTTCCTTTTATCTATCCTACATATGTACATGCAACTTTCGGAAAGTCCCATCAGATCACTGTCAGTCACATATGGTTCAAATGGCATTTAGCTTAAGAAAAAAAGAGGAAGAAATGTCATTATTTGGTTTGCCTTTTTCCCCAGCACTGATTTATCATAAATCTAATGAGTAATAGTACAGGTCACTGGGGATTCCGCAGACACTTGATTTTTTCTCTACAAGGTTGTTGACAAGTGAAGCTCATCCTACTTTTGCAGCAAAAGACATTCTGCTGAATGCCAACAGTATATATCCCTCTTTATCTAAACTGAATTTGGCCTCCTCACCAGATCTTCCCTTCGTCAGCTCTGCCTTCAGGTTGTTGCTCTGCTCCTCCAGAGATTTGATGTCGCTTCTCTGGCTGAGGAGGATGTAGGCGATCATCGCCTGGCCCACAATCAGGACACAGGCCAACAGGGTGAGACCTGCGATCTTATAGGCCCGGGAGGAGCGGCCACTGGATAGCAAGAAGCGAAAGGAGGAGGGAGGAGGTGAGGGGAGTGGAGAAGGAGAGGAGAAACACGTTTAATTTGGAGGACTTGTTGGACATTTAGCTATTGAAATGGAATCAGAAGGAGAAATAACAAGTGAAAGACACTGAATAATGAGGAGTGACATGAAGAAAGAGTCTTTAACATGAAGGGGCCATGTTGTGCATAATCATCAGCCATTTTAACTGTTCAAGGATCGGTACGTGGTTGACCTCCCTTGACGAATGATTGGAAGATTTAAAAAACGGGAAAAGACAACATTGATAATTGATATCTGCCACTGACTTAGAGGTCATAGGGACTAAACCCTTAGGTGGGAAAAAGAGAGTTGAAGAGAGACAGAGAAGAAGAGGTAGATAGGACGATGAGGGAGCAGAGGACATAATAGAGGCTGATGCTTGGCTGAGAATTAGGGAAATGATCCAAAGCAGTAACTATAGCAATGGTATGTACCGCATACAGTACGTCACCATCAACTGAGTGATGAAATCGGCTGTTGCCATGCAGACACTTAAGTGAAAATTTAGGAATATTTTCGTATCTGCCTTTACCCTTTCTAACTCACACCATGGCCTCCTTTGGAAATTCCCATTAATGACATGTCCTCTCTGAAAACTGCCTTTCAAACTCAACTAACTGACATGTCCATTCTGTACTGAATTGACGCTAAAATCATGAAATACAGTGCTAATACAAATATTTTTTAATTAAAGTGATATTCACTCATGAAAACAAAAAAATACATGAAATACAATTTTAAAAGCCATGAAGACACCTATAGACTTTTAGTGAAATTACAAACCATAAAGGACCATACCCAAGTTTTTTGCGGATTTCAGTTCCTAATCTACAAGTCCGTTTATACTTTATATTACAGTTGACAATTTCTGAAATGTATTTTCCTTGCTTTTCACACAGTCATTGGCTTCCATTAATTTACAAAATCAATAAGCAGACTGGTAATGTCTGTTGTTTGGTTAATGTTTTGGTAAGTGCAGCCAGATTAGAAAAGTCTGTCTACTTGTTCAGTGTGACGGGTTCCATGAATCAAAGTTTCAAGATGCCGCTAAACGATTTGAATGGAGATGAATGGAAATCAATGGCTGTTTGGGAGGACAGGAAATAATACGTAAAAGCAGATTTACAAAACGGTTACCTGTAAATAAAAGTATACACAGTTTGTATTAAATGGGTTACAACATAAATAATCACTGGTATGGTTTGCTCCCCCCAATGCAAACTTTAGTTTAGTTCAACTTCAAAAAGGGTTAGTGCTGAGAAAAACATCATAAGAAACTCTCTCTCTCTCTCTCACACACACACACACACACACACACACCGGAACTGTGTTTTCTGTCTTTTAACCACAGCCAACACGCACATCAGGGAAGTCTCTAGAATTTATTTACAGTAAATGATTAACTTTAAAGGGGACCAGCCTTTTGGTCCTAGTGTTGGAACCCCATATAGATGGCAAAACAAGAACCTCCACAATCCTTACCCCTGGGTTGGTGGTACATTGATGGCTGTCTGCTGGCTGGCAGCGCCGATGAGAGGCTGGGTTTGGATCTCGGGGTCTGACATCTTCGCAGGAACACAAACCTGCGAACACACACATTCACATCCACAGGACTGTTTAAAGACATAGAAAGAGATGCTCCTGACACAAAACACACACACACACACACACACACACACCTAGCCTACATACACTTACAGTAATCCCACACACAAGAGGTGATACCTTATTTCAGGTCAGGTTGCAAGCTGTTTCAAAAATATCAATGAAAGAATTCAGTGAAGGTTTTACCTTTAAGGCTGAAGAGAGACAGAAGGAACTGAAAGCAACAGGCGGGGGAAAACCCACACTCACAACCTGGACAACCAAATTCGCCCCTGGCTGGATTTTTTTCAAACCGACATTCTGATTGGTTCCGCATGTTGACGCATCATCAGTTACCATGGGCAAAGCATAACCCCGATTTAGCAACCATGAAACAGCTGGTTGAGAGGTTTATTATCCCTTTATATACAGTATCTTCATGATGTTTAAATTTGTAGTTAATTAATACAATATTTGTTGAAAGATACTAACCTGATAATGATACAGTAATGATTAGGAAGCAGATTAAATGTGTAAGAAGACAAAGAAATAACTGGGGCAATACTGGATACCTATACTATGGGTTAGGGATTTAATAGTACATTATAAGTTACTGTATTAATAAAATTAATATTAGTGTTTTGGTATTTGTAGCATTTTCATTGTATTTCAAGTACTACCATTATTTCTGGGTTGAGGGACTTAACTTCACCTGTACTGACATTTCAGCACCGTGGGTCCCTGTTTGCTTTTGGACTAAATTCATAATCTTGCAGTTCAGGATTAACCAAATGTTGGGACATTTAACCCAGACTGGTTCAATTCAATTCAATTGTATTTATATAGCCCAATATCACAAATCACATTTGCCTCAAAGGGCTTTACAATCTGTACAACATATGACACCCTTTGTCCTTAGACCCTCGATTCGAATAAGGAAAAACTACCCAAAAAAACCCTTTTAACAGGGAAAAAAAATGTTCAAGACATCTGATAGATACTACCCTGCTTCTCACAATATGGACAAAAAAGTATAGTAGTATCATGGAGTACAATAGGAAGTCTGACTTTTGAGAAGCAGTGGCTAGTTAAAGGAAGTGAGATCGCAGTGGGGGGGACACAGGGGAATATGATGAGAAAATTGAACAATTACAGTAAGTCAAAAACAACTTCCTTATGATCAGCTTCTAATGCAAAGATATACAGCCGAGTTTCAGTTATGTATAGGGATCGGCTGAAGTCATAACAAAGTTTCCCTGTCCTCTTGTATAAATTAGATAATTTTCAAACGGAACAGATTGAGATGTATGTAATGGCCAGTGGATGCTGATTTTAAAATCACTATTCAGATAATCTCAAAGCTTCTTGAATTATCAATGTGAAACCAAAATGAGATGGATATTTTCTATAGCCAATCTACTGCAGTACACTCCAGTCCAGTCGGGGGCGTTAAGCGGCCCGTAAGCTGGTTAACTTGGCAACCGAAGAAGAAGAAGCGCCACCCATGATGTTTGGATGTTGTCATTGGTTGAACCCGTACTGTTGCCGGATGTAGACATTGCAGCTTCATAAGATACAATTTCCAAAAGAATACCCACAAATAATTTGAGAATTTTCAACGGTATAAAATTACAATTAGTTAGATGCGCTTAATGCCGTTCGGGAAGATAGTGCCAAGAAGGAATATGCCACGTTGTAGTGCCTTTTAGCCGGCTAAGTACGCTAGCGTTAGCGTGAAGCGCCAAATTTGAATGACATTTAGCTAAATTAACATGAACCTAAACTTGGTTATGATATCTAGCAAACGTTTGCAAGTCGTTGTCTGCTTCAGTAAATTCAGTGTTGCTGCTAACGTTAGCACATATACAATGGTCTAACTCTTTGTTTAACTGTAGTTTGCTGGGTAATGACATTTAAGTTAGCGTTATTTAGCTGCTAACTGTGGGTAACGTTACCATTACATTTCCTACCAGTTGAGCCGCTGACCACACTTTTTAACGTTATTTTCATCATTAACGTTCCCGTTATATCTCCAGTTAGCCAAACGATTTAACGGTACAGCTTTGAGGTAACGCTAGCTAACTAAACGCCTTTTCTAACAGATGATGCGACGACCGCGAGCAACAACTGTGAAAGCTGTTGAGTACAGGGACATAGACTCTGACCTGTAAGTGATTTTCATTTATTAATTCATAGCAGTTATTTTTTACAGTGACAGGCCGTTTTCTGCAACAATAGCATGTATGTTTTCAGGCTCACGGGGGCAGGTTGGGGTCTGTCTTCGCAGTGTTTTTAGGGATGCCGTTAACAGTTTGCCAGTTCAAGACAGGGATAATAGAGACCACTTTGTTTATACTCTCTTCTCTATCAGCTCCTTTTCCCAGACACTGAGTAGTGATGAGGACAGTGACGAATGGAGGCCACCAGATTCAATGCCAAAAGCCCCCAGCAAGACTGCTGGGGCCCCTGCAGCCGGGGAGAAGAAAGCAGCTGCCAAGAGAGCTGCTAAACCAAAGGAACCGAAGGCACCCAGACAACCTAAAGTTCCCAAAGTGCCTAAAGATCCAAAGCCAAGGGCACCACGCAAACCTGCTGCAGAGCGAAAAACACAGGCCGCTAAAGTTCTGAAGGATTCCCGTGCACCTGGGATGGGTGGAACAAGGTGGAAAAAGGTTGATGAGGGCAAAATGGATGATATGGCTGGAGAAGACAAAGGAGATGAACAAAGAGACTTTCCAGAGGGAGAGAGGGCTGAAGAGAGTGGGCCAAGTATCAAAATGAAGGAGGAGGTAAGACTGTTGGCCATTTTAGTAAGAGTATATCTGCATACACACACACCCACACACACACACAAAAAGATGAAATAGAGTTGGCAACAAATAGAACACAGTTTTGTTAATATAATTTAAGGCTAGATTATATAGTATCTGTATATTACTGAACTGTGCACACCAACATTTCTGCATGTAGAACAGTCAATTTAATAAATCCAGTTACTTGTCCTTCTGTTTGCAACACTTTTGTCTATGGCTGATGGCTAATAACAAAGTACATATCCCATCACATAATCGCTATTATTTTTTCAATCCTTTTCATTTTTTCTCCTGTCCCTTTCCATTTTCCTCTCTTGTTTTTTCTTGTAGAGGGTGTCATTTATCGTGTCAGAAGCCCATCCGGCAGACAAATGGGCAGGAGAGGGGTCATCACAAGCCCGGCTTAGAGCAAAGAAAGAGGAAGTGGAGGATTTCACATTTGATGAGCCCTGTCAAAAGAAAAGGAAGACCAGTGCTGCCTGCTTGGGACAACCGACTGCTTTACCAGCGTCACAAGCACAGTCTCTGAGGAATGAACTCAAAATGAACTGGGACTTGACAGAGGTATTGTAGGTTTTGGTGGCGTGTTTTATGTGTGGGAAGGTGTTTGTCTATATTTTTGTCCGGTGGTGGACGTGGTTCATCATATAACAGTGCTGCTACCCACTGACTGGCAGACACAATGCTAAAATGTGTGAACAGTTTGACAGTGACCCAATGGGGGCACCAATGAAACTGCCATCACCCGTTGTTGGCCAAGCAGCAGCACTTGAGTTTTGTTTTAACATTCATATTTCTACCTCTGTTAGCAAGCTAACTTAAGAGGACACTAGGACAGTGTCGCCAACATGACAATGAACCACACAGCAATAATGCTGATAAACTGTTGATGGGGGTATTACGCTTTCTCCATCCATTCTCTCTGGATTACTGTCTCTGTGTGGATTGCAATCACAACAGCCTTCTGATTTATGGGACTTAATGTGCAATATCATTGACATAATCACTGACCACTGACCATTTTGAATTAACCATCTGGTTATATGCCATTGCTAAGACATATTTTTATACGCAACTTATCAAGAAGCAACCTTACCATTAGCCTTGTTTATATTTTTGGCATTGTGTATATTTCGGACATAGGTTTTCTGATGTTTTTATATTTGCACCTGTATTGATTATTTATATTTGCACTTTTTCCTGCGTCATACTGCAACTGCTGCACAGTTTCCCACAAAATAGATAAAGTTCTATCTATTATATTATCTTATCTTTAAAAATTGTAACTACATTTAAAAGTTGGGTCCCCTGTATACACTAAGATGCAAAGAATGGGAGTGGATGGGATGCATATTGGAAGTTATTTATAGCTGAACAAAATTACTACAAAACTAGTAAAATGTCCCACCAGGACATGGAGAACATACATTTCATCATACACATACATCATTTTTTCCTTCCTCCAACATTATGCAGTACATTGCATTGCTAATGACAGAGACTTAAATAGAAGATGAGTAGCTGTTAGATATTAACAATGGACAAACCTTTTTTTGTCTATTGAAAAGTTAATAATTGGTGGTTATTTGTGTATATGCTGTAGATGTACTGTTTGAATATCTGCGTGTGTCCTTCCCCCTCAGCTGCTGTCCACCTTGACATGTGTGGAGCGATGGGTGTGTGTAAATATCATTATGCTGCTTCGTGAGGAGAACACGGTGCCGTTCATGGTGCGCTACCGCAAAGACATGATTAACCACATGGACGCCGATGCCGTCCGAGATGTCCATTTGGTATACGAGGAGTTACGGTATGCAAATGAAAAAGTTAAACCCCAAAAAAGCAACTAATGCACCTCATTACCCACTCGTGTTCTAATCAGCATTTAATCATTAAGTGCATGCAGAGGCACATTTAGATACAGACTTTCATATATACAACTTAGCATGAAACCTTTTCTCATATGAGCTGAGCAGGCTTGGGGTCATTTCCAGACCGCATATTTGACATTGCCCACTAGATGGTGCTAGTGGTCAAGCTTTGAGGCCTGAAACGGTATAAATTGTTTGTGGTTGTTTTATATGCACTATCTTGTGTGTTAGAATTTTGGACTGTATATAATCATTTTTCTTTTTGTATGTTTGTGTATGTGTGTCTGTTTCTTCAGCTCTCTAGCCAAGAAGACTCAGTCTGTGATTCAAACCCTGAAGAAGGATGGGGTTTTGACAACTGAGCTGGAACAAACCCTGAGGAGCTGCCGATCAGCTGATGAACTGGATCATGTGGTCAGAATCACATTTTTATGCTAAAGTAATATATATCATTTAAATGTGCTTTGGAGATTCCATTCTTGGTTGCAATTTTATTTATCCACACCTGAATGTGGCTCTTTCTCCTCTCCTCACCAGTCATCACCGGTGCTTCTGTCTTGGTTTGTTTGTAGTATTCTCCCTATAAGAAAGGCAGTAAGCTGACGAAGGCTCGCAGGGCCAAGGCACTCGGCCTTGAGGTGGCCGCCTCTGCACTGATGGGCTCACCACACACTCTGGATTTACAGGCATGGGTAAAACCTGGTACCGAAGGTAAGACATAAACACATACACACAAAATGAGGAATTTTGTAGACATTAAATGAAATGTATAACTGAAGTTTAACATTATGCCTGGACAAGAATCCACTGGACCTGTTGGGCTTTTCTTGTGTCAGACTCATGAAAAAGAAGGTTTTTTTTACTTAAAAGATGACGTTTGAACAAATTCCTGACAGTACTTATTTATTATGTGCAGATTTTAAGCCATTTAGGATAATCCTAAAATTACTTCAAGTACATGCCTAATGGTCACTGATTTGGTTAAAACATTTTCTTTTCAGCTTTGATTCAAATGGTTAAGATGTACAGCTTCAGACATAACATAAAATCACATTTAAATGGCAAAAAATGTAACAACACATTGTTGAAATTATTTTTGCTCTAACAGATTTATAGAGCTCATTAAAGGTCCACTAGAGTACTTTTTTTAAGTAGAGTATGCGTGTGTGTTTGTGTGTGTGTGTGTGTGTGTGTGTCAGGTCTGTCATCAGTGGAAGAAGTGGCTACGGGTGTGGAGCATATCTTGGCTGATATGATAGCCAAAGACCCTGAGACACTCACCTACGTGAAAACATTGTAAGAAGATGTTTCTATTTTTTTTTGTGATGTTTAATTTTAATTTCCACAGTGGTCTGTGTTTCATTGGTTGGACCAGAGTATATTTTACTCAATACATTGAAAATAATACAGTGCCCTCCTCCTCTTTATTTCCCTCTGTGTCTCTCACTTGCTGTGTCAGGTGTGAGAACAGCTTTGTGACCATCCAGTCCTCTGTGTCCAAGTTGGCACTAAAGGAAAAAGAGGAGAAGTCTGTCCAAGGCAACAAAAAACCAGAGACCCAGCAAAGCAAAAACAAGGACATTGACAAGTTCCACATCTACTTTGACTTCACCTGCAACATCCAGCGCATCCAGCCCCATCAGGTAGCAAGACAGACCAGTTTATCAGTCTCATAACATATACATCCCTTCCTTCCTTCCTTCCGTCCTTCCAAGTACTAAACAAAATTTTAAACAGTGGCCTGCAGGGTGGGTTTGGTACTCATAAGATGGAATTTCTCGATATCACTTTTATTTTGTAGTAGCACTGGAGCAGTCTGGACTTTAGTGTGTAGCTTAAAGGTTTTGCCCTGGCGGTTTTGTCATAAATATTTCTCACAACCTATTGGCTGTTGCTACCTATAAAGTCACCATAATGAAAATTTAAAAACGCTAATTATATAAAACTGTAAAGTTATTATACTTCTGATAAGGAGAGTTTATGGATTATTTAATACAGCTGTTACCACAAGTTGCAACAAATACAGCACCAACAAACAGCTAAAACAGAGAGCTAAATCTTACACTTTTAGGGTACTCGCAAACTACTAAGTGAAATTTCTTAGTTTCATAGTAGTGTATTAACACAAATAATCTGCTTTCACTCTTATAGTCCTGGTGTCCAGAGACCACAAATCTAAGATATTGTATTATAAACCTCAAAAAATTAAATTAACATTTCTACTTATACACAATCATGACATTCCACTTTTTAACCTTTTTTAACTTAATGAAAATCTCTTATAGAGTGCTACAGGTCACCATATTTGTGTGTTTTGACTTGCCTGATACTTATACACACACAAATGCACACCATCTGTTTGTGTTTGTGTCATTTCTGTCCGCTTCATGTGTGCTGCTTCTGAATGCTAGCCACGTCAGTCGCGGTTAGCCTTGTCTGTGCCTCCATATTTACCCCGTCTGTGCCCTGATCTGCCTCCTCTGCTTCCCCTCTGTCCCTCTAGTGACTAGTGGGTTACTCAGAGTTGGTCCCGGGCCTCATGTGTCACCACAGCTTCCCTCACCCGCTGCCTCTCTGCCACACCACACTCTCTGGAAACCGCGCTCTGCCCTACAGTCATACAATCACGTACACATACATGCATGCCCACACACTTGCTCACACACAAGCACACCCTGCAAGTCCCCTCATTCTCTCCTCTTAACATATGTGACATGTCCCCTGCTGACATGCCATTGGATTAGGAAGCTTTGATTGACAGGTGATCTCCTGTAGTGACAGCTACTGCTGCTGGACCCACAGGCGGACGGAAGAATGGGGAGAGGGAGTGGGGGTGGTAAAGGGAGGGAGAGAATGAATAGATGAGTGACGTTGAGGTGCGTCCGTCAGTTATCGCTCTTGCTCTGCTCTGATCTGCCTCCCTCCCTCTTTTTCTGACTAAACCTCAGCCCTCCAATCCACCCCCCCCCCCCCCCTTTCCCCTCTCCTCTCCAGTGTATGAGAGGCCTTTAATTCGATGACTCGCCTTTGTCATGGAGCGTTAATCCACAGGCTGCCGTGACCCTTCTAGCTGTCGGATTCCGGCTAAAATGAACCTTTTCTAGCCGTCAAGTCGTCGGGAAGGGGGAGCAGGTGGGAGATGTGTTTTGACAGGAGGCATGTGTGTGAGCACACACTTGCCCGTTTGCTTTAGCACATTTTATTAAGCCCCAGCTCTGGCGGTTTGTTAAAGGAAGAGGACGGGGAATTGTATGAAGGGAGCGATAGAAAGTTGGCCCAGTGAACATGCAAGTTCAAGTGTAGATAACGCCCTGTTATGGCAGAGTTAAAGTAGTAAAGTAATTACATCCTTAATATTTGTAATTTAAAAAAGGGATGCATCTTAGAATGATACAGGAAATACAATTTTTATTGAGGTATTTGAAAGTTTTTATTGATTAGACTAAGACATACAAATATGTAAAGCCAGTAGTAAAACTGAAAAGGGATGAAACAATGAAATGCACTTTGGAATTAAAAATTATGGGGCTGCGACTAATGCTAATTTTCATTTTCAATTATTCTGCCGATTATTTTCTGGATGTAATTGATTAATTTGTCTATAAAATTAATTTTGTAATCCCATAAGAAAAAGAAATGTTTGACATTTTTGCTTGGAAAATGACTGAAACGATTATAATAAATAATAATGATTGAAATTAGAACGTGCTTTACATGGTTGAATCAGGTTTAAAACATTTTAGGACGGAGGCAAATACAATCAGGCATTTAAAAATACAGCAATACAATGAAACAGCTAAAAATAAAAATAAAACCCCCAAAATTAAAGATAATTACTAATAATAAAACAGATACATTTTAAGGAGTGATTTAAAAGATGTCACTGATTAATTAATCCATTATCAAAATAGTTGCCAATTACTTATCTGTCGACCGAGTAATGGACTAATCATTTCAGCCCTAATAAAGTATATTCTATTATGGAGAGTTATGGAATATAAGAAGTTTTCCAATGTACGTCTTTAAAAAATGATGTAACAGTTTGATAAATTCATCTAAAGTTAGTGTACAGAAAGCTCTGGTATTCAGTATGTCTTGAAGCATAAGCCATTTGACATATCTCGTTGAGATGCTTAGCTCAGATTTAATTCCGTCAGATTTGATTCGAGGCCTTCTTCGAAGGGTACACATTTACCTTATAGCTATTAGCAGCCAGTACGCTCTTGAGGATGCCAGTGTGGATTTGTTGAATGTGCAGTGGGGTATTTTTAATGCGATTTGTGTTGTGATCAAATGGTAGTTTAGCGCTCCAGTCTGGGGCTCGCCTGCAGAGGAGCTTGTGTAAATGGAACTGTTTCATCAATTAAACACTCCTTGTTGATGGACAGGTGGAGAAAAACAAGTTTATTCACACTGTCACACATATAAGCACTCATTTTGTGTGTGTGTATATGGGGCTTAGTGCTTTAGAAGTCCTCAAATAATACAATACAATACATAATTCATCTGTCAGTAATGCAAAACATGTAAAATGTAAAATATCCGGAGAATTTACAACAGCATACAGTAGTCATATTTTTTACACATCATATTACCAGTAACCTCTTTTCCATTTCATGAATAAGGCCCCACCCCAAAATGTACAAGTTTGTAGCCTAGTTTAAACTATTCTAATTTGTGCTTTCTGAACTGTTTAATCCCCTTCTGCCTTATGTTTTTTTACTGTCACTAATATTAAGTATTTACAACAGAGATAATAAAATAAATAATAAAACATTTTGTAAAACCCAAACTATGAAGTACAGTAAGTACTGTATGAACAGCCGTCAGACCCCGTGCCGTGTTGTGTTTGTTTTTGTATTGAATAAGAGAGCGATAGAGGGGCAGAAGGAGTACAGTCTTCTCTCTGAGGAGCCAGTATGTATGTGTAAATGATCAGTGTATCATGCTCGACCACTGTCCCTTCTGATGCTTGATCCTCATTGACATTTAGAGGGTCAATATCTATCTGGCATCGTACTGTCTAAAGAATGATATTCACTAAATGTAGCTTACATTCCATATGCTTTACCAGTTATAATTTCACTGTTTGTCTGGAAAATGATATGCTCAGTTTTATAACCCTCTTGCACTAATACTGCTAAGACTTAACTTTTATTTTAGGAATATAAGGCAACCTGCTTGCAGCTTTGTTCAACTGCTTTTATACAAGTACATTTACCGCTCTTGTACAGTACAGTGTGTCCCATGTGTGTCAGCTGCTGTGTATCTCTGTGTGTGTCGGCATGTGTGTATCTGTTTGTTTATCCTTGATATGTCGGGTGGATAGATGTGTTGATGATAGTATTCTCTAAAGAATGGGTGAGAGCGAGATGGAGACAGATAGAGAGAGGACGGTAGTTGGCTGACTGCCCTCCCTTGGGGGCTGGTGGGAGGATGAAGGGGCATCTAGGAAAGACATTCTGTCTGCTCTTGTCAGAGTTTGGCCAGCACTTGGCTACATGTCACTCCTGGCCCATCTAACACACAAACACACACGCTTCTCTCTCTGTCTCACATCACCCTTCCTTTCAGATCACCCTCTGTCTCCCACCAGTTACCCAACCTTGGCAGAAACTGAGAGACGTACAGACACTAGGTTATTTATCATCAGCGAGGACAGTGGCTAGTTACACAGGAAAACAGAGCAAGGACACAGATGGCAAAACTGTTGGAGACAGCCACAATTTTTGCAATTTTGCATTCACCACAGTTAGGGTTTGTCAACCAGGTAAAAAGAAGATTCATTCTGAGCTAAGAAGCAAGAGTTAGGGTTAGTGGATTTGCAGCAGTGCATTGTATTGCCTTAAAATGTATGTTTATCATGCAGGCAACAAATGAAAGGATGGGCTTTGGTAAATGTTCAAAACATGGTACATAGGACCTGCGGAATTATTTTTTAAGAAGTACAGAGATGTAATGTGAATTGCGTGTTATCCATGCATCATAGTGTTGTGTATAGACAGTTGCATTTGTCTGTGTGGCTTCTACTGTCCTTTAGTGTTCACCCAAGATATTGTGATCAAAAATAGATAATTTTCTGGTTTGAGACCTTTAACAAGTGCAATATTTCTTGATTTTCTGAAAACCATCATTGGTTTATCAATAATGTCTTCTTTTCAGTTGATACTCATATTGAGTTTTTAAATACTTACTCATCCCCACATTCAACAAGCAGTCAGCGTGTTAGATGTAGGTATCAGCCTCTAATGCATGACAATGATATAAAGACTGTGTGTCATTCTTCATTTCACAAAATGATCTTAAAACGATTGAACGTCGAACCCTGAGAACAAGGTGGTTTTATATTTACTACTTTTAATTTCACTCGTGGGTTTTCCCAGATGTTCAGAGAATTCCGAAAGAAGTGTTCTGCTTCCTTCCTTCGACAGCATGTTAAACTTCACTGCTTTGATGCAGATTGTTTGAGAAATCTCATCAGTCAGTGTGGCAGCCCAGGGCCGAAACATGCCAACAAAACAGAAATGGAACTTTTAATCATAATTCAAGCAAGCTTGCTGCATTAATTCTTGCCTCTGCTGTGCCATTAGCTGTGTTTATATTTTTATTTTTGTGTGTTGCACATGGGTGCAGCACATCCGAGGGTGCTGCTGAATGGTAATGGTTGTGGCACCATGTGTGTGGGTGTGGGTGGGGGTAGGCCTCGCGGTCTCAGCGCTGATGGTGGCGCAGTGGTGGCATTTGTCAGCTTGCTTCTTCCGCTTGGTTTCCAGATTGACGTCTTTTTTCTTGGCCCTGTTCTGTGGCCGGCTAAAGGTTCCCCACTGAAAAGGTCAGACACTTACTACAGTTTGCTTAACAGCATGTAGCAGTTCCTCTGAGGGGGGACCAGCACACAACACAACAGGCCTGGCCACAGGAAATACTCCTAGGCTCATCACTTTTACACGCATGCGTGTAGAGAGTTAAATTATTTTGTTTTCGTGCTTGTGTGTAGAGGTGTGGGTGCACATATATGTCGCGCATACAGGATCCTTGTGTAACCCAAGCTAAGCCCTATGTGTACAAATAACATTTTAAAATTATTTACTTCCTTTTTTTTTTTCCATAGTTCGATGGTGTTGCCAAATGGAAACAGCAAGACAGTCTGAAAATGAAGAACATCACATTTAGATTTTTACGCTTGCAGTTGTGTAAATGACCAGGAGCTTGGTTGTTTATATTCAACTGAAAATTTTGCAACAAAACTGTAGCATTTAGCTGTAAAGAAATACAATGTATCTCTGTTTTACAATTTCACAAGCAAACTTATCAGACTACACATGGAAACCTAGATATAAAGGATACAGAAATAATTAATTAATATGTCGAACCACCGATACAGAGTAATCCACTGTGTGGATTTGGACTGTTGCGTTTCAAAATGTTTATGCTTTTAGTGTGTGGCCTGTAGAGGATGTGAGTTTGTGGGCCTGTCACTGTTCATGTACACCTGTGTGCACTGTTTTGACAGTTTATTGTATTGCCTTAAACACGGGAAATGTGTGTTCGTGTGTTCGTGCTTACGTGCATGGATGCATGTGTATGTGTACAGACCCTGGCTATGAACCGAGGGGAGAGTCTGAAGATTTTGACAGTGAAGGTGAACATTCCCGACAGGGTGAAGAGTGACTTCACTGGGTGGTGCATCCAAAACAGGTCAGAAATGCAATAATACACAAACACGCTTACACATGCACACACACACTGAGAAGCAGGCAGACACACACACTCACATACACACTCACACACAATCCTATTAGATGAACCTTAAATTGCTTTCCAACAAGACAAATTTGAAGGCTGTTCACTTTTATACAATCCGTTCATCGGTCAAGGTCTATTTTTTTGGGTTCTTTAGAGAAGTTTTTACCTTGAGAAATAATTGAAGTTGAGGAGAAACTCGAATAATTTGGAATGGAATCTTTTGTTTTTCACAAAGTACAGTGTGGATTAAAAAAAGATTTTCTGGCTGGAACTCTCACATTAATTTGTGCTGCTGCATCAATTAGTTTTAACCACACTTTAATATCCTTTTGAATTTTAGATTGGAGAGAAATTCAACAACGTATCATGAACTTTGCATTTGTGAAGTGGAAGACAAATGTGTGAAATTGAAGCAGGCCTATGCTGACACATAACCTCGGTCAACTTATCTTGGAAAGATAAAGGTTAAAGCAATACAATTGCACTTTATATTTGATCATCAGGCTGTCTTATTTTTTTTGACAGGAGTGGTCTGTTAATATAACACCAAATGGCCAGTAGCTGCTGAATGAAAATATAATGAAAACAATTTCTTGTCCAAATTGGCTGTTTTTGATGTGTCTCGGATGTGCGGCATATTTTCTCGTGAGAGGGAGGGAGTCAGTTTGCAAACTGGGGGAAGTCACATTTACTGTTATAGATTGTATTTATCAGCGGAAATGAGCCATAGAAAAAAAAAAATCACCTTTTTTTCCCCCACTCAATGCAGGTGGAGGCCAAGGACATATGCACGAGAAGAGCTTAATGCAATCATCAGGAATGCAGTAGAGGACTCTTATAAAAGGCTTATTCTGCCTTTTCTCTCCAGGAGTTACAGGTATTTTAAGTGTAACAGTTAATGTGTGTGCATGTGTCCTCTGGGCTTTTTTTTAATCTTTTTGATAATCACTTATTAATTTACAGTGTCTCTATTTCTTCTTCTTTCCCCACCCTTCACCTCGTTTTTCTCATTATTTCTTTTTACCCTTTAACCTACAAATAACCTCTACATCTCTCTTTCCCCTCTCTTTTTGTTCATATCTTCACGCACTCCTCTGCCCATCTTTCCCTCTTTCCCCATCTCTTTCTTGTCTGTCTCATGCCTTCGCTCTGTTTAGGACTAAGCTGACAAGTGCAGCAGAGAAGGAGTCAATAGCCATGTTTGTGCGGAACCTCCGGCAGCGTCTGTTGGTGTGTCCAGTCAGGGGCTGTGTCATCATGGGGGTGGACCCTGGCTTTAGACATGGCTGTAAGCTGGCAGTTCTCTCCCCAACTAGTAAGTGACTACATGGTATATTGGACACCTACTTTTGCATCCAGAATAGTTTGAGCCATAATTCTCTAGTTCTATAAGACCATACACATCTACATGGTTGCATCTTCTTTGTTACACTCTTTTTGAAAGCCTAGACAATGAAGTGCATACAATCTCGGGAGGGCAGCTGTGCTATAAGAGGCTGCAGTGTCAGGTTGGATGGTGCATGTGGATCCACTGAGGTTAACAGAAAGCACAGGTTTATCCTGTGCCTCTGTGTTGATCTAAAAGGAATAATATAAAGTATAGCACATATGCTTTAGATATGTTACTCTAACGTGAATTAAAGCTTTACTTTTGCATACCTAGTTTATCAGGGTTTGATCTCCCTCTTTCTCTCTCCCTCTCTCTCTCTCGCACATGCTTCACACACAATGCTATTACTAATTCAGACCTTGTACAGAAATATTGAAGAGTTTTTATGTTACACAGATTATTTCATTAAGCAGTAATGAAACCAAATATTCTGTGTGAGAGTAATGGAACCAGGCACCACTAGACCCATTATTACCGCCAAGGTGTGTGTGCACGTGAGAGACTAGATGCTAGTTGGCATGAACCTGGTGGAGTGTGTGTGTGTGTGTGTGTGTGTGTGTGTGTGTGTGTGTGTGTGTGTGTGTGTTTTTGTGTTTACAGCCTTGCTGCCTCATTGGATAGCATACAGTGGAGATACATTAGCTGATAGTACATAGCTTAGTCTGTTGTGCACCCTCTTGTCATCATAATACTTTATCAGCAACATTGTATTTTCTCTCTCTCCTTTGTCTTGTTTGTCTTCATCTCTCTGCTCTCAGGTCAGATTCTCCATACTGATGTTGTCTACTTGCATAATTCAGGCCAGCAAAAAGAAGCAGACAAACTGCGCCACCTTATGAACAAATACAGGTACTGTTGCTTGTGTTTAAATTGTCACAGTTTAAGTATACCTTTTTCAGATGAATTAAATACAGTGTCAGAAAATGTAGCATTAATGGAAGATGTTGTGTTAATCAGTGTTTTTATTGCTGTTTTTTTCCTGTTCCTCAGTGCTAAAATCTTTCATCTTGTCTATTTTCTGATGTATCACTGAACATAATATTATAAACAGGGAAAATTAATTGTGAACCTAACCTCATTTTTTAACTCACATGGTTGCTTTCTTAACCCTCATTGTCCTTCTCCTCTTTCTCTTGTCCATACTAGCTGTACCAGGGTTGTCATTGGCAACGGGACAGCATGCCGTGAGACCGAGTCCTTCTTCGCTGACCTCATCTCTAGGCGCTATTTTCATCCCCTGGACGTGTCCTACTGGTAAGGTCGTTTATGCAGTGCATGCTAGAACAGGCCCCACAACTTAGTATATTTAAGTCAAGCAAACGCCATTTCAAATTTCCACAGTTTGAAAAGCATGTTTCCTTTTAGACTATATGTTCACGGATATATTTTTGAGTGTCGTTTGAAAAGATTTAATGCCAAGGGTAGAGAAAGGTATGTAAGGATGGAAAAGACAGTGGGATGAAGGGGGGTGTCAGTGAGGTCAGGAATGATGATGAGAAAGAAATTATGGTCTCGATATAGAAGTGGAGAAAGTTAAGTGTGTGGAGAGAAAAGGGCGAGTGAATAAAGGAGGTAAGTAATGTGAAAGACTAAAGGACAGAGGAGGAAAATGTGTGGGAGCGAGAGAGCGGGACACAGATGGAGAGAGAGACTAATTGGAATGTGTCCCTCAAGTGAATATTGTCTATTAAAGCCATCTGGACTTTGTTTCACTTCGGGCCAATTACAGAGACGTTTTGCGGTCCACGTTGTCTGTAACCAGGCCCAGTCCACACTTCAGAATACAACAGCCCAGAACCTCGGTCCAACCATAATAACCACTGGCCTCTCCTTGCTCCGTCTCTTTCTCTCTTTGCCGAGTTCCATGTGTGTTTGTTGACTTGAGGTTAGCATTGGGACCACAGCCTAGAATGATTTTGAGCTGTGCCTGAATGTGTGTGTGTGTGTGTGTCTGCAAATGAGTGTTCTCTGTATCTTAAGGTTCATACACACATGCCCACTTCAGAAGTCATACCTTTTGGTGTCATAGCCCACATTTTTTCTTTAAAGTTTAATTTTCTGTCTATTTGCAAGAACAGAAATGGTCAAAGTGGGGCGTTTATTAAGTTAACTTCCACTTGATTATTTTCATGACAGACATTTTTTCCTTTTGAGCAGACTTCAGAGCAGTAAAATCACATCTTGATATAATGTCTCTCTTGTTCATTCTTTTACTGGAGCTAATGGCATTCATGCTTTTCACAACACGTAAGAATGTTGGACATCTCTTTGATGTGGTGCTGGCTGAATGTCCTATATCACCTGATATGATTAACTATATTTTTGCAGCACCTAACACATGTGTAAATGGTCTGCCTTTGCCTTAATAGGGTTTGTGGAATAAAGGCTTTTGCAAGTTTATGAACTTTAGAAGGGCAGAGAGATGTTATTTTGACATTAGCCATAGAAGTATGGTTGTTGTTATCCAGACGATATCACCCTGCAGTCATCTGGTCTTATGCCTCACTTTGATTTCTTTGGACCCTGGCTGATGTAGGCTCAGAAACATAGCGGAATCTGTGTGTCTCTCTATTTGAATGTACATACACACTGCTCTTGCTGCCCATTTCTTTTCTGTGCCCTCCTTCTCTCTCCATCTTCTGTCCCATTTTATTTATTCCTATCTCCACTCCCCTTCTCTGTTCTCTCCGTTTTTTCCTCACCACTGTCTTGGTTTCCATCATCTGTCCTCTTCAGACATTTCCTTCATAGAAGCTTGATCAAATAAAATGTGCTTTTGAAATACCCAGCAAAGTCCAAATGCTGGTCTTTCAAGAACTACTCTCAGTCTTAACCTCTTTGCCCCACTTTCTACATCAGTATTACACACACTGTGGGTATACATGGGATACCTGGTTGGGACCAACCTCAAATTTCTTAGAACAAATTAAATTTAAGATCCATTGTAAGGCTCATCCAAATTTTGTATACAAATCACATCCTATTAATTTATACCTTAAAAGGGTCTTCATTGTGATGATGCATATATAACTGGATAAGTCATCAAAGTACAAATATCACATCGTTTGGTCAGTATGTGGTGAAAAACAAATATTAATTTGACATTTAGCAGTGTAAATGTTAAACACTTTCCTCAAACATTTGTTGCCGACCTTAATGATCAGTAATTTATTGTTTAAAGCTAATAAAATAATCTTCTTCAAAGGCAGTTTTATGTAAAAAAGTGACATGTTTTTTATTTGCAGCACCAGTTTTTATGGTTGACAGCCATAAGATGAAACTAAACACGCAACATGACAGGCGAATATTTCACTTTCCGAAATGTCATTAGAAAAATCACTCTGCCGGTATGCATGGCGCAGTTCTCCTAGATGCACAAATGGAACAGATATCCCAGGGATGTGGAAACCGTACACACCCTGCATGTTGGTTCATATATTCTTGATCTTTCAAACTTGTAATGGTGATTAATAGAGCATAGATTAATCATTAACATCCCAAATAACACTTTATCCAGACACAGACATTCTCTTTTGTCAGACAAAGAGCTAGTGTTGTCAACACCAGCTTTGGGGGTGGTAATGATTCTGTGCCTTCCTTAAGGATGTAGTAGGGGTGACACATGTCTTCTGCACTGCTGCTAAATTAGTAGTGTGTGTCTATTGTCCCTCGTAAAGGTATCTGGGTGAATGTTAGCCTCTAATGAGGCAATTGTGACCAAAATATTCCTTGACAGATGATTATGGGATCGCAGGGAAAGATGACTGTCCTCAAGGAGTGACGGTTATGACCCCTATGAGGGTCTTACTCCCCTGCTGACTGACCCACAGCTGACCCTGATCTGCCAATAGGGAAACCTCATTACCACGGCAACAAGGATGATGGCAATGATGGCGAAAAGCCATGTAGCATCAGGAACAGTAAGGGGTCCTAATGCTTGCTGTGAGTGTCCCCCGTGTAATTAATTGACCCAGTTTCTGGTATACTTTGTGACTTTGTGCGTATATGTATATGTGAGCATTTGTTGGCTGACCTTATACCCAAGTAGGTTCAAACAGTTTTTGATCGACAGGTGTATAAAGTCTTTCAGACAGCCCATGCGTAGGAAGTTGGCTCAGTCATGGTGGTGGAAAACCACAAGCCCATACAGCGACCGTACACTGCACAGACAAACTATTCCTGAGCTGAATACGGTCCTTTCTTTTTCGGTATATTTAAAGTCACTGACTCTTTCCATCTCTACCTTACCGTCCGTGTTTCTTTGGCTTGCCTCTCTTTGTCATCCTCAGCTACTGGACGAAGCTGTGCACTTAATGTGTGTGCATGAAATGGAGAGTGAAAGCAACAGATATTTTGTCCTCATTATGTTATTTGACAAGGCTGGAGAACAGTTTTGATTTTTCTGAGAATTTTTAGCATCATTACCTTGTTAGGTGGGATTAGCCATTGAAAAAGTGACATTGACAGTGTTGAAAGTTTATTTCTATTTTTGACAGAAGTACTGTTTGAGGTATTATATGGTTGTGGTTTATATGACTGTGTGTGTGTACTTATACAAGCACGTGCCATGTATAGTACATACGTATGTAAAACAGACTCTCCTCTCAGCCTTGACAGTGCAGTAGTTCATTAAAGACCTCAGCCTCATTTGCACCATCTGCTTCCTGTCTCCCTGTGAGCCTTCATTGTGTCACCACCCCCACCCTTCTCCATCCTTTCTTCTCCACCCGCCTGTCTCTCTCTCTCTCTCTCTCTCTCTCTCTCTCTCTGTCCTTCTGCCTCAGTGCTCAGCTGGAATGACAGCCAGAAATGGCAGCCTGCGGGACATCCTTACTTGTATTTTTTCTCATTTGTGTTCGTGTGTGTGTGTGCAGTTTTCAGTGCCTTAGTCCTGTTTGAGTAGACTCATCGTACTCACTGAGTCACCTCTTCCATAATTTGCAAGTAGTGTGGCCTTTTCTAAAGACACACTTGTGTATCTTTGTGTGTATGTCTAAGTAGTGTTAGTTAGGTGAAGGAAAAGGTTTGAATGTGTATTAAAGGCCTGCCAGTGTGTGTCCAGCTGAATCCTTTATCCAAATCGGTCTCCTTCTTGCATAAATACAAAATATGTTGCAGACGATCAAATTACTGGGATTCTTTTTATTTTTTTTTCAACAAAACAGAGACAGTTAGATACTAAGTATGTATTTACAATAGGGCTGCAACTAACTTTTTCATTAACATAAGCACCTTAACTAGCTAACCATTCACCAGTCTTTTAGTAGACACTTTTATCCAAAGCGACTTACATATGAGGAAGACAATGGAATTATAACAACACAAGGTAACAAAAAGCATAAGTGCATCAAAAAACTAGTCTGTTAAAACCCAGCACTGTATACAAAGCTTAATCTGATTAAATGAAATGATTACGCCTTTCACTGAGACTTGAATGGAAGCATCACCAAATATTTTTCTTGAAAGCCAAGTGTTTGGATATTATATTATTTCCCCTCAAATTGTGTTTTGTTGATTTTTGAATTTATTCAGTGAACTTGGCTGTCCTGACCGATTAATTGAATCACCTCTGTTTCGTAAATAAATGGAATAGAATACAACTTTATTGTCCAGCCAAGGCCGAACAAACACCTTTGGTCTCACCTGATATAATAAAAATATAAAAGAAATGTTCTGCTCAAATTGCATTCAACATACATTAAACAAAAACGTATGTAGTATACGCGGCATAGAATTTGAAGGTCAGTCAAACAATACAGAAACGTAGTCAACACATTTTACACGGCCATTTTCAAGCAAAAAAGTAGTTTACTCCATGTACAGTATAATATAATGACATAAGACATAGATTTTTACCTTTTTAGATGGATGAGTATAACCTGTGTAACCACAGCATAAAGTATCACAGCTTTACAACTGGATCGGATGAAATAGTCCTTTATCTCCCTTTACTGTTGTCTTTGCTAAGTAAGGAATACATCACCAGATTCGACTCTTCACACCCCATTAGATTTACAACAGAGTGACCTTACATGATTAAGCTTGAACAGTGCCTCTCTGAATGACCAGCATCCTGCAGGACATTATACAGCATGAGGTATTATTTGGCCGACAAGGTTTGCCTGTGCCTGTGATGGCCCCCACTGAATACACATTAGGCTATTTGCCATACAGTTTTGTCCCAATAATTTAAAGACCTCTTGCAAGACATCAGTTTGCGACATATTAGTTTAGAAAACAAACTCTGGTGTACAGACTTAAGTAAATTATTTTCTTGGATGTTGGTGGCTTCAACCTGTGTGTATACAGGTCTGAGTATGTATGTTAAGTATATACAAATATGTGTTCTGATTATCGGCTCCTTGGTTATTGTCATTAACACCTGCTCATGGCTAGCACACAGCCCACTGTGTGTGTGTGTGTGTGTGTGTGTGTGTGTGTGTGTGCGTGTGCGTGCGTGTGTGCGTGTGTGTGTGTGTGTTTCTTTCTGGCTCCTTGACAGGCCAGTGCAGCATGACCTTGTCTGTCATTGTGTTTTAGCACTGACTGGTAGAGCATGCAGGCTTTGTCAAAGCTCATAAGAGTGCTCTGCACCGGCCAGACAGATGTCTGCGTGGGAGTGTGTGTGCGCGTGTGTGTGTGTGTGGTTTGCTGTGTTTCACTTGGTGACGCGCAGTGGTCTGTGTCACCCTCGTCAGCTTCTGTTTCTGGATTTTTGTGAGAGGAGCTGATTGGTAGGGAAGGCACACGCGCACACACACGCACACACACACACACATCTCTGTGAGTCCTGGTCTATCGACACTCAAGATGTAACTCCTGTACTTTTTTGAAGATCTACGTAGCAGCACACAGAGATCACCCTGTCATTGGCTGCCATTTCTTTACTGCCATCTTCAGGAATCACCCTACAGATAACATTCCTGAAACTGGTTGGCTTCACCTTAATCAAACCTTTTCCCAAGTCATACAGACTGTATTATAACCTCTGTCAACAACTGTACTATACTAAGGAACCCTGCTCTGTGTTTGTATCTGTTAGAGTGAAGGAGAAAAAAAAAAAAAAAAAAAAAAAAAGCATCAGACTTACTGAGTAACATATATGTTTTTAAAATTTTTTGAGAAACATGTCACACGCTCTATTGTTTGATGGGTTTATGGTTGAAGCTGGTTCTTATGCTGAATTGGACTGAGTTGTATAGATGAGAAAAAAGGTGATTGAAACCAGAGAGTGTTACTGTCATGTTTAAGTTTTGACTTTAACATTTTTGTCTGAGGGAGGTGATGTGGCTACTGTAGCTTGTTCAACTAAACTATTTTATTTGTCTACACAATGTTGAGATGGAACTATAAGACATTTGAATATTTTAATATGTATGTTTGGGGCTGTTGTTCGCAAAGAATAACAAGTTGACAGTGCATGGCTGCAACAAGCTGATGACACACACACACACACACACACACACAGGGACCGCAGCTAAAGGCAAACAAAAACGACTTCCAAATTCTTCACCACTTGTTCTGTCATTCCTGAAGGCAATGAGATGACCGACCCTGTTACTCTTTTTCATAAACACACCCTTGAGGGTCTCCAAGTCAGTGTTCCTGTTTGCCTTGAATGAATTACTTAAAAAAATGCAATGTATTGACATGAAATGACTTAAATTTGAAACATGAAATCACGCAGTCTGTTTTAATTTGCCGCGCCACACTGTCTTTGCTATGCCTTTGCCTGATCTTGTACTCTGTAGCTGATAAGAGTAGTAGGAGAGCCATCTCTCTCTAGTAGTAGTCATTGTTCTCTCCTTGACTGGTTCATATTAGAATTGTCCGAGAGCAATGCAATCAGTTGCAGCAGGAAACATACTCAAATAGCCACAAGTGTGCGCCTGCACTGACACACAGACATATTCACAATAAGTCCTTGACTGTCTTGTCCTACAGATCACTCCTGGTGGGATGAGATCATTATTACTGGCTAGCTGATGGACCTGGAGGACAGTGGTGTAGACTGTATTTATGACTGTGTGTGGGTGCATGTGTGCGTATCCCCTGTCATGTCCTGTGTCCAGGCATGCTCCCAGGGCCAGGCTGAGTGAGTGATGAACATACAGTGGCAGGACCGGCGATGACTGAGTGAGATCCAGGCACTCAGGCCTCACCGAAGGTTTTGAAGGTTGGATAGAAGGAGAAACAAGATGGCTTTAGAGGCATGGAAAGGCCTAAGCCTGGCTGTGGGCTGTATCTTCATTTCAGAAGAGGAAAATGAACCCATGGGTACATGAAAAGGTTATGTCTTAGACTTAATACATGATAGGTAGAGGAAGACCGAGAACGTTTGGAAATGTTTAACACAAACTGTACCAGGCAAATAGTAAAAATACGATGCCTAAAAATAAAATAAAATTAGTTTTTGCAAACCTTTCTTATTTGAGCAAGACACGTATGTCACAGAGAACCTCCATAATTTAGTGTGCCACCACAAAAGCATAGTTAAATATTTATTCATTTATTGAACTGGAAAAGGAGGGTGAGATGTAAAGAACAAGAGCAATGGATGAGGGACTGGACATCCCTCACGTTGAGTTTGCACAGAATTGTAATTTTAAAGAACCTATTTTAATTATAGACTGAACATTACACAGGATGACTTGTTAACTGATGATGGGAGAGGGAGCTAGGTAGAAAAGGTAGAGGGCGGTGTGATGTACTTCTGCTTTGAGTTGTTGCCCCCAGGAAGCTGTGAAATCTGTTCCTTTGCCCGTCTCTATCTGTGTGCTTGTCCTTCTTCACTTGCCTACAAAAGTGGAAATGTTCACTCTAAAGGCCGTGAAATGGCCGTGAGATCTGTGTCCCGCTTCTGTACTATCCTTCATCTCTTTTTTCTTATTTGCTCTTGCCTTTTCGTTCCTTCCTTCTTTACTTCATTCCTTCCTGCTTTCCTTCCATCCTTCCTTCCGACCCCCCTGGAGCTATAGGTTGGTTTATTACTAGCACAGCTAAGCAATGTTTCTTGAAAAACATTGTGCTTGTGTGTGTGGCTCGTCCTGGGTAGTGGCATCAGGCCGAGGACCTTTGGTATTCACAGGTGGTGGACAGTGAATATCTGCCAGCCTCATCCGTATCACCCACAACCCCCTCTCTCCTCCCACCATGCCTCACTGGTGGTCAGCCTCTATCCCTTTTTTTCCCCCTTCCTTCCACCCGCCCTCCATGCCATCCTCCCCTAGGGTGCCAGTGTTCCCTGTGATGGTCCTGCGTGTGACAAACATGCGTGATGAGTCCGTGTGACATGCCATGTGTGTATTTGTAATTTGGGGTGTGTATGTGTTTGTGCGTGACACAAGTGCAGGCCTTTCCTGCTACCAGATTGACATGAGTGTCTGTGAGGCTTTGCTCTTTTCAGACGTGCCTCACACTGGCAGTTGGAGTTTATGTGTGTGTGTGTGCGTGTGCCTGCCTGCCTTCTAGCGCCTCGCTAGAGACTGACGGCCCCTGACACCTGCCATTTGGACGCTTTTCTCTGTGAAAAATGTCATCGTCTTTAGACCCGACGTGTATGTGTGAGTGTGTCTGTCTGTGTGAGACAGAGAGATGGTGCGTCCCTCAGTTTGTCTCCCTGAGGTCAAGCTTTGCAGCTGACTGAACAATGGACCCAAGCTGTTTGAGCAGCTGGGACAGAGAAACTTGTGTGTGTGTGTGTGTGTGTGTGTGTGTGTGTGTTTTATATGAATATATTTTGGGCTGGTAATACGTGACACCACAGCTCCTTCTAAGACAGTAAAATGAGGCCAATCCAAGTATCTTGAACAAACTGAGTTGTGGACAAATAAAGTGCTTTCAAGTGTCTGACTTGAACGCCATCTAGTATTTTTTACTTCAACTGGCTAGTAGTCAGTTCCCACTGAGCTCCTTGATTCCTTCTTGGTAAAGCAGGTTTCTGTGTATTTTTTAAGAAGCCCAACTGATACATCATTAATATAGGCCCTATTAAAAAAAACAGTGCAACTGTGTTCTGTTTTCTTCAGATATCAAAGGTATTACTAGATAAATGATTGAAGGTTAAATCATGTATAATTTATAAATAATACATTTCATAGCTTGCAATATGTTACTTGTACCTCATTTGTACAAGTAACCCAGAGCTGAATTTGGGGATATTAGAGATCAAGGAAAAAATATATTCTACAGTTAAATGAACTTATCTTTATGGACTCCTAATATGTTGTTTGATTGTTATTTATTTATTTTTACCAAACCTTGAGGTTTTTACAGATTACACTAGAATCAACCTGAGTTTTATTTCACTTTTGATGGAGGGGCTTCAGATCCATATAACAAACTTAAGGTTTTGGATCCTTTGAAGAATCTTTTCGGACAACGTATTTACATATTGGCTGCGTCCATGGGCCTAGAATACTTAGAAATACAGCAATTTCTTTATTTATTATGCATTATTTTTTCGACCTACATTGCTGTTACTGTTTGGAGGAGTATACCTATGAAAAAAATAAGCCAATCCATCCAAGTTTGAAAAAAAAGACATACGCAATTTTCTATGTATATATATTTTAAATTTAGGAGGACTTGCAGTTCCTCTAAAAACGTCATTGTCACTTGCAATATGCTTGCACTGATTTGCACTGTAGTGCCACTGACATATTAAGATATAGGCCTTTTGTATATCTTAGAATTTAGCCTTAATCTTCTTTTCAACAAATTCTAGTTGTCTCTGCGCACTCGCTTCCCCCTTTCCCCCCTGCCCCCTCCCTCCAACTTTTTGTCCTGTGTATCAGATTAGTTGGTGATATTATTGCCCTCTTCTTTTTCTGACTGATCTGATGACCGGTTTTTAATTTAGATTAGGGCTGTGTGAGCCAGAAGGCAGTAATGAGGTATCAAAGTGTGTATCCATCTCTTCCAATGTTAGGTTTCTTGAGGGGCAGCAGGGGGCCAGTCATGATGTTTGTGTGTCAGGCCCAAGGGTGTGTCTCAAAGACGACCAGTAGGGGAACAGATAGTGGAGCTAGTTTGTGACTTTGCCCCAGGATGGGACAGGGCTAAAGGCAGGCCTGTGTGTGTGTGTGTGTGAGAGTGTGTGTGTGTGTGTGTGTGTGTGTGTGTGTGTGTGTGTATAATTGAGAGAGCAAAAGAGTGCGAATAAATGATAACCCTACAGGGCCACCGAGTCATCACTTTACACCAAGAGGCGACCATTGACTTTGTGTCTCCGAGTGTGTGTTTGTGTGTGTGTGTGTCCATGCTTCGACCATCCACCCACTTAGGCCAGGGAGCTGGAGAGCAGACAACCTTCTGCTGGCTGCCAGGATGATGCTCTCACTATGGAGACAGCCATCGTGAGGGCATCTACGGCGATGAGGGCTCAGAGCTGTATCCATGACAGTGCTGTTACCCAGCTGCCCCAGCGGCGGCCTTAATTAAGTCAGACATGATAGGGGCTGGTGGCCTCCCTTTCGTTTCTCTCGTAGCCGCTTGTGTTTTATTTTTCTGTGTGTTCGTAGTGATATCTTTTCACTTGTTTTTACTTTTGTCTGCGCCATCTCTCCCTTTCTCTCCTTTTGTCATTCTGTCTCTCTTTCTCAAACAAAAGGCAACATTAGGTGCTGCCACTCTTTAACTTGACCTCCATTGTCCTACTGTCTTTGAATGAGGCCAGAGAGGGAGGTTAGCGGTGTGAATTCTGTTTTATCCCTATGTGGCATAATTGAAAAGCTTGTCTATCTTCATACTCTGTTTGAGAGAGAGCTGCTGGAGATTTGGGTAGGGTGAATATTTTTGAATTCTATTCATTTTATCTTTTGTGTCTTACTCAGCTTGAATTGAATATGTGTTTCTTTGTGTGCGTACATGTATGTGCGTGAGAGTGTGTCAGCTTAATGACCAGCTCTGCTTTGACCTCCTTGAAGGTCATGTGCCAGTGCTCGTTAGTAGTGTCACCATGGCGATATGTCAGCTGTCAGCACGATGGATCGGAAGCTGACAAAAAGAACAGTGAGGCGGAGGATGAGTTGAATAGAGAGGATGGGAAAAAGAGGGAGGGAGGACAAGTTCATTTAAATGTGATTCTCATCAGAAGGCCTCTGCCACTCCTCATTAACAAGATACTTGTAATTGGCAAGGTTGTTGTGGCAAGGTCCAGGCCTGTGGGATAGTGTGTGTGTGTGTGTGTGTGTGTGTGTGTGTGTGTGTGAGAGAGAGAGTGAGTGTGTACCACAGAAGGCCTCATTCTGAGTTTTGGACATTGGGGAGGTGCTGACCCCCTCGTCATATTGGTCTGCCCTGAGGAAAAAGCCCCCCTTCTTCCTCCAATCCTCCCTCCCTCTCGCTCCATCCACCCGAGAGAATAGAAGAACTAAACAACATGACAGCCTCAGTTGTATGTCGGTAACATTAACACGGGTATCAGTGGCTTTGTTGTACCACTATGCTGTCTGTGTGGTGATGGCTGATAAGCGGCCTACTTTAGACTGAATACATTAACATGGGAAATGGTTTCATTTGTTGCCATCTTAACCCAATGTTGTCATGTAGAATGAGACCATTTTCACTGTCAAGATGTATATGTTTAAAAGAATCAATAATACAGAAATGTCAGCTGATTTAAATGCATCTTTGAAAGTTGAAAGCAGAATAGGATTTTTCAGTTGCTGTTTGCAAACACAGTTGGCCCCTCTCCGTCTCAACGGGCGAGAGAGAGAGCGTGATCATTGAGAGGGATTATTTTTGTATGATTCTATACAATTTTTGTTTTTAGGAAAATACTACTTATTCTGCCTTTATGTCGTCTTAAAATCCAACAAGTGCTTTACATCTAGTAGTAATTACTTGCAATCTCTTTTTAAAGAAGTAATTTGCTATTGATTGTGATTTCCAACCTGTAATCTTTTGACAAGAATATCCAGTCATAGTCCAGTATTAATTTTATTATCGCTTCTAATATAATATCTAAATAGGTACATTATATGGCATTAAAATGTAAATGAACGTAAGCAGTACAAAAATATATATTTATTAGGACTGAAAGGTATAACAGTGTCGTTCCTGCAAACCCCAAGTCACCGTTTGCCTGTGTCAAATGAAAACCAGCAGAGGCAACCAGTCACTTAAGTTAATTAAGCCTGTGCCTGGTTTTTTGTTATTGTACATCACCTCAACATTCCACTAAAATCTGGCTCTGTCTCTCAAAATATTTCAGGTAGAAGTAGGACATACAGTGCCTGAATCTTTAATTTTTTACATACCATATTTTAAATTGTTTGTTCATATAATGTGGGACTTCAGTGATGTGTTTGTGACAGCTGCTGAGAGGCAGACCTGTAGATTCAACAACTGTGCAGCTTTTTTTTTTTTTTTTTTTTTACCTCACTCATTTTAGTGGACAGCTTAACTCAAACTACAGACACACATAGTTCTCTTCACTAATTAGCTTAAACTGTTGGCTGTCATTCAGAAGATGACTGCAAATTACGGACCGTTCTGACTGGGAAATTGGGAATAAATACTCAAAAATCCAGTTTGGATCATCTTGATTTCTGAGCAAGAATTGTAGATCTAATTCTCAATCTTATTGATGACAGCATGTTAGTAGTACAAATAGTAGTACACCCCAATGACCTCTAGATGGCAGTAGTGTCACATAAATTGCGAGTGCACCATAGAGATCTGCTGACACAATGTCCTGTACTTCATGAAAGACACACAAACGTGTCATACGGTCTGTTGTTAAAGGGTCAGTCGTTTCAATTATAAAAAGGTGGTTGTACTCTAAACAATATTTGAAGAATAACATGATTGTTAATCTCTGTTTACCCAAAGTATGTGCCATACTTTAAGTGTGTAAAATAATCTCACTCAGCTATCTGACTCACTTACTATTTATTTACTATTCATAGTTACATACTAAGCCAGTGGCTCATAAATGCAGTCGAGATTAATGTGGTTATTTTCACCTGCTGTCAGTCGAGTAAGAATTTCTAGAGGCATTTGAAAGATTGTAATTGTGCTGTTATCGTGGAGGCAGGACGGCCGGTGATAGTGCTATTTTGGCCATAATGACAGTAATTGATGCTCATGCTTTGGGTAAAATTGGTCAACCAATGTCACATGAGGAGCCAGTTTGAGAAGTTGTCAGCTGTATTATTTAAGGTGCAAGGCAGTGGTGATTTTCCTTAATAGCTTTGCCGTTATCTCTTTCAAGCAGTAATAACTTCCTCCCTTTGCACCCACCTCTTTCTCTTTCTCCTTCACTGGCCAACCTGCCTCTTATTCCCCTTTCCTCCAAATATTTGTCCTATTATCTCCCCCTCTCCCTTTTTATTTTCTTTCTCTCATTTTTTGACTTTCCCCCCCTTCCCTTTCTTTCCCCAGTATAACCAATGAGGCGGGAGCATCCATCTACAGTGTGAGTCCTGAGGCGGTCAAAGAGATGCCAGACCTGGACCCCAACCTTAGGAGTGCAGGTACTCTAGCCATTATTATTTTTCTTGGCTGTACTTTTCATACGCCCTTGTCCATGGCAAAGATACTGGTGTTGTGGAAGACACTGTGTATAGGGCTGCAACCAACGATTCTTTTAATTATCGCTCAAACTGTATCTTATTTTCTTGATGGTTTTGTCAATAAAATGTCAGAAAATTGTGGAAAAATGCCCTTCAAACGCCCTATCTCAGAGCCCAAAGCGACCTGTTCAAATTGCTTGTTTTTTTTCCAGCCAGCAATCAAAAACCCAAAGATAATGAATTTACAATGACACAGAACAGTCTTAGTCAAGCGTCTGATTAGTTATGAATTGCTCTTCTTCTACAGTAGGCGCACCAAATTGGTTTGAATGATCTTCAGTTTTAGAGATTGTGGCCCTTTCTTCACATGTAAGCTGAAGTACTGTAAGAGACACAGAAAGGAAGAGTTCAAAGAGCAAAGAATCAACAAAATATGGACCATTTTTATACTACTCTATCATTGGACATATGATCAAGTAAAACAAAGTGATGATAATACTGGTGAGGACAATGCATAATAGTTAAAACTACCACTTCATTTTCTGTCAGTATACACAATTTAGTGTATAATGTGAACAGTCATCTAAATGTCTGTCCAAAAATATGCCCACAGATTTATTTAAGTTTTTATTTAAATTTCCACCTTCTTACCAGCAACCTATAATATTGTCACATTGTCAATGAATTTCAGGCATTGCTATTAGGTTCTCTGATGTCTCTCCTACTTTCCTTTGCCTCTCTCCCTCTTTCTCTCACCTGCTACCTCTCTCTCCCTCCCTCCCTCACTCCAGTTTCTACATCATTGAAAACACTGCAGAATAAAAGAGAATCACACAGAGTTTTGGAGAACAAATGTTTCCAGCAGACTTCCTCTATAAAAGCCATAAATCAAGCAAGGCTGGATTATTCCTCACTAATTTCCTGTGGTCAGCAGCACTGAGAGCCATGGAGAGCCCTATTTTATACCCCTAATGAAAACCATGAGAAATCTATAGCGTTTGACTTTGGATGGGTATAAGAAGAGGGGGTGCCGAGCCAGGACACTATGGTTACAGAGTTGGATGTGGTGACAGAGTGTTTGTGTGTGTCTCTTTTACCTTTTGGGGGATATGTGTGTTTCTGCCTCTGCCTATACGAATAGCCATGTTACATAGTATGTAGGAAATTGTGAGTTATAGGCATCTGTCTCGTCTGTTGCTGTGAGATCTAGGGACACCTAGTGGTGATAGGAAATATTTCAACCGTTCTCCCTCCAGGAGGACTGTTCGAGACAGAGGGAGAGATTAGTCGATAATGATCTCAAAGACAAATTAGCGGAGTTTGAAGATCAGTTTTCCTGGACCATTGTCACTCATTGATTGCCGGTTCACAACAAAATCAAAGCAGCCACCTCACAGCTGTTCCCCTGTCCCACTAGAATGCTGCCCGTCACATTTGTCCTCTTCTCCTGAGTGATGTGTCTGTGTCTGAACGGGGGCCTTCCTCTCTTGTTGCTTTCTTCATTGCTTCGCATTTTTGTAGAACTGTATTTGGCCCATACACTTTCTAAAGCCTAAGTGCTGGAGAGTTATGCCGGACTCCATTTACAAATCGGCTCCTCTCAGATTTTGAGAGAGGGAAAGAGACAGAATAGAATGAAAGAGTATTGGAGAGTTTTGGTGGTGCACTGAGCAAGGCCAGGGTTGAAACTCCATCCCTGTCTAAATATTATCTCAGGCAGCAGCCTCCCACCGCAGCCAGAGGAGAGAGAGAGGAGAAGAGAGCCATTGATTCCAGACATATACTCCCTCTATTACATCCCATCCCTTTCTTTCTCCTCTCTGTCCGTTCCGCCTTAAAGATCCAAGTCTGACGCGTCTCATGCAGCACACTACATCGCTGACCGCTGAAATTCAACCATACGCATAATGCAAACGTACAAAACATTGGCAAGCAGCAGCACAGGAAGGACAGGGAAGGAGACAAAGTGTGTCCTGTAATTTCAGATTCATCATAGTGTGTTTTTAGAAGCCTCAATTTGATGTGTATAACATTTTGGTCAATCTCCATTCCTTTATAGAATTCAAACCATTAAGTAAATTCCTTAATGAAATTCCTCAAGATAGATAAATAGATGGATAACTATTTATGAATTTTAGCATTTGTTATTGTTCCACCTTTTTAAAATAATAACAAGAATTAAAAAGAAGTAACAATGTAAGGCTTTAACACCCAGAGCTGCCACGTCCTTTGTCTTTTACATGGACATGAATGTGAACAGTTATTTGGTTATGTTATTCTCTTCCTCTGTGTGTGTCTGTGTGTTTGTGTTGGGGGGGGGGGGGGGGGGGGGGTCATGCATTTTGGTGTGCCCGGGGGGAAGGGTGTTTTTAATTTTTTTTTTTC
>CM022471.1:8012244-8026743 GCA_011952105.1 Coreoperca whiteheadi
CTCTCGTTCTTTTTTATTTGGTTGTTGTGGTTTGTGTTTATGAAGTTGGGGGGTTGGGGGGGGGGGGTGGGGGGGGTGGGGGGGGTGGGGGGGGGGGGGGGGGGGGGGGGTGATGTCATGCATTATGGTGTGCACGTGAGTAAGGTTGTTTGTAATTTTTCTTTCTCCTTGTCACTGGGCCCTGCCAGCATATTCATGGAAAAGACATTTGGCTTCATGTGCAGCAGCAGGCTGAAGCCTTACAGACTCCGTCGTTAAAAGCAACCCTACTTTGGTCGATACAGGCTGTGTGGGTTTATTTGTGTGCTACATTTGGCGTGTGTGGTGTGTCCAAGTGTGCACAGGTCAGGTCGAATTAGTAGTTTTAAGGGTTCATGGCTCTAGTATCTATCAGTAGGCTAAATGACAGGTGCAAAGACTCCAGTTGAAAGCCAGCTTTAATTATTATTGTTGGGGGTGGAGGAATGACAATTAGGTTTGGCCTGCCCTCAGGCCAGCACTGTAATATGCAGACAATTTGCATATTCAGTAATTATAAATATTATGCAATTGCATATTCAATAAATTTCATTCAGATAGCAAGTTCATGAAAAACACAAACGATAGAATCTCACGAGACATAGAATCTCATGTTTGTTTCCTGTGTGTGTGTGTGCGTGCATATCGACAGTGTCCATTGGAAGACGTGTCCAAGATCCTCTGGCTGAGCTTGTGAAGATTGATCCTAAACACATAGGCATTGGAACATACCAGGTAAGTGTGTTTTCATTTTATTTGGTTGGGATGCTCCTTGTGGGCGAAAGCTTCTTGTCCCTGGGCAGTGGAACATCTGCAGTGAGTTAAACCGAGAGCAAATAGCCGAGTGGACAAGTGTGTGTGTGTGGGTGAGGATGTTGTTGGTGTAAAAGCACATTAGCAAATAAACCATGATTGTACAAACATGCGTATTGTTGTAGCACGGTCTGCTGTAGTTATTTATTTATACAACACCCGACGAGCAAAGATGGCATGAATAATGTATAATATTTCTCTTCATTCTCTCATTTATTTAACCAGTATGGTCTCTTTCAGAGAGGCCTGACCAAAATGGCAGCATGATTGTGTTACATGAACCAACACACAACCAACATTCACAGAAGGAATAAGAGTAACGAAAGGAGAAGAACATATAAGCCGTTTAAACACATTATAACCACAATTTCTCAACAAAAAATGAAACTAAACATTCAAATATTGTACTTGTATATATCAATCCCTAAGACATCTGCCTTTAAAAACATTAAAAGTGACTGGCATATTATTTTATTCTAAACTGTATGGTGGTGGTCTGCTGTTAACTTGACTCTTTTCTTTGGGGGTTTTTTCTAGTATATATTTTTTGGGGCTTTTTTATGTCTTTACTGGACAAAGACCGCTGAAGAGATTGGAAACGGGAGACAGAGAGAGACGGGGATGACATGCAGCAACGGGCCGCAGGTCGGTGTCGAACCCGGGCCCGCTGCGGTGAGGACTGTAGCCTCGCACATGGGGCGGGCGCTCTACCGACTGAGCTAACCGCACCCTAACTTGACTATTTTCACTCAGATTTCCTGCAGAGTTTAGTTGTGACTGTTGTATTTCTGGCAAAACAAAGAAAACCGAAATTGGGACTTGAGGCATAAACGTGAGTGAGGGATTGAAGATGTGACAGGACAAATGAGAAAAACTTTTAAGAGGTTTGAGGGAAGAAAGGGAAGTAGATAAACTTGGCTGAGGCCTGTGTCAACAGATGATGCTCGGGGTGACAGCTAATTCAATTAATGGAGATCAGGCATGACGCATGTTTGGACATTTGCTTTTTCTTGTGTTCTTGCTGCTCCCTGTCCATATGCGTTCCAAGTGTGTGTGCAGATGATACATCAGTTAGCTCAATGTTGATTTTGTTCATTACAAGTGTGTGCGTGTAATTGTATGAGAAAGGCAAGACAAGCATTAGGTCAGTGTGCTTACTATTTACACCACTTATTAATGCAGCATTGTTCTCCTTATATGGTGGCTGGTGGGGGAAAAAAGGGTATGAGAGGATGGAAATAGGAACAAAACAAACAGGATTGAGAATGACGAAGGCAAGTAAAATAAGGTCAGATTATCAGACTGGCAGCTATACGAGAGGCAACCAATAGTGAGTAATGCAGTGTTCACAGCATCCAGATGATAGATCTATAGCCAATAGTCTTAGGTTATCTTAATTTATTATTCAAAAGACAGGAGCATGATCAGGAGATAGATAAAGGAGAGTGATCTTTCAGTTCTAGTGTTAAATTGTAAGTCTTCCTGTTTTGCTGATAGAGATGTGAAGGCCATTTAATGGTTTGGCAGCAATAAGGGAGAGGAGTCAATGTAAGGCTGAGTATAGTGCTGAGACAAATGATTATTTTAATGATTGATTATTTCTGTAATTTTGTAAAATGTAAAACTATAGTAAAATGTCCAGTTTGATGTAAAACCGAGTAAAGCAGCAAATCCTTTGATTTTGAGAAGCTGGAAACAGGATGTTTTGTTTGATAACTAACAATTAATCAATAATCAAAATTGTTGTTAATTAGGTTTTTGTTGATCAACCAACGGATTAATTGACTCATTGTTTCAGCTGTAGTGAGGAGTTCAATCAGTCTTCCGAGGGATTAAGGGAAGCCCTATAAGGATTACTGAGAGGATGCTCCTGTACATTAATCCAGCTATGTACAGCATATACTGTAGCTATGAGATACACTGGTTGAGATTTAATTATACTTTCCAAAAATGTCAACTTGTTTTTTTAACATTTAGCAGATGACCCTCAGGGCGCGTAAAAACTATTGTCATTTGTTGATGTTGGCCGACAGAGCATCCATTTCAGTGTTAACAAGAAAAAAGAATTCCACAGTATAAAGAAAGAATATATATATAAAGAATAAGAGAAGGGGGGGGGGGTTAAAACAGGACAGTAGAGGGTGACAAAAGTCAAAGGAATGATGGGGAGATTTAAGGGTGAGGGGAAATAATGGAGATTCGAAAGACAAAGGAGGAGGTCATATTGTGCAAGTGCTTGTGCTTATGTATGTGTGGCTGAGTGTGTTAGGTCGCAGGCCCGTGTCTCTCATCACGTCCTGACTGGGCTCTCTGGGGTGCCTGGGGTTCTGCACCTCCCGCTCTCAGATCATGTGACTAGGTCAACAAATGATAATATAACCGGGTAAATAAACTCTGGGTGCTGACAGATATGAGATGGGACATCACTTTGACCTGCCTATCAGCTCACACACACACACACACACACACACTCGTACACACTGTCCTCCCTTTTTAGAGTCTAAGGGTTAAGTGTGTGTATGTGCTTGCAAGTGTGTGTGTGTATAGATTTGTATTAGTATATGTGGGAGAATGAGTTTGAGGAAAGTGCACTCATGCATATGTGTGTTTTCTAGCAAGTTCTTTTGTGTGATTCATGGCATTTCGAGCTTTCTGAAAGTTTATTGCCATTAGACCCAAAAAGCATAAGGGCAGATGTAACTCTAGACAGCTGGCACAGCATGCTCTCTCTTTCTCTCTCCCTGGCTGACCCAGTGAGTGACAGCTCTGAGAGAAGGGAGGAAATGAGCTGAGGGCTGAAAAAGTGAGGCCCATTAAAATCAGATTGGACGTAACTATTGGTGTGGGAACACTGTTTTCACTACAGCACCACTGGCTGTCAGGTTTTTCTGGATACCGAGTTCGCCAGATACATGTCTGTTTGAATGGAGAGCCAATGTATTTAGTATTTTTTAATATTAGTGGTTACCTACAGTACAGCACATGCAAAAGGCAAGTGATACTCGTATAGATTAGAGACAAATTGTATTTATAGTTCAGACCACTTAATGGACTACCATTTCAGTCAGAGTCTTGTGTGCTTTATAATTAGACACTTAGTGGGTGTGGCCTTTGGGCTGCTCCTTCATCTGTCAATCAGCTCTTGATGTTGCTAAGGTCTGTTGACAGCTGGGTAAATCCCGGGGCTGTGAAACTAACTGCTACTGGAAAATACACACACAGACACACTGCTGTGTAAGAAAACATTGCCTGCAAGCCGGATATTAAAGAAACTGTCATTCTTCCCCTCACCTCTTTCAACCGTTCTCATTCTCTCACTCCATCTTTTTGCTAGAATTTTCCAGTTCCAATGACTCCCCTTTCTCTGCCTTCCTTTCATGCCATATTTTTTTTCCTCTTTCAAGGGGCAGAACATGTATTGTGGACATACACATTCTCTGCTTGTTGTCACAATATCACCTGTTTGAACCAGATAATCCAAACGTGGTCAGGAAATTAAGAGTCTGAATAGAGCTGAGGCTGGGCAAGATAATATCGATATTTGAGGGTTTACAAAACCTGATAGCAATATATGAATCAAAAGAAGTTATCTTTGGCATTTCTGTGCTGCGATTGCTAGCTGACACACATGCAGATAAATCAGCCTCTAAAACAGGGCTCCATTGACACTTGATAGTCCTGTCAGTGTAGGAAAACATGTCATTGGAAGAAGTAAAATTAGGTATTTAGACCTTTATGGAAAAAATGATTTGACGTTTTTGAATTTTAAAATGTTGTTTTTTTTTCATTTCTACAAGTTGGTGGGCTTTTCCGTCGACAGTGTTCAGTATCTTTAGAGCCAGCCAGGTCAATAGAAAAACTGCATCTTCAGGCACGTTTTCATTGACTTAAAAATTCCGTTGACGGAATTTGAGGTGTTCACCTAAAGCTAATGCAAGGGATGTCACTTTTCACACCAATGCTTATAGTGCAAATGCGTATGTTTGCACTTGAGCATGCTCTTGAATGTGCCTACAGGGGAGACATGAGAAGGAAGGAGAACGAAAAATGGAGGGTTGACAGTGATTGATAGATCCTGCGTCTGTGTTTTGAGGCGTGGGAAAAAAAAAATACAGGATCTTACAGATTTGATCATTGGCAGAAGCTGCCAAACATTATCTGCTACTATTTTAATTATTTCTTTGAGGTCTGTCAGAGCATGTGTCTATATACGTTTGTGTGTTGAGTGAGTGATGAAGTTTGTAAGTAAGTAAACCTTTATTTTTATAGGTACCATCTAATCCCAAGGTTGTCACATGCTTTATGTGAAAGGAAATGAAACCAGTGGTTAAAGGAGAAAACACACAAGTGTCAGAAAACGAATTTAAGGAGAACAGACACATTTTTGGATGTTTAGAATGATGATCTGAAAAATCAGTTGAACTGAGCTTGCACTAATGGGAAAGTTATTCCATAACTTCTGAGCCACAAAAAATGCATAAATTGCCTCGGCCTCTTTCCCTTTTATGTAACGTAATGTACATTTAGCCCAAATAGTCTGAACTGATTTTAGTCTAAGTCAGAAATCCTGCTTAAGTCAGTGAGTCATTTGGACCTCTGTACCTGTCTTGAAACTTATTCTGTTTTGATTTTCTCACGCTCTGTTTTGCAGTCCCTCAGGTAATGTGTGTGTGTGTGTGATTGTTTTGCAGGAAGTAGAGAAATCGCCCTTAGGCATTAATGAAAGGTGTTGGAAAAACATAAAACCATCTCCTTGCTTTCATATCACGTTCAACTTCGGATTTATGACTGCTATTTAACCATGCCCGCAATCACACATGCACACACAAACACACACATATATACAGACTCTAAGGCAAGCCTACGTACCTGGAATAATATACAGTATATTTCAGAGGGAGTTCTCAGAGGTCTTATAGAAGCTGCCACTCAAAGAGTACATGGCCTTCAAATTACCTCAGGCTCCTTGTTAGTTTGTATACATAGTCCATTGATTATCTGAGGGTGAAAGATGTGAAGTCGGAGTTTCACAGAGAGTACACTTCAAATACTGGCTTCTCTTTTTTGACTTTCAGGAATCACAAACATTTTAGAAGTTTCCAAACACAAGAAAACTCTTAGTGTTACTCAGGACGATTGCAGGTTCTAGTCTCTCTTCTCATTAAAGCTGCTACATCTACAGCCAGAGGACTGCAGCTACATATAGGGTTGTCGGGGTTATAGTTGCTCAGATGCCCCTCTCTGTCTGTCTCCACCTGTGAACAATGCCCCCCCAAAACAAACATTATAGTATAAAACATCAAACACACAACATGCAAGCACACAAACAGCATCCAAAACACAACGGCGTAAAAACTAGCAAGTTAGTTGTTTTGATTGTTTTTACAACACCACAGTCAGTAAAGGTGTGTAGCTAAGCTAACCATGTTACCTAGCATAGCGTTTCGAACTATGCATCAATCCAAATAATCCCACTGTGCTAGCAAACTTGTGTTTTTAGACCTTCGTGGCTATAAACCCTCTCCAGATTTGTTTCTCAAATCAGATCTTTAAGACAGACTGTCCGCATAGTTGTTCGCGAGTGATCAGGTCGGGTTTGTGTGTCCTGAAATCACCAACCTCTCTGCATGGGTTGCTGTGGTAACGACGTAGACATCAGTAACTACCTACGCTGGAGGTGGAGATGGAGAAACAGCATCTCGCCCTCCAAACAATCGCACTGTCAAGTCGCAGTTTTGCACTGTGACTTGACAGCATGGACTCTGCTCAGCCGCTCCATGGATGTATTATAAGAGCATCCATGAGCAGCTCTGATGCACTCCCGTCAGTCTGGAGTTGACGTTGTTGTGTGTTGTGTTGCGAGTGACGCAAAAGAGACTTTGAAATCCCATTAGAGTGTTCGTGGCTGAGACGCATCTGTAGAAATCGGAGTGGAATTTCATTTCAAACCACCTCCAAATGTGGCTTGGATTCGATTAGCAAAAATCGCATTTCATGTGGTTTTTGGCTGTCCAGACTTTCTAAAATCAAACTGGTTACAATCTTGATATGCTAAAAAAAATGGTTTTGAGATGGCAGTGTGAACAAAGCCGAAGAGAGGCCAAATGCCATTTGATCCTACAGTTTGTAATCATCTTAGAGTTATACTTCCATCATTTACTGCCCTCAGGCTCTTGGTACGTGCAGCCATTCTGGCTCCAGCATGGTTCCAGTTGTGGTATATCAGTCTGCCGTCAGTCCGAAGACCTCCGACATCATTGTCCGTCAACACCTCCATTCTCAGCAGTTGCTTCACCTCCCTTTTTCCTCTCTGGTTCTGTATATTTGTAATATGTGGATTTAAATTATGCATATGCCTCATAGTACAAAGGAATCCTGTATGTGTGTTTCTTTATCGGAGAAAAGGACATTCAAGTTTTTCAGGTTCCCAGTAAAATAACTCACAAAGAAGCTTGTTTTGGTTTTCTGTCTTTCTCCCCAGCTCTATATTGCCCACCCCACTCTCTTTCTCTATCGCTATCTCTCTCTGATTGACATGTGGTAGCTCAGCAGCATTTAAGTACTCTAGGTGCAGACAGAAGCACTTTGTTCTTGTGTATTGGTTGGCTGGCTTCAGTTGGTTTCTGGCCAATCCAAACATGACCTTCACACATAGGGATCCAGTCCATTGGCTCTGGATGATTTTGAGGTTTGGGCGTCCGAGGGTCGGGAGCAAGGAATAGGGGAGTGGAGCTAATTTTAAAAATGGATGGTAGCGTATCTGTGGGGTGGGTGGAATTAGAGTTTGTAAAGGTGTGCCCATAGGCAACAAGATGTGCTTAGGTAAACATTGGGGATGTGTTTGTCCAAAAATCTGTTCAGAGTCTACTGGCATTGTGTCATTGTGACCTTTTCTTGTGAAAATGTATCTTGATAATTTCTCTCAATCTCTCTATATCTGTGCCCCCACACAGGGTAGGGTGAAATAGTCAGAGTAAACCACAGAGAAAGGAGAGGCAGTTGGAGAAACCTAAGGAGGAAATAAAACATCTGAGAGGAAGGTGTAATTTAAGGAAAATGCAGAGATGGTGGAGTAGAGCTGAATAATGAATGCTCCAGTCATCTGAAAAAATAAATGCTCACCACTAGGACTGAACAATCATGGCTAAGATGATAATTCTTTTTTTTTTTTTTTTTTTGTAAGTTGCATTTGTGATTTCTGGCGCCTACTAGCCGATTAGATTAGTGAAAGCAAGAGAGAGGGGGAAAAAGGGATACATGCATTGAGAGAAAGAAAGATACAGGACGACATGCTCCATTGGTGCGGATTAGTGCCACTGTAAACAGAGTGGAGCACCATGAGGGCCTCTGCTGTCTGGATGTCAGGACAGACACACACACACACACACACACACACACACACACACACACACACACTGAATTGTGTGCGTGTGTTTAATAGAGCAGAACCTGCTTGTTTTCTCTAAAAGTTACTTTCTTCCACTCTAACTCTGGCACATTAAATCACTGCTGCTGGTACCAGAGAGACACTTCTCTAAATTTATGTCTGTTGCTTTGCTTGATTGTCCCGGTTGTCTTCTTAATTTGAGTTCATCAGTATGTTCATCTGAGTCTTTCTATTCAAATGCTGGCCTATAAAAAGCCTTGCCTTTCTTTCTTTCTTGTGTGAGTGTGTTTGGGCAACCTGTGGATGATTTTACTGTATGTTTGCATGCATGACGGCACATTTTGATTGTGCATTGATCATCCACTAATCGTAAAATTGGCGGTTCAATCCCCGGCTCCCCCCAGCCTGCATGTTGAAGTGTCCTTGGGCAAGATACTGAACCCCAAATTACCCCCCAAGGCTGTACCATCAGTGTGTGCGCACATTAGTTATCCGTTCTGATGAGCAGTTGGCACCTTGCGTGGCTGCACACCTGCCTATTGCCATCAGTGTATGAATGTGTGCGTGAATGGATGAATGCTGACATGTAGTGTTTGAAGCGCTTTGAGTGGTCGGGAGACTAGAAAGGCGCTATATAAATGCAGTCCATTTACCATTTTGAAATGTAGGCCTCAGGTTGTGGTTGGCTGCTGGTAAATTTGAAGTCAGATTTAGATTTTTTTGCCATACATGAAATTGTAATTTTATGATATATACAGTAGCTGAGGTTTGCAATGTTCATGTGATGAAGGAACTTTGAGTTATTGCCAAGCTCACTGACATCAGATCTGCTAATCGGTGCAGTAATAAATGATATTTAAAAGATGCCGTTTTCAGTGTTAGGCGTTGGATTAAGTTCAAATTTAAGATTGATTTACTTTAGGTTTTGTTTTTGCAAAATGAAAGATGGAACTGTACGCCACAGAAGGAAATCCCGAACTCCTTGTCTTTTAGCAAATCGTTAAAGCATCATTAGCCAGCAACTCAAGCAAGCAACTTTATTTATACAGTAGAGCATGTTTAATGGAAAATACAGTGTGCGTCACAGAAAACCAATACCTTTAAAACTGTATACACATGTTATGCTTACAGACGTAAATGCATTCTGTGCTAACAGTTAATAAGTATACGCACAATTGAGCACAAGGATGGTAATTTTTAACCAAGTAGTTGTTTAAACTAGTGTGTATAAGTGTGAATATTTGTGTTGGGTAGGCTTTGCTTAAAAAATGATGCTTCATAAACCCTGTTTCCAAATTAGCGAGGATTGTGCTGTGAATTGCAACTGTGTCAGTTGGCCTGGTGGTGTTGCCTGTGTGACCATGTTTTTCATGTTTTTCTCCCACTGCTTTACTTTTGAGCTGGAATGAAATGAATACACAGTTTCAGTTCAGTTTTTCCAGCCCCTCATTGAGCCGTTCTGTACTGAGGTGCACATGCATGCCTGGGTTATCAGTTACAATACCTTAGATCCTCTCGTGCTGCTCCCACCTCTATAAGGTTTCAATAAGATTGTGAGAACACATTCACTGGGGTTTTACTGCAGGTTAAAACTCACACACGGCCTCGCACACCTCCACTTTTTCTCGTTTGAAATCATTCTCTGGTGTGACGTTACAGGTGATTTTCTCTTTCTCCTCTCTGATTATCTCTGTATCTATCTCTCCTCTTTCTATATCCACTCACTTAAAATAAATGTATTGTGTTGAAAGTTAGAAACTGCAGCTGAGTGATAGGGGAAGGGTGAGCAATTCTTGGTGACGTATTGCATTTTATTTTTAATTGAAGTCAAACCGTGTCAGTGTCATTAGAGTGCAAGTGCTTTCCCCTATAACTAAAATTTCCATGATTGTAAAAACAGAAACTTAAAATGCTTTAATTAAAATAAAATGCCTAAATCTCACATATGAAATACATTACATCAAAGATTAGATGTTGACAAAGCGTCCTTCCTTTTTGTCCTCTCAGCATCACATCTTGGCAATGTGAGGAAAATATTTTCAAGGATGTTAATCATCCATGCCTGCTCATCCCATAATTATGATCGTTGTTGACAGCTATTTAAAGCAGTGCAGATTGTTTGGCTTGGCGGTTCTCAAGAATAGCTGAGTGAAATCTTGAACCACACATTTTCAAGCTGAGAACATGTCCCTCTGGGTGCTTCCTTTGGAATTAACTAACTTGGGCCTTGTAGAGTGCCCCCCTGTTGATGCGATCCCATCCTGCTAAAGAAAACAAAATCATTAGAAAAAGCCCTGGACGCTTTCCAACTAATAGAGTGGGGAATGTTTTCTCTTCCTCAGCTTTGCCTTCATTTCAGTTGTGTTATTGATTATTTAAGAATACATAGTATGCTAATCTCCTGTCTTTCTGGTAGCAATAAGAAAATACCAATAGTTGAAATAATAAGTTATTATTTCATTCATAATAAAGGGTTGTATTTGTGAGTATAGTTTAGTACTCAACCTGTTCAGTGACTTACAGGAACACTTTCTAGTTTCAAACTAGTGAGTATTTTGTAAATTGACAAGCAGAACTTAGGAGTCACATGTTTGATTTTTTTTCTCCTGTAAATGCTCAGTCTCACACTCGCTCTCTGTCCTCATCTGTCCTGCTGTCCTGTTGTTGCTGTCAGAGAAGGGTGCGTTAGCTAGCTGGGGTTGTTATCTGTTTACAAGCCAGTGTTTGTTCAGAGCTTGATCATATTACAGGACAACCCATGCTAGTCTCAGTCATGTTCACACACAGCACACACACACACACACACACACACACACACACACACACACACACACACAGCCCAACAGTAGTCTAGTTTAGACTGTCAGCTAATCCTCGAGCAGTTGCTGAGGCATCAGTCTCCAGCTGAACTTCTTGGGTTTTGGCCCTGTCCTGCAGCCCAGGGCTTCTGTTTGTCTGCTAGGCCTAGGAATCTGATTTTGGTGTTTTGTTTTGATCAGGTTTATTGTTGGCAATTTTTTTATGGTTCCAAAAATTGTTGTTTTTACATGTTACATTAATTCAATTCAATTTTATTTATATAGCTCCAATTTAATAACAGAAGTTATCTCATTGCACATTGTAAGCCTCACCTCACCTCATCTCTCCTCCCTCCTTTCCTTTCCTTTATTTGCTTTGTTGGCTGTCCTCCCTGCTCCTTATTAGGAAAATAGATTCCAGTCCTTTTGGAAAATATGTCCTGATTAATGGTTGATTGGCTGGTGGTTTAGAAGTGTGAAGAGTTCATTCGGAGGATCTTTATCGACAACGAGCTACACTAACGAGAACACTGTGTTAGCAGGAGAAAGAGATTGTTGACAAGCCAAACCAAACATTCTCTTTCTTTTCCCTTCTGTGCTTTCTCTGTCTCTCTCTCTCTGTCTGTCTCTTTCTCTCTGTTTGTCAGTATTTTATTGCTAACATTCTCTCCTGCTGTTTATCTCTTTAAGGATGACATTTTAATAATCCCCTTGGGGAAATTGGGCCTACACAGGACCCAATAGTAGTATATAGCAAAAATAGGCTATAATAGTAAATAAATATACCGCATGGATATTATGTAAACAAAACATGATTATGTAAAGTCCATTATAAAGTCTGCAATAAAACATAATAGGTAGATTTGTTTGGATGAAAATATCACAATGCAAAAGACACCAATATTAGCAGTAGAATAAAACATCATTTTGATTCATGAAAGTTTCTACTGCGCTTTACTGTGAGTCCATCTCAACAAATTATAAAAGTCCTAAACCACTAGAATTCCTAAAGAGTGCCTGCTCATATGTCTGTGTGTGTGTTTCAGAACAGGGGACAACTCTTTTGCCGAAAGCAGTAATATAATGTTGTTTTCTCTGCTAATCCAGTTTTCAGCCTGACATTTATTCTCTCTCTGTGTGTGTGTGTGTGTGTGTTTGTGTGTATGTGGGTTTGGTAAATGTGTGTTTCTAGCATGATGTGTCAGCCGGAGCGCTGAAGGCAGCACTGGATGGCGTGGTGCAGGAATGTGTGAGCTTTGTCGGGGTGGACATCAACATCTGCTCCGAGACACTGATGAGGTAGACGACACATAAAGACATATCACATGTACTCACAAGCAATTGCACGTGTGCACCCAACCACTCTCTCCTGTATACACACACACACACACACACACACAATGAAAATAGTGAAACTGGGATGAAGTTAGGACTTAGACCTCTAACATACTTTCCCTTAACAGTCACAACATGGCAATGCTTCATTCACACTCATGCACAGGCGCATGCTAGATACACGCACACACAGCCTGCCAGTCTTCTGTTGAGACTGTTTCACACCCTGACCCTTACTCACTGGGGTGACCGTAATCAACACAGGGGATTAGGCAAGGTGGAGACACACACACACACACACACACACACACAAATATCTTTAGTAGAATACTGAGTAGTATTTACTATGACATGTACAGTAGAAACACATGAATCAAAAGTACAGGAAGGGCACATATTGGATATATACACACACACTTGCAGGATACAAACAGTATAAAATGAGCTTGCATTAGCTGCAGGGCAGGCATCAGGTCATCTGTTTACCTGTCTGCTCTGCAAGTGAGCTTTTTCCATTCCTGCCAGAAGTTATGCTACACACATTAAACACACACAGACGTGTTGATGGCTGAGGTATTATGTGGAGTGTTGACATTTCTGTGTGTTTTTAGTTTGAGTGCGTCACTGTTGACATTAACAGAGCAGACCTAATTGAGTTTCAAATCACCTCTTTTTTTGAAATTGCTCTGCCAAATCTCGACAAATATACTCACTAGATATTGGCTTATGTGTGTCTCTTGTGACTTTTGCCAGGTCACAGTCTGCGCAATCTGCTCTGTTTGTTTTTATTTTATAGAAATCTGGTGTGGACACACGTAAAGCAAATGCTACCTAGTTTGGTGTAGTTATACTGTAGATATCCTAGTTTGAAACTAAACTATGGTTTCCCCCGAGTTTTATTTTTCACTGTACTGTTCCTCACATCAGCATCAGCTGTTGTGTGACATTTTCCCATTTCATTTGTTGTTCTGTCTTCTAGGCATGTAGCAGGCCTAAATGCGGGCAGGGCGCGGAATATTGCGGAGTGGAGAGAGCAGAATGGTCCCTTCATTAACAGGGAGCAACTCAAACTGGTCAAAGGCATGGGGCCCAAGACCTACCAGCAGTGTGCCGGCTTTATTAGAATCAACTCGCAAACCAGGTGCACACTATGTGTACTCTCACTGTTTTCTTATCTATTTCTCATTAAATGGTCAGTTAACCCAAATTGCAGAAAAACATATTTTCTCACTTACATTTAGTGGTATCTAGCCAAGCAGATAGTTTTGGTTTAATTTCCCCAAGTTTGTAGCTATAGATATATATATATATATCTTTGAGTTTTCCTCAGTGGTATTTCGCATGTAGCGCTCAAAGCATAAAAAATGGCATTCAAAAATTCAACAGCAACATCTTGTACAATGAAAAGCAGTTGTAGTCATATATATATATATTTATTACTTAGCAGTGCAAGGGAGTAATATGATGATGTGCCAAAGAACAAAAAAAAACATGAATGAACAGTAGAGTGCAAATTTCACAGATGCAATGAAAGTATTTAGATGGAGTGAGGTGGAGTAGAGGAGTCTCTCCAGAAACCGTTTCAGTAGAAAGTATTCAGTAGTACTGAAATAGTACTGAATAATGTTGACAGTGTTTGTGGATTATCCAGAGTAACGATAACACTGTTTCTAGAAAGACACTTTGCTGTAAAAATGTTAAGTGTAAGTTTTCAGTGCTGTTTGTGGTACACACAAAAATAATTACCCTCCACTGTATTGGGGTGGAAGCAGGAATCTCAGAGGCTGAAACAATTAAATTTAAACTGCTTGCATGGATTGACTACCACAAGAGGTAATTGGGAAACATTTTTCTTTTTTTGTAATTTGGTCAGTTGACCTCTTGATGCAAAGTTTTGTTTTGATATGAAGGCTTTCTAAGACTTGGACATTCTCATAAATTTAAAATGCCTTTCTTTCTTGTCAAAACAGTGCCACATCCTCACCTCACCTTGTACCAGCAGTGCCAGAGAAACCAGCGGCTAAGAAGGGTAAAGGAAAGACTTGTGTCAACATACCAACCTCATTTAACCCCCTGGACCAGACCTGTATCCACCCAGAGTCCTACCATGTTGCTCAGAGGTACAGCACACACACACACACACACACA
>CM022471.1:8026768-8060049 GCA_011952105.1 Coreoperca whiteheadi
CCAACACACACACACATACACACACACACACACACACACACACACACACACACACACACACACACACACACTTGTACAGCAGCCTACCCCACTGGCCAAAGCATGCTCTGGCTAAGATGGAGTTGATTTTGACACCGTCTCATATGGGGCTGGTTATACTGGTGGAGGACTCTGATTTGATTTACACAGACATGGGATACAAGAGAGGAGGCGTTGGCTTTGTATGTGTGTGTGACTGTGTATGTGTGTGTCCTTGTGTGAGAAATGATTGTTAGCGCTGCTGATGCTGATATCAAAAGCACATTGAACATCTACCCAAGACTTGTATGTGCTGTCCGTGTGTGTTTGTGTGTGTGTGTGTGTTGTGTGTGTGTGAGTGTGAGTAAAAAAGAGAGGGGGGGGAAAAGAGAGGGAGGGCCCTCTCTCCTACAGCTGTAGTCACTCAACTGTGTTTAGTCTACATAAGTTCTGACACTAGTGGCTTTAAGCATTGCTCCCCTCATGTCGATGCGCCTTTAATGGCCTCAGTGCATGTGTGTGGGTGGGTGTCTATGCGCACATGTGTGAAGATAAATTGATGCCGCTTGTATGAAACTGTGTTTTTGCTTATCTTTCCTACTAAGTGACCATGTGTGTTTGTGGTTTTGTGTCTGTATTGTTCAGCATATAGACTGTCTTGTACACTTGTTCATCAAAGAGATGTTAAGGGTCAGAGGTTAAAAAAGACAAACTACCATCCCCTTCTATTGGAATACCCCCTGCCTTTCCCGCTTTTTGTTTGTCTTCTCTTTTTCAGTGCACACTTATTTTCCCCCAAATCCACACAGCTTATGTTTCTTTAAATTTCTTTTTCATTTTTGGTTTCATTCTTGTTTTGTGGGCAACAGCAGTGTTTCTTTTTTATACATGACATACATTTTGCAGCGACGGCCCGCCCTGTAAAATTATGCTGCTTCTGAATTTTATGAAACACCATGAAGTCGCAATTACACGACTCTGCGGAGCTGTCCGCCCCAATGAACTAAAACAAATGGTCGCCGGCTCTCTCTCCACTTTGAGGAACAGGGACAGGACATCACTCACTCGCGAAGTCATGACAACCAAATAAACAACAGCGCGAGCGCAGCATTTTCTCCTCGGGGAGAGTGACAAACAGGGCCGAGGATAGGATTACCTTACCAGAGAACAAGAAAAAAGGTAGATTTAACTAACGCTAACTTAGATAGATTTTACAGTGTAAATAAACATGTGCAATGTATTCTTTATTAATGTTCATGGCCAACTAATTATCTTCTTCCGCTTATCCGGGGCCGGGTCGCGGGGGCAGCAGTCTAAGCAGAGATGCCCAGACTTCCCTCTCCCTAGACAAGCTGTAGGAAATGTCAACTAAGTATTATTAAAATTATATTGTAAAATAATGTTCCAGCTAATATTAGTGAACTCAGTGAATCATAATACCAGTAAGATATCAATAAACGTCGATTAAAAAAATTGCCAACGATGTTTATATAAGCTGTTAAAATATTCCTTTTTGCGTTTTCTTAAAATATTTCTCTTAAGAAGAGAAAGATGAATGATGTCGATGAGAAAGATAGTTAGGAAACGTTACTTTAGATACGGAGGGGCTCAAGGTTCTTAGCAAAGCCCCTAAGTTTTGAAGGGAAACAAATGCCTTCTAGTTCTAAAATGGAGGAGGCCGGGGATGGTTGTGACCGTTTTTGTCTCAGCACCTGTAACTCGCAGAATGTGTTGTCACTCTCAAATTTGAACACAGAGTACCCTTTTTTGCCTACTACAAATAGCAATGTTTCGAACTCGTCCAACTATGTCACAGAATTAATCAATTGTTGTTAAATACAAGGTGTTCCATCGTTGCAACCTGCCGCACAAGTTGTAACACAACCTTGGGTAAGCTGGGAAGAATGAAAAATGGAGACCACACCACAAAATGTGCAGCTGAAGAAATGTATTGTGCTCGTGTCAACACTTAAACATCTTCCTGTGATTCGCCAAGAACCAAAAGCACTCACCACTGACCTTTAAATCACTTTAAGAATGACTGTAATCCACAATAATGAGCTGTTGCTGATTCTTTGCTTCATTTATGTTTGGATGAAAGTACTGTTGATGACACAAATCTGTTCTGGTCAAATATTATGTGTAACTCATCTGGTACGTTTATTAGACTTAATTTCAGCACCATGCAATGTTCAGAAAGCCTGCTGCCTCTCTGCACATTGGGGCAATGTTAGATGTTACTCTATGAGGTCATATTTATTGGCATTTATACAAGCCTTGTATTTACATTCTTATCTATGGTTGATTAATGGAAACTCACGGAAATGTTTTTAACAATGAAAGCGAAAACGTCAGCTTTTACCAGATTTGGCCCACAGGCCACTATTTGCTTACCACTGCTGCTAAGTTTTACTTTTGTTCTCTGAGCTTTTGTGATTTCTTGCAGTATCTGCTCAATGTCACCTGGCAAATAGAGCATTCTTTGGCGACAGACCTTACTGTCTCACCTAGAGGAAACACCGCACCGCCTTTCGCTTTCTCATCCATCCATCCATCCAGCTCTCTCCCCCTTTCCCTCTGTCCGTCTTTCTTCCTCAGTGGAGCGCTGTTTGTTATCACAACTCCGTAAGATGCCCAAATGCTGTTGTAATGGGGACCTCTTAAACGTCTGCCAGCTGTGTGTAATGATGACAGAGTGTGTTTGCGTGTGTTTTTCTGTTGTAGGTGTAGTCACAGGTTTGTATGTTTGTTCCAATTTGAATAGTCAGCCAGGGAAGTGGTTGGTTTATATTGCTTTAATATTAATAAAAAATACTTTTAACTATCAAAGCTTTTACATTTTTTCCACGGATCTTTTAAAAAGACTTAATATCACATTTAATTGAATGTACAAATGTCTGGACGTGTAGGAATGGAGGTAGAACATTTAATCTGGGGCAGAGAAAATGACTGTATAAGTCTACTTCTTTGTTAAGTCTTAATATTTTGCTTTGTTCTGTCGCCCGCAACACATTTTGACTGCTGTATTTGTATATTAGGTACAAGTAGGTGGTAGGATGTGGTATAAAACCAGCAGTCCGCTGTGCATTCCTCTTTCATGCCCATTATCTTTTTTCTCGCCGTTATTGAATCTTTTCCTGTTTCTCACCAGTCTACTCATCATTCTCTGCTTTTCTATTCTTCCTGCTGTTCAGAATTCTTAACCCTGTGTTGGCATATGTTAAATCCTTTGTTATGACTATCTTATAATCCATGTCTGGCAATTTACTCAATTCAGTACGAATCAAATTCTCACTTGCTTGCACATATATTTTGTGATGCCTCAATTTCACAGACTCTTGCAGAATGTTTTTAGAACATTCAAAAGCGTGTCCTGTGGTTTTACAGCATGTCACATCCCTCTTTAAATGTTAACGACGATGGTCAGCGGTGTTGAGGTCTGATGACTGCTCAGGAAATGCCATGCATGTCAGCACTTGCTCTTCCTTGGAATTTAGACAGCCAGGTGTCGTTTTGATGCAATGGAAAATAAATCATCTTCCACTGAACTTTAAATCAGAGGGAACATTGTGCCTCTGTAAATAGACCATGGTACGTGGTGAGTGTGTTAGTTGAGCCGGATTTCGCTGTCTCCTTACGTCAGCCCTCAACATTACAGTTGTAATCTCACCCGTCTTTTTGAGTTTTGTTGTCATTCATATAAAGTGATCGTTTAATTTAAAATAAAAAAATTAGTTAGCTCTATATTTTCAAAGAGAATCCTTTTCTGAAATTCTGTGGAAAACGCTCTCCTTTAGAGTCACTAATTAGCATATATTAATTAAATTAAAAGTCTCAAATTGTGTAGAGCTTTAGATGTTAGGGTATCACTGAGATGCCTCACTGCTCTTCTCTCATCCTCACCTACAACCGCTGAAACCAGGAGGTACGGAGGGAGGATTGTGGAGGAATGCTGTTTGTGTGAGTGTGTACGTGTAGGAATATCATGTTCATCACATTAGTGAAACTGGATCCTCCATTACTGCTCACAGTCCAAACTTCACCCCCTTTTTGAAACCATATACAGTCCAACACACGCACATGTAAGAGCACAAATGCACAGACAATTTATTCACCTTTGTTTCAGAAATCCTGGGATGTGTTTGCTTAAAAGCAAATATATGTAATACAGAAACATTTCTGTAAAGGATGTCAATATTCAGCTGTAGCGGTACTACTCTATTAGAATCTTTCACTGTTAAACAGTTGGATCCATTTCATGAAATATGTAGTTTTACTCTGATATGACACTGAGGGGGTCCACGCTCTGATGAATATTACTCTGATATGTAACAGTCGGGGCCCAATATTTCTATAATACAAGACAGAGTGGGTTCTTGCTCTGGGCCTGGATAAAATCTATATCCTAGCCCACCCAACCCCACATTCACACGTACACAGTGTTGGCAGTAATTATGAGTATGAACCTAACAGTGGTGGAGGCCTCTGGACTCCTGGTACCCCTTAAATGCTAACATACAGCCTTGGAAAAATGAGATGGGCAACACACACACACACACACACACACACACACACACACACACACACACACACACACACCTGAAAGTAGAAGCCACCAGCCACCTAAACCGTGAAAAAGATCCAGAGCCAGAATGCAGGCTGCTCTTAATTCAACACTCTCTCAACCCTCTCCTCTCCTATCCCTCTACCATTCCATCTTGGATATTTTTTTGTCACTCATAGGTGAAAGGGAGGCTCCTACATTTGGCCTTGAAGCCGATCATGTGTACCTACTAACGCTGCACGATAAGATACAAAAAAAAAAATTAAAAAAATCGTATTGCGAATATTTTTGAAAGATTCTCTATTAGTGGGAAAGATAATTTTTTCATCACAATTTTCATTTTCACTGAAAAAAATATTAAAATCATGATGATGTGACATTTGTTGGGGCCTATACCAAACAAACATGTTTTCTTACATCTGGAGAACAAGAGCTGTTGGCCAGGGCCTCTCTGCAGCGCTACAGCACTTCGTTATAATGCTGGTGTAACACATTTTACCTTTATCAAAAAATTGCAGCTTCTGCGATCTGGATATTGCACTTGGCCAGGTTGCAATTTCGATCATATTTCAATTAATTGTGCAGTCCTAGTACCTACCATCTTGGACCTTTGTGCTCATAAATGTAGAAGTCTGATTGTTTGTTTGAACGGTTTGAGGTTTTAAAATCGGAGTATCCATTGAGAAAAGCCTGCAGTTCTACCTCCAGCGTATGTGAATAGAAAAGCAACAGTATTTAAAGTTGATGGCACTCCGAGTCCTAGTGGCATAAACAGCTTTTGCTAAATTTCCAGTAAGATGATAAGTTTCTCTATGAATGTCTGCTAGGAATTATAAAATGAAAAACGAGGCTTATGGTATACTTTTGCTTGATGTACTTTAGTAGGGGAAACATATTTCCTCCTGTGCTGCATTTTATACTCCAGTAAGCTCTGAAGATGAACACCCAACTAAATGTACCCAGCCACATTTTGTTAAAAAATCCTTGGTCAGCCTATTCAGTAAAGGTTTCTTGGCATTTTTACAAATTTTGACACAGTAGAGAAAGAGAGGAAATATTGTGTGTAAGAGAGAGGAAGATGGATGTCCTGCAGCACAGGTCCCAGGCTGGATTCAAACCATGGGGGCTACGTGGTACGCTAGACCACTAGGCCACCGAGACGCAAGTATTTCTTTTCCTGTAGAGATATATGGTTGGAAAGTTAAGAAGCCTAGGGAGACGCAGGATAGAAGATCCTAGTGTTAGACAGGCAGGTCCAAAGGTGCTGTTTCCTCAGCACTAAGCCATTTCTGGCACATACTCGGCTCCTATTTTGTACCAGTCTGGCTTGCTGGTGTTGAGAGATTGATTCCACTTGTCTCCCTCTTTTGGATGGTAGACGGTGACTTTGCTGGCAGGGGCCTCTCCGCTCACAGCTGTCCGATACATAGTTTGTACACAAGCCGTGTCTCGTTACATCCTCACTGTCCCTGCTACTGCCAAATGAGCATTTCTGAACAACATTGTGTATGAATCAACTTTGTGTGCGTGTGTGTGTGTGTGTCCAGCTGTTCTGTCCATCATGGGGTGGGGAGGGGGGACAGCTGCGGAGTCTGTTTGGCGTCAGGCTGCCAGTGAGCGACATCCATCACGGACGCTACCCAGCTGGTCCACGCATGAACACATACATAGAGGCAAATACATTCACATCTATCGCCAGCTGTGGAAAGTGCCTACTGTTAATAATATATACAGTATGCACAATACTCCCACAGACACAAACATCCCACATTTTTCCATAACCCCTTTTTGCTACTCTGCCTCTCATGCCAGTTTGTTACTAAGTCTGTTTAGGTTGTAAACTAGCTAATTAGTTTGGATCTAAGTCTCAGGCTCAGTGAATTTTAAATGGTGCAACCTGACTGACTGTCTAGACATTTTGGAGGTGGGACATCCTGCTAGAATAAAGTGATAGAAGGAGATTTTTCCAGGCAGTTGACGGATGGACAAACAGTCCAACCTTAGCAAAGTGGAGGCAGTTTCATGAGACTAGGTGTCAGGGTGTTTACAGCCCACTGTGGATTTACCTGATTTAATAGGGGGTAAAATAAATGTGTATTTTGTGCTTGTGTGTGCTTTTAGAACAGAAATCCCAGGTCTCGGCAGCTCATGACTTTGTGTGTAGTTACTTCCACACCTCCTCTGCCCTCCCTGCTTTCCCCCAGCTCCCTCTCACTTTACCAGCGTTAGCATAGCTCTTCCCTCCCTCCTTCCTACCTCTTTGCTTTTCTCATCTTTTATTTTCACTTTTTTTATAGCTCTACTTTTATTTTCCTTTTAATTCTTCCCAGTCTGTCATAACTTCCCCCCTTCTTCCATCTCTTCCTCTTTTCTCCTCTCTTACTCCTTCCCTCATAGCCCCAGGTCTGTCCTTCATTCATTGAGCTTTAGCCCATCTAGGACCACTTGCTATTAAAACTCATTTATGAACACTTTGTTTATTGCTGGCCACTACATTAACTTTAGTGCGCATACCTGAACAGACAAAAAATAGTTTAGCTTCTTAATTTGCTGTCAGTGATTTGTAGTTTTAAAAGTTTGCTTTTCACATTTTGTATATTTAAACTTCACTCCTGTCCAGATTTCTGTCCCTCGTGGGTGGGAGTGAATACCAAATCGGGAGTGCAGGCCTGCGACAGTGTGTGGAGCGCAAGGTTAGGACCAGCAGTGTTGAGGAACTGGCGAGGACAATGGACACCACACCGGAGACCCTCAAACTCATCATAGATGGCCTCACACAGCCCCCTGGGTTTGACATACGACAAAGTAAGACTCCCGCCGTTCACAGTCGCGCTGAAATATTGATATCAACACATTTTTTTGGGATAGCGTATACAAATAATGTCAAGACCGGAATTTGTTCTCGTGCGAAGGACCTGATTGTCAGTGTGATTAAAATTGTGGAATAACACAAACACGAAAAACAAGAATATAAAGTGTACCGTATAAGCAAAAATTTCCAAGAGGAAAAAATACAGCATTTCCATCCATGTAAGCTAAACATTTATACAGATTTATTTTAATGGTTTGATATTTCAGATTGTGAGAAGTACTGAACAATGTTTACCTGCTTTTATGTTAATCACGCGTGGCCTTTTAATCAATTAATAGTATTCGAATTGAGCAAAACCACAGATAAACTCTTATTTCTCAGTATTTCCCCTAGGTCATGCATCTATTATTACTACATATATTTCTGTGCAAAAATCACTTAAGTCACTGAACACAAAACTGTCAGTGTTTTCAGTGGTATAAAAATTTCACAGACTGCACATACCTGCAGCCTAGCAGTTGCAGTCCCTTCTCTAAGTCGCTCATCTTTCCTTCATAATATCCTTTATAGGTCCCTACTGGCTGATAGAAAATGTGTTTGTCCAGTTCTTTGACTGGTTTGCTAGTTAAAACACACGGACTTTTCTTGTGCCTTTATTATAATAGGCATGTCTTGGCAGTGTAACTTGACATGATCTGACAGTGTTGTGGCTTCCTCCCTGTAGCCCAACAAGACCAGCAGTATGTTTCTGACAGCGTGCGATCGGTCCAGCAGACTGTATTGTTGGACAGAATATCTTCACAAAAAATACACAAAGACCTCTGTTTTTCTCCTTAAACTCACACGCTTGAGTTCAGTCACACATAAACATACCAATAAATTAATACACAGTCACAAACGTTTAGATTTTAAGCAGTTTTGCTGTAGCTCAAATAAGTTTTTTTCAAGAATAATTTATGCCTCATCTCTGTCTCACTTTTTCTTGTCTATATATTGAAGAAAGGTGTATGAAATAAAAGAGCAGTTAGCTCAAAGCCATGTATTTTAGATACATTTACTATAAGTTTGATTTAACAAGCTTTTTCAGTGCTAAAGAGGACGTATAAGTCACTCCCTTTGCTTCTGATTAAAACTATAATACTACTGTGAGTAAAGGAACAGTGCTTATATTGTGTTTATAAAGTATTTTGACAATTGATATCTGATTTCCAGGCTGGTCAGTTAAATACAAAATAATTTCCGTGCCTTATTACCAGGCTCTCCTTTTTCATACAGTTTTATATGTAGAGGAAAAAAGTCGAGCCTGGATACCAGGTTAGCGCTGCTTAACTCTTCTTAAAATGAAGGAACGCAGCGTCAAGGTTCATTCTCAGGTTGGCCCTATTCGGTTGCAGCACACTACGCTTGGCCTCCTAGCCAGCGCTCAGCTGAGTAAACAGATGGGCCGAGGCTACCGCATGAAATCAGTGCTGTGGGGAGGATAATTGGACCGGACTATTTCCTGGGGCACGAGCCTTCCTTGTTTGTGTTAATGCTACAGAAAGGAAAAAGATCTCTCATGATCAGGCCAAGTGGAAAGTGGGGTAGAATAGAATGCTGAGAAATGTGGAAGTATTCAGACACAAGTATTGGGTTGCTACTCGAAATGTAATATCTGTTTGTCATTTCTGCCCCGCCCCTTGCGTTTCTGAATCCCCTTTTCCCATCTTTCCTCCCAAACATTTGTGCTAGCTGTCACCCGTAACTGATTTTGTCATAGAGCTTTCTCCCTCAAGTTCATCTAGCCACTTTTTTGATATTATCTCTCTTTTTTGCCATCTCCAGATTTTGGGCAGGCGGACTTTAAACGGGGCGTTGTGTCGCTGAGTGATCTGCGGGTGGGTGCGGTGCTGACGGGCCGGGTGGACAACACAGCTCTGTTCGGGGCTTTTGTTGATATTGGTGTTGGCCGCTCGGGCCTCATCCACAAGAGCAAAATCACCCTGGACAAACTGCCTGTCAGCCAGCGGCGCCGTAGCCTGGCTCTGGGACCTGGAGAACGGGTGGAGGTCCGCGTCCTGAATGTGGACCCTCAGAGGGGACGGATTGGCCTGGACCTGATCAGGGTCCTGCAATAGAGTCATAGGGTTGGATATATGTCAATTGCACACAAAGCTACTGAGAGGCATGATGGTCACAGTGATTGTGGATGAGAACTGATATGGTTCTTATATAAGCAGATAAGCAGAGCTGAAGGCATTTTAACGGGCAACTTCTTCAGTGTATTCATATGAAGGGCCCTTTATTTTACGATTGTTAATAACACACATTCAACTAATGTCTGCATTATTTGCAAGGGCTTGCCATTTGCGAAAATGGTAAAATCAAAAGGCTGCTTGTTAATTTGCAAATAATCCAAGTCAGAACAGCTGTTACGAGCCCAGTGAAATAAAATCAAATCCTTACAGTTATCGGCCTGTATATATGGTCCCTGTGTATCATTGGGAGGGGTACTTTACTTGGGACTGAACACTAAACCTGATTGCCTAATTCAAGGCCAAAATGTCCGTTTTTGTCTGTCAACGTCCTGGCTAGTTACAATATCTGCACACACTGCCGTCTACTGATCAGTAGAGGAGACCGATGCGGCGGCTTATTGAGATGGAACCCATAATTATTTGCACTTTAGAAGTAGTGCTGATAGCTTCATACTTGAGCTGCTATTGTTCATTTCTATGAATATAATTTATAACTTATTATATTATATTATATTATTCATATTCTTATTCACATTCAGCTATTAAAGATATGTTTTGTTTTGTACTGCTCTTAACAATGCGTTAAGACACACCTTTGCATCTTTGTTATTCAAAGCAGACTTGGTTTACTGTATTTGTGGAGACTTGAACAAATCAACTGAAGGACTAAACGTGTAATCTAAACAGATTTGACTGGCTTCATCTGCTGATGAAGAGCCGGGGCGTGGATGAAAATGGAAGAGGGAGGATGATGGCATGAAGCCGGGAGAAATAGAGAAGTGGATGTGTTAAGTGATGGAAAGAGGAAAGAAGACACCAGTTAAAGAACAAGTTTTTCTTCCAGACAACAGGAAAATGTGAAAAGACCGAATGAGTGGGCTGGAAAGGGGGGTGGGCGGAGACAGGATAGGAGAAGGAGCAGGAGGAGGGGAGTGCTTCTATCTCCCAGACTGCAGTAAAGCCTGAAGGCTTTTTAGGCATGGTCCCAGACACAATTATCCCAGGAAACACACACACAAACACACACTAATCAACTGCTTCAAAATTAATCCCAGACTCCCCATCCACATTATCTAATTTGTTTGTTTTTATGAAACTGGAATAAATAAAAAAAAATACATAAAATATGGTTCTGAGTAAGCCTGAGGTCCCCAGTGCTAAACCTTATACTGAATGCGGAATACCTAATCACTGTTAGTGCTGCTGCTTCACTATCTCGCCTGGGGAACACACAGAATCTATCCTAGACACACAAACACAAAGAGATGTTCGATCAACATTAATCAGAAGTGGCAGTTTGCTTACTGATGATCTGAGAAAACTACACATGCATACGGACCAGAATCAAATACTGTACTACATTGTCATTTTTTGCGTACTCCTTTTTCAAAAGGAATTCCATTTTCTAATGAAGGTGCCTTTTTTTTAATTTGACGTTAACTCCCTTTGTCATTGTGTTGTCTTTAGGTTGTTTTGATCTCTTTTTCTGTAGCTTGGCACAGTCTCTTGTCTTAATGTTTCCAGTGTTTTTGTCTTGGGGAACACACATATTCATACAAGTAAACACAGCTCCCCTCAGCATCATTCCTGCTTTTCCCGCCTTTAATTTTCCTCCATCTACTAAACGTGAGCACACAGATGGGACAGGCAATCTGGCATCCAGCTACTGCTGCCCCTTGGAGTTTCTGTGAAGCACTGACCAGTAATGAGCCTGTGATAAGAAGACGAGCGACTGCGGGAGTAGTTGTGTAGTTCTCTGTTATCCTCTGCTGCACTGGTTCACAGCTGTTGTGTTATGGAGTGAGCTCAGGTGTGCCTTGAGGTTTTGGTGAAATGTGAAGAAAATTGATGGTAAGCAAGCAATTAAATGAATGTCACACTTTCGCCCATGACACATCGTGGCTATGTGTTGTTTCTGAAGTCCTAGGCTATTAAAAGTCAAGCTATATCCCAAGTAGTCATGCAGGGCTCCCTTTCAGAAAAGTGAATGGTTCTCACAGCTAGTAAATGCATCCTGCCAAGCGAAAAATTGACTAGAGAGTAGCTTTCTCTGTTGATCTCTGATTTCTCAGACCACCTGATAAAAAAACCCAGAAAACGTGTGGAAGTCTAAAGCACTGTGAACAACCCCTAAAGGCTGCAGCTAGTAATACAAATATGTGCTGGACAGGCAAACCCCATACTGCTGATTTTGCTGTCTGAGCAAAAGTTTGTCATGAGATTGGTGTAAAGGGAAAAACCACAAGGGCAGTATAATTACAATGTTGTATTCCCATTGTAACATGAATATGCTCATCCAATGTATGTATCCGAACCAAATGACACATACATGAACTGCTCAGGACCAAAGTGTTGGATGGGTGGCGGGGCAGACAGACAACATTACCAGCTTTATGGCCCTAAGCCGAGTGTCACATGTGCAGCTAGCTGTGAAGATAGCAATGGTAATCTGTTTTAATATTTTTAGATATTTGTTTCGAGTGCCACTGACACTCTTTGGAGGTATGTGAATACTGTACCAGGTGTCACAAAGGGGGGGAGGGGGGGGAGTTAAGGTGCAGTCTGTGTTGGCAATTATTGATGATGACACGTGGTTGTCACTGTTTGTATACTACAGTATTTAAAAATGTTTTTTTAGGCAATGCATACAAAATGTTTGGGCATTAACAAAGGACATTCATGAGATACAGCAATATAAGTGAGTTAGAATGTTGAAAATACTATATATAAGTACTTTGACTGTATATTGGTCGAAGGTCCTCCAGCAATTTTATCAACAGCAGCGTGTAAGAGTGAGCTTATGACTCACGACTTTGACTGACAGTCAGCATGACATTGTCTTTTTACATTCGATGACTCTACAGCTGCACTAGCAATAAGCAATATGGTATAAAGGCTTGTTAAATTTAGAGTACCTGCTATCTCAAGTAAAGTGGGGGAGGATTACACTTCTAGTCACAGTCTCCTTTGCTCAGGCACCTGTGCCGTGAACACTTTCTGGTGTTCTTTGTGTTGTTCCATGGCTATGATTGCCACAGTGTGATTGCAATGGTTAGCGCTGGTTTCTCTTTCCACCAGAAAATAACTCCAGGTTAGCGGTGTGACCGCTGACACCAGTACAGTCTCCTTTTGGCTACAGATGTAAGTTTTGTGAGAAAAACGATTCTCTAAGGTCTACCCACCGTCATACTGACAGTATGACACCACATCTCGGGACAGACTCAAATAGGCACTTCACTTTGCTGAAACCGACTGTTTAGCCAACTTTCCTCCCTGAAGCGTCCATGAATTGTGGCCTTGCAGAATAGTAAGCTGCAAACAACCCACTATTGACTTTAACTGTTCGAAAACTGTATTCTTTTGACACATATCCCAAGGTTTGGCAATGCAGATCACCATAAAAATATTACATACATTAATATTTCAGAATTGTATTCTCCTTTAGTAGTCTTTAGACAAGTTGCAATCATTTTAAGTTTTGCACGTGGCTGTATTGCTAGAGAAATCTTTGTCAATTTTCAAATGAAATGTATTCGTTAAACTTGGGAGTTTGTATTTCAAACATCTGGAGAATATATAGACTGCATCTGGCGTCTTTGACCGAAAATAAGATTAAGGGGAAGCAAAAAAAGGGTTTGTTTTCGAGCTGCAACGATTAGGCGATTAATTGATTAGTCGGTCAAAACAGAAAAGTAACTCTGCAACTATTTTAATTATCGATTAATCATTTAAGTAATTTCTTATTGAAAAATGCCAAACATTACCTGGTTCCAACTTAGCATTTGTGATGATTTTCTGCTTTTCTCTGTTTTATATGATTGTAAAATGATTATTTTCGCCACAACGAGACATTGAAGATGTCACCTTGGGTTTCCTCAGTATTGTGATTAATCAAGGAAATAATTGGCAGATTAATTGATAAAGAAAATAATTGTTAGTTGCAGCCCTAGTTTGTTTACTTGTTTCTGTATTTTAAAGAAATACAGTACAAGAGTAAAACATGACAGAAATTCATACCTGTTAACACCCATACACTAACACTACATGTGTAAGCATATTAGTGGTAAAATCCATCTCTCTTATTCTTGTTTTCCATTGTTGGGTGACACATACTGAAAAATTCCAGATAGGCAGAGGGTGAGACAGACTTTTGCTTTTGGCATCACTGGTGAAAAACAGGAGTAAAGTATAGGCAGGAGGGTAGAGGAACGATGGATGAATGTAGGTAGGAGAGAGAGGGATGGAATGAGACAGGAAATGAAAGGCTTTCTCCGGTTTCACTCCCCGTGACCTCATCAGTGTGATCATGGGTTTTATGAGCTTTCCCTCTCGACGCCCACACACCACCTCACACGTGCCAGGACACACACACACACACACACACACACTCACACTCACGCACACTTCAGGCCGTATATTACATTCACTGGCTCAGAGACAAACACACGGTACATGTGTTTTTTGTCTCTCTGTCTTTTCCTTTTCTCACACTCTCCGTCAACCTTTCACATACTTCATCACACACCAGGGCCCTCAAAAAGGCCAACACTCACTTAGAGCCACAGACACACAAATACTGACGGAGAGAAGAAAATTTGTCTTTATTACTGATTGCATTAATTTTTTGCGTGTGTTCCCCCAAGTCTGCGCTAACCATTTTTTGAAAACTACGTCACTTACAATTCCCACTCTCCAGCAATTTTGCCGCTTATCTCCACAAAGTGCTTAATGCCTTAAGACTGTGTGTTTATTTTAATCAGTATTAAGTCTTCGTAGATGTGGAGCGGAAAAACAAAGAAAAGGAACCAGAGGACGGGGTATGTCAAGAGAAAAGCCCCTTTAGCAGTGATTCCTAGGTGCCAGGTGTTCACCAGCCATCCTCCACACTCCCATACACAGAATATAGGAAATTATATTTTGATCAACTTTGTACATATAGACCCTTTCACACAAGATTAGTGGAACTTAGCAGTTGCCAATGTCAACATGGTGAAGAGTAAGAGAGAGGGACAGTCGTGTTTTTTAGGTTTTGATGGCAAGCTTTAGCGACGTCAGCCAACATGAATCATTTTACACACACACTAAGGCCACCCTTCATTTATAACAACTGATTATAGTCTCCTTGTTTTAATGGGCCGTGCATTCTTTGATAAATAAGAGCATCGCTTTAAGCTTTATGAATGCAGGACAGAAATTGAGGACATAGACATTATACAGTGGGTGACCACCGATATGTAAGCCAGGCAAGTGTAGTTTGTCTTTTGGAAACCATATTCAAAGCTTTTTTTCCCCATGTATCAAGCTTGTGTAAATGTATTTCTTAAATCCTTATACAGGGACACAATCTAACCATATCTAACTAGACAAGAATTCTTTATAACCTAAGAATGATTTTTAGTGGGCAGAGGGCATTTAACAGTAGAACATCAGAATTGTTCGTTCTCTGTAAATAATATTATAAAGAGTACAGTGTAGACCTGCTCTATAGGACAAGTGCAATGAGATAACGTCCGTTAAGAATTGGTGCTATCTGAGTAAAATTGAATTGAATTGAATTGAACAGTAGGGATGTAACAGTCCAACGTTTTTTCTCCCAATACCTAAACTCAGGGTGTCTGCTGATACTGACTCTCAAGATTTAAAATTTAAGAAAAAGAGAGCACTGGTATCGGACCAAATTTAAAATCACTGTACCTCACTGTGTGGAAATCATTTAAATCATTTTTTTATGTATGGGATTCCTGTGGCAGTAGAAAACTCGAGTTGGCAGCTCAAATGAATCAATGGAACTGATGGCAGAAACACATCATTTTATAATGACATTGAGAAAGAAACTGTATCTAATGTCACTTACATCATGGCCGATACCTGATCTGCTTAATCAGATCAGGATCAGGGGGGATGCCGATCCAACATATTGAATTCATCCCAAACAATACCAGAAATATTCACTGCTCTGTAATCATGCGTCTTGTAAAAATTCTGATTCAGATGCTGTTTCAATACGTGTAGTATTCCACCAATAATATTGTCTAAGTGGGAGCGTTTTGGACACATTCTACAGAAAGAGGTATGTTATATCATATTTAACATTTTTAGAAGTTCAGCCATATATCACTTTAAGCTAATATGCTCCACCATTTATGCTGAAGTCCCACTACACACAAACATAACACTATGCTGAATAGTAAGTTAAACACACCCATACATCGCTATATACATGGCTCCCTCCAGAGTAGCACAGTAAGATCCGTTCAGGGACAACAAGGCCTCTTCCTGTTCCCGGGTCACGACCGTGGTTGGTGGCTTATACTGATTGACAGCTGAGTGTTTGGGTTAGGCTGCCATCTCTGGGGATTTACAAAAGGCAAAGCCTTTATACACATCCAGTGTAGAACACTGGTGAGATCTCTCTCACGCACACAGGCTTATAGTGTCAATGCACACACTTTCACACAAACACATATAGATATAGTGTCCAAGCATACCCCCTCAGTCCTCCCTGCAGACACACATACACATATACAGAGTCTCCGAGGGTATCTCATCGACATATCTCTTGTTCATCCCACAGGGAACCCAGTCTGAGACCATAGCAACGTTGTGTTAGGCGGAGGAAGGAAGTGGGAGCTTAGGGGGAATTCGCTTACACTTAGAAACAGTTAAGTTATGGAATATTCCAGAAAAACAGTTTTTGTATGTTTCCTTGTGATTATGATTTTTCCCACTTTTTGGGGGTAACCGGGTGGGAAAAAGACATTATTTTAATTACAGCCATGTACTATAGCTCACTGTTGTATTTTCAGTATGAAGCAGTTGGCCTTGTGTATCCATCATATCGAACAAGTGGGTTTGCCATCTCATCTCTAGTTAAAATGTATAATTTTTATACATATATATTAGAGTATCTCCAGTATTCTGATGTTTTTAATTTAAGAGGCCTCGTCACAAACCATTACTTACAACAAAACTTGTGTATGTATTTTAGTTTACTTGTAGATCTTAGACATTTTTAATTTTCCACATTAATAGTTGTAGTTTTAGTAGAATGATAAATTAGAATATATATATATACTGTATATAATACAATGATCTGTTTCAAGCATTGTTGGACACTTGTCCATATTGTTGAAAATGGATTAAGATGCACTTCAAGAGGATCTTGTATGTTCATTCCATTCAGCACCAGTGAAAATGACGTGGCCAATCAGATGATTGACTCTGAATTAGGCACATGTGAAAGATTCATATAGCATACTCTTCACAGGTGACCTGCACACTGTGTTTGTTTTTTGTAAAAAAAAAAAAAAGTGTGTGTCTGGGGATGGAGAGCAACTAAGCTGGTGCTGATCCCCTGCTAACACATTTTTTGAGACCGTTTATATGAAAGATTACAAAGTCATCGTGGGGGTTTTCTTCTTTACAAAACAGTTCACTGCTCTAGTATTTTGGTGATTTGCTGTTGCTGTAATGTCATAACCATTAGCACTTCAGTCCAGCCAAGCTGTGCCTGTTAGCACAGCTGCTACTGTATGAGGGGCCAAGTAACATCTCTAGCCTGTGTAGACCCCTCAGGGCAAAGACAGGGTAAGCTAGCTGTGGCAGTTGTTTGTTTAGCTGTGTGTTTCAGCAAGCCATTAATACTGAAGCCTAATAGTGCTGTCAGTAGCATTAACACACATGGGAGCAATTTCCTTGACACAGATTACACATGGATTTAGGCTACCAAAGTAGTGCTTCCTGAACATGGATTTAACCTGCAGTTAAAATCTTAAGGGTGTGGTGCACCTTTTAGGGAACACAGATAATAAACCCAGTGAAAGCGATTTTGCAAATTCCCAGTAGCTATATGTTAAAAGCACCTGTAAGAGGCAGCTAAACACTTTAGGAAGGCACTGAAGAATAATTGATGGCAAATCAAGGACATTTTCACCTCATGTCATTTGTTTATTTTAATCCCTGCAGTTTGTTGTTTGTTTTTGTTGATGATGTTTGTTTTTCAAACCTCTTGGTATCCTTTCCAAGCTGATCCAGCTACAGAAAACACTTCATATTATGGGTTAAGCACACAATTCTGAAATGTATTCAATAGCAAACAAAGTGAATGATAGAAAATGTGAACAGCTATTATTAATCTTATTTTATTAGCTTAAACTTAAATAATCCATTTTCGTTCACAAGGGCCTCAACAGGGACCAATCATACACCAATTACACAGCAAATGCAGTGCCGCTGATAATGTCATTTGATAAACTTGTGACATGTAAGCCTTAATGGCCTCTTGGTGATTAAGATCATAATGCTATCCATCTGATCCTGCACTCCAGAGCTAGTAACTTTGAGTTGAAGACACGAGGAGTCACTGGTGTTCCTCAAAGGATGCTTGAAACCCTGCTCCGTCATAGATACACTACAGCACCATCACTTTGCAGGCTGGAGAAACCTCAGGTAATCTTGTAAGTAATCTTCGCTGGCTTGTCCTTATTGTATATTTTGGCAAGGGGGGTGGAGGGGGTGTTGAGTAAAACTGCTGCAGCCTTGAGTAACACTGGGGCAGATTTTCTTGTATGATTATTTTCCCAATCCATCATTGATTTTTGTGTTTTTACCTGCCCAGGTACCATGAAATGAGCCGTTTTCATCTAGTTTTACAGTCAATCCCCTTCATATTGTAGCGCGACACAAAACACTCCCTTGCGTCTGAGGCTGTAAGTGTACCAACAGGGCAGAAACATATTGTTATCTGGTGAGCGATATTTGGTGTGTCCGCAGCAGCTGGATTTCATAGGACATTTCGTAAACCCCCACAGGTCTCTGTAGCAAAGCAGAATTCAACACAGTGGGCAGCACACTGTAAAATAGTGGTTCAGGAGGAGTAGAAATGACCTGTATGGTGGATCAAAAGTAATTCATCTAGTCTCATGAAAGCCCATTATTTACCTGTTATAGCACATCTGTGAGAAATGCTTTTTAGTGTAAAAAGTGTCATTTTTTTAAATCTATATAATGCCAATTCATAACAGCAGTTATCTGATTGCATTTTTCATCTAGAGCAGGTCTAGACCATACTCTTTACAATAATATTTACAGAGACCCAACAATTCCCAAAATGAGCAAGCACTTGGCGGCAGTGGCAAGGAAAAACTTTTTACACGCAGAAACCTTGAACAGAACCTAGGCGTAAATATATAAAGTAGTAGTTCAGTCTAGTAGGTTCAATCTGAAACAGGTGCAGTAACAATCTTCCAGCATGCTCTATGTGTGGTAATAGGTTCACTAATGTAATAGTTATGACTGTTTCACAATATATTATATTTTAGCAATCTGATTCAAAAGGTTTGAAGGTTGTTTCTAAAGTTCAGATTATCCCAAACCTAATTAATTGTTGAGAGAAAAGACGAAAAGTCAAATAAAATAAAACACAACGTAGCAAACTGTTGCGCTGGGTACAAAAGAAAGAATTCTGTTTTGCACTTGTAAGTGGTACTACCCCAGTGACAGGCTTTTCCAGAAGGTACAATTCATTTGCATATTTTCAGAGAGGGAATGAGCCGACCTCCTACCAGACAGAAAACTAGAGAGGAATCAGCAAAAAGAATATTCCGCAAAGAGTTTGTTTAGCTGTTTGCCCCTAAAGCTATTTCCAGTTGCTTTTGTTTATTTTTCCCCCCTTTTGGTTCCCGTGTAATGGTGGAGAAATATTGAACAATTTATTTTCCCTCAGAGGAAAAATTGCGTTGTTGAATGAATCCAAAAGAGGGGAGCTATGCAGATGGATATTCTTTTAAGTCTTTTTTCCCCCAAGTAAATATTGAAATGTATACTATATAGTTCACCAAGGAGGAATGAGATGAGACCATTTGCAGAAGCTCAGCTCAGATTGCTCTTGGTAAATAAAATCACTAGCCTGCCATCTTCTTGAGCAATTCTTCTGCCTCCCATACTGTTTCCCAACCAGGTGCGTCCTAGAATATGATACAGTTGTACACAGGGCAAATATTGTCTTGCCATTTGGCGTGTGTGATGTACTATACATCAAACTTCATTGTTACTCAATTGAGGTCTCACAATTTGTAGCGTTTACAACCTCTAAAGGAAAAAAATCAGTTAGTCTTCACGGTAGGCAACATTTTAACATGTTTTGTTAAAATAGGCTTTTTCTTCCTCTTGAATGGCCTTCATATAAACTTTCGGAGTGAATTTTGTGTCAATAGTACCATTATCTCATGAGTACTGCCAGGTGCTACATCCATTTTTAATTTCCAAACCCTAAGCTCATAATTCCCTGATCCAGGTTGTCATGTGTTATAACAATATCATGATTGCCAATGTGTTTTTATCCAGTAACAAATTTGCTGAACACTTTTGTTCTTTTTGCAGTCAAGTTACTTTCAATCATTTATGCTAGAAGGCTAAGTCTCATCTTCCATTTGCATTTCCACTGGGATTGACCACTGTTTGCCTGCATGTAGAGAGAACACACTCATTACTGGATGGAGCAGCAATTATGGTGTATTGTAACAATGGCTGTAATTTGTAGTAGTCCTAAAGTCGGTGCACATACTGGATGGCCTTCAAACGTACACATGGTTTCTTGTTTTGCCTCCTGCTTTTTCATGGTGAGGCTGAGGGAGCAGCACAGAGAGTGCATCCATTATTTTGATACTGTCAGCATACAGGTATGTTGACAGTATCTAGACTATAATCCACCTCAAGTTTTTCTTTTAATTTGGATTTTATATGACTTTTTCTGTCGATTGGGTAGGTTGTAACTCAGTCATGTTAAATATGTGGACATGCTTAAGGCATTATTAAATGACAGGAAGAACGTAAATGACTGGATGACCATTAAGATCTTAAATGAATTACCACAAGCAAACACAAACCTTTGGAAACTTCGGGAAATAGAATCCAGTTCAAATCAGTTTAAACTTCCTCTTTCCTTTAAAAACCTATGGGTACATTTTCGCAAAAATCTTTGACCACTGAAAATAATGAGACTGCGTATTGTACAGCACCATGAATGTCCTGGTGCTGGCAATATATTGCTAAGACAGTCACACTCTGCCCATTTTGTCAATTTGACATATGGGCAAACGGCTGCATTCATGCCAGCAATTAACATCCTCACCTGCAGTCATGTTGTGATGCAAATGCTTAAAATGTGACCCCAATAGGTACTTCCACCTGCTGAACTAGTAAAAAATGTGGGAAAAGGGAGGGCGAAAAGATAACAATATAAACTGTAAAATAGGTATCCTAGGCTTAACAAGTGAATAAAGGCAACAGCTTTTGTTTGTTACCATACAGCTACTTGGATTTTTATCCTTGTTCATACATATTGAAGTTACGTTTGCTTATATTTGATATTTTTTGCTTGCTCCTGAACTAATTTCTTGTTCAGTTAAACCCCATTTTCAACATTACCAGTCGTGTCTGATGTTTTCTATGGTCAGCCAGTAACAACATGAATCTTGTCAAGGCAAACTTACAGACTTACCGTCTGATTTTACAGTTTAGTTCCAATATAAATCTTGCCACGGAAAAGTATGTCAAGTCTGCTTTTTATTGTACCTCTTAGGCAGATAAAAAATGGCTTTAGAATCAGGATAGGACAACAAAAAAAACAAACGCCTCCCAACTCACTCACATGTGGATTCATTCCAGTGTAATCTGAGAAGGTAATTAAACATAATGAAGATCTATACAGAACCAAATAGCCTGTGAGTGCTAGAGAGAGAGCCAGGAAGCGCCTGAGCCAGTCAGAGAGAGAGAGAGAGAGAGGTGTAGGTTCAGGAATTGTCTTGTTAGAGTGTGTGTGTGTCCACCTCACCTGCCTGTGGAAAAACCTGATGGTTTGGTGTGGTTTCCTGGGAATACACTTCCTCTCTGTTCCATCTGTTCCACCACACGTCACCCAATCAATTGCTAACCTGATACTCATGCCGTTCTGCCAGCCAGCCAATCGTAGGAGCCATCGGTGGTCATGTGGTACTCCAGAGACAGTTGGCAGCCCATTTGTAATTTACAGTTAACTGTATAATGATATTTCTACTCCTCTGGAAAACTGCTAGAGTTTCTGTGTGTGTGTGTGTGTGTGTGTGTGTGTGTGTTCTTGTCTGTAATGATCAGTCCACTCTTGCATTTTTCAGGATCGCTGTGATGTTCTTTGACAGCTCACAGTATGTTGTGTGTGTGTGTGTATATGTATGTATATATGTGTATGTGTTTGCACACAAGCTATATCACATTGCATTCCTGTCTGCATACTGTAGATGCACTGTAAGTCGCCTATAGTTGTAATACAGTAGATGTCAGACAGTATGTGCACACAGTAATTAGGTGGAATCTGGTTTTGCATCCAGCTTAGTCATCAGCCAACGGCACTAATGTGCTGGATTGCACTAAAAACGACCTTAATAATAGCTCTCCTTTAGAGCAGATGCTTAAAGGGCATAAATCTTAACATCTGAGTCATGTAAATCAGCACTTGATACACTGCTGATAGGCTTGTTGGCTGTTGCACAAATAAAAAAGTGTTCTCCAACTACAAGGCCACTAGACCCTCTCTTAACTTCTCTTTTTCGTCCCTCTTTCTTTCTGTCTCACTTGCACGTGTACACGTCGTTGGTTCCACATCTATTTGCATAAATTGTGCCTGAATCTCACATCTGAGTCCTGTTGTAACTGACTGTTGTTTCACCCACCATTTCCAAAGCAAACAGGCTGTGATTGCAGTGGAGGAGTGTGATCCGTTGTTAATGGTTTTCTAACGGCCTCAGTGACAGTTCTCAGGCTGCTACTGTGGACAGCTGTGGTGTTCTTTAAAGAGCAGAACCGCATAACATGGCCAATGTGGAGGTGAGGAGGGTAATGGATACAGAAGAAATAAATTAAGCAAGAGAGGGTGCTAAAATAAGGCAAATGGGACAGCAAGTGAAGAGGAGGGGGAAAATATGAACAGATGGGGAGGAGAGGGAACTCTCATAGTCTATCACTTGACTCGGCTCATACTCAAGAGAGCCAACAAGCAGGTAATTGTTCTAGTTGCAAACTACCATGAAGTGTGTAGCACTTCTATACTGTTTAAGTGCAAAAATCTAAATTGTATTAATTCCTGTTCATTGTTTTGGGGGGAAGAGCAGCTTTCTTGTATCTGTGTTGATCACTGAGAGACTCCAAGGCAAATGTAAATGGTATTCTTCACTCCAGACACAACTTAATTTGACCTCAAACACAACCTTGAACATTAACATTGCTTTACAGTCCATTTGAAATGAGTTGGCCTCACTGAACGCAAACACTACTACTTGTTGCATGATGTTTCCATATTTATGTAGTTTTTTCTTCAGTAAATGTTACAGCTCAACCTCAACAATTGTTCTTTCATGAGCTGTGTCCAAAATTCGCTCCCTATTTACTATATAGTCCTCAATATTAGCTTAACTGTCTGCCATTTTATTTGAGTGTCCAAAGTTGAGTGTGAAATGTATGCACTATATAGTCCCTTTAAAAGATTCCTACAAAGGACGATAGATGCAAAAATTGCGGTCATGTGACACTTCACCTGTCCGTGGTGATGAAAACTGACAATGATTCATAAGTGTCCATAATCTGCATTTACTGCTCACTATAGAGTAAGCTAATGAGTGTCTATTATATAGGGCAGTGAATGAGGTGTGATTTCGGACACATACATGGTTCTGCCTTATAGGTATAACCTGTGATCCAGATCCAGATTCTGTCACTTCCAAATTGGTTTATAGGTATTTTAATACAGGGACTAACTAAAGCTAAGTTAGTCATGTTTTCTTATGCTGTTGTTTTTTTAATCATTCTAATTTTTAATCAAATAAACTCATTATTTACGTATGAGAATTTAGCTCAAATGATGTGATCAGAATTGAGGGGTTTGGCCTTTAAGCCTCCATGATGTATAACTGTAGTCAAATCCTGGTCAGAAGGACAGTTTAGCACTTTGTCTGGTTTAGCTGTGGTTTCAAGTGGAAGCATATTGCTTCAAAGCATCCAGCGTGTCCCAGATAAACATCCCTTTGTGTACATTTTCAATACTGGCACTTCCGCTCAGAAGCCACTGGCTTGCAGGGCATATTCAGTACATTTCAGCCAAGTTTCAACCAACTCTCCACAGACATGAAAATGATTGTTTAGACAGGCATTGAAATGACTCTATTTTAGTGTGCATGTGTGAGGACATGGGGGAAATAGATTTTCTCGCACCAGTGGTATTTATGATGGGTGAGTAAAAAGGCAAGAGAGAGAGGGTTGAAAAGAGAGTGATGAATGAGAAGCAGTTTTAGTCATCACGCTCTATCTCCTGAGCCTCTTTGTGTGTTGCGGTCGGTTCATCCAGAGCCAAGTGGGGATGAGGAGGTGGCGTGTGTGTGTTTGTGTGCATGCATGTGTGTTGGTCTTTGCAAGTGCTTCTGGTAATGTGCTTCTTTGTGTGTGTGTGTGTCTGCGTGCGCTTGTGTGGTATTGCTGACAGAGAACAGCTTAGGGAGGGCAAGCCAGACATGTAAAGGCTGCCAGAATCCTGCACACACACACACACACACACACTCACACTCCAACAGGAACCATCATTATTAATTCTTTAGTGAGAGGCCATCATGATGTGGGGCCAATTTAGACCCACCACTACACATAAATCTATCCCAGAAGTCTCTGCTTCTGTCTAGCCAGCTGGCAGGTACTGTTGGAAGCTTTGGAATGAGGAGAGAAATCCATCCAGTTGCCTCTCCTCGTCTGCCATTTGTGCTGGCCTGCAGAGAGAGTGTTCCCAGTTTTTTCTCTGTCTCTTATTTATGACAGTTGATGCGCTTATTTAGTGACAGACAATGACTTAGCAACAATGACTTGGACAGACCATGCCTCTCTTTGTTGTTGCATGGAATAACATTTTTATTTAATCAGTTGAAGGTTTCTTTAGACAGGTTAGCTAGCTAGTTAGCATGCTAACGTCAATAGATGTCTGCAACACAATATATAGATGTATTTGACATAACGTCAAAACTGTTGTTTGATCACATTCGGTTGATCATTGTAGTTAATTTTTTTAAAGTTTTAAACTCTTAAATATCTTAAATTCTTACACATTGCACCTTTAAGTAACAAACCCATCTTAAAGGGGGAAGAAAACATGGTATTAGAATTGTTTTTCCTCATTTTTGTAGCTTTGGCCATTGTTTGATTCAGCAATGATAACATCTTACTCACCAAGATAATTGCTGAGATCTGGGAACACAACAACATTGCTACAGTCAAATGGGGCAAGAAAAACGACTGACTTACTCAGACAGGCTGGAAACAAGCCACTAGTTTTACCAGATTATCTAAACCCTTTTATTTGGAGGCAAAAACAAATGTGAGTGCACCCAGAAAATCGGTAATAATGTGTGCGAGTCAGGGGGGTCAGTCTGTATGTTCTGAGGCATGCTTACAATGAAAGGTTTGTGTTATCATTTTACCGTTTTCCTTCAATAAGTTGGGCTAACCTGGAGATTAATCCGTTTGCTTGTCTGACTGTGTTTCTTGCCCCATCGGAACTTCTTCTAAGTGATTTTGCTGCATTTACAGATCTATATCTATATACTGTGGGCACAGCAGAATAGATAACAGAAAGACGAGTGGGGAAGCTGAGCAGTGTGCGAATTAGCTAAATAAAAGCACTGCAAGAGGTTGCAACAAAATGTTCCAAACAGACTGACATGTGCAAGCACGCTCACAGTCAGTGGCTCCATAAGATAATTATAGTGAAACTGGCAGCAACCGTGAGGGGGAGTGAGACACAACTGAGGCAAATTATACAGTATGGCACTGGTGAAAAATCATTTTTTGGGGATATGTAAGTAATTACATTTGTAAGTACCAAACTATGATTAACTAAGCGATCGGTAGGATCTGTAGAAGAAAATATGAAAAGGGGCTGAAATAACTTTAGATAGTTTGTCATATGGCCAATTACGGTATCAGGGTCCAATGCACAGGACATCCAAAATGTGTTTACCGAATAAACATATTAGAAATGACTTCATCTTTCTTGATCTATTTCAAAAGTGTAACCACATTTTGCCCACAGGTGCATCAAGGAAAAGTTGTAAATATATAAGTTAATCATCTCTGTCAAGCCAAGCTAGTCAAGTGGGTTGGTAAAAAAAAATTGCATCAGTCATTAAAGTCTCTTCCATAGTTAAGACCACAAAAAATACTTTACCCAGAATGCAGAAATGAAAAAAAAACATAGTGGGTCATGGAACTTGAAACTTCATTCAGCACCTGCTGAGATGGAGAATTATGAGGTCTTTATAAGAATATACATCTATATACTGTGTGTGTGTGTGTGTGTGTGTGTGTGTGTGTGTGCAGCCCTGGCTCACTGCTTTCTTGTTGTAGAGCTCAGTATCCTGGATTGAGGCAATATGTTTACCTTCCTTAAAACTTGCCAGGGGCAAAACAGCATCATCAAACATACACACACACACACACACACACACACGCACATACGGACACACAATTGTATGGACTCTATAATTCTCCAACTAATTATGCTGGTAGAGTGGCGTAAAAGTGAGCTCAAACTTGGCTTGTGTGAGTCATGATGGATAGTGTACTCAGGATTCTGGAGTATGGTTCATAATATTTACCCAGATACCGTAGGAAATTAATGGCTTGAAGTGCGGCCGTTTCAGTTTACACATTTTTCAGACCTAATTTTTTGGCATTTTCATTTAAATGGTGGAGAACATTATACCTGTCTCCTTTTGTTTTACTTTCTCATAGCTCATACTAAGCATCCCTCCGGCCTCCACTTTACGTACTTTTACCAGAGTGCCAAGATTCACTGATTGGCTTAAAGAAAGTGACACACACCCACACAGTCACCCTTTCACACCAGCATACACTACAAAAACAGCCCTCCACACACTCTTGTTCATATATACACCCAACATACCACCTTATTCCAATTCCACCTTCTCTCGCGCTCTTTTTCTCACATACACACATACAGCAAAACAACCAGTACTTTACCTTTCCCGATATACAGTTGTAAATACACAGTCTTAGGCAATTGTTTGACTAAGTGGTTAACATGGTAGCTGGCCTTGTTCTGGCAAGAACATGTTTTGCTGTGATTTTAAACAGCCTGGCAGCTGGAAGCCGGACCACTCAATGGCCTTTGTGGAGTGAATTTTAGGCACAGAGCTAAAATGATTCATGACTGTTCAAGGGTGGTGTATTTTTGTTGAAACAGGTTTATTCAAAAGCTTGTTTAGGAGAAATATGACAGTTTTTCCAGGGAATGTCTTTAACATTTGAACATCAGAAGCAGAGAAGTTGGAGGTGGGCAGCCTGCCGCCTGCAACTCTTCATCTAACAGCTCGCTGTGGCTGCTCCTTCTTGTTCAGTTACTCCCTGCAATAGTTCCAACTGATCTGCTGCCCAGAATGCCGAAAATGATGGCTGTCTTTTTTTGTAAATGCTTTTTTGATGAACGTTAGTGGACAGTGGCAAGCTTACTGACAAACACATTGCATTTCCTGTGACTAATTCATAATAAAAGCCAACATGTGTTTCACCAGCTAAATGCTTTTAATGTGAAGCTGCAGCAGTAGGACATGTTCGGTTTGCATTACTGGTAACTTAATACAGCATTTTATCCGGGGAATGTCGCTACAGACACCCAGTTGGTAATACTGCAAATGCAACGACTTACATATAATTTCATCAATGGGCCATAGTCTCAATCACTGTTGCGTAAACTCATTTGGCGATAGATAGACTATTATTTAGATGAAAATATTTGAGATTGCCACTTTAATATCCAATAGCTAAGGTAGGGTAGCTAACATCTTAGTCACCACAAAGGGTTGCATTTGCTTTTGGGTTCCTCTGTGAACTTGATCTTGCAGAATCAAAACACAGAAAGAAACCAGATTAAGTACATACTGTATGATAAGTATGAGACTGAAATAGCCAGCACTCTTTTTTATTTAGCTGCACTTACTCATGTTCTATCCTTAATACAAGTAAGATGACTTGGTTAAGGTGTTCACACGACAGTTGCGATAATTGCAGTGCTACCCTATTGTGATTTTGATCTAATTATCGGAGTGAATGTAAAAGGATTGTTTGACAGGTGGGGGCGTACTTGTGGAGGCGTGAGGGGGTACGACTGGTGCTGTAGCCCCCCGAGGCTGTGAGATTTTACACTGCTTCTCTCTGCTTGGCTTTTTCACCTGGGAAAGGAAGCTTCACTGTAATAGAAACCCTACTACCTCAGGCTCTGTACACACACACACACACACACACACACACACACACACACACACACATTTTGGGTTTACTTTTCTGTTGCTGTATTTCTGTCTTTGTGTGTGATTGTGTGCCTGTGTGTACACCATTTTAATACACTAAACGTGTGCATGTGTCTTTGTGTGTGAAAGTATTTGAGTCACAGTGTCCTCTGTATTTATGTCATTCTATATTTGTCCAAGTTTTTGCATACGTATTATGTGCACTTCTGTTTTTGGCAAAACTTTGCATTTGTGTGTATGTGTGTGCATGCGCAGTGTTGTCAGGTGGCAGAGTAAGCCTTAAGGTGCATTACGAGAAAATGAGAGAGAGGAGGCAAAGGCAGGAGTTGAATGAGGGGGTTGAGATGGAAACTTGAGCTGGTCAGACCTCACCTGGAGGCGGAGCTGGCTGCCTCGGGGCCATGAGCTGTCACTCAGCGTAGGTGTAAGCGTGTTGTTCCCAGGACCTTTAGCTCAGGTGAGACAGAGAAGACGAGTGCGAGACGGAAGTAGAGAAACAGAGTAATGTTTTTTCACACATACAGTTATGATACTTCATATCACATCCGCTATCATGTTTAGATTTATGTCACATTTTCACATTCCTCTTCAGCTTTCTATACGTTCTTTCACTGTATACTTTAATTAATGTCTGACATTTCCATTTTGCTGTTTTTTGGGGGGGTTGGAAGCATGTCTGGGGCATGATTTTTTTAAACCAATGGTGGAAGTGACATAGACATTGGTTCTATGACTATTCAGGACTGGTGATTCTTGTTTTTAAAGTTATTACTGTACATGTTAGTCATTAGTAATCATTCAGAAATGTGTACAGTGTAAAGGAAGAGCACACTTCAATGTCATACAAATGTACCCATTTGTGTGGTAGTTCAGGGGTACTCGTGCATGTATAGCTGCGTTTACACCACAGGAACCTTCCCCAGGGAATAGGAACCTTTGGAAGAACTGCAGGGAACAGGATCTAGCTAGTAAACTGTACATGTACATGATCATGTGAATTATGTAAATAGATTGTGATGGATATTCATAGTTTAGAGTCATAATGTAAATCGGGGGTTTAATTGATCATTACTACACTCTTGTCTTATTGTATTTATTTTACTGTCTTTATTGTACCTTATTTGTATTTTGCTCTATTATATTCCACTGGTCGTTTACATGTCTGTAACAAAAAGAATTTCCCCCTGGGGATGAATAAAAGTAATTCTGATTCTAATTCATAAATTAAGTTCCAGGGACAAGGGTTGGCTAAATCGATCGTACAAAACGATAACAACTAAGGGAACCGACGTCCCGTTTACTGCATCTCCGCCAGCCCAACACCCAAAACTTCCTCCCCAAGTCCCCATTCACGCCATATCCTCCTCATTTCCCTCTCTATCCCCAATATCCAATTAATTAAAACATATGTGTATGAGTGTCATTGTAGTGAGACACAACGTTTATTTTTTTTCAACGTGTTTGTCAGTTGAAACGGACCGACACACTGAACTGCAGGCTGCACTGTTTACTACTGTGAACAACAGCAGCCCTCAACCAATGCCTCCTGCTGAAGCACCCAAATGCTGTATTTTGCACATTTATATTTCAGCAGATAAATAAATAGTTGCAAAACTAAGTGTGTGTTTAGCGGTGTTTCTTGTATCTTAAAACAAGTTTACTACTATATATGTAAAAAGACACTTAATGCTTATGCTGGTGTTACCATATCGTAATATTTACAACACGCTGAGGAAGTCTGCCTTGTTGTGTGGGGATTCCCAGAACTGTGTTGACAGTGTCATTTTTCCCACTCATGTGGGTGGTTTGAAGGAAATTATCCTGGCCTCTCTTGATTCTGTGTATATTTGCATGTACTGTTCATAAATCATGTATTTATGTTTATGTGCCTGATTGTGTGCGCAATCAGCGTAACTTTCTCAGCTCGTAGTGTGTGTTATCTTTAACACCACACGGCACATCTTGGAAAATGACTCAAAAGTACACTCTCTCACGAAGTTTTGAACTGAATCATATGTGTATGAGTGTGTGTATTTCACTAGCCATCCCTTTACAGTATTTTGTTCGCGCTCCGATTACGATGGCCCGATGCCTCATACTCGCTGTCGTCACAGCAGCGAAACTCGACCCCCACACTCTTGGTGTTTGTTTCATGTTTATTTTCACAGGAGACTCGCATCCTCCCCTCCATCCTTCCACCTCCTTCCGTCTTCTATTGTCTACAGCCATATGCTTCAGACAAGAGATGGTGAGATGGGGATCAAGATATAAAAAATAAACGTGTATTTTTGCTAGTGTGCATACATATGTACCATATGTGTCTAGATGTAGTTACTTTGTGCTACAGATATATACAGTGTCTGTATCTACAGTATGTTTCTATGTAATGCAGTGGGTGTATGTGTAGACTAGCATTTAGAGAAAAATATTATTGACGTAACTGAGCTTTGTAATTCTGTCAAACGTAGTCTAGTGACTTTTTGATCGTCATGGTTTGTGGCAAATGACAATGAAGGTGTTTTTAAGTTTTTAAAGGTAAATTTTCACCTTTGCTAACCATAGAGATTGACGGGAAAAATGGAGACAGAGAGAGTGACACATACAGTACAGTACAGCACAGTACACATCACATTAGATTACGAGCCTGTCGAAAGACCCCAAAACTTTATGTCATGTATCTGTGGAGGGTGGTTGCTTGTACCAATGTGCTCAAACACCTGGCAGCTGCCCACCTCAGTGGCCAGACAGTGCATTTCACTGTCTGCCTCTACTGGCCAGTGAGTAGCTCCATTGTAACAAGTGCACTGCTTTAGGGCAGTGGTTCGCAAAGTTGGGGTTAGGAACAACCAAGGGGTTGCAAGATAAATCTTGGGGGTCGGGAGATCATAAAAAAGATAGAAAAGAAGAAGAAACATAGTTATGCTACACACATTTGTATTTATTTTTTCGGACTTTGCTAATACTGTAAGAATACTGGGTATTTTTAATTCTTCAGGCCGTCAATCAGTTATTCAAATGAAATTTTTCTAAATTAATTAAGAAAAAAAAAAATCACTCTTTGGTGAAACTTACAGTATGTACATACAGTATGCAACCTGTGGTGAGTTGTTGCAAGTAGTCACTGATTCATTTCAAGATTGGAAACCCTTGTATCGAGGGCAACCAGGTCATCTTGACAGTATTACCATCTTCTATTCCCTTTCCTTGCTCATATTTTTGCAAGCTTGGAGTCACATACCTTTATTAAAAAACCTTTAAACCAACACAATATTCTCAATAGAAATGTCCTAAAAAACACAGTTGTTGCCAATTAATGATTAATATCACAGTAAATGTTTAGTAGTAAGGAAGCTTATCATTCATACTGACTGGTTTAGAGTCATCTGCATTTACCTTATCCTGTATGTAGAGTTTGTTTCCCTTCATAAAGTGTATACTTTAGGAGGCTAAGTAAAAAAATTTAAAAAAACACCACATTTTACACATTTACATTTAGCAGACACTTTTATCTAAAGCTACTACACACGGTGCTTTGGGTGAAGAATGTGTTACCCTGACTGTATCAGCGACATGCTTTACATATTTAAAGCTAGGTTAGGTAAGTTTGAGAAACTAGCAAGAAACTGCGAGATTCTGCAGGTATACAAACGTCCCGTGAACCCACGCTTTGATGGTGTGGAAGTTGATGTGTCTTTCTCATAACTACAAAAAATCACAAATGTTAGCTACAATGTAGGTGTACACTATGTAGGTAGCTACGTTGGATAGCGATATGTACTTAATGAAAGTAACGAATTATCATCAAAATGGAAAAAAAAGCCAGATTACCTGTCCAGAAAATAAAGCAACCATGGTTTCACTTTTCAGCCCCTTGAGGTCCCTCAGTTGTCGCCATTGTTGAAAAGCCTGATATTGACTCTGGTCTGACATCTTGCTTCATCCGAAATCTTTTTGGTCGTCGCCTTTTGAAATTCTGCCTTCCTAATTTTTGCCTAGTGCTGACTGCAGATGCAGGTACAGGTGGTCCAGGGAATTTTGAACGATGAGACTAGCTTGGTAGCTTATGGTGCTTACGGTGCCCAACGTTGTCACCTAGGAGACTGCCGGCTGTGTGCGCACACGTAGGCGGTTCATGTAGCAGCAGGGCAGGTAGCCATGATAACAAGGTAGTTTGGCTGGGTTTACTGCAGGCCTGTGATTACTACAGCCACTCAAGTTCTTTTTCTGTTTTTAAGGAACATTATAGTTTTTTATTTGGTATATAAAGACCGTTTCAACAAATATGACGGAAAATGTTTTAATGTGCGAAAGGCCTCGCAAATGTGTGTATCTGCTGCGCGGGTTCTGATCTTGCAGGGATGACTGTGTGCATATGCTTGTCTGTGCGCATGCATGTAGGTGTGAGTACACAGATGACAGCTGACTGCTGAGTGTAATGAATTAAGTGCTGAATGTACCCCCCTAATGGTGGTGCTGTGGGGAAATATAGTCCACAAACACACCCGTCTCACCCAACATCTACAAATAACACAAACTCATACACACATTTCCCTTTTATCTAGGCCCTGTCTTCCCACCTCTCCCCCACCAGACATTCCTCTTCTCCCCAGCGAGAGAGCCATTAGTCAGCTTGCTCTGTCTACCCACTCCCCAGGCTCTCGCTTGGCCCCCGCACACTTAGCACCACCCCACTCCAGACCCTGCTCTCTATGCCACCATAAGGCCTGGTTGTGGGAGGCCCACAAATCGGACTCTTTTACCCCAAAACAGAAGGCCTTTGATGGGGATTGGTCAGGGGAATGAAGCCCCGATCAGAGTAAGAGACCCAGCCCCTCTCGGCTTTCACAGGAGGGACTTCCAGAAAACTCCCAGGACACGAGGAAGATGCGGAAAATAGGTTTGTGTGTTGTCCAAATATGTGACCTTGTATCATCTCTCTTTCGATTAATACTTGGCCCAGTTTATACAGATGTTTCTAACAGATCAAGAAAATTTGGCAGAAAGGAAATTGTGGTTTCTTAGACATTTACACACACTCAAGTGTTTTTTTTTTATTCCTCAATGGCTACCTCCCACTGCAAATCTCTTTTTCTTCCCTGCTCTTACTATGTTCATTGAAGACTAAAACTCTTTCATATTTGAGTATGAAGTATAGAATACAGAGGGCATTGTTTCCATTGTACGAGTGTGAGTAGGTGTGTGTGTGTGTGTGTGTGTGTGTGTGTGTGTGTGTGTGTGTGTGTGTGTGTGTGTGTGTGTGTGTGTGTGTGTGTGTGTGTGTGTGTGTGTGTGTGTGTGTGTGTGTGTGTGTG
>CM022471.1:8060074-8086303 GCA_011952105.1 Coreoperca whiteheadi
TGTGTGTGTGTGTGTGTGTGTGTGTGTGTGTGTGTGTGTGTGTGTGTGTGTGTGTGTGTGTGCGTGCGTGCGTGCGTGCGTGCGTGCGTGCGTCAGCTTTCTTGTAGAGTTGTTGGAACATGACAGTCCTGGCAGATCCTCCTGTTCTTGTTGGATGAACTCTCTGTGACTCTTCTGAGTATGTCACTACTCAAGTAACAGACACACACACACACACACACACACCTTAACACACATTTGATTCTCACCTGACTAAAAACAGGTTAACAACCAGGAAGTATTTCAGTAGCGTAACAGAAAACCACACAAGTAAGGAAGTGAGACAGTGTGTCTATGTGTGGACAATGTGTTTGTTTTTTTCACACATTCAGGTTTGTATGTCTATGTCTGAATGTGAAGATGAGGGAAGCATTGTAGGCCACTGAAATTGACAGATGTAGTCACACCAGTTTGTCTCTCTAATTAACTGATGAGAATTGCACACATGTTACTGATGGTGTGTCAGGTAAAGTGACAAAGGAAGATTTGTGTGTGAGTGTAAGTATGTTAATTGTGCCAACAAATTGCACATCTAGTACATACACAGTTCTCAATCTTCTATGGTTACAATTTACTGTCAGTACGTGTGGGGATATCGTTGTACTGTATGTATTATTTATTGTTTTGTTACATTTTTAAAACAAGAGAGCGGCGCCGATGGATGACACAAGTCTCTCCTGGATCTGTTTTTAGACTTTAGTAGACCCATCTTGTCTAGAGTTTCTAGAACTATCTAGAGGTACACAATTGAGCATATGGGCCTACACGTGCAAGTTAAATTTATCGTCTTTCCCATTTTGCCACCATGTGCTCAGCTGTTCACACATCTAATCTCTGCTGGCTTAAACCACTTCATCATGCTAAATCCACCACTTTAACTCACACGCACACACGTGCAGTTTGCCGTGACAGTTTCACTCACACCCAAAGGTTGATCAACAGCACACACACACACACACACACACACACACACACACACACACACACACACACATTCACAGAAACAGATAGGCTGACCTGCCCTGCAGTGTTTGAGGGCAGCTTATTATTAAAGAGCTTTTTCTACATTCCAGATATGTCACCTAAAACCTGCTGTTTACCATTTAGTGCTGTGGGAGCTGTCCATCCAACCACTCACTGTGCGTGTATGTTAACTGTCGATTGGCCCATCTAATCTCGCTCTTAAGGCTTTGAGTGAACATGTCAAGACCTTACTCAGTTGTGTATACGTGTGTGTATTTCTATGTATGTGCGTGACAGGTTGTCATGTTATTCAGGTGCATCGGCTAAGCTTAGTGTTGACATTATCAGCAGGAGAAACACGGTTTTGAGGAAAAGGGAAAATGGGTATAAGAAACAAACACCTGCCATATTTTAATTTATTTTTAATGTGTCTGCTAATCTAATCATTGGTGTTTTCAAGTGGTTATGTCAGCAACTATTTCCTGCATGGGTATACTGATGTTAGATTGTAAATTACTGTATTTTGTCAGCTTTTCTGTGTTACATTACTTGTGTTGTTGATTGACAAGACACTGACATCACTAATGTGATGTGTACTGTGCTGTACTGTACTGTATGTGTCACTCTCTCTGTCTCCATTTTTCCCGTCAAACACTAAACAGATTTTTTTCCTCAAACTTTCTCGTCTTACAGATTTTCCCGTTGTCCTTTTCAGTTCTCAAAACATTTTGCTCACCAACTCCATTCCAGATATTCTACAGACACTGACTCCACTAGACAAACAGATCTACTATGGCCAAAGAACACTGGCTTGACAGGTTTTGAGCAAGTCAAATTTAACCGAGTTATCCAAAACACTTATTTGGAAGCACAAAGGAAACTGAAAGTAAAAAGTAATTTCTCTCAGTTTCTACTGCAATGCAATAACTTTAGTCCAAAGCATTGTAGATCTGCTTCCTGGGTCAACTTTAAGCTGCTGCATGAAGGATGAATGTTCAGATTATTATGAGGTCTTTTTAGTTTAATGTCTGCTTTTTCCAAATCTGAATCTGAATTCACCGATGGCGATCTAAATTTAATTAGCACAGTTTGCACATGTTAATATAGTAAGCAGGTGAGTTACTTCAACTAGAACCAGGACATAGCTCTGCAATGCAACGGACCAATACAGGAACTTAATAATGGAACAATAGGTTAATTTATATTATTTGTGAATTTGACTTGCCTGCTAAAAGGCAAGCAGACAGACGGAAGTGACTGTCAATAGGATGCAGGTGTCACAGAAGTAAGGAAATATAAGGTTTCATAGCCAAATTCACATCCCTGCCATGACCTTTTATTTCAGTTTTGACCTTTGAACCTGGCCTTGAGGAAGTGAGTCGCACCTGTTCGGGAGTAGAGAAATGCCCTAAATCTCCTGACATTTGTAATCCAAAGTGCGCTCACCTGCACTCTCTTCACTGTCACTTGCTAGTTTAATTCTACTGCATCTGGCTGCCTATACCTGTTAATGTCTGTCTGCCTGCAGGCGTGTCTCTCTTTCCACATAAGAATCAACACAACTCAGTGCACAGTGAAACACTGTTACACAAACGCAGAAACAGAAAGACAGAAGTGATACATAACGAAAAGCATCTGCCTACAGGTTAGCGTCATGTTGCAAAGCCCCTAATCCTGTTGCACCTTTATGTGTTGGCTGTAAATCAGTCAATGTTTATTGTTTTGATTTATTGGAGTCCAAGGGGCAAATGGAAGGTGTGTGGGAAAGGAAACTAGTCAATCCTTTGTCCCTAACCTCAAATTAACTCTATTAGAATAGAGTTTGCTGTGGTACTTAAATATTTAATAACAGTGTGACAGGGTGGAAATTGCTGTGTATGGGTTGAATCTAGAACCACTAACTGTGGTTCACAAAAAGTGTGTCTTTGTAACATTTCCCCAGTTTTTGTATTTGTGTTCTTTTTCCTGTATTAAATATTTCTGAATGATGTGGTGTGTGAACACATTACAGAATTTAGGTGTTATGGGCAACACACAACCGGAGACATGTAGTGCATGTCAAAATAACAGTGCCTATTGTCTTATACTGTATCTAAGCCGACACAGCAGCGGCATGTTGGCGTTGATGTGCGTCAACACATCAAGATATACCACTGTCCTATTTACCAGCATAAATGTGAGTCAATGCTCCAGAAAAGCTCCAGTTTAATCACTTCGTGTCTACTGAATCTTGTCTACTTCTTCTCTCTGACGTGGACGTTGTATGTTTTTCTCTGTGTGTTTATTTATCGGTGTAGAATGTCTTGAGACTCAATACTGTGCATTATACACCTTTTATGAGCAATTCCTTCTCACGCCCATGTGTGTGTGTCTTTGCCGAGCAGTTATAGGTGAACAGGGGTGAAAAGTTCATAGTGTGAGCTTAGAGGTGAAAGACAGCAAAAGGTTGAGAGACAGAGGCCCACAGTGGAAGTTGATGTTCCTGTGTCCCAGGGCTGTGTGTGTGTAGGCGTGCATGCCCAGGGCAGAGTATTAGTAACAGGATATGGCTGCAGTAGAAAGCTGGAAACTTGTACCTCCTTGTCTAGAGGGCAAGTGAGTCGGTGTGTGTCGTTTTTCTCATATATACCTGATCACAATGATAACATCCACCCTGTTCGTGTGTGTGTGTGTGAGATGTCTCAACTTTCTGTAAAGTCCCCATGATATAGCTCATTGCTCACAGGCAGGGCGAGACAGGGATTGAACTCTTATTCAACAAAAACATCATACAGTGGACAACAAAGACCTCTAGACCTTATATTAAATGGTTAATTTGAATGTCATAAGCATTCATTTATTTTTTTGAGCAGTATATATCTTAAGCATGTAATAATACCTCATTTTAAAAATTCCAAAAGAAATTTTCAGTCTCAAAATGGGAAACCAATATAACTTGGTTGGTCCTATGGCTACACGCATGTACTTTAAGGGAAATATGGACGCAGAGTAACAAAATGGAAAGGTGGCACTGCGAAACATGAGGGCTATACTGGTTTTTATCTATATTATGGCGCTATCAATAATTTCCCTAGTTTGAGTTATAGGAATAATATTTAGGTGTTATAATATTGCTTCCATCTGCTTGCATTTTTGGGATATACCCAAAGCACATATTTTAGGTGTTTCTGAAACACATAACCCTGTAACTTTTAAGATGTCACTGAAATCATTATGGTGTAATTGCAAATATGAATCATTTCATACCTAAAGTCCAAGAGGTTACATTTTTAACAGGTGCAATCATATTTTTTGGGCTTGTTTGCCTTCATGTCAAAGTTGACAGTAAAGGCAGAGAAGGAAACATGGGGCGAGAGCATGGGAGGTGACATTCCACAAAGGTTCCCAGCCAGAATCACACTGGTGACATTGAGATTGACATGGTATGCGCCTGAGACTACAAGGCCATCGGGGCACAAAATAACCGTTGCTGTAGCAGCAGTGCTCACTAGCGTGCCTGTGAAGTCACTTCCAAAGCAGTGCGACAACATTTACTGAGGTCAAGTAATGGAACAATGTTCCGTATTTGTGGTTTACAAACAGGTCAGTGATATTCCAGCTTGAGGGATTGACAGGAAGAGTGTAACCTGAGAAGTCATTAATATTGTTTAGCATCAACGATTGTAATTAATGTCATGAATCATGCTGCTGTCATGGTGCGAAAGAATGAAGTTAGAGCGTGAGACAACATGGCAAAGTGTGTGTGTGTGTATGTGTACACTAGATATGTGTATTTTTGTATGTGAAAAATGATTGTTTTTGCATCAATGTGGGTCTGGGCTGTTGTTTTTTTCTCATCAGAGAATTGTCATCAATATCAAAGACACTATGTTTGCTGCTTTCCTCCTCCAACCTCCAAAACAAAAATACTCCAGCCCTCCCACTCACCCATCTCCTCCCTCCCTCCCCATGCCACAGCCGTCACTTCCCCCTTTTCTCCCCTGTGTTTTTAGGGAGTTTTAGGTTCTGCCTGTTTTTTTTTCTGCCTTCCTGAAAAGGTAAGACGATCCAGCCTCAGTTTTTTTTCTCAGAACAATGCTGGGGGACAGTTGGAGCTGGCGCAGGAGAAGGGAGAAGGACAGAGTGAGACATAGAGAAACAAATGGAGAAAGAAAGGTGTGAAATGTTAAAACTAATGGTGTGATGTTTCATGGAACAACCACCTCGACTGTAGATATACAGTAAATATATATATATGTATATACACGCTTCACTCAGAGCTACACAAGACCTCCAGAAACTTTTCCCAATTTGATATCTGCTACTTTCATTTTTGGGCTCGTCTTGGCCTCGTTTTAGCCTTGTTCTCATTTACTTCTGTGCATTCCTCACTTGTTCCATCGTCAGTTTCTTGTTCCTTTCTTTCTGTTTTTATGTTTTATTCTTGATTTTAATCTGCTCTTAGTCATTTCCTTGTTCCCTGTAATCACTTTGATCAGCTTGCCTTTATTTCCTTTGCTCCTCGTTATTCTTAATCCACCTTTCACGTCTTTCTTTACTAATCCCCTGCTAACTGAGTCTTCCTCTTCTCTATTTACCTTTTTTCCTTTTACACTTCAATACATTCAATATTTTTTGCTAATAGATGTTATCATAGCTGGGTTATGCATTCATGTAATGCATCCATGTCCAGTATAATGCATATATATTCAAAAAACATGTTAATCGTCCTCTCAATTTCAGTTGGCCTTGATATGGGATCTTATATTTAATAGCAGTGTGTATTAAAACATCTTGTCTTAGTCAGTTGACCGTGAACCCCATCGCCTGTACAGGTTATGTTATGATGAATAATATGAATTATATTTAATTCATAATGTAATTCTACTGTACTATAATAATACTGGGGCTAACTGGCTCTACCTGCAATACAACAACAATGCTCCTCCTTCCTCATGGATCATCATCTGCAGAGGCCTGGAACATGTAGCTTCAGCCTGAGATACAGTTGAATAATTACACTAGGTGACTACAGCTGATAAAATCTGCTAGTGACAGGCATTTTTACCTGACAAAACAATGGTTGGCAAGTAATCAGAATCCTGCTTTTGTTTACTTATGTGAGGATTTGAAGACCCATTGTTTCAAAGATTTCTAAGAATCTTGAGTGGTAAACCATTACAGAATCATTAACGAGGTGTCCAATTGCTTTAAAGTCTGTCTTCATTCATATCAACGCTTACATGTGCAGTCAATGCATGGGTATCTATATATCCGTCCTTAAAGCTCAGTGTAATCTCACTTCATAGCCATTTCCCTGCATACATATCCAGATGCTGTTCAGCAGCCATGATTTCATCTCAGTCACTCTTTGCGGTGTCACAAGAGCTCTTTTTAAACTCCCAGTCACCATCAGACATACTGCATTTTATAGAGGGCTCAACTCAAATCCCTTTCATGGGTTAGAAATGCCTTGCAATCTCCTTTCATGTGGCAAGAGTAGAGACTGAGAAGGAAGAGAAGGACCTTAAGGTAGATGGGGAGGTGTTGAGTCAATCGTAGAGAGAACGGGGGGAAATCACATGCTCTGTATTTGGAGTCTTCTGTCCGTGGGACAGTCTGACTACCAGCCTTATGTGAGAAATGCTCTGTCTGCAGCCAGCCTGCTCATCTGTATTTCTGTTGATCATACTAAATCATAGATAAATGTAAGGAGAAGTTTTGTTTGCGTGGATGTCGACATGTGGAGCACTTTCACCTTCCCTCCACTGAAATGTAATCTGATTTTTAGGGTCCATGGTTGAGAAAAAACATACCGCTGGTATACTGTACGTCCCATTCGTTCTCCTTGAGTGTCTTAGTTTCTGCCTTGCCTAATTATCCGGCCTTTATTTCTTCCACTCAAACTGTTCTTTTCACACTCTTCTGGTTAAAATGTCATCCTGCCTTGATGGTCTATCGATCATCCCCATTCCTCCTCTTTCTCCCTCCCTGTCGCTGCCCCGCTACCTGATATGGGTGTCAGGTCATTGACGGTTGTGTCAGAAAGAGTCATGAGTCATGCTTCTATTCTGAAGGCTTGCCTTATAAACCGACTGCCATATTTGGTTACTGAGCAAACAAACTTTGGGCCAGCAGAAAATCCATTAGCTATATCGATAAACACCGAAGCTTGCGTGAATGCATGTACGAGCACACAATGAAATGCAGACGGAGACAGACACGTTCTTAAACACATAAATGCCAACAAGCACAAAGCGAGCAGCAGACACTTAACAGCCATGTAAAAAACACACTCATTAAAAGATAAAACAAGCAAACATGCACATGAATCCATTAGCTCTGTCAATAAATGTTAATCGGATTGCAAAGAAAGTATTCTTTCTTGAATTCCTTACCCCAGGACCATAATGAATATCGTGTGTTCTTCTGTGTGTAGCCATTTTTCCTAACTAAGTTAAGTATGCCAACAGAGCAGGGATATGCTTAAACACACAAACAGACTTGACCCTAACAGTGAATGAAGTAAGCATGATAGTGTTTGACAATTATGAAAGCGAGAGAGAGGAAAATAGTATCAAAACATGAGGGGTTAGGAAAGAGAGAACGTGAGGACAAAGGGTGTGGTTATGATGAGGGTTTGCCTTTGCCTTTGTACTACTGCACATGTGGAAAAAAGATTTATGAAGCCTTTTATTTCTCCAGATGGAGCTGTGTGAGGTCTGATAAGTGCCTCAAATGATGTCACTTGAGTCAGCGTCAGTTGAGGCTGAAAATAAAAAATCAGGGGGAGTAGAGTAGGGCGGGATATCGGTACTCAATACCTTTTAAGGTAGCGACCAAAATAACCCAGGACCAAGTAGTATCGAATTGTCTCCAGTCAAACGATACCTGCACCGATCCTTTTTGTACCCAGATCTAGAAATAAAATGACCACAAGTGTTCTTCGATTTAATGCGACATGTGATTGGCCCACTGCAGCTACATACTGTCTGTGGTGGTGAAGTTGAGCGCGGTGTATTTGACGTTGGTGTTCAGCCTGCTGGTCCTCTCGTGGACACTTCGGGTCCCAGGGCTAGGCAGCGGAGAGGCCGGGTGTCTGCAGGGCAAGCTGCCGCCAGGCTGCCCCTCCACACACGCCGAGCACTGCCACACCATGTTCTCTGCTGCGACCTGGGCTCTGGAGGAGAAGTGACCGCGAGAGGAGCAGCCGGCCGGGCTTTAGGGACTGCGGCAGCGGAAGAGATCGGTGTGTTTACCAGGGAAACTTCAGTTCACGATCCGCTGTATCAGCATCACTGCTGACTTTGTGTTTGTGGTGTTTTTTGAAGTTGTTTTGTAAAATAGCCACTACCAGAGCCACAAATAGCCTACTCCTACCTCAGTCCCGTGAGCACAAATTAAAGAACACTTTTAAAATGTATTTGTGTAAAAACCATTTGGATGAGAAGGAGTGGTGGCATTTTATGCAAGTGAATGCTTCAATTCACATATGGGTATCAAATGAAGTACTCTATCGGTATCCGTATCACTTTAAAGGTACTAGTATTATAATTTTTTTAAACAATACCCAGCCCTAGTGTGGAGCTAGAAAGAAGTGAGCTTACCAGACCAGTCTGTAGTTAGGCTACAGGGTCCTGAGGCTATACTAGCCACTACTAGCATAACACACCCAAATCTCAGACCAAACTATCAGTAGTCGAATTGTGCTGTGGGTAAAGTAGGTGTAGAAGTTAGTATAGATGAGCAATGCAGTGGATAATTGGTGGAGAACTCTGAAACTTTGAAAGGTGTTTGCGAGTAGTCAAGTGCCTGCTTCTGTGACTTGGTATCTGCCATAGTGCAACAACAAATGCACATTCAGGAGCGGAGAGGAGTAATACGATTGATAAACCAATTAAATTGAGTTATCGTGAAGCAAATAGGTCTATTGTACATAAGAGTGTGTGCATAGAGACAACAATTATTTTATTTTGAAAAAAATGTCTGTCAGATGAATATTTCAAGGAAGTAATGTTCTTCTCAAAATCACTGGTAAAAGTATATGATATTTAATATATTTTCGATGTCAGATATGCAGTATCATTCTCTCAGTCTGAATGATGTATAGATGAAAGATGAATCGTTTTTTTACTATATTAAATGATAACCATCTTTGGAGATTCTACCATAACTGTAAGTGAACTGAATGTTGACATTTTTCAGACATAGGACACACCTGTCTACTATTTGGTGCGCACTTAAGTGCTCGAGACTGCAAGTGCGAGGTTCGAGATAGACCCTGTTTCAACCCTGCCTTTGTGTGGCTAACATGACAAAGAAGAAGGTATATATGAGCACAAAATTGTTTATATCATGCCGACGACATGGTCAACCAATCAAGAAAAACAACCTAGAGGCGGACTTTCAGTGCTTAGCTGGAAACATATACAATATTCATTCACAATAGTGAACGCGACTTTACTGTTTTTGAGGATTTCGCCAGCAGTCACATCAGGAAAAATTGGAAGTAGTCCTGTGAAATGTCCTAACAACATGAAGCATTATGGGACCTTTCCAGAGCCACCCAAATAAAACTGGAACGTCCTCTCTCTCTCTCTCTCTCTCTCTCTCTCTCTCTCTTTCTCTCTCTGCCACCAGCAGTTGCAATCACTGCGAGTTAGCACCTCGTCATAAGCATTCTTTAGGACATATTAGCACAGGCTTCTCTGACCTATCCAGTTTCAATCCACACACACACACGGGCGTACACACATGCATACACTGCAACCCAATACGATCCCACTCCCACCCTAACACAATTTTTACAGAAGGCCTCTCAACAACAAGTGCTTGGTATAAAAATATCCTTTGTGTCATTAAGGACATGCAATCTGACTGGTTGAGAGCATGGACATATGACAGGTTTCAGCCAATAGAGAAAATGGAGGACAATGAGGATTAAGTTACCTGCATCGTTGCTGCCATGTGCGCTTGTGTGTGTGGTATTTATATCAGCAGGGAAAGTGTCAGTGCTAGGAGATCAAGACTTTGGGTAAACACATGTGCCTGCCGGATCACTGGAACGCCTTGTTAAACGTGTGGTCAGTAGCGCATGGGTGTGAATTGACACGCAGATACACACACACATAAACACAGTCACGATTCAAATGCTTCATTTGGGATGAACAGAATTGAATTTCTGTAGTTAACCGACCCCACACTCCTCTCTCTGTCTCTCATCCATTCCAGCCAGCTGCCGGTCCGCCTGGAGCAGAAATCAAGACTACCATATTGCACAATTTATGTCAATCCAAATGGAGCAGAAAGGGAAATCAAAGACTTGAGTAGGCGATAAAGTGCATATTTGCCCGGTGCTGTAATACGGTCTGTTACCCTGTGAAACGCTCACTGAGTGATGTGAAGTCATGCAGGTTGTCCACTGGGAATCAGCTCTTTCGACTTCATTTGCTGGGTGGATTCATGGTGGCTCAAAAAGAGCATAACCACATGTCATTTATTGGCGCCGTCATGTGTTTCATATCCTTGATTGGTTGTCATCCTCTTTTGTCTAATTCGTTCCTTGACTCTTCATTGTGTAGTATAAAAACAGCCGACTAATGTGTGCTCACATTTCCCAGTTAGACTCACAGGGGACAATTCAGCATTTTTTTCAGTGTCAGAACGCTCACAGATTATCATTACTCATCATGCGGCATCAGAATTGAGAACAGCAGGTGTACAATGTGTTTAACCTGGTTAGTTGGTGCTGACACTTTATCTGAGAGTTACACAACACTGGATTGACACAGTGGACGTGTGGCAACACAGACAGATAGTTATTGTTATTTAGAGCTCCTCAGAATGGCTCTGAGTCACTCACAAATGATACACCACCTCCCACTCCACTATAGAACCAGTTAGACCGTAGCTGATTGAAGACACACATGTTGGTTTGGGATCGCGGTTGAGATGGGAAATGAGAAAAAAGTGGTCTAAAGTCTGCAGTGCTGTGGTGACAAAATCTGGAATTTAATTCTAAAATGAGATATCTAAAACCTGAGCAGCCACTGAAATATGTGATGCTGACACTGTTTATATTCAAATTAATTACTGGAACCATTTGTCTAACCTTTTGTTGTTACTGCTTTTTTGTCTTTCTTTGCAGCACAAAAAACATGTAGGAAAAATAGATCTAGCACTAGCATGAGTGAAGCTGTCCTCTCTGACCCCCTCCTAAGCTTTTCTCGTCTCTTCTTTTAATCAGACATTAGCCTCTGCAAAGAAATGTGACTTATTATATTGTGTCACCTATTGGTCTTGAAAATAGCTCAAAACATGGGACCGTCTTAGAACTGTTGTGGTAAAATTTGATTTTAAACCACAGTTGAAAATGGGGCCAGTGACGGAGACAGTCAAAGGATGAGGGAGAGAAAAAGTAAAAACGGACAGAATGGGTGGGAGGATTTAACATGGGGAGACATAGAAACAGACAGACTGAGACAAAGCGTGGGTGGATGATAGTCTCCCTTAGGAGACTCTCCATCCAGAACTCAGACACCGCTCCTTAACTCAGCATGACCATATACCAACTCTCAGACGATGTCCCTGAAGACACACACACACACGCTGACCCTATGGCTACAAGTTCAGAGGTTCGTCTTATGGTCTCCCCTATGCATCCTTTAAAATCTTCAAATGACAATTACGGCGAATTTGATTAACAGAGCGAGCGGCATGGCTATCATGGCTTTTTTCTTTTAATGGTGGGCCAGTGTATCGTGTTTCACTAGCTGTCATTTATACTGCCATGGGAAGGACGGTGGGGTGGGGTGGGGGGGCTTTACTGGCCTAAAGCAGACTTCAAACAAAGCCCAACGGAGAGACAGAGAGAGCCAAGAGAAGGAAAGAAAGAAGGAATAAAAGACAGAAAGAGAACGAGAGGAGGAAAAAAAAAGAAAGAAAAAACAATTGCACAAAATGAATGAGCAGACAGAGACAATTTAACTAGAGATGTGGGAACATTCTCCCAGTCATCTAGAGTTGGGTTTCATTTTGGCAGCTCGATGTGAATAGCCATTACTTTTCCAAGGCCATCACATTGTACAATTGCTACTATGTCAGGAAGATAAAACCCCAATCCGCCCGCGCCTGCGTATGGATACTGTCATGAAATCACTGCGACCATGAAACAGCCAGACAAATAGTCTGGAAATCAGGCTCAGGTTTTTGAACAGGGGATGGAAGAATTTGTAGCTCTGGGGTGAAACGCTAAATGGAGAAACACTCCAGTGAATTTCTCATTCCAGGACGTTAGACGCACATGTATGAAACCGCACACAGACTTGCATGCACCCGCACACACAGAACAAAAATCTACACATATTAGCATGCAAGCGCAAACAGTCAGTAGGACACTTCTGGGATGCGCTCTGCCCTGTTAGCCCTCTCCCTCCTGTTCGTTTTGATTGGGCCCACTTGCTTTTACGAGAGCTCTGGGCAAATCCAACTGCTTTATTGAGACCAGTCCCCCACAAGTTTGTTCTTTCTCTCTTCCACATACATATATAGACCCACAGTGCAAAAACAGCCCTCTTCATTAGATGTCTTGTTCTCCTAATAGAAGTCAAATAAAGTATGGCTTTATGTTACAGCCAGCTGGTTAACATTCAGACAAGGGCCCTTCTATGGCCCCTAAGAAAGAAAGCAAGCAAGCAAGGAAGACAGAAAGAAGGTCTAGTTATTTTCCAGTCACATCAGTGTTTGAGTGGCTGGTGGGCCGTGAGTGTTATCAACCTAAACAAATCACCAAACCGCCGCCCTAATGCAGTCGGAGGGAACATTGGATTTATTTTTCTTTCAGTAATACAAATGGTTTTGTAATAAAATTTCGGCACAGGCTTTTGGGCTTAATGGCTACCTCTTGACAAGTGTAAATGAATGGCCTGTAAGGGAGCGTGACGGAGGGAGAGACAAGGAAAGAGAGAGAGTAGTAGTCGTAGTAGTAGGAGCAGTGAGAAACAGGGTTTGAGATGAAACATGCTGTTCTCACCTCTGACACACACACACACAATAGTCTGCAAGCAATTTCACAGTGCAAGGTATTCCCTTCCTTGTTCAGCGAGGCATTTTCATTAATCTACACAGCTAATGCACTCAGCTCTGTGTGTATGTGTGTGAGTGTGTGTTGAAGTAAGCTTTTTTGTGGTGTGTTGTGGTCTGGCAGAGGTGGTTGATGGAAATGTGCTGAGTCGGAGCCATGAGGAAGTGCAGCTGTTGAACAAAATGGGCATGTGTGTCTACAAGGGTGTATTTGTTGGAGTTCTTTCTTTCTTTCTTTCTGTCTTTCTTTCTTTCTTTCTTGCTTCCCCACAACTCTCTGTGGAAATAAGGAATCACTATACTTTAGTGCTCAGCTTTTACAGGTGCTTCTCTGCGTGAATGTCTGTGTTAAAGTGTGTGAGCGGTTGTGTGTATTGGTAACGTTAAGTGTATCTGTCCCTGGTGAATTTGATGGATATCAAATCCATTCTATTAGGCAGTGTTTACGTGATGTTGGCTCATATTAACTACTTTAAATCCATCCAATTCATTCACTGAGATGGACTAATCCTACTTGGCACAATCAGACCAAATGGAAAACATACATGTATACACCCCCTTATAGTACAGGCAGAAAACTAATCTAACACGTGATAAAAGAATACATTTTGAAAGCATGTTAACATAATCTTCACAGGATAATGTGGCAATGTTTCATATTGCATATTTTCAATTAAAAAAAAAAAGGGTTAAGACTTTTTCAACAAATTAAAGAGAGGCATTTGTATATTTTAATGATCTAGCATAAAAAGTTTTCTTTGATCTGGACTCAACGTTAGAACATTAAGGGGCATATTGTAAGACATAAATGGGTAAGAAGGCGTGTGTGTGTGTGTGCGTGCGTGTGTGCGTGTGTGTGCGTGTGTGTGTGTACACACAGAGAAGTAATCCCCTCTGCTCAGACATGGCTACCAGCATGTACCTCTCAGGTTTTTACGTGCACACGCATGTAAACCCCAGCACATTTAATGGCAGGCTGATTATCAACAAGTCAGTCATTTAGCACGTTCTCAACATCTGCTCTCTGTCCACCCAGAAATCTGCATGCCTCACACAAGCTCCCCCACCACACACACTTTCACATGCAGACACATAAATGTACAGTCTAATACACAGACACACATTTTAATTTCAGGTTGTATCATATTTTGTTGGGGTTTTGTCAAATCTATATTTGATTCAAATATGATTACACAAAGACAGTCAGACATGATAAAGTCTTGTTCCTGCTCCCCCATTCCTCCTCATCTTCATATTGCCCTCCTCTCTCCCTACCTTACCCTTTCCCTTCCTCGCTCTTCTCCCCCCTTCTCTCTGGAACTAATTTTTTCCCCTGTAGCGAGTCTGTTTCAATGACGTCTGAGATGTTCACAAGCTAAACTTGCCTTATAAACACCCGCAGGTCACAACCATTTTAAAATCAACCTTGTAAACACAACTCGATGGGGTGGACAGATGAGAGTGCAGGATAACTTTTCACTGGCTCTGAAATTTCATTTCATCTGTCGAGCAACAGGCGCTTTTAAAATATGGACATGTTACCTGGAAAAATAAATTAACTGTGGCAAAGAAAATGGCACCTCAATAATTCCTCATTATGAGATTTGTAAATAGGGCGGCAGACACACATCACACACACACACACACGCACGGACGCACATTCACAAACAAATACACACGTCAGCTGCAGCAAAGTGAGCATGCCCCGTGATTCTGGAGAAACACAAATACACACAGATCTAAATGGCTAATGTCAATGTCAGCATGAACAGTGTGCAGAAAAATCAGTAACATGCACACAAACACACACAGAGGAAAAATAGACTCCTTGCTGTCATGTATTTTAATGTCCAGCCAAGAGACACATAGCTTGAAACTGAGGCTGACATTTCCAGTATGTTATGAAGAGAGAGAGCAAAATAAACATAATAAATTGAGGGATTGACATCATGTGTCTGCTCTGGAGCGCCAGTGTGAAAAAGAAAGAAAAAAAAACAGCGGAGAGAAACAGAACAGCAGAGAAGGAAAAATGTTTATTTTTACTTTTAGACTTTTAACTGCAAGATGTAACCAACGTTCCCATACCAACAATGATTGATTTATGGTTTTCTACTTTATATCTTTCACAAATGTGTGATGAGCTCTTAGTGTTGTTACTTGCTTGGACGCTGTCAGTCATCCAGTGCCACAGGAGGCGCTCTAGACAAGTTTAGGTGTGTAAGTCAGCTCACTACTCCAAAAACCAGACGTGTGCACTAAAATTAGAACCAGAAAAGATAGCTTTCTTACCCCCTAACTTTAACTATGAATGGAGTGTGTGTGTGTGTGTGTGTGTGTGTGTGTGTGTGTGTGTATATATGAGTAAAATACATTTTATTTTCTCTGCCTCCTACATCTTAATTGATCCTCCATTACATCTTTATGGACACTCTGCTTTCTGTCTTCACTCTGTCTTCACTTTTATGGATGCCCTTTAAAAATCAAAGTGTGTGTTCACATGTGTGTACATGTGTGTGTCTGTGTATTTTTGTCTTGATGCAGAGCCAGGTTTTGCTGTAGATGTGATCGAAGTGGTTCAGGCACCACCTCTCACCTTTTTACCACTGGAAAACTGGAAGGAATGTGTTAGTGTGTGAGATAGACAAAACAAGAGGAGAGAGGAGCGAGTAGACAAAGAGGGGAAAACAAGGAAAGCGTTGAAAGATTCATAACAGCCAACCGAAGCCCTGAATGTTTATTTTCCCTAATTATGCATATGAGCTGTAACAGGATACGCTGTGCTGTGGGAATGCCACAAATGTAATTATGGTGTAACTCCAATCCTAATTAGCCCATAAACACACACACACACACACACTCTCACAGAGACACATAGACACACACCTTTGTACACATGCAGTAAAAACTGTGTCTCTATTACAAACTGCTAAAAAGCTATTAGTATAGCTCTTACTATTGCGCACACACAAACACACACTCTGAGCTGACTCATTTACAGTTTACGGCTTAAACGCTGGCTGTGGTATTTGGTGTTGTCGTTAATGTGAGACTGTAAAGCTTGCGGCTGCTGTTTAGGTACGTTAAGAAGACTGGGAGCTCCTATAAGCTACGTTATGTGGACATCTGATACATAAGTGTCTAGACGATCTTGTACAGATTTTTTTTTCTTTGAGAGTCCTCAAATACTGGCCAAATGTATGGGAAGCCAAAACATATTATTATTTTTATTATTATTTTATTTTAAGTTTACATGCTTCTAGTGAGCTATTTAGCCAAGTCATGCTTTAATTTTATGGTAATATATTAACCATCAGGACAGTAAAACTTTAAAAACTGATTTATGTAACTGTCCTCCAGCTCATATTTCCCCATGTAATTAAATTTTTTGTTCATCACACATGGAGTATCACCTCCAATTTAGGCAATAATGCAGAATACTGCCTCATAGCCAATGCTCATGAATTTTTCTTTTAGAATTTCAAAATGGAAAATGACCAAACATCAGATCTGTGTCAAATGTATTCAGTGGCATTTTGTGCCTACACACACACACACACACGCACACACTGTGTGAGACGTGCTCCACTTGAGAATTTCAATCTTTGGTATGTCACAGTATCCTCACTTCTCCTCTTCCAGACATGAGTCCAGTGTAAACCAGGCATGACAGACATTCTATACTCTGGTGCAGGGTTGCTGACTTGGCCTGAGCTACATTCTCATGTTCAAATCACTGCTGAACCATACCCAAACCTAACTAGGCCTTGATTTCCAACAACATAAACTATATTTCTGTTGTTACATATTATGAACGGCCAACATAATTTCAGTTGTTTCATCGGGAGAAACTTGGGAGTGTGGATGCTGTAAATTACTTGACAATGTTTTATGTTTAAATATGGCACTGCGTAGGGTCTTTAAGTAATTTGATTTCAAAACATGAACCCTCTGGAAACTCCCCAAACCGTGGTTCTGCAAGATTGATTGACTGTTGAATTATACTTTGTTTTGTGTTTGGAAAGCAACATAATGTGATATAAATGCCTTGTTGCACATGCTTATCCCAGCAAATTTCCTGTGTTTTAAGTATGCGCATTTGTTTGTGCTTTTAAATCAAGATAGACTCAAATTTCAGGACATAATCCACTGTAAACTTTAATTAAATGTTTACAAGAGGTGGTGGATTCACTTCAGGTGAAAGCATTTTTTTTTAACAAATCTAATTAATTTGAGTGGATTATCTTCATCAGTTGTTATCCTATCTTAAGACCCAACGCATGTAAAGAAATATAGCACCATAAGGTTTGCAGAAAGCCAGATTGGGTTAGATTAGAGGCAAGTCATTCAGAAAGGGGCGCAAGGTGTGTAATTCTAGCCAACCCCCGGCTCTCAGCTTCAATTTAACTGAAAACGCTGCAAGCAAAAGACCCTCCGTGCACAACCCGAACTCTGTAAGGGAATAACTCAAGCGAAACACCTTATGCCTCTTTCAAACAAATTTGCCCGAATCAAAGTGGCACTTATGAATAATTATACCGGCTGTTTATAGGTTGGAATAAGAAGGAAAACAACAATTAACAGTGAAGGTTTTCTCTTTTTTTCAACCCTCAACCTCCTCCTTGCAGGCAGTTCTGTCGGCATGTGTGCCCTGATAGCTTGGGGAAGTATCTATTTACTTAGTGATTAGGACAATTTGACTGTCGTGGGCTAGTAAATTCGAACCATTCACTCCGGCAGATTGGCCCAGACAACACCATCAAGCCACAATGTGAAATACAGACACACATGCATGGTCACGCACACACGCGCTCACAAGGCTTAACCCACTCTGCTCAACACACATACAAGGCCCTCATCTGGATTTCTGGCTGTCTGTCTTTTTTCTCCACGTTACCCTCAAACTTAAATAAACCTTCACATATAATTACAGCCAATTCTGTATATTTTCATGCCCATTTTCTTAAAACACTCAGAACGATAGGCCTCTAAGAGCAGAGCAAGTGCGCTCTTCTTGATGAGCGAACAGCACACATGCTTCTCAATTCAAGAAAAACTGAAAGAGCGTCTTTTATTGATTCAGAGGTAAAAAGGTAAGAGCAACATAAGTCGTTCTGTCCTTCACTCACGCAGTAGCAGCCGTGTGTTTGGTCTGTGCAGAATGCTGTTCATCCGAGCTGCTGTTGCCACGTAGTGATGAAAACATTATCAGAGTCAATATTATGACTGAGAAAAAAAGTCCTCTTACGCAGAATGTGGTATTGTGGTCACGACTCGATGTCTCACTTATAGTAAGTGCCAGAACTGGTACATGGGAGACAGTGGAAAGTCAAGTTAAACACTCAATCCGGAATCGAGTTTGGCGCCACCTTTGACCTTCTCACCCAAAACACCCTCGCACACAAACACACACACACAGTTTATTTTGCTGTTTAAAAGACATTCTTTCGCTTTCACTTGATTGTCTGAGCTCTGAGGTCAGTGTACTTACATTTGAATATACAGTATAGAGCATAAACCTTTTAACATAGCTGAGTTAACGCTGGACTTTTTTTCCACTCCTTCAGCACAAGAGACAAGGAACAGTTTAGTGTTTAAAGGCCTTTAAAGCTTAATTTTCTAAAAATGTTATTTGATTAACCATGATCGATAACATATGAATTAATTAATAATATTGATGAATTATTTGATTGCATTTTGCAATTGCATGAAACATGTCTTCAACAGAATCTGTGTACAAGCACCAGGATTCCTAATCATTTAAATCTTTGTTAATTTGTCTCAACTGTTGAGTGAAAATGTTACAACTGCTGCAAAGTGATAAAAAATGTGCCAACACCATCACAACACCTTATTTTAATCATACAATGACAACTTGCATCATATACAGTGATGGCACACTTACTACTACTTTCCTCTAATAGGCACAAGACATCTCCATGCACACTACGTGCCAATGAGTGGCGCAAAAATGGCAGTAGTCCGTAAAGGCTCAGTCATACTAGCATTTAAAAGAGTGGAATTCAAAATGAGTTAATTTCAATGGAATTGCAAGTGGTTATAAAAGTTCAGATTTGACCTTTGAATGGAGAGCTGGATAGTCCAAATCAGAGGAAGCTATCATCATGTGTTAAAACAATATTTTGATGCAGAACTAAGTTTGTCTTCCTGTTTAACTTTGTTCTGCATTATTCCGTAATTTCCGTTAATTTCATATAATTTGTGTGTGTTAGAGCCATCAAATCGTCAGTGTGCCCAAAAACTACCACACGTTTACACATCATTAGTTTGCCTTAGTGCTATTAGTGAGGAATAGGATCAATATTCATACAGTAGCTAAGTTAGGAGTGAATTTAAAGATTCTGTGGACCTAACTCAGGACAGAATATATAAAATAGTGGACAAAGAACAATGTGGACTTTCTACTGACTTGTAATGTAATGTAATGGTATTTATGGTTTCTGATATTTTCACTCATGACGCTGCTCGCACACGTTCCCTCTTAATTACTCAGAACTTTATGTAAACATTTTCCTAATGGCACAATGATGTTAAACTCAGTAGAGAAAATATAGATATTTAGACTATACGTTGTTGGAAATATTAATTATAGATAACCCCCCACCCCCCCCCCCCCCCCCAACCTCCACAAAAATAGAAATTAAATTGCTGCAGTGGTTTATAATGTAGTGGGAGGAGTTCCAGGTTGTGCTGCAGCCAACCAGCCAACCAGTGGAGGGCAATGGGGAACATCTTTGGTGAGCTTTGGCCCTGAAGGGAGAAACACAGAGCCATGTAAAGTGGGATAAAGTGGCCTTTCACATTTCTTGAAACTGTCTATACAAGCCTGTGTCCTCTGTCTACTTCTTATGCTGGCTCCTGTTGATGATTGTTGATTGGCAGAGTGACTCACTGGCACTGACTGTGTATTTGTGTGTTGAGTGTTAGACTGGGTTTCATATCATGTTCTGTGTGTGTGTGTATAAGTGTATGTGTGGTGGAGGGGGTGAGATCTGGACAGTGTCCCTATGGCCAGAGAGGGATGTAAGTAATTACCAATTCTCCAAACACTACTTTGCCCTATTTAAACATATTACATGCCTCTCACAGCCACCGCAGGCCACTCCCTTTGCACTACAACCTGTGAACAACACACACGTACACACAAACACAGAATAAGCTCTACACTGCACTTGCAAGCTGCCTACAATTAACCAATCATCATCATGGTCATCATCATACAAGTGAGCACTGCACACACACACACACACAGGTTTGCAGCACTATCTTCATGGGGACCTGTCATTGACATAATGCTTTCCCCAACCCCTTACCCTAAACCTAACCATCACAACTAAATGCCTAACCCTAACCCTAACCTTAAGCTTAACCGTAACCTAATTCTAACCCTAACCCTAACCCAAAGCCTAACCCTAAAACCTCTTAACTCTCAAAAAGCCCTTTAAACTTGTGGGGTCCAGCATTTTGGCCCCACAAAGGAGGTGGGACCTAACAAGTATAGTGGGCTCCTGATTTTGGAACCCATGAATATAGTAAAACAAGAGCACACACACACACACACACACACACGGTGTATGCCACCGACCCAGATCCTCACTGAGAGTTAATTTACACCAGTGTTGTTTTTGTTTAACTTTCACTTCGTTCTCTGGAGGGTAATCTGTTTTGTAAGCTTGGTAAGCCGCTGGCCAAATCGCTGACCTGTCCTCAACTATTTACTTTGTATTGGAATATTGATCCATGCCAAGAAACAGTTGATTTTATTACTCGTATATAATGTTCATTAAACTTATTATACATAGATTTATGTTTTGCACGGAACATTTACTTACAGGTCTTTTACTTTTGTGTCTTTTCCTTCATGTTTGTGTGTTTATGTCTTTGTGTTTTCACATGTAGTTTTGTATTTGTATGTGTCTAAGATCAGGCACGTGGCCCGTGGCAGATGTGTGAAATTTAATGTGTCCATTATGTACCACACAAGGTCTTTTGCACGCATGCACACACACACACACACATGCGCGCACTTCCACAAAAATGCAGGAACAGAAACAAATTGAAGAAAGTATGTAAAATATGCCACAGATGCCTGCAGCATCCTGGGCAGGAAGCTGCTTCTGGAGGTCGGTGTATGGACGGTGTGTGTGTGTGTGTGTAACATATCTTCCTCAAAAAACTGTCATTTGTGGCTTCTATAAATTTTCCTGGCTGTTTAAAACCTGATTTTAGACCACTAACTGTTAAATTTACAAGTAAACTGATTCACACACACGCAAATTGAATACATTGTTAGCATTTGTATGATTGCATCTGTTGAGAAATGCAAGCAAGGAAAACGCTTCAGATTAGTCTAGAGAAGAGAATAGTAAAATGGTTGATGTCCTTTTTGTGAAGGTTTTGAATATTATGAATATACTCTGTTAATATGCGACTTCCTATTTTATTATAATTGTACACAATGCATGAATAAAAAAAGTTAATCTTCTGAAAAATGAAAAGATACTTATAGTAGCCATTGCATTTAGGTTTCAAAATAATGTATTTGTATTCAACTTTTCATTTATTTTTCACATCATGAAAAGCAGCATCCAGTTAATCTGCATTGACTATGATTCATATATTACTTAGATTCATGATTTTTTGCAGAAGAGGGTCAGGTGTACATGAGAGGAAATAATGTCTGAGATTGGCAAAATAATTGTGAATTTGGGAAATAATTGGGAAAGTGTGTCACACAAGGCGAAAGCCAAAAGGCCGATGTAGTGCTTCACTGCACTGTCCTGCCCACGGCCCTGACAATTGATCTATCTGCACAGAGTGAGAGCAAAGCTGATTAGTTTAAGAGGGCCTGAAGGCTTCATTACAATATCACAACAAACAATTATCATGTCTCTGGAGGGATGAAAAACACACACAAACACTAGCTGCCTCGCACGCAAACATTTTATGGTAGATACACACTCCTGACTACAGCGTGGGAAAATTAAAAGCCGCGGTATCAGTGTTTCACTTCTTTTAATATCAGTGTTTCACCCCATGAAACCTTGTGTGTAATTATAATTCGTATATCTTTGTTGTTTTTTCCCCTACGTCCAACAGGTGGTTTATAAATTGTTAAAAAAAAAAGAAGCTAAATGTCAGAGCAGTATTAAACAGGTGAGGGGTTTTCTGGTCTTAACCTTTGCGTCCTGTTGTTTCTTTGTCTCTGGGGAAAGCCCATGAACTGTGCGTAGCTCATTAAACCTGTGAATTTTATTGTTAGTGATGAAATGCATTTAGCATCACAAGCTCTGCTTTACATTAACAAAGAATTTACTTTGAACTACTGAAATTGGGGGGAAAAAAAACATACTTTTTCAGGTTTGGGTCACAAAGAAATAAAAATATAACCAAAGTTAAAACAGATTGTTACAAGAAAACAAATGATATTTGTTTAATTATCAATAGTTCAGTAATTTAAGATCATGTAATTGTAGCCAGTAATGGTCATTTAGAATGAAAATTATACTTTATACACTATTAAAAAATTGCATTTGTAAAAGAGCGAATCAGTCTGTGGTGAGCTGCCGCTCAGACAAAGAGCTGGTGTTAGGTTGCATTGCAGTGGTCTTTGCTCAGTACTCACCACGCACACACGCACACACGCACGCACTGCAGTAACTTTCTTCTCAGTCCCCAAGTAAAGGTTATGTCCCACACACCACTTAACTGTCTTTTGTGGGAGCCAGAACAGCTCATTCATAAATTAATGTAACCGATACAAACCTTCGTAAATAATGTGTTGTCATGTGTAACGCTAAGTAAAATAAAATGAAAAAAGATTGTATTTACCTGTGAATAGTTGTTTGCTGTTAATGGCAGGGTGATTGTGTGAGAATCTACTGTCCCATCATGGTTTTGTTTTTGCTCAAATATCTTCAATATAAATGTATTCACATTTTGCAGAATATTTAGTTAAACATGTCATTTTTATTTCTTAAAAAGAATTCAGAACACAAACATCACCCACACACACACACACACACACACACACTCACACACACTTACGAATTTCTAGGAATGATGTAATATTTTCCTGGTTGCAGCTACAAAGCTCTGATCATGTGGGAGCAGACAAATATTCCAACTTAAAATAAAACAAAACTCTTGCCTCTCATAGCGCCTCACAGTCGAGTAATGTGACATAATCACCAGAATTGATGACATACAGAATATTTTTGTACCATCATCATTGTACTAATTATCCACCTGACTAACAGCAGCCCAAATGTATTAAAGGTTAGCAACACACTCATTATTCGTCAACAATGTCCAGAGCTCTTGTCAACCTGATGATTAATGACCCCCTCACTTAGACAATATTGCTTTAACATGATTTCTAATAGAGGAACTTGGACTGCCAACAACACACAGAACTAATTGGAGAGTAATCTTTGGATAAAACACAGAACATTGACACATATGCAACAGAAACTAAACTGCAGTGGACAAAGCACAGACACAGACAAACCATCTTAGTGTGTGCTGAATTATTGGCTAATATCTCAACTTTTAAACACCATGGGACTCACATTTTTGGTGTTTTTCATTTACTGTAGGTAATTGAATATTAGCAATGGTCTTTTGCAATCTGTGAGTAGGTTTTCTGTATCTAGCATTTACAGAATATATTCTGTAATTAAAATAAAATGCACCTTGACTTCAGTTTGACAGTTAACACTTTATGCTGTTATGCCCCAATGCGTGGTTTTTGGAGATGAATTTGCCAAATAACAGCAAAACGAAATATCAACGAAATAATAATATATAGTAAAAATCAGTGGCGTGTACCCATTACAGATTCACGTATTAACACAGCCTGTGTGTATATTAAATATCCTTACGAAAAGAAGATTCCTTCATGCCAAAACAAATGTAAATTAAAAATTAACAACCCTGTTTTTTTTTTTCTTTCTGTGACTTATCAGTTCTACCTGGCACTGTTAGTGACAGCACAGACCTCTGAGCCTGCTGGACACACCATCAGATACACACATTTCAGTTCAACTAACCACCCAAACAAAATTTCAAAACTCTTTAAACGGGGCAGTGCAATCCTTAGACTGTAGTCAGCAGCATTATAGACACAGAAAAGGTATCTTTGTCTCTGTTTCAGCTGCAGCGAATTAACAGCGACAGAGTTTCAAGGCTGAGTTGGCCTCATCCTACTTAAAATATCCTCTAGTAGTACCCTCTGCTTGTGTGTGTGTGTGTGTGTGTTTGTTCATTGTGTTATTGCTGATTTTGAACAGAAAAGAAAATGAAATGATCCTTAGTTTCACTGTTTGTCATTATTTTTGTGTGTGTGCATTTTGAGATTAGTGCGTCTTTATATATCTGTGTGTATATGTATTTGCATGTAAAAGGTCTGGGAATGGAGTGTGTTAATGCGTGTGTGTGTGTGTTCCAGAGCAGTGTAGGGTGTTAAAGGCGTTGGTTGGGGGGCTCAGCAGGGACTGCAGTATGGAGTCTTAATTTAATTTAAAGCTCCATATTTTGACAGGAGTTAAGAGTTAGCTGGGGTGGCAAGAAAGCTCAGTAGTCTGCACCGTATAGATCAGAAACACACACTTATGTGCATGTAGCCACGCACACATGTAGGTGTACACACGCGTAAAAGGACACACGTAATGCTTCATGGTCAAACTTGAAACTGCGAGAACTCATCATATCTGTTGAGAAGTATTTTCAAATAAATCTCTGACACATGAAGCACTGTCTTTTAATATCATGAAGTCTCCACATTATTTCCATTGTATTATCAGTGTTAGTTTCATAACTCTGCCAGGATGCATAATTACAGCATAATTTGATCCAGAGGAATAGAGTGAAATAACCGGCCAGTACTCGTTCTGCTAATAAGTGCCTCGAGGAATGAGCAGAGGTGTTGTCCACCATAAAATGCCGGCAATAAACGGTAATAAAAATACCACAAATTAATAAACTCAAACGAGACAGCTATTCTCTCTGTCTGCCCTAATTACACATATCTTGGATGAGGTGTGTGTTTCTGTGCCTCTCACATGCGCCTCTAAGTATATTCATGTGTGGGAATGTGTGGTCCCCTGGAGACAGAAAGCAATATGTTTGAGATTTGCATAGAGCTGGGAGAAAAATACACTCTAATTTTGTATATTATTAGTCACTCTCCCATAAGGAGCAGGTAAATATGTTTGCATTCAGCCTAAGGGGAAAGCGATACATGCCTTGTGCAATCTACAGTGTTGAGTGTGTGTGTGTGTGTGTTGGCATATCAGAGTCCGAAGCTAGGTGCTGCTGTGTGTTTTTTACAACTTGTTTGCGGTCAGATGCGTGTTTGTATGTGTGGTGTTTGGACAGTGTTCCCACAGATTTTGTGTGTGTGTGTTTGAATTACAGATAGGAACACAAGTGATAGAGAAATAGATGGCGAGAGAAGTGATTGCGGTATCCTGGCAGGTAGGTAGGTTATGGGGCCTATCTATTTCACGTCTTCCCTTCCCATCGTCTGGTTTCCTGCCATTGATCAGAGCAACCCACCTCCTCCCCTTCTTCTCCTCTCCTTTTCCACTGATGGACAGAGGGAAACCTGATCATCGAGCGAGGGGTGGGTTTGGGAGGGGGCAACAGCGCGAGGGAGGAAGGAGAAGAGAAGGGTAAAGGCATCAGTGCCGTCTGCAGCCTCCTCTGTCAACCATGCAGAGAAGCCTGCAAAGAGCCACATCATAAATGGAGTATCTTATTCTCCCCTAATGTAATTTCTCCATTCCTCTCAGCTTTACTGTAAAATGAAAAGATAATCTAACTCTTGTGTGTGTGGGGGGAAGAGACAGAGAGGGAGACGACAGAGACAGAGACAGGGAGATTGTTAGTGGAGAAGTGAAGGTGAGAAAGCGAGAGAGTTTTCCGCGGAACAGATGTTGGAGGAGTGTCAGTCACTCGTATCATGGGGACCCTGTTTGCTAGCACCCTCAGAGCCATAACACAACCCCCTCATCGTCCTCCGACAAACAAATCTACACTCACACACATCCACATGCTGGGATTTTGAGTGGCAGTTGCGCCGCTGCTCTCGCCTGCTGGGGGGGGGGGGGGGGCACCCCCCCCCCCATAGTTTCACGATTTGCCCCC
>CM022471.1:8086328-8126913 GCA_011952105.1 Coreoperca whiteheadi
CCAAAAAAATCCCCCCCCCCCCCCCCGCCCGGTGGGGGGGGTGGGGGGGGTGGGGGGGCCCGCCCCCCGGGGGGGGGGGGGGGGGGGGGGGGGTCACCACCCCGTCCATCTGTTCCTGATTGGCCCCCGGCGTGGAAGGCAGTCGTCTCACAAAGTCCTGTCCCTTGAACGCAAAGAAAGAGGAAAAAATAAAGTATAAATAAGTGTTTGGATTTTTCTCTTTTGAGGCAGTTTACGGTCTCAGAACTTCATGTAAATGTAAAACATCAGAAAAGAGAAACTCAACTATGGATTGGGGTCAAATGAGCTGCACAGCACAGCAGGGAAGACTGCTGTTTTAAATCTGGCTCCACCGGTCTCTGAGCCATTAGAAAAAGTGTTCCGCCTACTGCGCCTACAGCTGAGATGCAACTTAAGTGTCACCAAGCATCTTTTCAGTAGCCTGATTAAAATGTTGTAAGAATGAATGCAGAAATATACACGAGATCAAGCCACACACCCATAAATTCATCAGATATTCATATAATCTGAAAGAAAGTGTGAAGTTGTCAGAATACTGAGTCCAAATCAAAGTGCTGTTTGCAGCCAAATAATTCAATATTTATAATTCTATCTTTAGGGGTATTTTCAGACCTTTTCTGTTTACCTGCCGGATATTCATGCTCAAATGTCTCATTCATGTGCAGCTTCCCTTTATGAGAAGGATAATTTCACAAGTTAAAAAACAAAAAAAGGGCTTTATTTCATATTGCAGAAGTATTTCTGATGGTTTAATCATGATGATTTATAGCTGGTAATAAGAAACCGTAATCTGAGGATAGTTGGATATTTATTTCTGCTTTGGCTTCAAAGACTCCCAATCATAAAGTGCTGTTGGTGTTTTTGACGGGTTCATGTCACTCCACTGTTCTTTAAATAAAACTGCTTCATTAGAGTCTATTTCCCCATTTTTTAATACAGTCAATAAGCACATTGTTCTTTTTTTGTTTTAAGTATTAATATGCTTTCCTCCTGATTTAATCACTTAAACATAAAGAATAATATTCAAATCTTTTCAAACATTTTTCTTTCTCTCTCTGTTCCTCACTTCCTCTCTCTCCTTCTGTCACACACAGGCTGATATTTTCCTTATTTTATGGATTTCCTTCTCATTCTGAGCTCTCTCTCACCACTCAAGCCAGACCTCAGGTCAATACTGCAACCTGATATGCCCACACAGTCTGGTCCCCTAATCCCCTGTAGGCTCCTACCTCCACTGTCACTGCCACACCAACAAATTATTCACCTCCAGTCTCCGTACCGCAGCGCAGTCACAGTGAAGGAAAACCCCCCCAGAAAAGTATCAAACAGGAGACATGTTGGTGAGGTTAAATTAAGCATCGTAATGTCTCGTTCCTTTCCCGACCGTATCAGGGCTGCAGCTGGCATTAGTTTTAGAGATAAGGATTGCATTGTGCTGTCTGTGTTATTAAACGAGTGGGTGACTCTTACGTGGTGCTGGATGCAGTGACAAAACAAACTCAACCTGGCAAGCATTTTGTTAAAGGCGTAGCCTTTTAGTTTACCTTCTCTGGGAATTGTTAGCATTTACTTGGAACTTGACTGTAACGGCAGTATGCTGTAAGTTTGAATTCCCAGAACAGTGTTGTTACAAGCCACAGATTATGAGCATGAGTGTCAACACCTTTCCACATCAGAGAAATGATGTGAAGGAAGATTGAAACAAGTCTGTGTATATAACCTGTATCTTAGACATCAGTATTAACTTAGTTTTTTAAATTAATACTCATGAAGTTTAGGATTATTTTATTCTCAAACAATACAGTCCAATACCCTCGCAAGATGTTCAGAGACAAATTTAACTTGCACCAGTGGGAATAAAGGGAAAAAAACAAACCTAAAAACCAGTAAGAGTTCATTTTATCTACAGAGGAAATCTCCCACAGATGTGTATGCATTCATCAAACTGACTGATGGCCTCTGCTTGCCTGTACTTCTTGCTGAGCTGCCATTGTGTTTCTGCTCTGAGAGTTGGGAAATGCAGACCCAGAGAGGCTTTTGGGGGGATTATTAAGGGGCTATAAGGAGAAACGGGCTGGTAGAGGCAGAGAGGCATTGGGTAAAGTGGTGGGAGATGAGTGGATGTACAGGGGCTGAAATGGGCTCTGTGCTGTAAATCCAAGCAGGATGGGAGGATGGAGAAGATGAGCCGAGGATTGCTTGTTTCCACTGATATAAATTACTGTATGTGTATTTATGATTAATGACCGCTAACGGCCACACTGTGCGCAAGTGTGTGTGTGTGTGTGTGTGTGTGTGTGTCTGAACATATGGTATGTGTAACTGTAGACAACACAAAAGACAAGATATACACACATTTTAGTACCACCCACCACTGTTTGTTCAAAACCAGAAACGTTTCTGTCTTCAAAGTTTAAAACTTTTTTGTTTTGAAACTGCGGATTAGGGCTAACAAAATGCATGTATGACAAATGTAAGATGCATCAATTTTTCCCCTTCATTTTATTACCATAAATCTGCCTTAAAAGTCCATTGTGTAGGAGTTAGTGGTATCTAGCAGTGAAATTGCAGATTGCAACCATTTGAATACCGCTCGCATCCCCCTCCCCTTCCAAGCATGTAAGAGAAACTACAGTGCGCTGGCCATGAAACTTGAAAAAATGCGAACGGATCTATCTAGAGGCAGTGTTTGGTTTGTCCGTTCTGGGTTACTGTAGAAACATGGGGACCTCCGTGGAAGGGGAACCGCTGCCTATGTAGAAAGCAACGGCTTATAAGGTAATGAAAACACAACGCTTTTTATTTTCAGCCGATTATAAACTAATAAAAACATAAATATTATATTCCATTTCTGTTATTAGACATACTGGACCTTTAAAGGACAATCTTGAAGTCATCATCTCTGGTTATAAGAAGGAGTCTCAGTCCAATTTCACATTGCAGTGAAAGCAAAGCCACTGCTGAGGTAACTGATAGAAGACTCTCTTGTTTATGAGCCATGATAAAAAACAAGACACACATACACAGAGCGCACAAACACATTTGCCTGAGGCATTTTGTGGTACCTCCTCAGTAGTTTATTCCCTCTCTGCTGAGCTAATAGAGTCAGATAATGAATTTACTCCCAGTCACCAAAGCAGTTTTTAATAAAAGGCAAATTCCCTCTCTCCGATTGTTATTGCCAGCAGTGTCCTTACCACCTCAGAGACTAGCAATTATACCCTAATGGCATTATGCTGTCTCGCTTTATTGGCATTAAAACTGCTCATACAATATATGCAAATGTAATATTTGCAAATCTTTAAATAAACAAATCAATACATTTATGTAATGTATTTATTTCTGAGACATGTTATACTACACATAACCCCTCAAAATGTATAAAAGTTAAACATGAGGACAGTGAGAACTCTGCATATGTATTAGTCAGAAACATGAAGCAGATTTATTTTAGCCAATCTAATTTGCTTTAAATTAAACCCTTAACCCCTTGCCCATATATTAACTGAGTGTATAAATGGATTACAGTGTGTTAAGGCACCTACGCTGTGTTGGTCACTGCTGGAAAAGGAGGCATTTTCCTGTGTAAATAAATGATTTAATGCATTGAAACCTTTCCCTTAATTCACTCTGAGACTTCACAAAAAACCCAAGGTTATGTGAAGGAAATTAGATGATTTCATTTTCCATGCCTTGAGAAAAAAAAACCTAGCAGCTGTCGTATTTGTAGGAGTTAATAAATGTCATGGCCAGAAATTGAAGTTTATGCCCCGGCTTACACACCCTGAGTGTGGCTGCTGTACAGCGGCTGAGAATATACTGTGCTTACTGTATTCTCTAGTCCTGCACACAAACAGCATACACACTCTGAAAACTCAGCCGACTGTAAAACAAGCTGCTTACTAATTATTACTTTGTCACTTGCTGTCGTTGATTTTTTTGTAACAATTTTTAATAAGACGTGGTTGGGTGGATAAGAGGGACTTGAAATACCTTATCCATTAGTACAATATAGATATATATCTTTTGTTCTTGCACAATCAAAAACACCAGCAGGTTTTTTTTACATTCCTCTGCAACCCTATAATTCTCTGTACCCTCATCAATCAGCTCATTAACAATTTGATTAATTAAGCTTTTCTGAATACATGAAATGTATCTACAATATATGATATTTTTCTTATAATTTTTAAACTTTTGGCTTTCCAGTCCTACAAATGTTTGTGTCTCAGGACTACACACCCCTCCTCACCTTCCTCAAACAAGGAAACACTCCAATAACTAATGTAATAAATACAGCCTATAATAAATCACTAATAATTTACAGAAGATCCCTTTAACAGCTTTAGACTGTGCATCACTCAGACCCCCGGATCCCCATTCTCTGTACCCTCTGCGCTAATGCAGTGCTAATGCAGTGAACGGGAGGGCTTGTTTTTATTAGCTAGTGTCCCACTGTTTGGATAATCTCTCGATTTACCAAAGCCCCTCGTTGACAGCCCTCCTCGTCGAGTCCCGAGCCCCTACAGGTGTCCAAACATCGGCTAATGGAGCCAGCACGATCGTTAGGCAAGAACACAGAGGGAAAGAGACACACAGAGAGATATATGGACTCCATTTTGTCAATGCAAAAGTTTTTCACTGCTGAGCAGCATGTGAACCAAACTTTAAATTGTCTGAAATTCATCGTGCAGCTAGTTTGGTAACTCACACTCTAGACTTTGCTGCACGAACCCAGACACACATCATATTAAAGAATATGAAAACCAAAATAATGTGCTAAATAGGCCACTCGGATGCTTGGGGCAAGTTCCTCTTCCACACACCGGCTGTCTAGCAATCAACGCATGTCAAACACAATAGGCATCAACTATAATCCGTGGATGAGTACCATGTGACTAGATATCCTGGCCAGACTAGAAAGCAAGCGCATCGCCACTGCATTAACTTTGATGATAACACAGGAAATACACTGCAAAAAGCACTCATGACAATAAGTTGGATATGCACATTTTTGTGTGACTCTCCATCGTTTCAGCCACACTAAATTAAACTGGTTTTGCGATGAAGTCAATTTCTTACCCTTGCACTTTTTCTGTTGAGATAGAAGTAGGAAAGGTTTTGAAATCTTACATAACATACCTCTCCAAACAACATAGGAGAGTCTAGAAAATATGTGAGAGTTTCACATGAGCTCAACAAAAATTGCTCATTTTTAGTTAGTTTCGGATTTTGTGAATGTCCAAAAAGTGTAACCATATAATTAATTAAATGATTGTCTTCTTGATGAGTTACCGTAATACACTGCAACAAATCTCATTTATCTTTTCAGCAATAGCTCTCCCTCTACCTTCTAACCCTCCAGTAGGTGTTAATAACTAAAAAGGAAAATACAAGCAGAAGGAAAAGAACAGAAGTACTCAGAAAAGTAGGAGTACTCAAAAATGTAACGAAAGTATGTCTTGATTACTATTTCCCTCCCCTGGTGTGTGCAAAGCTGCAGAGAAAGGGAGTGCAGTAAGAGAGCTGTGCATGTGATGGTTTGCCATGTCAGCCCATTGGAATGGTTGATGAGTTCACACCAAGCAGGCCCGGGTGATGATGGGATAGGTCTTAATGTAGACAGCCATAAACACAGCAGGCCATCTCTAATCCTGAGAGGCTCCTTTGTGTACCTCACGCTGCACAAACTGTTTTGATGAATCTCCCGACCCCTGACCCTTTGATGACGGATGGCGCTCTGAGGGGAAATGTAACCAGAAGGCAGCAGATCGTCTGGCCATCCTGTTTGGGAGATGAAATGGACTCTTGCTTCATCATCCCAGTTTTTTTGCTATGATATATTTAGTTTCAGTCTAGTGTGGCAGATGGCTTGTGGAGGAAAGCGTCAATTCAATGTAGAGGTTTTAATCTTGCCTGCTATTAACATGAATTACAATCTTTACCAATTCAGAAATCCACATTAATTATTGAATGATTCACATTACTTAATTGTATACGTTTAAACCTACACATAAAATATTTCATTCATAGCATACTCACTTCAGTGAAGGAAAACATGCCCTTTGCAGAAACTGAACAGATTGAAAAAGTCCACTCAGAATAACAGCAGTCCGATATTGAAGTGGTTAAACATCTGTGGCCCAGGCACAATCACTTGTCATGAAATCTAAATTACATATCTACCACATCATACAAACACTCACACAGCATTACACTGAGCATCAATCAGGATTTATTTTTTTAAAGTCAGTGTTGTCAATCTACAGTATGGAACATTAACCACTACATTTTAGAAATCACTTTACGCTGACATTAGCTTATAATACAAAATGACATTAAATTGAGTGATTTGAATTGAAGTTGTGTAAAATTGTATACTGTAATTTGGAAAAATTGTGAATTTATTAAAAAGCAGAATTATTCTCAAAATTATAAAATAATAATTTGATGATAATTGGGGCAAAAGATAAATAATTACAGTATATATTTGCATACATAAGAGGGAAGTACAGTTCAAACACAATGAGTTGTACTGTTCTCACTGGCCTGAAAATGAACACCGAGCCACAACCATACACACACACACACACACACACACACACACTCAGACACAGTCACAGTGCACATATCCACAAACACACACAGGTCATGTCTCCTTGCACAGAGTCTGTTTGTAAGAGCAGCGCATTTGTGAACCTGACAGTGGAAAATCTGAGCCGCTCTCTCAGCCTCCGTTTGGTCTTGGCGTTTTGATTTGTTTGACAGGGGAGAAAATTATAACAGCGGGGGAAAGAAATATGAAAATATGACTGGTAATACTTTCAAAACACAGATATTTTCCTTGCTGTCTTTGCAGAATCCATAGTGGGAGTCTCTCTCTCTCTCTCGCTCTCTCTCTCTCTCTCTCTGTGTGTGTGCGTGCGCATACATGTGTGTGTACATCAGGTTGCAATGCTGCAACAATGAATCATCTTTACTGATGACATGGTACGCTAATCGTTTGTCTATATATATTGCAGGTTTGTTTCCATATCTCAAGGGTTTCTTGTGGTCTACTCACAATTTCTCTGACTTGACTCCATGATCTTCATTTCATTCATTTATTTATTTATCCAATCTGCTTTATTGCTTTGATTCTCTAAGCCGGGGGTTATTTTGTTTTAATGAACGCCTTATACTTCTCCTTTGTTAGAGTCAGTAACTGAACTTTTCAGAGTAAACTATCTCATTGGAGATGATGGTTCAGTTGAGGAGAGCAAACACAGACCGTGCTCTGATTATTCATAAAACTGACTTATTCACATGACCGAGGGAGTAAACTCAGAGAGAATGACATCGCAAGGAGGAAAAATTCAAATTTGTCCTTTGTATCTTCAATTCAATCTATATTTCTTGTACTTTATATTGCTAAACACCATTACTTTTCACTTTGAGAAATCACACCTGATGCTGCCACAAGGACACTTTTTGCTACCGTGCACCCTGTGACCCTTTGGCCTTTAGCTTACCACAGCCACTATCCCTCACTGTACTCAACTCAGCAGCCACTTTAACACAGCAGAGCCAGGAATCAACCCAAACACATTAATGTAACGCTATAATTTAGTGCACCACAATCGAGGCTGTTGATAAGATAGAAAACTGAATATTGTTTTAGGGGAAAATGAGTAGAGCTCTGGTTTAGCCGTGTTTGCGTTTGAATCCAGACTAATCACTCATCAGCTCCTGCGTATGTGCTACAGCTACTGTGCGCATAACAACTCACCTCCCCAGGGAGTGTCAAGATACAGTCAGCTTAAAAAAACTGCAGATGCCGTCTAATTGGCTCCCAGCAATAACACAACAGCTACTTTCACTCAGCAGGGCCAAGAGCTGAGTCAAAATGTAACTGTCACTAGGTTATTTGCTGAGGTAAAACTGTAGCCCTGCTTACAAAGTGAATCTTGTTTTGACACAAAAACTGTCCAATGATTTTTTTAAATTGTGTTTTTAGTGGAAACTTGAGGACATGAATAATGAATAAACCTTTGTCTTGTCATGGAAGCCAGACCAGAAAGTAGTGTTCTTGCTACTACAGTATGTTTCACACACTTATTCAGTGGACATACTCTTTATTGGATGAGGCAGGCTAGCTAATATATCAAACAAGTCTGTGGTGCCACGAGTCACAGAGATTAAATGACTGTTCAGTGTTTGGGTTGCAAAGGGTTGAGTGTTGGCCATCGCTCCAATGCCAGAAATGAACTTAAATCAAATAGAGGCGAAAAACAGACACAGAAAACACTGATGCTATTGTGCAGTGTGTGCAAACCCAGCGAGGCTGTTGGGTAGTGGAGAAAGGAGGTGAGGAAATAGGAGGAAGACAGATTAAGGATCCGAAAAAGAGCAGAGTGAAAAGAGAGGCAGGAAGGGGGTAATTAAATGAAACAAAGGAGGTGTGAAAGAAATGCAAGGAAAGGCATGGAAGGACATAAAGGATAGAATGAGAAACAAAAAAGAAAAGGAGGGGGGAAAAAGAGGAACAGGAAGAAAGTGAGTGAATGAGAGGGAGTTTTTGGAGAATCGATTGAGCGTCTGTCCTCTGGGACCGAGCTAACAGCGTAGCGGACCGTGGCTCTCAGGTGTCTAGTCGATGGCTGATGCATTAGACTGCTGATACCCGCCGCTTTGGGTTCAAACACACATTTTCTTAATACAACATGAGCCCATTTCCCCCCCTCATTAATCATGTAACCTGATTAGGGCTAGAGGTCTGGCCTCTACTGAACCCTGCTCAGCTCGCCGCCTTTCATTTTGTCAGGCTTCATATACACATGCAAGGATACACATGTTCATGCATGCAGAGATATTAACCCATGCTTTTCCATATGTTTAAAGGTAGATGTTTAAACAGAATAATTGTTTAAACAGTGCTTGTTTTTTCTGCAACCTCACAACAAAGGGGCACTAAAATGGTCCAAATGCTTTCCTCGTCAGCACGAGTGCACTTTGGTTGGCCCAAATGTCCCTTTGGTTAGCTCAAGTGATGCTGTAGGACCTTAAAGTCTATTTATCTATTTAGTATTTTTTGTCATTGTCAGCCAATCCCATGAAAAAAAGAAACAAAACAAACGATGTGTCACTCTATCAATACTTTTGTGACTTCTCCAGCCTGTCTGTGGCACTCTGCCTCAAGCTCATTAATTTCTACTGAAGCAGTATGTTTTTCCAAACAAGTCACATAGTCGTAGTTTCATTTTATAACAAGGCTTAATAATTTACCGTAACAGCTGGAGACTGTATTTTTAAATAAATGTAACTAAATCAGGAGTAAATTAGGCATTTGTTGGTGACTATTCTATTCTATCCATTTTTGCCCCTGCCCCTTTAATTGAGTCTGTGTACACAGCTGCATCCATATACTGCACCTGTATGGACCCACAGACTTGACAGAAGTAGACTGACATAAATACATGGCACACTAAACTGGGGGGACACGGCACTGTGGTGTCATGGCTGTATGAGACAGAGACGTCAGTGTTATGATTATGACTAATTTCAGCCGCTCATCAGGGCACAGAGTGTGAAAGACAGACTGACAGACCAAGTTTAACATAATACCACTGAACTAAATACCTTTCTGGTATTCATTGACAAATGACAGGTCCAATCATTGATTTGCTCAAGCTCATTGTTAGGCAGTCTAAGTGAGCTGTGACAGATACCCTGACCTGAGGTTCATGTTTTTGTTTTCTCTGATTTTAAGATACACAATTTATTCTCTCTCTCTCTGCCATGCTCCTGCCCATGGCAAAGCACACACACACACACACACACACACACACAAAAACACACACACAAACATACAGGGATTATTAGTTACTGTAAGATGGCCCAAGACCTTCACTTTGTCACAGACAATTATTATGTCATATGTAAACACACACACACACACACATGCACCCAAAAACATTTCACTGGGCTTTCTAGACTGAACTCTTTCGTGGGTAGAGACACAGATGTGTCTTTATTTCAGATGAGAGCACGTGTCAGATGTTCTACAATGATTTAACATTTCTGCTGCTTTTGCCTCAGTGGTTGGAAGTATTGTACAGTATGTCCTCTTGAACTTGTCGCACTACACCTCTCATTTATACATTAGAAGATAGAGACACGTTGATCTCATTAGTTTTGTTTTTTCATGTGTAAACTCCTGCCATTAATATTCAGCACATGGGTAGCGTTTATTTTGTATCCATTCAAAAGCCCTTTGCTCAGACATCAGTCACATTTCTACATTTGTGTTTGTTTTCACAGATGTTAGAGGTATCCTAGGAGCTAACAAATTTTATCTGTCATGAACAAATTTGGTAAACTGTATAAAAACTACACCTACAGTAAATGAAAGGCATTTTATAAAATGTACACCTGTGCTATGTGAGTCCATTGTAGGTCTGTATAACTTCCTGGTGTAATCTTACAGGCTTAGTTCAGTATACAGATTAAAGTTCTTCGTACTGTGTGACATTATAAGGGCATTGGGGGTATCAGCTGTCTCCAATGCGGTTAGTCATGAAACATCTTACTTACATGTTCCTATTAGCTCCTTAACCTGTTATAAGTATTTCTAAACTCACAATGAAGCATGTTAATATTTTATGTTAAAGAAAAAGTTAAATTCCTTTCGCAGTCAGCACAGAGTTCATTAGATCTGTTATCTAATAAACTCGGGGCTGACAGTGTGCAGGAAACTCAGCTTTTTCTTCTGCATGATTTCATTTCCCTCTGCACCTGTCTATCAGGTGTGCATTAGACCACATTTACCCTCAACACGTAGTTTGAAGATATTTTATGCTGATCAGGGGATTTGGAGTGGGAATACGGAATGTTGCAAGTAATCATTTAAACGTTTTTAACAATCAGATATCATTTAGGAATAGAAAGGGAGTTTATGGTGATGAGGGAGGCCAGAGCAGTGGGATTGTTCATAAACCTTTAAAATAATGAATTCGCTAATTGTTACATAATGAGGTCAATCGTCGAAGAAAAATGTTTTCCAGTAGACAAGTAAAATTAAAGAGCTTATAAAATAACACACACCAAAATGAATGAATTATTATCATAGTTCTAGCATTTAATATTAAATGCGAATATTGTGTATAGAACATTGATGTGACTGAAGCGATGAAGTAATTTGTCATTTCGCTGTGAGTACATTTTTCAGTGGATAACACATGAAACTTTATAGTTTCCCGCTCACTTAAATGGGGCAAAAAATATTGTGGAATGATGATATTATGAAATAAGTATATTTAAATAATAAATTGCAGGCTCTCCTGGGTGTCTGGCTCAATGCACACCTAAATTATCAGGCCTAGTTCAGTTCCTTTCTTTAAGTAGTTTAACTCTAAATTAGCTTAACTTAATTTAACCGGTCAGACCCTCCAGAAAATAAAAAGTTTATGACATTAATGCTAAATAACAAGGCTGACAACTTTTAGTAACTTTTCCCATACATTCTATACTTTCAAGTGAGACATGCTGAAGCTACTGTATTAGACTAATAGTCTGCATATTTCTGAGCTAAATGTTAGTGTTGCGCTACTTGGTATAGTGTTGTCAGGAAACGGTTAGCCCTTTGTCTTGTGCCAGAATGTGGTAAAGAAATAAATTGCTCCTCCTCCTCCTGGTTAAAATAAACAGAAATGCACATAAATAACCATCTACATTAAGCCTATCAGACAGCTTGTCATCTAATACAAGTTATCCTTTTAACAGTTTTTGCCCAGCTGAAAGTAACTGAATCATGGTGTGCTTAAAGTCATAGCAAACATTTTAAGAAAATCCATATGGCAGAGTTTTAGCATTGTAGAAAATCATTCTACAAATTGCAGAAGTGTGATAACTTAGTTACCACAAGTTACACTAACGGCAGCATCCTTTTGGTGGAGCAGCAAAGGTCTGCCTGTCAAATAGTCTCAACTAGTGAGAACGCAGGACGCTTCGCCAGTAACAGAAACAAGAGCATTGCGTTTTTGTGTGTGGGCTGAGGGACCAGGAGGGCCTTAGCAGACCAGGTCAGGCTGGGTGTACATGCCTGACACACTGTCACGGATACCCCCGCTGCGTCCGTCACTCAGCACATACACACATAGACCCAGACAGTGACATACACACACACACACACACACACACACACACACACACCACCACTGTCCGATCTGTATCTGTCAGAAAAAACATAATAACATTAATCAGAAACAGGCTTTGGACTCTTGTTGTTTGTTTTTGTTCTTGAACTAATCAAAGAAATCCTAATCATACGGATTTAGTTGGTTTGTTGCTTTTTATGAGAAAATTCTAATCTCTTTGGGAAGTACGCATGCTTTATAATCCCTCAAAATTAATAACCATAGAGAGCTGACTTGTATACAAACAGGAGAAGCTTATTTCAGCTGAAGTATTACAATGCAAATTACCTAATTTCTTTGTTCTTGTGAGTTGATTCTTTCCCTTAGCCAAAATGCTAATTGCATAGACAAATTGCTTGCACATATTGTGAGTTTTAGTGCAAGTTCTAGATATTGAGGTGTAGTCCGCAGTGTTGAGTTTTCCAAAAATGTAGGAAGGAAGTTCAGTTTTATTCACGGGCCTGCAGTGGAACTGTTTTGTCATGGTGATACAAAACTCAGAAAGCACAGATGCGATTACCTGAAGCTAAGAGTGCAGGTTACAGTGTTTCCATACAATGGCTCAAAGATAAGTACCTTCTCTCTCACTTTCTCTCTCTTACTTAATCATACAAACACTCAAACACACAGGCACACACACACAGTGTTATGGTATTTCCGTCCATGGTAGGGACAGTGCAGAGAGTTTGAGCGTGCTGTCAGTGTGGTTTCCTGCTAGAGATTCTTCCTTCAACTATCACCCATCCACACAGACACATACACAGGCTTACATTCAGCCCTTAGTCACATACAACTTATGTGTGAGAGCCAATACACTAATACCTAATTTAAGCGATGGACAGCCTAAGATGTAAGACCCTGTTGAAAAGGTCAGAAATCATATGCATGAAGACCTTTAGACTAAAAACACTACTGTAGCTCTTAATCACTTCACCATAACCACAGCTAAGCTGGTTTGTGTGCAACATTTTGGGTCCAATGACAGAAATGGATTATTTTGCTTACTAGAAGCAATTAAAAAGTGAAAAGTGATCTATACTAGCGTTAGTCCAGCATCATACTGTGCTACACGTATGCCATACTGACCCAGAGCCTTCGTCTAATGAGCCCCCATGGTCTCCGGATCAATAAAGTGTTAAGTGGCCCTTTGAAAATAACATCGCAGTGTTAAATCGGTCTGTCAGGCATACAGTCCACAAGCTGGGCTGCAGCACTTGAATTTAAGAGTGGCCATCTTGTTAACATGGATTAACTCATCAGTGGGTTCAGATGGACAAAGGTTCTCACACAAGCTTCTACACACAGACACAGTCAGAGAGTAACAATACATACACAAATGCACAATTACTAATTTTGACTTGGGCTTGACTGTATAAATGACTATTTGACACAAAGTATAGAGCACTGACCAGCGAATAAACCACAAATCACTTTAGGAGGTCGGCCCATGATGATGGTGTGATTTTATATGCTCCAAAAATCAAAAACTATGATTCTAATGGCCTAAAATGATACTTATTATTTCGGATAAGGGCTCTGGACACGCATGGTTAGACTGCCATGACAGAACATCAAAAATGTAATGCATGATAAAATTTAAGAAACACTAAATGATTAAATAATATTGAATTGTCTTCACATTGTTTTATTGACTGAATCGGACCTCTCTCCCTCCTCCTCTCCCACCTATACCACAACCAATTCCATCTTTCCAAAGAGTTACATTTAGCCTCACTCTGTCTCCCACCCACAGCCTGGCAACACACACACACACACACACACACACACACACACACACACACAACCTAACTTTGAGGGCGAGCTAGCAAATTCCTGAGGGCTATCGGGTTTCGGGTTGCCTAGGCGACCGAGCACGGAGGCAGATCCATTAATCATTGAGAGCAGTTCACTCCAGAGTGGAGGTCAGACTGATTGCTGTGGATAGGGTATCATCCCAAAACACACATGCACACACAAAACGTGGACCAAGGACCTTGATTTAAATGAAAAAAAAAGTGTCTGCCTTCCGTCTCCCCACTTTAGTTCCTCTTCTAAAATACTGGACAGAACAACTACCAGTATATATTAACATGCAAACGCAGACCCCAGTTTACGCTGGCACTCACGTACTTTCTTGTTGCTTTCTCTTTCTTTGGCTCTCTCTGCATAGACACACAGACAAAACAATCTCTCCCTCCAATGTTGTCTGGGCATCAGGACAGCCGTGGCGGTGTCGTGTGACGTGGCTGCGTGGAGCCGAGTGGATTAAGAGATTGGAGCTCCACATTTATTTTTCAGGGACTCGGCTGAAACACTAAACCTGCACAGGTGTCTAGGAAAAGTGAGAGAACAAAGGAGAAAGAAAGAGAGAGATGGATGTTGGGAGGAAAGAAAAAGACAGACAGGAGCAGACAAAAACAGAGAGAGAAGTTATGTAAAAAAGCTATTAATTTCCTCCTGCTGGATATCATATCTTTGTGTCTACATCTTTCTTTCGTGTTTCCCCATTTCTGCGTCTTCCCTTATTAACTTCAAATGCTGCATTTTGCTCCTGAGTATTATAAATGCATTGTTATATCATAATTAGTGAACAGTTAAGAGATAGAAATAGCTGTAAAACACAGTGCCAACATTTCTTAAAAGAAGCACAATTATTATTTTAAAGGATCAAACATTTTCAACACATAAAGTATATTGGGATAGTTCAGATCTTCCAAATCAGCATTCAATAATGTAGATATAAGGAGGCAGGCAAATTACAAAAGAGGAAGCAGAAGACAGAGGACTCAGAGGGGCTTGGAGGATTAAAGTTATGGAGGGTGAGTGGGGACCTGGTTTTGGGTTGTGCAGCGCAACAGGTGAATCATGTGGATCTGGTGAATGGAGATAACCTAGTTTGGGTGGCAGGATGGATGAACTGTTACAAGACATCCAAAGGTCAAAGGGTCAGTGGACCACAACAACCAATTGTGATTGAAATCACAATTCCCACCCGTTATTCTTAGAAACAAGATCTGAGAACTGACTTGGGATCTTCTTTCACTGAATATTGTTGGGTTGCTTAACTTTCTTGTTGTTGTTGATGGGCCTTCGCAGGCCTTCACCCCACACGTTGGTCACTTAACCGTTTAGCAAGTGCTCGTTTTTGTTCACAATAATAACACAAGCTAGGAGTGAGATATCTTCAAACTGAGAGCAGTATTGGGTTAGGTGTTTAGAGCTATATGGAGCTACAGTATTACTGTGTAGAAAGTGAGGCTGAAGGTTTTGGCGGTACTATAACTCTTGTATGACGGCCATTGGGGGGTGGGGGGCTTTAAAGAAAGGATCAAATCACCAGTCTAAAATGGGTCAGGGCACAGACACAGCAGGCTGACCTCAAAAAAGTTGTGGCGAAACAAATTAACAATATGTGATAAAAAGTTGCAACTGGCTCTGTAAACTTTCGATTTTTCTTTGCACTGGGGTTGGTCTTTCTCTTGTGAAAAAAAGAGAAGTAAAAGCAGAAGTGGAGAAATAAGAGAAAAGAGTATGAAATGGGTGAAATCATTGATTTGCTCTACTGAACAAACAAAGAGATTTATGCTCTGCCACAGATTCAATGTGCGGAACGACCTCCAATAAAAGCCAACCTAGCACCAGTGGTACCAGATACATTGCAAAAACTATGGGCAATGGTTGGCCACAGATGGTCAAAGACGGTCCAATACCCACAATACGTAGGCCTAATGCAAGTTCATTCACACACTCATACACACACACACACACACACACACACACATACGCCTGCGTATCTATCTTTAATGCAGTTTGTCCAGCGAGATTTACGGCATCCTGGGAAACCTGATGTAGACGGCTACAAATCAGCGTAACTATGAAATAGAGAGCCAAACGAACAATTACACACACACACACACACACACACACACACGCATGTTCACACACCAAATCTAAGCACATTTGTGTCACACACAGAAACAGAGGCACAGCCAGGGCTCACATGCGCACACATGCAAACACACACGCACGTGCACACATGAAATATAGGTACAGCCACTGCACCACTGAACCGGCTCCCAAAGGTGCCCACTAAATTTACTGGCTCCTCCAGCCACTTCAAAAGCTCTCCATAACTTAGAGGCCAGACGATTTTATTGTTTCATGGAAGAAAGGACGGTGGGAAAAAAAAAAAGAAGCAAAGAGAGTGAAGGAGTGAAAGATAGATGTACTGGGAAAAAATTAAATCCCCCCTTTGTCTCAGACAATTAAAATTCCTCTAGTTGTGAGGCACGTGCACACACATCTACACATTGCAAGTGCATGCACACCCTTGTGCATATTCACAGCTGAATGAACACACGCAGTAAAAATGTGTGCAGTCCGTCTTTAATCTCATGTGGATAAGAATTTAAACTTTCATACAAATCAAAGTTGTTGTTGTTTTTTTTTTAGCTAAATGGGCTCGCATGTTTATTTAAATCTTAATATGCCCATAGACTCAACAACAGAAAAAACTTTTTAATCCTCTCTTTCTGCATCTGTACCTCTCTCTCTCTCTGTGAGTGTGTGTGTGTGTCAGTGTTTCTGTGTGAGCACCACCCTGTGAGTTGCTATCAGTGTAGCTAGTTAAAGCTAATGATGTAGACGCCCCTCTCCTCCAGGTTATGAGGCAGTGAGCTGGTAGCAGAACTTGTTAATGTCCACTCCAATAGTAACACTTTCCTTCTGGCACTGGACTAATGATAAGCAAAGGTGACGTGTGGCTGTGTGTTCCTGTCATAGGCCCCATTCAGGGACACCTTTGAGAACTAGATAAGATGGAGATGGGTTTTTATAAATTCCTCTCTCTAAATTGGTTTCACTTGGCTCTTCACTGTTTATAAGTTGAAGTTAGAGGAAGAGTTTGGATTTATGGCAGTGTAAAAAAACCTGTGTGTGCAAAGAATGTGTTTTTGTGTGCGTACGGTTTTGATGTGTGTTCACTGTCTGTGTGATCTACTTGTAGTGGTCAAAAAGTCACAGCTCGCATGTTTTGCTCTTCTTCTTCGTACGGTTCTTGTGCTATAACATTATCAGTAATCAAATACTTTTGCACCTCAGTTGTTCAGGTGAACGGTAAACCCCCAACACACACACATACACACACACACACATAAGCTCACACACACACACACACACACACACACACACACAGTTAGATGGGTTAGATGAGACTTTGTATTTAGCAAACTGAGCTTCCCGGCAGGTGGTCCACCAAATGTTATCTTATTGACCTCTGTCCTCGTACACACACACAGGCCAATTCAGTAAGTGAGCTGAGGGGATCATTATGTGATAAGGAGGCCTCTGACAGTAGGACAAGGATTTACTTGACTAAATCAACCTGAAAGAGAACAAAGACACCAGGCAGACAGACAGACAGACACACACACTCATGACTGAGCTAAATGTGAGGGTTCATAATAATGTGCAAACCAGGGCTTCGACCTCTCCCACTACATGCCTACTGCATTGCTTTTGTGCTACTTTTTTGAGAACAGTTGTTTTTTGGAGGATAGTTCCTGTATATCTGTGTGTTTGTCTATGTGTGTGTTTGTGTCAGAGTGGCTGCTACATTGGCTACCCCTGTCGAACACAAGAGTAGTACCATCTGCTCTAAGGCTAAGGCCAAACTCCCAGCATACAGTTGGTGGTCTCAGCTTCATCAACCCCACAGATTGTCTATCCGTGTTTGCATATGTATCTGTGTGTGTGTGTGTGTGTGTGTGTGTGTGTGTGTGTGTGTTACTTGCGTCTTTCGTAAACAGATGTGTTGTTGTGTGCACGCTGCAGCCCACCAAGTCAGTAAACCCAGATGGGATGAGGGATCATATTCTTGATTAAAAATGACAGAGGGAGCGCTGAATTCTTCTGTGTGTAAGGTGTGTGCACATGCTTATGTGCGAACACACGCTACACACACCCCCATATGTTGGTTTTTTATACCTGCACACACACTGAGTTAGGTAAAGCTTGGCTCTCATTTCCTGAACAAGTTGATAAATTCCAGATATCCTACCCACTCTACACACAAACTCGGCCTTGCGTGGATGGAAAGAGAAATCTGGACCATTCGCAGGAGGTGCGTACTTATTCTACACAATTAACCTTTAATTAAGCAGGCAGAGGCAGAGGTGAGGCAGCAAAGAGCCACAGAGGAACAATACGCTGTCTGTTCACTCGCTGGATTGTTATGGCCCTGGAGCTGGAATATGAATCACTGCCTGATGGTTGATATATAAATATAATCAGGCTTGGACTGGTTCAGAGCATTTTACAATTAAAGAATAATTAATCTTTATAGGCTATACAGAGGCATCTTTGACCTGACTGTCCACTTTGGCTTGCCACTAATACTCATCAGCATCAGCAATGATAGCTGTTGGCCATAGCGAACATTATGTGAATGGAAATCTGTGGGACAGTCACCCCTGTTTCTTTAATAGATGCCTTTAATAGTTCTTGATAAAACAGACATTATAAATGGGAGGTGGTTTTTAGCCTCCTAAAAATAATCTTTTTTGTCCTGCTAGTGTCATGGCTAATGATGGCGATGTTGATTGGATGGTCTTACATCTAACATTTGACCAATTGCCAGATTTTCATCACATTTACTTTGGATATTTGTGGTTTCCAGTGGATGAAACTTAATTATTTTTCGTCACTCTCAGAGCTTTCCTTTACTACCATCATCAGTCCTACATTTCTGCTTGTATAAAAAAAATATCAATCTAATGAGTAGATTTTCATCAAATGTTCTAAGCACATTCATGCTCACCAGAAAAATATCTCATAATCTAATTTTATTTTACTTTTAATGACACCCATTGTGCTTCCTAAAGTGCCACCCACAGAGCAAATTTTATCGTAAGAATGATTAATTTAGAAAATTGCTAATGAAGAGAGTGGATTTTCACACGAAAAGATTAACCACTCTAGATCAACATGGTGATAAAAGAAAAAAGATAAACTCTAAATAGTAATAGTAATAGTAAATACCTTTACTATTGGCTGTTTTTGTTCTGGATGGTTCCATTGTGGAAAATCAATTAAACAATCTTGATACATTTCTTTAGGATACAGTATTTATTAAGGAGGACTGAATGTTATTGGTTTGATTAAAACAGAAGATGTTTTAATCAATCTCAGCATGTTTTCAAGAATGAGACCTCTGATTATATTCTGTTTAAATCTCCACCTCTGCATTGCTAGTAATTCAGTCAAACAATCCTGACTATACTGCTTAATACACACTGTATACAAAAACCTAACTAAATTATTTTCTGGTTAGATTGTTACATCTTCCCGGGTCAATAAGCCTCAAAAAAGGAAAGTAAAATCAAATACTTGGTGGCTTTGCAGATTAAAAATGAATTTTGATACTCTTCTACTCTGAACTGACTTGATTTATGTCATGTTGTAAATGCTCTGTCCATGTGACAGTAGCTGGCAAATCAAATTATGTTTGTCGTAGACACTTTCTTTTTATTTATTTCTTTATTTTTCAAAAATCAACTTGCGCTGAAACATGACTTTTTACAGCAGGTAGCATGGCGAGGAGATTTGCTCTTTTCCTGTCAGATATATCTTTGCCCCGCGCTGCCCTGCAGATCGCTGCACACACTCCTTTGACTATTTATGGCAGCAGTTAACTCCCAGTGCTCTGGTAAAGAGCTTCAGCAGCAGGTGAAGTCAGAGATGCAGGAGAGAACCATATCCCAGACCTGATACAACATTATAGAGCATAAACTTACAGGGATGAAAAATAGCACAGGCCAGTCTCACCAGGGTCAAAGATTAAAATGTGTGTGTTTGTGTGTGCTTTAGGGAGAGTAGTGTGATAGCAGATTGATTCCAGACTGGTGTTTCCGTGGATTTTATAAAGGGAATATGCCCTGCTCTCCTTTCGTTGTAGTGCTGCAGTTGCATAGCCTCTACCCATTCAACTGATGGATGTCGCCCAAGAGACTCACAAACACACTGCGACCTGCAATGTCAGGAGAGAAGAGAAGACAAAGGAACAGAGGCGAGAGGAAAAGCAGACAAACCAAGACCAGAAAAGAGATCTAAACTCAACACAACACATTGTTGCTAAGATTGCACAGCCAGTCACTTCTCTGCTGCTCTGTGTGAATGTATTCTATTCTATCCTTTCTATGACACACAACTTAGTGTCCATTTTCTCTTCCTCATTCCAACAGAGGGACCCATCCCTCAGGCCACAGACTGTTTCAAAACAGCCTTTATTGTAGCGCACAGTTTTTTTTTTCTCACTTTACCCAACCACTCCATAGCTGAGCATATCGTATTACCTATCGTTCTGTGAGTGTGTGTGTATCTGTGTGTAAATATACATGTGTATGCAGATATGTAAACTTGCATACAACATGAATATTGTTTGTGTTTCAGATTGAGGTCTTGCACGAGTCAAGCTGCAATAAGTAGTATATTTCCTTTCATTTCACCTTGAAATTTTTGGGGCTGTCTCATATATCATGTTCGATGCATCTGTTTGTCCTGTTTGAAACAAACATCCTCTGTTACTTTCCAAGGAATCCGTACATATGAGGAATCCACCATGTGTATTTGTGTCTTTTACTACATGTACTACATGTTTCATTATGAGCTGAAAAATATCACAGTGGGTTAAAACGTAACTACTTTTTTTATATAAGCATCTGTGTTTATTTTAAATGCTAGTTTATCAAAAAACAGCACGTATCTAAAGTAAGAGGCCATCAGTGCACACAGATAAGCCTGAAATACCTTTCATAACCATGTCCAAATGCATATCACAACCACATTTGGAAAGGCTAACTCAAAAGCTGACAATAGAGTTGCGTAGTGTTTAATAAATTGATTCTGACTGGCCAATAAAACCCTGCCGTCTGCTCCAGAGGGGACATTCAGGGGTCAAGGCCCCAGCCCCTGATCCAGACAGACAGCCCTGATTCCGTGTTTTCCGCAAAACACAAACGGGTGAAATTCATACTTCAGCAATGTCAACTTCTCTCTGCAGCCCTGTCACTTACAGCACAGGCCTCGGAGAGTGCAGAGAGTGAGAGAGAAAGAGAAGATATATCCTGTATCATTTCCTGTTCTTCCAAGCGGTGTCTTTCTGACCTTGTTCACGATATGCCTCCATGCTTCTCAGTATCAACCTCCCTGGCGCTTCTATACGTGATTGCGTCTCTGTCCGTCTGCGTGGCTTTCTCACTGATGTGCTTATTATCTGTCTGCCTGTCTTTCCCTCTCTTCTCCTACCATATACCTGTAGCTGGCAGGAGAGGGGGCACATTGTGGGCCGAAGCGGGTATATTTGCTCCCCCTTCTCTCTGGGCGACATGCCAGATGCTGCCTCTCCCTCTACACCCATTTTTGACCACACGGTCAAGAGGGAGTGTTTTCTGTTTCTCTTGGACTGCACTTTCAAAAAGCCTTTCCTTCACCCTGTCTGTCTGCGCTGCACGTCTGACGAAAACTCAGACCCCTTTTTTCCAACCAGAAGTGCTAGTTCTGGCATCGTTACCAGCCCTTTCTGCCCCCCTTTCACACACACACACACACACACACACACACACACACACATGCACACACCAACCCCCGCACTGAAACACCAAATATTTCATTTTCAAGGCGGGGTAGAGGAGGTGAGAGATGAGGGGGAAAAAGATACAGTATATTTATGAAAACAAACTGGACGGGTGCTTTGAGGAGTGCAGTTTAGATTGTGGATATATACCAACAGGAAAGGTGAGAGGCAGGTAAATGTAAACTTTCATTACATTACCATCGACTACTGGGCCTCTGATGTACATTCCCTGGTTTCTTAAAAGCTCTCCTCTGACCAAAAGTCTAGCTTCTTCTAATTCCACACAGAGCTCTGGGAATTTATTCAATTACCTAAATGATCACATAAGAAAAAGGGCTTTAGAAACTGCTGAGATGCACAGGATAAGCTTTCAGAGCTATCTACAGAATCTCTTTAATTCACCAAAAGTGTGTGTGTTTTCAAATGTCAAAGTGCCTCAGAGCAGCTTTTTTGCTGAGTCCATTAAAATCTCCCACATCCCTCTTTTTGTAAACAGGAAAATTATTTGACACACAGAGTGAACCAGTGTGCATAGATGTGAATACTGAAGGAATTAGTCATTTATATTTTGATGTTTTTGGTATTTCTTTCTTACTTATTACTATAACAGATTTTGTCAGTTTAATTCTAGTTATTATAGAATAACTTGTATTTCTTCTGCTTTGGTAGAATTTAACATAGTGAAGGCAAACCTCTTATTTTACCATTCATTAAAACTCTAATCATTTCAATGTCATTCCAAGACTTGTTTAAATATTCTGCTGGTAATTACATACTAAATAAATGCCTAATAGCTGTTGTTGAGAAATGCAGAATCTTTTTAGTTTGTGACTCCTTATCACACACAGAAAACATTACTTATACTAATTAAAATATTTTGCAATGGTCAGCGTAATAAGTTAAGTGTTTTTATCACTTCATAATTTCAAATAGTTTTTATATTGTGTCACAATATGAGATCAGGGTTTAGCTGACGTGTGCTCAAGTTTTAATGTTAAAGAAGTCAAATGACTTGACTGGACAGTCTCATCACAAGAGATTTTGCATGAAATAGTTCAGCTTTATTTTTTTACTGTATTGACATACACCTTCAAACAATTCTTTAATTTCCCAGATTTCTGAAGAAAGGAAACATCTGTGAGACAATACAGAGTATAAAACACTCATATTGCCTCTGTTCCCCTGACTACAGTCAGCTCGGTCTAAATTGAGGTTAAAGAGTATCCTTTCACCTTTACAAGACTTGGCCGGAGCATGGAAACACCACCCAGACAGCTACACGCGCACACACATGTGCACACACACACACACACACACACACAAGTTAAACTCCAGGCGTGCACATACACGCACACACAAACACATAGTACTGTGTAAATGAGAGTGTACTCTCCTTCTGTTTCACTCTCTTTTCCACCCCATCAGGGAATATAAAGTTTAACAGGCGTTTTGCTATCAGTGACCCTGAGGAGGAAACGCACTGACCGCCGAGAAAGACTGCTAATTACCCAAAACTCTGTGGGTGTCTGTGCTGCTGTGTGTGAGTGTGTCTGTGTAAAGCGTGCATGGCTACACATGTTTGCTTGTAAGTGCACTTTTACATGTTTGTTTGTGTGTGTAAAGCAGAGAGCATGACACCTATTGATGTAAAGTTGCAACCAGGATTTGAGGAGTAGTAGGGGGTCTATCAACTCTGTATGTGTGAGTGTGTCTAGGTGTGTTTAGGAAAAGGTTGAGGTGGTAGTTAGGTTTTACATAGGTAGGTGGGTTGGGGGTGCAGGCTAATTTATGTCAGCACTATAGCGAGCTCCTAGATTTATTGATGGTAAGCCAATACGGAGAGATCTGCTTCTTCAAAAACGCTCTGCAGCTCCCCCCCTGCTCCACACACACACACACGCACGCACGCACGCACGCACACACGCAGGCACATACACATGCACACACACACACACAAAATGTAATGCCCTCCACCTTCCACCTCCCACCTTCTATTATACAACATGTCTGTCTTTCACACCGAACCCGACTGTAACTGTAGAAGCTGTACTGCTGCTGTGCTGACGCAAAGGACATATGGTCGCGAAAGAAACCATTAGAATCTTTGGGGGGGGGGGGGGTCTTTCTCTCTCTCACACACACTTTGACTGTATATGGCCCCCTCCCTACTTTAGCCATCCCTATAAAATGACAGAATTCGTAAAATGTGTAGAGGGATTAGAGAAAAAATTGTCCTTTGGAGGGAAAGTGAATTTACCAGCTGAAACGGGACAATAATTTGCAAATGGGTCAAATGGGAGTATCAAGACAGGGAAGGAAATGTCTTGTAAATTTTTGGGAGCAATATCTGTTTTTCTGCATCAAAACGCTACAACTGTATTTTGTACTTCTTCTGTTTAAAGTTTATATGGTTATTTATGGGCAGAGTACAGTAGGATGTATAATCTTAGAGCACAGGATTCCTGTTAAGATCCTCTTGTTACTTGACACAAATCCCTTTTATTCAATCAGATATTATTATTTTCTAAATTCTTGAAGACATGAGGCTTTCATTTGTACGCCACTATTTGTATAATTGACAGATGTAATATTGGAATTGGGAGCAATAATCTGAACTTTATATCCATCTCTATACAGGTTTGTCCTTTTCACTACCCTAATCTTGCCTAATAAGTGCAACCCACATGCATATTCTTATTCACTAGTGATACAGTATGTCTTTCTGTTTGCATGGACACACGTATCTGTAGTGGCCCAAAGTGTCTCTTTAGTTGAGATCAAGCAAAAAAACTTCAAAGTCTTGCTCCGAAAAGCTCAGTATTTTTATATGCAGGCCTGGGTTCTCTCCCAGGCGTTGTCGTTTCAAAAGAGCTGAAGGCTTATAAAAGCCATGTTAGGGTTATTATGTACATCCTATCTGCTTCAGCCTTCACTGACCCCCAAACTGTGTGTGTGCATGTGTGTGTGTGTGTATATATGTGTGTGTGGTCATTAGGCAAAGCTACAGTGGAATCCGTTTACTCTCAATAATTTCGCTGTTCGGTTTTTGTGAGCCTGAGAGGAGGAATGAACATCCTGAGTTTATTGGCCATTAGAGAGCTCTAGACGTGTGTGTGTGTGTGTGTGTGTGTGTGTGTGTGTGTGTGTGTATGTCAGGAGAGCCAGTTTGTTTGGCTAAGTGAGGCAATTTTGGTCTTTAAGTATCTCATGTCACTTCCCCTCAAAAAGGGGCAAGTGTTCCATTCTTGGCAACACACACACACGTATGGACACATAAACACACTCCACGCACACTCTTCAGGCTGCAATTTGATTGGAATATTTGTTCTCAAACTTTCATTTCAATCATCTATTTGGATTTAAATACTTAGTAATCTAAATATAAAAAAATAAAAGTATGGACAATATATGAAATTTCAATTTGAGGTTTTAGCACTCAGGAGTTTATAACTTTATGTATAACCTCTAATGATTATCCTTCCCTTACAGTTGACTCGCTCTCTATTGTATTCCGTGCATACCCTTGTCCTTCTAAACCCAAATTAAACTAATGAAATTGGCTAATGACTGATGTAATTGAAATCAAAGTATTGAATCCACCCATAGAGACTTACTGACATGCTCAGAGAAAACAGAAGAACCTCAAACATGTACGTCAGCACATCACGAGAGGAAACGTGCATAGTTGCTCGTCAAAAGCATCCTAATTCCTTTAAGTCAAGTAAGATGTTACCTGATTGGTTCTTCAGGGTGGTCCTCTGATTACCCTGACCGGCCAGAAACCGAACGACTTTGATCTGTGATTGGTGAGGTCACTTAATGAGGTCAGCCAGCCAGCGTCTGCAGCGAAACTGAGAGGGCCGGTGATGAAGTATTTGAAGAGCATCGTTCCAAAATGAGACGTGACACCTAATTTCACCAAAAAAGAAAAAAACAACATGATTACTGGCAATCATGAGAGTAGAACTCATATTGATTCAGATTGAATTCATCAACCAACTGCGGTCCATAACTTACAAAATCATCCAGTTTTTACAGTCAGAGGTATGTTTGAACTATCAAGAAAAGCTATTAAATTGGATATAACGTTGGGCAATATAGCTGAAATCAATATTATGAGACATACATTTTTTCTGATCTAGATGTTCAGTACATCATGATATGGCAAATGCATGCAAAATCACATATAAATTGATCAAACTGCTGTTCAAAGGAATGACCTGGGTTCCATTTTTAAGTAATACAGCCTACAAAAATCCTTAATACATCAGTTTTTCACGTTCTAACTTGAATCATTTGAACAACAGAATTTTGTTAAATGATAATACTATGTAATCATATATTCATGATACCATTCCATCAGAAGAAAATAAGAGCTTAAACGTTATTTTGATAATCGATTAATCAAAAATGCCAAACCTTCTCTGATCCTGGCTTCTCCATTTTGTAGATTTGCTGTTTTTCTGTTTCATATAATTTTAGATGTAATATTTTTGGATATTTGGACTGTTGGTTTGACAAAACAATACATTTGAAGACGTCATGTTGGGCTCAGGAAATTGCGATAGGCATTTGTTTCACCTTTTTATGACATTTCATAAACTAAACAATTGATTAAGATCAAGTAAATAATCAACAGACTTTGTTGCAGCCCTATTAGTAATATGTAATTAGTTCCCAGCCAGGTAATTATGTTGAATATCTGTCTTGAATTAGTGTCACCCAACCACCTCTTTTGTGTTTTTGTCTGTCCAATTTTTTTTCTACTTCCCTTTTTTCCTTCCCCATTGTCTCTCTTTCTTTGTCCCTGCTCTAACATCTCTTTTGGTCTCCCCCGTTGCTTCAGAAGGAGATGAACTCTGAACAGCTGTGCTGCTCCCTGCCTGTCGTGAGTTATGGCGAGCTGCTGTCCTCTTGGCTTTTATTGATAATATTACACTGGCTGATTTAAATATGACTGTGGCTGCAGCAACCCAGCCTGCCCCCTCCGTCAACCTAATACAAAGCTGAACTTGCCCCTGTTTGTGTGTGTGTGTGTGTGTGTGTGTGTGTGTGTGTGTGTGTGTGTGTGTGTGTGTGTGTGTGTAGGTGAATGGATTTAACGTGTACCTGTGTATGTGAGAGCAAGTGAGGAGGTCAGGGAAAGATTCACTGTGTATCCGTGTTCGAGTATGTGTGTGATATTCACTTCCTGACCCCAGGATGCTCCTTCCCAAGGTAGAAGCACAACGTCAGGCTACATGCAGTTTGCAGGAAACAGCGAGCTGAGATCCAACATGATAAATGCCTCTGAGCTCTGAGTTGACTAAAAGAAGATCCTGCCCTCATGTGTCTATATATTTTTTGTCTGCCTATGCTGGGCTGTGACTTCCCGCGGCGCTGTAAATAATATGTCTTTTCACGGGTTGGTGTCTCCATGTGGTGTACACACAGAAACATGGCTGGATTTTACTGCCATGTCTGATTTTATGGGTGTCGTTTTTCTTCACGTTCCCGTTTTTTTGCCCGTATTAGAAACGTCTCGAGCATTCATTATCATTACTGCATAGAAACAAGACAAAGAAGGTACAAAGAAACAGACAGGGATGATCAGAGCGGTAAAGAGTTGTGTGTGGGCTAAAACAACTGTATGGCTACACACAGTCACACACACACACACACACACACTTTTGAGCCACCAGCTGCATTGTAAGCACTGATTAGGTTTTTGGTGCCCTGACCTGATGGTGTAAGTTCTACATTAATGCCACGTCTATTAACTTGTTTGAACTCTGATACTCTCACTACTGAAGATACAACACACACGCACACACACACACACACACATCACCCTCCATGTCCAGTATGCACGGGCATACATTCACATACATATTTAGAAAAGCACATGGAGAGCCTTGCAGCTGCTGTCCACCCACCCACACACACACACACACATACACACACTGTACTACATTGCATTCACCGCATTCTGCCATTCCTCTAACACAGACAGGCAGGAAGCAAATGTGTCATTTATTAGGGCCTGTTTCCAATCTGTGCTGATGATAAATATCCCCGATCTCCCCCATGCTGCTCCTGAATATTCTGAGACAAAGACCTCTTATGAAATTATACTGTCATTAGAGTGACTGCTCTGATTAGATACTGGGACTGGATTAGCCATCTGCTTGGCTCTTACGCAGAGGAATGATATGATCAAAACAAATTACAATGTATTCCTACATGAGAACACATTGCAGAGTTTAGTTTCAAAATATGATATGCTGTATTTATTTTGAGTGGCTAAAAAATCTCCTTGTGTGGTGGAATTCTTGATGTATGATAGGGCTCTGCGATGTTGATAGAAGTTTAATAATTTTACAAGGATCTTGTTTTTAACTTTTAAAGTAGCAATTATAAAGTAAATGATAAATATCTCATTGGGAGAGTACCAAAAGGGAATAAGTCAGATAGTATAAAGTTACAAAACACAGAAGATTGTAAAATCAGATTTGATTTGTGAAATGTCAAAGATTCAAACATGGGAAATTCAGTTTTTCTTAGCTCCTTAAAAGCTACTGATTTAGCTACCATGTTAAAAAAAACATTAAGCTTGATAACACATATTAAGCTAATGAAACAGCTCTCTATTTTGAATCTCCAAATCTAAGTAAACATTTAAAATTTTCAATCCCTCTTACAGTAAAAGCTGTTCCACTTGTTTCCACATGTCACACAGCACAAAAGAATGGAGATCGTTGTGGGCACTGGTCTGGTGTCAGGAGTTGCCACTGTGGAATGGACATATGTAGCAATTTATCACTTGTCTCTCAGCACATGTGTGGGTGGCCCGGCAGCGGGTATTATTGCAATTTGGGAGCAATTGACAGTAATCCCATCTTTCTGCTTGTGTGAAAGCTCATCATCCCCCTGCACGCCGACAGGCACGTCTTCACTAGAGATGACCTCCAGAGCTGGTACAAAAAGCTTTAGGTCTGTCATAGCTCATATTGTATATCATTATCAGCTCGTCTAAACTTTTTCCTTGGTGTTCTGGAGAGGCCTCTCGGAGTAAACCACTGTAGTCTCAGGAAAACTAAGCACAAATGAATCCTTGTACAGGCAGTGATGGCAGTTCTGTGCAGGACTATTCTACTTATTTTATGACGGAGGAAATACTGGTGCATGTGCTTTGATAGACAAAAAGTTGGTGGAAAGCACAGGCACACATATGATCTGGACATGGCACTCCCAAGTGAAGCTTCACAGCGATCAACAGACAAATAGTCCCTAAGTCATAACATTGTTTTGAGTCCACACAGCTGTGCGGAATAGAGCAATGGTATACTGTATTGGTCTATGGTGGTAAGGAGGGCTGACCCACAAAACAAACTCTCAATTCAGAGGTCAGTCCTTCTTCTCCCCCTCACCTCATCAGTTTTGAGGAATCACTAAAAGAAAAAGATACTGATGAAATAAGCTGAAGTATTTTTTGTCTGAATGGCACTTGGGCTCTATCAGTTGGTGAGGATCTGAGAGGACCTCAAGAGTTAAGCTGCTGCTCCTCTGAACTACGTTTGCTGGAAATGTCTTTTGCAATCCAGGATCTATGACGCATTGTAGCTACTGTATAGACGTCGAGGGGAGGAGGTCAGGGTGGACGGTTTGGCCTTCAAAGCACAGGACTTTGATATCAGAGAAAGAGGTTTGCATCCCACATGTTGTTTGGTTTAGGCTACTAAAACACTTAAAATCAGGAAAAGATTGCGGCTTTGGCTAAATATTCAAGTCAACGAGTCTTTTCTCTTGCTTCAAGTTAGTGTTGACTTTTTTTGATATTTAACATTAAGTTTCTAAATGTATTTTCTATCGGAAATTTCTTGTGTCTGGTCAGAGTTGTGTTAGAGAAACTACTGACTCCCGCTGGCCTGAGATTATTTTGAGATCCTCCATGAGAAGGGGGAGAAGTTGTAAATGAGAAGGCTAACTGGGCTGCTCTGCTGGCTCAATTGCCATTGTAATCCTAATCTGATTGACGTGACACGGTCATATATGGCTGAAACAATTATAGAAAAATCATAGGCTTGATAGTCCCATATACATTTATAACAGAAGTGTCTGGGGAGAGGGAAGTCTGGGCGTCTCTGCTTAGACTGCTGCCCCCGGATAAGCGGAAGAAGATGGATGGATGGATGAACATAGTATAGTGATTTTAGATTGAGGGTTTCCCAAAAACACAAAATAATCAAAGGCTATAAGAGCTTTAGCAAGCAGTGGCTGAAGGATTTAAAGAAATGAAAGAGGGTTTGATACACACACACACACACGTGTATATATATACATATCCAGTATATATAAAATTCCCCCTCTCACCCCGTGGGGTGGTATGTGTCATCCTCAGGCTGTGGAGTTTTAGGGTTCTGCGCAGTATCTTAGCTGTTCCTAGGACTGCTCTCTTCTGGACAGAGACTTCAGATGTTGTACCTGGAATCTGCTGGAGCCACTCTCCCAGTTTGGGGGTCACAGCCCCCCAGTGCTCCGATTACCACTGGCACCACTGTTGCTTTTTACTCTCCACATCTTTTCTAGCTGCTCTTTCAGCCGTTGGTATTTTTCGAGCTTCTCGTGTTCCTTCTTCTTGATGTTGCTGTCGCTTGGGATTGCTACATCTATCACCACTGCCTTCTGCTGTTTGTCGATCAACACGATGTCTTGTTGGTTAGCCATCACCAGTTTGTCAGTCTGGATCTGGAAGTCCCACAGGATCTTAGCTCGGCCATTCTCAGCTACCATTTTGACCTTGGGACTTCCAGCCCATACTCATCCCAGATGTTTCTGCACACTACGCCAGCCACTAGGTTACACACACACACACACACACACACACACACTTATATTATATACTGATGCAAAAGTGAAATATGTTTTATCACTGAAGCCGAAGATCTGCCACAAACCATTCATTTAGACAGTTTAGATTTTCCAGAGATGTTTGTTTTCAGTTATGTACAGTACACATAAATATACAGACTCGAACTAAGTGCAGCAACAATTAGTTTACAGAAATGCACTTATTGAAGAAACATTTTTGAATTATTTTATACTTTTCAAATGGATACTATTATAGACGTGTATGTCCAAATACTATTTGCTGTAAATAGGAGGTATTACATTATGATCTATACTATGGCTTGAAGAGAAAGATTTAAAGTTTAAATGTTGAATCACTGGCATAAACAGCAACACTATATGGAGAAACTAAACCTTAGTAAAGTGTAATGATGCATGAGGCAGTTCCTCAGCCTAAGCCCCATCTTTTCTCTCAAATAGCTGTGGTTGCCATATGCTCAGATTGACTATAATTGTTAGCTTCCTGGACAAAGTGTTCAGAGGTTTGCAGGCATTTAATATACCCTGCAGGCAGAATTATAAAGCAATCATGAAATCCAATTCTTCCATATAAAAACAAATGAGTGATACAGCGTGCCACACTTCTATTTGCAAAGCAAACACTTGCCTTCATCTTCACAATATCTCATATCATACCCAATAGTGAGCAGAATACAGAAAAAAAGTTTGATGGATGGTATGATTTAATGAGAGAGAAGTAATTTAGATGATGAGAGTAGACACATTATTAATGGGATTTCAGAGTGGAAATGGGGTTTGCAGTGCTTGAATAACTTAGACATTGAGTGCATAAAACACTGTGAAGTAAGAGCTGTACTGTAAAGACAAGGCAGCAATGCCAACAAGCACTGATCAGGATACCCTTCTCTTTTTGTGGTGGTCTGTGCTGTGATGACAGCATGAATCAGTCCTCAATCAAAGTTACTTGTATTCTTTGGAAACAAGGATGTGCTGCCTGAGAGAATCTGTATTTTCAAGGGCATGTTTTTTTTGTTTATTATTAGCCATTTAGTGACATAGGTCTAGGGATGGCAATGTTGGTCTGTCGATCAATTGGTCACTTTGGTCCAGACTGAAATATCAGTGACAAAACATTTTCAGTAATTTTGACATGTGTATGTTTAATGATATAACAACTTGTGCAGCTGTTTTCAAACCACACAAGCTGAGACTAATTACAAAAAGTGAAATTCTAACAAAACACAATGTATCAGGAGACAGTAAAACAAAGCACTAATCACATTACCAAAATGTCATTGTCAGTCATCTTCATGCCATAAAAACACCATGTAGCATTATATATAATAAGACGTTTCTCTCCGGTACAGCAACACTACAACCACTGACTCTATCGTGGAACTATTTACTGCCCATATGGCCGGTGACACGGGGTCAAGCCTGTGTTTCAAGTGAAACCACGAAGTGTTGTAAAAACCCTGCATACAGGAATGGATACAAATTCAAGCATTAGCACATTACTAATTACTGCGGGATGCTTTTAATAAATTCTTTCCTGACATACGCGTTCCAGCACTGTAAAAAATGAAGAATGCTGCATGAGGGAAAAACATTAAGCCATCCTACAGACGTTTGCTAAAACTAGAAAGCTTAGGTTGTATGTAAAGGAAAGCTGTTTTGTAAGATTTGTAAGATTCACACAGGGTACTGAAGTCCCCTGGTTTGACTTAAAGAGAATACGCCGTTTAAGAATTCTGACATTTTCTTGAATAAAAATATAAACCTGGCCATCCGAGCCATGTTTTCTGAGAGTAAGTGACTTAACAAGCGGACATACTGTAAAAGCTGCACTTCAACTGCAGAGTTCTCATGGGCAATTTGTCATGTTGTTATTTTGTGTCTCGATGCTTCCTTTGCTGTTTAGGTAAAACCAGTTGCCAAAATAAGTTCCAATGCCAGTTCTGGCCTTATTCGCACTGAAATAACATTGTGGTATCATAGTCAAGTCCTCTTTTTTTATTTGTTTTAGGGGTGGAGCAAACCCTTCCCTTATGTTTCTGGCAAAAAGAAGCATTTATTTGCTATTTAAAATGTTACATGATCAGAAGCAATTGGTTATCATGATCCAATTATCTGTCCCAGCCTTCTGTCTACTTTGATGCAGAACAGGCCAAGGTTTATCTGATCCTACATATTGGCCCCATGGTGGTTTCTCAGTTGCTTGCCATATCAAAAAGCGCCAAACGAAGCACTAGCTTGGTTTGCTATGAATTGTTCATATGCAGCATTACAAACTGCATCAACTGCACATGAAAATATACACAAATTGTTTTAGTTTTAGTGATTGTATTAATCAGATTAAACATAAATTTGAGAGTTAAAAGTGCCAATTTTTGCAGGCTAGTTTAACCATTTTAGGCAAAAAACAATAAATCACAGTAAAAGCATACAGGCCTATAAGCATGTACAAAAGAAAATGTATGCATGGAAAAGCTGCACGCTTTGCCTTGTACACCACTTGCCAAATTGTAGATAATAATACATAATTCCACACTGGAGTGTGTTTGCAGTCATTTAAAACAAACCCACAGCGTTGACATAAATCAGTGTATGTGTGAAGCTCTTATACCTGCATGTCTGCACACTGCGGATTTGACGAGAGACAGGTCTGAGGGGATTTCACCATAAAGGTTAGGAACCGTGAAATATCTGAGAAGTGCTGGAACCCTTCTCCTCTCCAAATTATAGCCAAATGCATGCTATACAGTCTTAGTGGTTGAGGGGAAACGCCTTGGCAGTGCATAAAGGGCTCAGTGTGCGGCTGAAATGACCGTGCGACTCCTGAAAATAAACAGGAATCAAATAGAGTGATTGATCGAATAAATTAACCTCAGCAGCAAGCTGCACGCTCTCTCTCTCTCTCTCTCTCTCTCTCTCTCCCCGTCTCTCACACACACACATACACACACACACACACACACACACACAAACTGCTACTCATCAGCTCCAATGACCAGCCTTTTAGAAAAACAGACACTTGTTGCTGTTTGCGGCAGTGCTCTGGCCAGCTGCAATTTGGGTGTAAGTTTGTTCCACAGCAGTGTGGTGGGTGGGTGGTGGGGTGCTGATTGGGTTTAAGGCTTTTTTGCCAGTGGGGTAATAGATGCGACTGTATGAGTGCACAGCCTGTGCTTAATTACAGGCTATTAATTTATCTTCCTCACACGAGAAAATGTTCAGATTGCAATAATGTGGGATGGAAATGCACCAAAACTGATTTTAGCTTTTTATTTGCTGAAAACAGCTTACCTGCTAGTTTCAGATTTAAATTTCGGTTTATATTTCTGTCCAATCTATCCATTTGATTTTCTTATCAGATATCGTCCAGGTATTTCATCAAGTGGTGATATGACAGATTTTGTGAATAATAATTAATCATAGCCTTCGTACACAAACCCCCCCAGATTGAATTATATTGGTTTCAGAGGAGAGTTTAAGAAGCGTAGAGTAAAGAGTCTAATTATTTGTTAACAGTGGATGTTTTTCTTGCCATTTAAAGTTATAGATATTGGAAAATCAGACAAATTTGATATTGAGTCTACAGTATATGCAACGAATCAGCATTCAGCCAATCCATATTAGCAGAAATCTGGATTTAGATGACTCAGTAATATTTTTATATGTAATTCAGACTGTGGGAGTATTTCATTTACAAGAAGACTTTTATACTAAATTGCAGAAAAGCTGTGTCAAGAAAAAAAGATAGAAACGATTGTCTTCTCTACCTGGTGTTTTTAATGCTGGTGTTTGCCCTGTGATGATCATCAACTGAATGTAATTCTGGACTCACCTTTTAACTGTCTGTGAAATCGCTGCATTTCATGCAGGCCTATATATTCTAGTGTGGGCCTGAAATATAAATGGTCCAATCGAATGAACCTGCTGACCGGTCGGAGCCTTCTGGAAATGAAGACAAGACCCCCACCTATCCAACCACACACACACACACACACACCTCTGCCCCGCCCGGCCGTTCCCACCCCTCCGTGCTGCTTGCCTGTGCGGTTTATTGAAATCTCTTCCTTGCTCTATAGGATAGCCCTGGCCCCTGGGGTAACAAGATAGATGTAAACAACCAATTATTGGATAGGCCCTCATTCATATCCCTTTAACCGGTATAGACACAGAGGTTCTGGCTTTAATAATTTCTCTCTCTCCGCCCAACATTTGGATGTCTGTCCTAAAGAATGTTACTCATCAACCCCTTGTTGCGCTTGTCTCAGGTCAGTACGTGTAGCAATCTTACAGAATAAAATCCACGTCCCCTCCTCTATACCCCCACCCAGCACACAGGCTTTGCAACACACACCAAACGGACATCTTTCAATAATCAGCTCAATTAGTGCAGGTCGTGGTGGAGAGCGGCCGAGGTGAGCGGTGGGAGGTTGTGAAAATAGGGGGCTGGCTATTAGGGGAAACGCGATCTCCATTCATCAGCGGCCGTAATAATTACCGTTTCAGAGCCGGAGCCCTCTGATCAAACTGATCCGTGGAAACAAGGGGTTTACAAACATTGTCAAGGGCCAGACATCGGACCCCAATTTGACCTGGCACTGCCGGTGCACACACCCTGCAGTTCTGACCGTGAACAGCCCAATATAAGGAAGATGCGTTGTATTTGCATTCACCTTTTAATTGCTTGCTCTACTCTTGCATTCGCTCAGATATATCCTCTCTGCTGCTATGACAACCCAGTTCCCTGATCATTAAACTTTCTAGATGAATAAGTATTTAGCTATAACAAGCTTATCAAGGGGCAACAAAGACTGAGTGAGCAGGTGTTGATTGAGACATGTCGGCAGGATGAGTGGGACAGTTTCTTCAGGGTGGGGTTATCTCAAACTTTTTCATGTCAAATATGCTAAAAAGTATCCAAGATTTTTACTCTATCTGAGCTGATTCTATGGTTTGAAATGATTACAAGTAAAACTGGATACCTGTCATAAAGCAAGGTGGCATGATAAATACCTGTTATCCAAAGATACATGCTCATACAATGTATCATCTCAGCAGAATAACATCTAATGAAACCACTGATGGGCTCCATCTGGAACTCCAGACCCTGTTTTTGGTTACATCTGCGGCTATCGTCCCCCAAAATAATCCAGATGACTAAGGACAGAGGCAGTTAGGGATCACCTAGGCTCATAGGCCTTCATGTAACCACTGCTGACAAGCAGGGACACATGGCATCAGTCTACAGGGAGGCAACAGTTAAATCTGAGGTGAAGAACTTTATCAAAAAAAAAAAGAAAAAAAAGAAATAACATACAACCAAAATGTCTACATATTCCATTCTCAATGACAGACTGGTATGGAGTATTTTCAGCCTGTGAAGTTCAGATAAATTATTACGCTTTACCACTCATTATCTGACTGACCTTTGAAATAAAAACGTAAAAACGAGACGATATCCTCGCTGCAAAATAGTGTGAACCAGTGGGAGAGCCTCCTCACTCTTGTGTATGTGTGTGTGTGTTAGGTGTAAGGAGATGATAGGTTCTTCTCTGAAATCGGTTTAAAATGTCACGTCTGTCATACTGTGTTTACAGGCGCTCAGATTTTCACTCATCGGTCTCGCTCTCTGAGCGCGAGCGTTTTCCGATTTTCGTGAGCTGCCGGAGTCAAAGTCAACAAATTAAAACGCATTAAGACATTGATTTAAAGGTATATTTGTTAGGTCGTTTTACTATATATGACGATGTGACTATTTTAAATAGATATTATTATTACCTTCTTTTTTATTTTATATTTTATGTGGAAATAAAACGCATTAATTATTAGTGGAGCTGTGGGATTTTCTCTGTAGGCCTATATGAGGTTAAATCGCCTCCTTGTTTCTCTTACTATCCATTTCAGGCGAGCCCGGGTCCCCTGACGATTACCATCAGTCAGTTTAATGCCGTAATACTCTCTGAACTGCGCTTCAGGCGAAACCCAGGTCAATTTATTAAACGCAGGGAGAACACAACACGGAAACAGGGATCAGGCTCCTCTTACAGGACTCCTCTGCTCTGGTGATAAACTAACTTCATAATTACACTAATAATTCATTTTAAACGGCCACGACATGGATGAAATAGCATAGACGTATACAGCGGGAAAATATTGATGAATTGGTCTTGATCTGAAACAAAAGTGAACCCGTGATCGGATCAGCCTATTTTAGTTTTATGGGCTACCCCCTGAGATTGTTGCTTTGACTTTAGACGTGCTGCTGATATTCATTTGCAACTTCTTTAAAAAATAAAAATAAATAATATATATATATATAACAGAGGTCTGCACATAGAACCTAACTTATCAAATTACGCCCATTGGGCTACTAAGCAATAATTATAATAATAATAATTTATAAATGTAGACCTTTAATGTTTTCCGCACTAGACCTGCCTTTCATTTAACAAACGTCGGCAGTTAATTTTCTCTCTGAACTGGAATCTGTTGGAACTTTCTTTGTGGTCCACAGGTAATATTAGGTTCTGAGAGGAAAGCTGCTGAAACAGGTCTGCCGAAGCGGCGGTGTGTGTGTGTGTGTGTGTGTGTGTGTGTGTGTGTATGGTTTGAGGCAGTAGTGTCGAGTGATGTGATACTGATTGTGGGTGTAACTGACAATCGTACCTCTAATGAAGAGGTCCCATGGTGAGGCGATAGAAATCTACTAACTGGTCAATCTCTTGCTCCCACGCTCCATAACGCACATGCCAGTCACGCGCCACCATGTACTTGACAACACTACACAACAAGCCACACGACTGCGTCTCTGTTGCTCATCATGCTGCTGCCACTTTCTCCTAAGCTTCCCCGCTGCAGACCGGAGTGCAGAGGTCTTTCGTCGGGCAAAAACTCATCATTTCAACAAGGAGCCTGCTGCTCATCACTTTTTCTCCTCAGTGAATCACAAAAGCTCCGCGCTCAGTTTGCCTCTAAAAGTCATCCTCCCACTGGTTCCTTCCTCCCCTCTTTGTTTCTCCGCATCATTTTATCCTAATTATCGTATTGAAACCATTACTCGGGGCACTTCTTCAAACCGTATCTTCTAATCCTGCTTGTGATTCTGAGGATCTCCATCTTCCCCCGCTGTTGCACTAAACCGCGTCAGCCAGGCGCCTTACGTACGAACGGAGAGTGGAGTCTCACCGGTGCGCTGCCTGGTGGCGTTTTTCTTCCTCCGCTGTTGCCCGACACGCTCTCCTCCGCTGCTCTCCGTCCAAGAAACTCTGCAGCGCGCTCGAACCCCGTCAGACCGGCGGCACACCTCAACACTGTGGGTCATCCTGTGCCCTCCTGCCGTCACTGCCTCAGCCCTCAGCCCCGTAGATTCAGCAGTTCCAACATTCATTAAATAGTACACTTTACCACGGCAATATTATAATACATCTTAGAGCAACATATCCGCTTCATACAGAAATATAATAATCATTTAGGGATCATAAATATAGAAATGTCATATTTATACACGATTAGATTAAAAACTCATTGAATTAGCTATATTTAATAAAAACTAACAGACACTTGACGCTCCTTTGGGGATATTATAGCGCACAGTCGTTATGACTGTGGAAAGTAACCAAACATTTTGGATAGATTGCTTTCTAAACCTAACTTTACTTATTCTAATGTCTAAAGCCTTATTTTTTTTTTTCTCATTGTGTTGTTATTTACAACATATGTCCCATATGAGGCACTTTTTACATTTAGTGACATGCAGTCAAGGCTATGTTCACTAATATAGCTGCGCGTGAGGCTATTAGCTATTTCCAGTCACCTGTAAACCCACTTTACGTAAATTCCTGTTTGCAAAATGACTATTACAATTTTTACAACTCCAAGTGAACTTTGATCAAATGTATCTACATTTATTGGAGGTGAGAAAAATAGATCGCTGCCCTCTCTGAGAGATTGTGTCTAATATGTTTATATTGATTTTTATTTTATTTTTTTGCTTCATGGCAACCGCCACGAGCAGGTCAGGTATTTTTGCGAACCTTTCCTTGAGCGCTTCATTGCTTGTCGGCAGTTGTCGTTTCACTTGTTTGAAATGATGAAGCGACTAACTTTGAAGTTCCAGGCGTTGTGGACACCGTGAGTGATTTGTGAGGGCTCCGCGCGCTCTGGCGCCATCCTTCCCCCAGCTGCGGGACCAGCGCTGCTCTCCCTCCCCACACTCCCCCAGCTCTGCGCTCTTTGGCTGCCCGAGGTGTCTGTCAAAGTGAGGGGAAAGAGGAAAATAAAACAAACTGTTTTAGGAGAAAAGTCTGAGCAATATTTCTGTTGGTGGGCGGGCCGGTCGGGAAGGGAACAATCGCGTTGACTTTGCCAGGGAGCCACCTCAAAGCGTATCAGGTTTCTTTGAGTGACAGCGTAACCATGGCAAATAATTTGACTAAGGCTATTGTCTTATCCTCACCATCCCCGGGTCAGATAACCGACCAATCAGAGTTCATATAATCGCTTGTCTTGCCAGCTTAGAATAATATTATTAAAACGAGCCAGCGAGCCCGGTCTCCGGGAGTAGGTTATGTTGAAACGGCATAGAAAAGGTGGAGGAGGACGGTGGAGGGAGTAGCAACTTTCTCTCTTTCTCACCAACTTCATGAGGATTTGTCGCCTGGGGTTTTGCATGGCTGAATGGACTTGCGTTTATTCCACAGTACGCAGTTGGATATTACCTTACCGGCGGCTGTTTTAGGTTGTACGCTGCTCTTCTGGGGACCTTTTGTCGCTTATGGACTTAATGCGTTTTGATTTAATGTGAGACTGAGTGGGGAGACGTGGAAGTAGGCTAAGGCACAATATAATCTGTATTGATTTACGTTGTCGCCATGTCCATGCTTCCGACGTTTGGTTTTACGCAGGAACAAGTGGCGTGTGTCTGCGAAGTCCTCCAACAAGGGGGGAACATTGAGCGGCTCGGGCGCTTCCTCTGGTCCCTCCCGGCGTGCGAGCACCTCCACAAAAATGAGAGCGTCCTCAAAGCGAAAGCCGTGGTCGCCTTCCACCGGGGGAACTTCCGAGAGCTCTACAAGATCCTGGAGAGCCACCAGTTTTCGCCGCACAACCACCCGAAGCTGCAGCAGCTGTGGCTCAAAGCGCACTACATCGAGGCGGAGAAGCTGAGAGGCCGCCCGCTCGGCGCCGTGGGGAAGTACCGCGTCCGGAGAAAGTTCCCCCTGCCCCGCTCCATCTGGGACGGAGAGGAGACGAGCTACTGCTTCAAGGAGAAGAGCAGGAGCGTTCTCCGGGAGTGGTACACCCACAATCCTTACCCATCCCCGCGGGAGAAAAGAGAGCTGGCCGAGGCCACGGGACTCACCACCACGCAGGTCAGCAACTGGTTCAAAAATCGACGGCAGCGAGACCGAGCAGCAGAGGCAAAAGAAAGGTAGGAGTAAATAATAAAGACACTAAAAACACCTCTCAGAATAGGTGAATGTTGTAGTATGTTTATGATTATGTGACATCAAGCAAAACTAGACGAAATCAGAGGCCTATTGAAAACAGGCACAAATGCAATATGATTTGCTGACCTACATCTGGCAATTTATTGCATTGACCAAATATTAATAGATTTTCAGCTCTTAACAAATCGCTCCAGTTCTCTCCACGCATCTGTGTCTATGTAGAAAACTATATTAGAGGCAGGCACTTTTTTCATGCTCTTGGGTTTAGTAAGCTCACAGTTGTTTGTATGTTTGGGATAATTGTGCAGGCCGTTGAAACGTTGAAAGGCACAAAATGAAAGGCCAGGTAAATGATAAGGTAATAAAAGTTGCATTTGCCCTACTTTTATCTTTTAATCACATTTATAACATGACATTAGACTTTCACATTATGATCAGGGGAGGTGGGG
>CM022471.1:8135014-8266839 GCA_011952105.1 Coreoperca whiteheadi
GGGGGGGGGGGGGCACGGTGTAGAGTTACGGTCAAAAAAGAGAGAGAGCGATAGCCAGGGGAGTATGAGCATTAATGCACTCCCTGTGTGCTGGACGCGTACTGTTACAAAACACACACTCTCACAAACACATAAGCACACCGCGGATGCCCTTTGCTCGAGTGAAAGGTCACCTGGCAGCCCACTCCTGAGACCTGAGAAATATCAAAAAATGAAGTGTTCAGCTAGAGTAAAACTTTTAACTTCTTTAGCTTCCGTAACACACATTTCATTTTATACAGTATAATAGAGAAAACAGTAACACTTTACTTGAAGTCCCTCTATTTACCATTTATAAGCAGTATATAAACAGTTAATAAACGGTTGTACTATACACTGTAATGTAGTTGTATGCAGCTACAAGGGGCATTTTGTGTTTTATTAATGTTAGGGCTGTGAGAAAATATCGATACACTTGAGTATCACGATATTATGTTTTATGTTTTTGTATTAATTCTCAATAACACTCGATTTTTAATTAAAAGTTTCCTGCAAAGATTCGTGCCAGTGTTATAATCTATCTTCAGCCATTTGACTCTTCTACTCTAACGTAACAATGTAAACTGAGACCGTAAGAAGTAAGAACATATCTTTCCTCTCAGATTGCACTAAAAAGTAGTGCTGTTCTTTATACTATGACAGTTTTCCTAAAATTTTACTTAAAAAAATTGAATCGTAACCCCTGTATCGTGATACAATACGTATCGCGATTGTCAGCAATTATAACTTAGCCTATGAAGACATATTTAATATTATTACAAATGTTTTTTACTATATTGCCGTTCATTATCTGTTTGTACAACAGTGCCCACAGCAGGAGCTATAGTTGTTGACAAATACATTAAGTAACACTTATAGCTGCCTACAACTGCGTTATAGTGTTATAAACCATTTATTAAATGTTTATATACTGCTTATAAATGCTAACTAGGGGGACTTAAAAAAAGTGTTAAAATGAAAACTATATAGAATTTTTTGGTGGTTAATGTGTGTGTTTGTTTGAGCATGTGTTGGTGTAAAGGGTAAAGAAGAAAGAGTTGTAATATTTGTGGATGTGTGTTTGTGCACTTTGTTGTGTGTGAGTGTGTATGTGTGTGTGTGTGTGTGTGTGTGTGTGTGTGTATGCACATGGGGTTAAGAAAGGCTCACCTGGGCCTTTCCCCCTACTGTAAATTTCTAGATGGGAGACAGACACGGGCTATTCTGATCGCATTAGGTTCACTCCGATGGCTTTTCCAGCTATTGTCACTTGACACCGCTCCATTAAATCTGTCCAGCGTAAAGATTAACTACACCATTCTTTATGCTTTCACTGGGTGTTCACTCTGAACACCAAAGGGCAGGTTAAATCATGCACAAGATTTTCATAGTATGCTGTATTTTAGGTTCAGCCTATCTAGCCTTTTACTTGATGTTATATCAACTAGCAGTGCAGAGTGTCACTCAGATAATTTGTTGTAAAACTAGCCCATTCATCAGTTTAGTTCCCCTTTTCATTATTGTTAGTAATAGTCATGTGATATTATAATAATATATACAAATGAAGATGCACATTTTGTCAAGCTTTCGACACTTTTATTATTTTTTTTATTTTATTTTTTTTTTACTTTGTGTCACTTTATTGTTTATTGGCTGGTTGGTTGTTAACCTTCCTTGACCCTGATATTCACCATACCATAATCAAAGATAAATTACATTATAATAATGCATTAAATACTGTTGTTGTCATTATGACAACCTATTTCAGATATATTGTTATATACATTCTTGAATATAATATATTTCTATTTTGTGGGATGTGAGCTCCTCTGGGTGATGATAGGACTCTCCAGTTTGTGGTGCAGGAAAAACTTTTGTGGAACTCAAAGTGTTATTGCAACTGAAATTCCAGTAATAGACTGTGATTTTCAATTTTCAATAGTTTAAGTGAGGATATCCTCACTAAAACTTCATAGTAATAAGTTTAGGTTCCTTTTATAGTTTATATGTTTTTGCTTTAATGAACAGTAGAAAGATATTCCAGTTATATGCATGTGACATCTGACTTAGTTATTTTGCATAGACTCTGCACTTTAACATGGTTACATCTTGCAAATATTCCAGTTACAACATCATTTTGCAATCTTTCCTGTCCCATTTATTTTTATGTTATAACATAGTCTGTATCTTCTTTTCAGTCTTTGTTTGTAATTGAGTTCTTTACATTACCCAATGTGAACAGCATTTAATTATGTTTTCTTGCTCTAAATGTTTTCCTAAGAAAAGGGTTCACAGAAAAGGGTGACAACCCTGACGCCACTAATATAATACCAAGAGAAAGAAAATAAGATGGGTCTTAAACCCTGAACCTGGAACGCTGTTTCACAAGTATTTTGTTGCTTTAAGCAATTAAATGTTATGCAACTCATTCATATCCTGCTCTGGGCGTCTGTTCAAACTCTGGACCAGATGAAGGGAACTTCTTTCTGATTGGGATCAATCAGTATTCGTGCTGATTGTGCACACTAGGCCTGTCTGTGTGTACAGTTCAGGTTCATCTGTTTCCACCTAAACACACTAACGGGTTAAACCTGCCAGACTGTTGACTCAGCACACTGTGTGTACATGCGTACATGTTTTAATGTTGGCACTGTGCAAAAAAATAAATTAAAGAGGCCTTAATGTTTTTTTAAACTACTGAAGAAAAATTTGTCAGGCTACAATAAATGGTCATTTGTAGATTACACCTTTAATACCCCTCACAATTAGGCGAGCAATAATGTATACCATCAAAAATAATTTTTCATGCCCTTATCTTTTGTCGTTCTTTAAAAGTAATCACAAAAGTAAGTCATGGTAAAGAAAAGACAGAAAATAGGTAAAGACAGAGGCATATTTGTGGAATCTGGCCTCTGACATGTATTCCTTATATCTGAGGTGGGAGCATAGGCGGTGGGAGGGTTGTAACTATAGCAGCCTATCTGTAAATGGAGTATAAAGGGAAGACAAAGTGTGTAGAAATTAAGTAAATAAATAATATCAAGCGTCTGCTTAATAAACATGAACTGCTTCATATGATCCTATGACACTAATAAACACACAGTGACCTGAGATGTAGATGCTCATGAAACCCCACCCTTCCACTCACATACTGTATAGACACACACTGTCACACTGTGTTCACTCCACTTAGTGCTGTGTAGATTTGTTTAAAGAGTAACAAAACCTCAGAACAGATGTGATGAAAGGTAACCATCTGGGTTTTTCTCCATAATTTAGGGGAAAGCAGCGGAGTTCTGAGTAAAAGGACTGAAAAGGTTGAAAACCCTGTTGGAGCTGAACACTGCTTCTACCTAGTGATCAGAGAGTGTAACTGCATGTGTGCAGAGAGGGACACAAGACCCTGCTAACCGTGATGAACACACAACAGGAAAGGTAGCACAGCGTGGCTCTGATACTCCAGCAGTAGTAGGCAGGTAAACACGTAAGAGCACAAACACACAACATCCACATGTCTTCATCGGGCTAATTATATAGACCAGTATTCTGTATTCATCTGTGTTCATTCATCCAACCTTTATTCATACAAGGTGTTCCATTCTGAGTTTTTTTTACACTTATTTGCATGAGAGCCATGTATACAAAGGACAATTTAAGCCCAAGGGTTACAAAACAAAGGTTAAGACTAATATTAAAACTGACTGCAACTGAAAGGAAATGATTAACATCATAAAATGATTAAAAAGATATTAAACAGCAATAAATACATGTATATAGGTTGGGGAGAGAGTCTACGATTACAGGTACAGGTATAGTTAATGTTAGACCTTGATGAATTTTTGTAATCCAAGTTACACTATGTTGCTAGTTAGCATGCTGTAAATACTGTTACTGCAAACCTCAAGATTATAGAGTTTTTGCTTAGTAAAGAAAGTACTTACTTATTACACATAATGTTGGTTATTTAAAAAAAACATGCTTATTCTGCCAAGGTCTGCTCAAATGTGAAGTGCAAAGTGAATAGCCTACTTATTGTCTCCAGACCAAGTGTCATGTGCTATGAAAAATAAAACTAACTCACACACACTTTAAAAAATGTTTACAGGTATTTTAGGTTGGAAAGCTGACTCCTGCGGTTGGTAGAATTAAGGGAGAAAAGCTCACTTGTACAAATACTCCTCATGCCCACAGTATGTTGTTGTTTCTCAGAGCAGCCAGATCATGTTGTGGTAACTGAAGGTTTGCAAGTTGTGTGACAAAAACAGACAAGAAGATGGAAAGGGATGCTGTCACATGATAGCAGATACATTATTACTGGTGGATATAATGTCAGCACAAAAGTCATAAATGTCTTTCAAATCCACATTCTTGTTAAATTTGTGTTTTCATATTCGAGTTAAGTCACCTTGAAAAATGACAAAAAATAGCTATTGTTCTTTCTTTTTCTTTCCCATTTCCCATACCTCCTTCCCCCCTCCCGTCTTCCCCTTACTCATAACTTACACTAGACTGGTTTCCAAGCTGTGGACTCCTCTTGTTGTTATTTTTCTCTCACCCGCAGCAGTGGCAGCTGCTTGAAGTCTCCTTTGCTTTGTTGCCGTTTACTTGCTGCTTGATTAGCTTCTCCACTGCACTTCAAACATTTCCTGGATTTCAGCCAAAGCAATTTTGTAGTGAGAAATGCAGAAAACATGCCACGGGTATAATTTCACTACACAATGAGAGGTAGGCATAGAGGGGGGGGTGGTGGTGGGGGGGGGGTATGTGTCAGTGACCTTAAAGCTTGTGTATACACCATTTGTAATTTATGGTACACTTGACTTGTCACACACACATGTAACTACTGTAATGGATCTGGAAGACATGAATGTCATTAGCAGCTTGCACAGGCAACAGCAAAGGCTGTGTGTTCTTTAGAGAGAATTTATTCAACTATACACATAATAGTTTCCCATGAGTTCTGAGGGAAAGCATGCCAGATGCTGAATACTCTTCTGTTGTGTTTGTCCTTCAGTTTTGTTTCACTTCCATCTTATGATTTCATGACTTAAGTCATATTTTCAACCTTGAGCTCATGATGACCCCTTGTGGTTAAAAAGGGGACATTTCTTATGCTTATTGCATGACATGCGTGTTTGCATGGTGACCCATATCAAGGCAACGATGAAAATAATTCCAGGTCGAAAATTTAGAGCAGCATGTAATTCTTTAATATGTTATTATGTTGAAATTACAAAATGAACAAGATGTGGTGGGACTTGTTCCATCATGCTTTGATGGAATGTGAGACTATAGAACAAATGTGGGTCATTTATTTAATTGTCTCAATATATTTGTCAAGAGTTGGCTAGCCCACTGCCTATTTTATGCTTGAATTGCTATCATCTTTTAATAGATAACTTAGACGGTGTTTTGGTTTCTGGCCACTTAGAAGCTAATCTGGAAGATGTGTGATGAGGGTGCCTTGCTCATAGTAACAGTGGTGGTATGTGTGAGAGGAGAGGGCTATGATGATGATTATACATGCATAAAGCAGCTAGCTAAGCTTGTCATGGTGTTAAATGAATTCTTTGATGTTTCACTTGATAGTGACAGGCTGCATATTTTACTCACACTGGTGCATTTAAAGTCCTTTCAGGAATAAGAAAATGTGTGGTCAAATGATATCATATTACTGTTTGATAGCATAATACCAGCTAACAATGTCAATGACAATCACAGCCATTGAGTTTACCTTGTGATGTCACAGACTGATTCTAATATTGCCACTGGTCATGATACTGTGATGGTAAAATATGTAATTGTGGATTGAAAACCAACTAAAAACATTTATAATGATTAAGATTCATAATTAGATCGCAAGAAGTGATTTTCATGGTGACAGAATTTTAATTTAGAATAAAAACTACACTGCCTCAAAAAAACAGAGGCAGATTCATGTGACATTTCTGTATTCAATACGAGTTTCAGTGTGGATGTGTGTTTGCAATCTGGTTAAAAACATTTTATTCAGGTGAATGTGAGTTATTATAGATCACTAGATGGCAGTGTAACATAATGAGATAGTTACATACTCTGTGCGTACAGACTCAGACAGATAGTGTGAATGCGGGGACGGAAGACGTGTGCGGGAATATGTTCCTTTGCACTCACGTGCTCTGCATGGGCGCATGTGACATTTGAATGAATGAACACAAAGAAGTGATATCTTAATCCAAGAACAAACACTATCCAGCTTCTCACTCATCTCTCCTCCCTGGGGCTTTATAGGCTACCAGTATGCTGGAGAGGATTACATCAGAGAAATCAAAAGAGTGCACATTTGCACATTGCCCACTGACATCTTCACACCAAGAACAGACACCACTGCGTTAAGCCAATTGACCATATACACAGCTCTCAACCTCTCCCTTTGCCCTCTCTCAATTCTCTCCAACCGCTCACATTCCGTTTTGATAGTGTGTGTGTGTGTGTGTGTGTGTGTAAAGCAGAGAGAGAAGGAGATACTGACAAAAAGCCAAAGATCTGATGTTGGATTAAAATAACAGCATGCTGTTGAAACTAATATAACATATTTGTAGAATTTTCAAATTATACGATGTATAACGAAAAATATGTTTTGAAAACTAGATTAGTTTATAATCAGTGTTGTATTTATGTTGTTCAAAAACGTGGCTAAAAATGAATCATTGAGATATTGTTTTAATGTGTTCTGTTATTCTTCAAATACCTATCCGCCTGAGTTATGCGTGATATATCATCTTTCCTTTTAGTTCACTGATCTTTCTGTTTCATTGTATTTACCCTACCAGAATAAATGACCTCCCTGATGAGCTTCTCAGCATTCTTGAGCTGAAGAAAAACATCTGAACTTCAATAACAATGTGAACTTGTGAAGGATATTTGATGTTTTGACCTGTAACTGCTCCTCTTTCATCCACCTCCACAGTCATACATCAGGTCTCTTAGCTCTGACCACTCAGACTGTTTTCTTTCTTTGCTTATGGGAGCTGCTTGCTGCTGCTGCTGCTTGCTGAACTGGACTGAGTGAAGGGAGTGTGGAGGACAAGGCCGGTGCATGCTTCAATAATGCATGTGTTTTGGAGGCCACCTCAGGACAGAGGCCATTTTTAAAGAGGCGCTTTAAAGATACTCCACGACCAACTCATGTACAGGAACCTATTAAAAATAGAAAAAGTGGTTGGACAAAACAGCACGCTTCAGCTGAGGGCCTCCAGAGCCCTGAACCGGTTATTAACTAGCAAGGTACATTTTACAGGCACCTCTTGAGTAGATGCTCTCATAGACAATGAATTGCAAAGGGTGAATTTGAAACAGGAATTTCATTAAACTTTCTCCCTTTTTTTCCAGATGGTTAATCTCCATCCAAGAGCAGCTATGACAAGCAAAACCTTTCAGTTGGATAAAGGGAGCTGAATATCTGAGGAGGCAGGCGGACAATGGAAAATTCTAAATGAGCAAAGTATAATTTGGCTTCTCATACAGCATGCAGGTACGATCTTTAAATGAAACCGCAAAATACAGTATGTTTATTGGCCTGTATTTATTTATATTCCATTTATTTATTCATCTTGCAATTCTTAAACTGTGGGGCTTCGATTTATACGATTTACAGGCTTTTGAAAGGTGATTTTAAAATCCACAGATAATCATTAATTCCCAAAGTGCATTTTGTACCTCTAGGCTCTATTAGCTAATAAGCTTGTGAACGTTGGATGTCTCTACGTTGATCTAACCACTGAGCTGCTGTAAATCGACTCAAGTGACCCCAGATAAAGGCTGCTTGTACACTTACGTGAACCTGAAATAGGCGGAAACCGTTTTAGGACATATGAGTGGGTACAAACTGGGGAAATGAAAGAGTTATAGCTTATGGCATGTAACATGCCGGCATGCCCTTCTCCCCCTGCAATGATTTAATGGTGGATTCAAGCCTAGTTGCCGTAAGCATTTTACTGTCCATTTACAGTGAAACCTTCTCTGTTGCCTTCTCTCTGTCCTCTTCCTCCCCCTGCCCTGCTCTCCATAATAGGCAAGTTAAACTCTAAAAGGCTGCGCTCCAGCGGACACCATTATGCCTCCTCACCATCACCAGCACCACAATCTCTCTCACACACACACACACACACATACACACCAGTCAGTCACTTGGCTCCTTGGCGGCCTCACTAAAACTCTTGGTATCAGTTTTTAAAAATTAACCAGAGATTGTGGGTTCCATTACACTCACTGGCGTCTGAATCCTTGATCTAGCACTAAATGCAGAAGCTGGTTCAGTGTTCCAACATCATTTGACTTTCATGCAATGAAACATTAATGAATGGGCCCTGTACCGTGTGTATACAGCATGTGTATGTGTGTGGGCCGTATGACTTCACTGGCTTGCAGTTGTCCCTGTAGTGCATGCCTTTATATGTAGGTTTGACATGAACTAGAGCACAAGGAGGATTTAACAGAGAAGTAAAAAGTCCCAACTCAAACAGAGGTACTCCCTTTATGCTGTAGATCGTAGCCAAACAGGCTCCATCAGCACAAGCTCATGTTGAGCAGCCAGACATTATTCAAACACAAAGACATTTCCAAAGACACCAAACACGTCAGGCTAAAATTTGTACAAAATAATGCATAAAAAAATCTAGAATGTTTCTATTTAATGTAATGCAGCAGCTAATTTAAAAAAAAAAGAACTCTGAGCTTTTGTAAAGGTATAGTAGAAGAGTCCAAATCCTTGAATTTTAATCCTCTTTGCTTTCCATTGAAAGGAAAATGAAACTTAAAATGAAAGGAACAGTTTGGGAAGACATGCTTTGGGGACATGTTTCTCCCAACGGATTCCTCTAGATGGCAGCCAAGGAACACATTTGGCTCTGCTCCGCTCAGCCGTCAGTCTGGCCGGCTTTGCACCTGCATGGCCCGCCGCTGTCCCCTCAACACTGCGGACTTTCCTCTGACCGGGGCTGATTGTGAGCTTGAGGAAGCCGGCGTCCCTGGTAATCCATCCTATATCTTTGTAAATGGAGGTTAAATTGATAAGGACACCCAGGCCTCAGTCAATCCCCGACCTTTTGTTAAGTGCATGGGCACAAAAGGGAGGGGTGTCACCGGGCATGCTTTACTAAAGACGTGGCGTTTAACGGTGAACCGATATGGTGCAATTCATATTTTAGAATTGTGGCTCCCGTGCAAATGATGCTTTGTGAACTGGGTTTCAAAAACAAACATGTAAAGGACATGATTTGTCCTGCAAGAAGAAAATCTCTAATCTGGTTTTATTCATCCCCACAGAAACACTTTAATAAAGATGCTGATTATCTCTTTCACGTAAACACAAAATAGAAATAGCCTCCTTTGGTCAAACTATGACACCATGAACATAAGGATTTCTCCTTCGATATGTTTCTGTCAGACATACCCAGAACATAACAATAGCACACCTGTTTGAGGTGTATTTAGAAACTACTAAATGAGTTACTTTAACCGCCATAGTCTAACAATACAAGTTCAGTTTTGCTCATAAATGGCTCCTTTAGTCTTGGTTTGGGAGTAAAACACTAACAGATGCCACATTTCCTTTTGACTTGATTTGGAGAGATGTCGCCTACAGGTCACCCGTTCGTCAATTTAAAAAGAAGATGTAGAGTCTTTAATGCAAAAGGCCTTGGGTGTCATCATGCCGATTTACGTTGTTGACCTGGAACCTCGTTTCTGGCCAAAATTGCGAGGAGTTTACGTATTATTGTCCCAAATCTTAACGGTTAAAGGAAAGATGGAGGCGTGTAGGCTGTGTGTGGGGTGTCTGGGCACAGCGGGACCGGGTGTCCGTGTCCAGGTTCATCCGGTGCTTTCAGTACCAGAGCAGGCAGGAGCTCCAGCTGACAGACAATAGCCTTCACCAGGGAACAATCACCAATTCATGGAAGGAAAAGGGGGAGTAAAGGGGGACGTGTCACCAAAACGCACCAAGTCTGAGAATAGGACGTCTATTTTAGTGGTTTCTTGCTATTAATTAAATAGATATTCAGTGACGTGTTCGTGGAGACGTCTGAGATTATTAACCAAATGAGTGAGGGCAGAAATGTTTTGAGACGCAATAACAAATGAAGAAAAGGCAGAGGTGACTTTTATTAGGCCAGTTTATCTGCTGTTATTGAAATCTTTTTTTAAAGCTGGATATTTGCAAAATACTTTATATTCACTTTCAAATGACCTTGTACATAATATCAAGACATGATTCCTTATTGTGATTGACTTTGATTAGGTACAATTGGTTAAAAGTTGGTTATTTAACTTGGTTAACAGTAATCTTTAACCAAAACATGACTGAAAAGGAGAGGTGCAGCATGGATACCCTTAACATTTGGGGAATTTCAGTTTCATTATTCAGTGTAGCTTAATTCTGAAGACAAACTTCCACATCCTTCCCGTGTTTTATTCTGGCACATGGCGGGTATAGTGTCTGCGTGTTCGCGGCGCAGGTCTCAGTGCATACATCGGCGCTGTGCGGTGCCGTGCCATGCTAAGAAGGCCTGAGAATGGCGGCAGAAAACACAGGTGCTGGGGCTCCATTTAAGCTGCTCAGCCCTCTGTCCACTCGGTGTGCACAAGGCGAGAGATCACAGCCTGCACCCAGCGTCCCCCACCCCAACACACACACACACAGAGGATATATGTGCTGTCAGTGTAAGGCTATACGCGTGCACGAGAGAGGGGGTGGGGGTGTTGGCCATGTTCGCTTGAGTAAGCCAGAATTGGGTTGCTTTCATGTTATGCTTGTTTTAAAAAGATGAGGCTTGTGCAATGGCAGTCCACACTAATAAGCATTAGACTGAAGTATTTCGTGACCCCCCCACCCCCCAAAAAAAAAAAACTATGGAGGAGAGAGAGAGAGAGTATGATCCCATATGTCTATACGCGGTAGCCTACATATAATGAAAGCTTATACACCGGTGATCGTGTATCATTGCCTCCTACCTTGCGTGACCTCCAAATTACAATTTAATAGAAGGGACACTGTCAAACGCTGCCCTTGTCCTAGAGAGAGTGCGTGCGTGTGATAAATGGTGAGTGTGAAAGACAGACTGTGTGTGTGTCTGTGTGTGGGTGTGCGTCTGTGTGTGTGTGTGTGATGGGGTTGGGGGGTGGGGGCTTGATCAGTTGAGAACAAGCAGCAGGTGCATGGCGCCTGGCATTGGTTGAAAAACGCGCATAATTTGCGTACCTTTGGCACAGACACACATAATCGAAATTACACAAAACGTCAGATGTGTCACATCTCCCAACTAAAATCATGTAAAAAGCTGTAGCTATTTGCTTTAGTTCCACTAAAATGTCTTGCAGGATAGTTGTGATTTAAGGGTGATGGTTAGGTGAAAATGTAGCGTGTAGCCCTAATGTATGCAGACAGCTGTTTTGGCCTTCACAAGGATGGCTCATTTCTGCTAATATTTCACATAAAAACCCAGAGAAGGAGAAACGGTAGCTCTCCGTCTACAATACAGAAAGACAGTTCCTGGTCAAATAACTTAGTATAAATTACCACTCAGTCAAGAGGAATGCTGCAGCCCTGCGTCTTACCTATTGAAGAAAGAAGAGAGTGAGAGCAGAAAGTTTAGTCCAAAGGCCCCCACTCATTCCTGCACTGCCAGCCGCGCTGGTGAGGCTATAGGAAAACTGGTGCTCTTTGGGTGCTGCATGAATACACACCAATAGGAAAGTTGTGTTCAGTTAACCGGTGAAATCCGAGAAAAAACAGGGCAGGGCAAGTATTTCTCACCGCCAGACTCCGGCTTAATAGTCCCCCCTCCTTCCTCTTGTTCCCTATAGTTGGACTGACAGCGCCGGCATTAACTTCGGTATACAAGATGTTGTGGTTGGTAATGAAAAGGAAGGTAAACTATGACCTCTAAGCGGATCATCACGAGGCAAACTATCAATCCAAACAGAAATCAGCCATATGTTTCAGTAGAGCATTCGCTTGTGTTTCCCCCCCTCTTAAAGACACTTTAAATCACTTTGGTTTCATATTTGGAAGCCATTAAAAGAAAAAAAAAATCTAATCTTCTTTATGTTGTTGACGTCCAGCTTGATGTGCCTGCAAATCTTGTTTGACAGATGCACTTGCACAGATAAATGCAAAACAACTTAAGGGAGCGACAAGAGAAAAACATGCGAAGTCTCCATTGTTGCCGCACTTGTCTCACATTCTCGTTTACTCTCATGTAAGTATCACACACAGAGATTACTCCTCGCTAAGTTCCTTTGTCTTGTGATCCATATTTGAGTTGACAGATCACGAACAAGAGCTCCCCCACTGTTAATGACCCCAGCCAGCAACAGATAGACTCACACTTCTAGCACTTTTTACTGCTGCCACTGTGGCCTACATATGTTTGCAGCGAGAACAATCATGTACCTGTTTGCATGCGTTCCATTTACATGGTTCAACATGCTCACATGTTCCTATATTTCTTTAACACATAGTTTGCTTGTGCATTTATGGAAATCCATCATAAATATTCCATTTGTGTTTAGAAAGTGAGGCGCAACGGATCCATTAAGGGGTATAAAAGGCGACTGCAAAGTTTGCATCTTTAGCTGACTTATTTTAACTTGTTTTGTTTTTTTTTACACATTATTTCAAACAAATGCATCGCTTTTATTATTCATCTCAAGTAAGTTAAGTTTATATCTGCATATTTACGCTGTGTTTCCAGAGCCTTGGGATAATGAACGTAACGTTGCGCAAATGAAACCCATTCATCGGTTGTTTTGTATTCATGTGTCCCTATCTGTGGCTCCATCTCTCAGATATAGCCCTAATCCTCATGTCCTCCTTTGCCGATAAAAATGCTCTTCAGTTCACGATTAATTTAATCTCAATCATAGCCGGGACTTGTCGCAGCCAATAAAACTTGTGGAGTGCGTAAATGGAAAGGTGGGGGGTATGTGATAAGGGTCTGGTGGTGCGGCGGTGCCATGGCCCCTCGGTGCTCTTGATAGGGCCTATCTGTCTCTGACAGGCCGATTTAAAACCCGGAATGGGTTTAAAATATGATACAGAATTAATTCATCTGCAATCGACTGCCAATGAGTGCGGCGGGAGGTGGTTTGTTTCAGCCAGGCAGGGAGCTGAGCTCTGCGTTGCTCTGCATTATGGCCTGGCTTATTTCAGCATCACATTCCCATTGAGTCGTATGGCTGCAGCTTTTGGCACACTTGTTTTTGTGTTTTGATTGGTATCCGTCTGAGGGAGATGTATGCATGCAGATAACTTATGCGCACGTTTCATCCAGACTGATAACATTTATGGATACAAAAAAACATATTCCATTGCTGGATCTAAAGCATCTACAACTAAGTTTACTATCTACAACAATTTCAACTTTTGTCGAACTGAATCTCAAATTGAGCGGAGAGGATTTCACTTAAAAACAATAAAACAAATATAATATTTTAACAACTCTGAGCTATAATAATGTTAAGAATGTTTTTTTACACAGCCCATAGCCTCTTATGTTAAGAACGTATAGCCATTAGTTTGACAAATTAAACTAGTCTAATTAGGCACGCTTTTGAGTATTGGTTTCCTGGTCTCTATTCTAAATGTTAAATACCCCCTTTCAGCCTCTTTTGCGTGCGCTTTTATGCACACACATACCCCGATAGAATTGTATATTTCTACGCTTCGCAAGCTTTGCACAAAATTGCCAAACATCCTGGAAAAATATCTAAACATCCTGTTCATCCCTGATACCACAGTACGCCCAAATGTCCTGTTACACTTGTTGGACACGTTAACGTTTCAGTTTCAGGTGTCTTATTAAAACAAAAAGGTTCGGGGCGAAATCTGTCTTGGTGAAAGAACTGCAGGTTTACACTGTCGCCGCCGTAGCTCCTTATGCCAGTCTTCACTTTCTAAAAGTCTTGCGGTCTCTTTGAGCCAAACAGCAGCCTCTGTCCTACTTTCTGTTGCTAAAGACATGACTGCAACACTCACAGACTCGACGCGCTTTAGAGTTGCCTGCCAGTTAATACAGCGCCGTGTTTACGTGGGCAAACCCTCAGCGCTGCGTCTAGGAGGCAGAAATCTTTGCGCAAGTGTTTCCACCAAAACTATAGTTCCTGCAACAGTGTCTTATAGCAAATGTGCCCTAGTCCGCAGCATAATTGGTTGGGGATTTAGATGGAAAGGGACTGCAGGAGAGAAAGCCCTTTTTTTTTTTGGAGGGGGAAATGGTTCTCGTCCGAGGAAGAAAAGCTCTTTTCAGCGGGCCACAATGGGAGATTGGGACAGGGGAGGAGTCCCATCGTGATTAGCCCATTTAATGGCGCGTTTACTTAATTTCTGTATTCACTAGCAACGGTAAACAAAAGGGGAAATAGCACTCACATTTTAAAGTGCTGCATGACGTTGACGTTTGCCAGAATTTGTGGAGTATACCGAGGCAGTCATATGGGGCGATTTTACCTACATCACATGGGTTTGAACCAGGGGTGTAGTGATACATTTAAAAAGGGGTAAAGTAGGCTATGGCTTCTTCTGTAAAATACAATATATGACATTTTAATTACAGTATTGGTTTGCGTTTTGTCACCGTAAAATACAATTTACACCAGTATAATAAACAGTCTATACAACCCGATTCAACTCTTTTTCCGGAAAATAAACCAAACTAATTTTAGAGTGAGTTCAGCCCGCTGACTGCATGACCTGGTTCGGGCATTAATGAGCATTAATGCCTCCAAAATCCAATAATGACCCAATATGAGCATGTGTTTAGCCACTTATCAATGTCCTTATCCGTAATCGGATGGAGAGACAGACATCATGCAAAGAGGTATAGCAAATTGAATACTGTATTTGATTTAGAAATGTATGGTACATTAACATAATAACCACACAAGAAAGAAACATTGAATAGGCTGATGTAAATAAGCGCTTTGAGCGACCCTGGGGCGGCACAGAGGAGAGGAGGGGGCAGTCTGTAGACTTGAATAAATGTAATAGCAAGCTATTCCACTTCTTTCTTCTTTTTTTTTGCATAAAGTGACTGGTAACATGTGTCATTGTGAACACCCCCCCCCCCCAAAAAAAAAAAACCCCAACCAAAACCAACAAAAACGCCTAGAGAACTTCAGTTTTAAGTTTTGACAAATATTTTATGTAGGAACACCAAGTCAAGAAAAGTGAGGAAGGGATAGAAAAGAGGATGAGACGGGGGAGAGCAATAATTATGTACAAGCATATTTCTACACGTATAATACAGACCGGGAGAATGATCGCATTATTTGAGATATACATAATTCAATATAAAAATTTGAAAATAAAAATAAAAATCTGATACAGTCATAAACGATTCCGTTCGACATTTTTTGACCATGTACCCCACACAGGCAGTGACAGAAGTGTATTTAAAAAGGTGCTTACGACTTAAAATGATTGTCTGATGAACACAAAGTAAAAACAGGATTGCATCTTGTCTGCATGGCGGCTGCTTCGCCGTCGTCATCATCATCATCATCATCATCATCATCACTTGGACTAAAAACGGAGATGAGAAAAAGAAAAGGCGACGAAGACACCAAGACGATCTGTTTTTATTCCCTCTGATCGATGTTCCTGGTGGAAAATCTTGCACTCAGGTTATTTTCCCTGATTACAAAATAAAAAATAAAAAAAGACATCATGCAAGTAGTCTAGTAGTAGTGGTGGTGGTGTGGGGGTATGAAGAGGAGGGGGAGGCGTGGGTCCTTTGAAAGCGCTTTTTGATAAAAAAAAAAAAAAAACGACGTGCTTTTATCTCTTTTTATTTTAATATTTATATCAATCGGTCCTTTTTTCATCCGCGATATTTCACAAGTCTTTTTTTCTTCCTCTCAGGTCCATTTTCCCTGTAAATATTTCTCTTTTTGTGTTTTTTCCTCCGTATCATACATCGCACTCCGAGTCACTGGATGTGACGGACAGGATGGACGTCCCGGTATCAACTCTCTCTGTCATACTGGAAACGCTGGTGGTGGGACTGGCCGCGGTTGAAGGCGACTCTGCCGAGCTGTGAGGGGTGAGACCGGCCTCCGAGAGGGACCTCATACCGCTCGGTCCTATTGCTTGGTGCTGGAGCCTGGAGAAGAAAAGAAGCGAGGAGGGGAGTGGGGCAAAAGAAGAAAAAAAAAAAGAGAGAAATGGCAATTAGACCTGAGAATGTCCCCCTTCCCCTCCTCCTCCTGCAAAATAGGGGTCCAAACTCGCCTTTCTTTCCCCCTGCCGGCCCCATCCATGCATGCATGCTTTTATCAAATAGCCAGCTTTCAGGGGACAAAACACAGCACTATTTAGACTACCAAATGTTGGAATAAATGTAATTGGTATTTTTTGTTTAGTTTTTTTCTATAAAAGTAGCACGATCAGTGCGCAGGTCCCAATCTGGGATTTAAATGAAATGTCATATCACTACAGACAAAAAATAAGCTTTCAATCGAACTTGGTGTCTCTTATAAAAGCAATTTGATGGCATTCTTTACAATAACAGTCTGTTGCTATTTTGTTTTTATTCTGGTCTTAGTTACTATGCGCATTTGCTCTACTTTTGTTATTTTCCTTCACTGCTGCACAGTTTTGTTTATCTTACAAACTCCATGACTGCAGTTTCATAACCAAATTAGTAGTATTTATTCACATAAAATAAAGGCCTTTGTCCACATGCAAAGTGTCACGAGGCTTTGACACAGATGTATTTCAGTCTGATGGAAGTGGAAGTGAATGAATGAGTGACGTCGAGATCCAGGTTACTCCAATCATCCTAAATGTTTATCTCCAATCCACTCATGATAATAACTCCATCACGGCGGGATAATGTCAGGCTGGAAATATATCTATTCATTTAGCAAAAAGATTAGAATAGTGTTCATATGCCTTAGTACTCTCCGAGGTATTTTCTAATCAATTATAGCATTTCAATGGAATGATACCACACTTAATGTTATGAATACAGCCTGTCTTTAAATGCTTTTTAATGCGCATGCTCATTTTAGTCAAGTAATAGCAATAATATTTCTATTATCCTTTAAGATCATCTTTTTCACCATCGCTAAGTACAATGTGATGTTAAAATAATGAATGTACTTTAGTAGGCTACGTGATAAATGTAGGCTAGGTACTATAGGCTGTGTAGTTTAAATACATCATTACATAGCTTTGGTAACGAACACAATAATATTTCAAATGATTTGCAAAACATGACCATTTCAAATGTAGCCTGTTTAAAGGTATAAATAAAACGATTTCACTGTTGGCCAAATACTGTAGATATTAAGACTTATCCAGTCCTGATTATTTTATACATTTTAAAAAATACAGTTTACACTATTCTCACCGAAATAGTGGTGAGACTATAAATAAGTGAATAGGTCCAGTAATGTTTATGTATATATATACATATATATAATTTCAGTAATTTATTACAATACTTTCATTCTTAAGGAAAGCATAAACACGCTGTTTTCTATTTAAAAAGAACACTGGCAATACGCAAACATCGCCTCTTCGGTTTACCAGCAATCCAGTGTGTGATTATATTATTATTGTTCTACTCAGAGTTATTTGAACACCAAACTTGAGTTTTAACATTAGTAGTATTTTTGGTAATGCCCTATTCTGTTTAAAATACCTGCAACGTTAAAATGCATATCTGTCGAAAATGTATTCCGAAGCTGTTCTAAATGAAAAAATGCATCTTGTATTTTAAAAAGACAGTTTGGGATATTTACAACAGCACAAATTGTGTTTTCGATGTTCACCGTGATTTCACTTCATAACAAAAATGTCGCCGCAGCCTGCTCCCTCCCCCTGCCAGACGGACTCGTCTTTTTCCTAGACAGCCTCTATCCGCAAGCACAACTCGATGCTTAATGTAAACTTCCCTTTTTCGCTCGAATTTGTGCATGTTAGTCAAACTTGTAAACATGTTTTTGCTTTGACCGTAAGGACAAAAATCACCAACCTGTTTTTGGCCGCCGCGGCTCTGTCTCGTTGCCTTCGGTTTTTAAACCAGTTTCCGACCTGTGTAGGAGTGAGTCCAGTGGCTTGAGCCAGTTCCCTTTTCTTGCTGGGATTTGGGTATGGGTCCTGAAGGTACCACTCCCTCAGCAGGCTCCGTGTCCGCTCTTTGAAACAGTGCGTCTTCTGCTCGCCGTCCCAGATGGTCCGAGGCAGCGGAAACTTCTTCCGCACCCTGTACTTATCGACCGGTCCGAGGGGACGACCGCGAAGCTTCTCGGCCTCCTGGTAGTGCGCTTCCAGCCACATGGCCTGCAGTTTGCCGTGCGAGTCCTTGGTGAACTTGTGGTTCTCCAGAATGTGGTAGAGATCTCTGAAATTCCCCGTGTGGAACGCCACCACGGCCCGGGCGCGCAGGATGGACTCGTGCTTGTTGATCGCCTCGCACGCTCCCGGAGCCACAGGCAGGGACCAGAGGAAGCGGCCCAGCCGTTCGATGTCCCCGGTCTCCTCCAGCGTCTCGCAGACGCTCGCCACCTGCTCCGGGGAGAAGTTGAGGGTCGGTAGCTGAAACATGGACAAGTCTTCTGGAGACCTGGTGGTGGGAGCGCTGTTCGCCAGGAGCAGAGGGCGATCAGCGAAGTTTGGCAGGAAGAAATGGGAGGGATAAAGCTCTAAAGGGGATCTGAAAACCATGGAAATGACCTGAGAGAGAAAGAAAATTATCGAGAAAAAGGAAAAACCGAAAAAACACGGTAAGTAAAAAAGATTGAATGATTCAATGGCTATCGCCTAATGACACCAGCTTCATAATATCTCCCCCCTAAATCCGCCGTTGAGTGTAGCATTGAAACATTTTGTTTCCCTTTTCTATTGGTCTTCTTGGTGTCGTTGTAGCGTTGTCATGGCAGCCCTGCCAATCACTGTCAAGCGTGCCAATCATTAGCCAGTACGTAGCGCGAGGCTTTCACCACTTGTGCTGCACGCACGGGGGGTTATCAGAGTCTCCGATCTCCACAGCAACCCTCCCACCGCACCGCGCGCATCAGGCACAAGCCAATGCTCGCCTATCTGCTGAATGGAATGAGCAATTAGAGGGTGGAATATTATTGCGATCTTAACGAGGCTCGTTAAAGCTAAAGAAGATATGTAGACTGGAGATGCTTAGCAGAGACGGGAAGGGGAGGGAGGCAGAGGGAGCTTTAAAAGGGTGACAAATGGACAACCAGCAACTCCGGAAAACACGTTTTGAATAGAAGCGAGTCAATTTGCACATTATTTTCGCACAGTTTTTCCTGTAGTAGCTACTTTTTTAAATCTTTTTTTTTTTTATCGAGGGAAAGGAAAGCGTTAGGGTCTTCTACGTTTTTACTTTTCATACATGTTATCACTTTCCATTTTCTTGTGTTCTAAATCTGATCACATTATGCCACAGTCCTATAATCTTTTGGCTTTTGCCCTGGATCCGTCGATGATTTAAAACCTATTTCGCAATTTCATGACAGGGTCTGAGCATGACTTTACTCGGACTCGCTGGTGTGTGTGGTCACTTTGTGTTGGGTGGGTGCCGGTCCGGGTGCAGGCTGCAGTGTGATGCTGCTCCCCCTCCTGCTGTCCCCGGCCTTGCCTCCGGGACGCTGGGCGCATCTCTGGCCCCCTGCCCGCTGCCTCCTCTCCAACCAACAACATTTATTGTTCCAAATGAATATCGATGCGAAGTGTTGATTAAACAAAGGTCATGGCGTTTCAGTTCGAAAACTAATTTGCCAACGGCATCGCCCTTTTAATGCCACCAGTTTATCACGGGTTTTTGTGATAGTCTAGCCCTGTAATTAATGCCATTAGTATTGGAATTACAATCAGATGGCAACATGAAAGCTTCTTGTGGACATAAAAGCAGTTTTCATGTATTTGATCTAGTGGCAAGGACATGATCAATGTCCACATCCAGTCACAGGACTCGGCTTACAGCAGTAGCCACGGCGGTGTGATTTTCATGTTTATGGCTAAAACGGCTTCATATTTAGACAGGGCTTATAGGGTGTTAAAATAGTGTGAGTTCACTCTAACACGAACAGTGCTCACATTGTGAAAGGGCCGTGTACAAGGCGTAGCATCTAGACTCCGCTTAATCCGCACTCAATAAAGCTGACATAATGATACTAAGCCGCCTTTCTACAAAATCATTCAGGAATTCAAAACTTTTCCTTCCCTCTCTCAGATTTGCGCATTCTCCGGTGCTGGCCAGAGAGACCACCGACTTCAAGCTCAGAGGGACAGTGAGTAGACATGCATGTATAGTCAATGCTACCTGTTTATGTCCACCGTTTCACCTGAACTGGCATACTGTAATAACTGCGGGTGCGATTGCCAAATTACGCGCGTTTGCGCACTTTTACGCATCGGTGTTTTGGGCAAAATTGAGTACTTTAATTCCTGCATGTACGTAGGCCTACGTGCATGCGTGTTGTGCAAGTGTATGTTGGTGTATGTGATACAGAGCAGGGGTTGTGATGATCTTGTTGCAGGGTCAGGCGTTTGGTTTTGTGTGTCTTTTGGGGTTGTGCGCGTGCGCGCGAGTGAGGGGGTAGGGTAGTAGCTATATGGGCTCAAACCTGTCCACTGCACCGCTATACGAATCTCAGGAGAACTAATTCCAAGTGGCACTTGACTTGGTCCCGTTGGAAAGCTCTGTGGACTGGAAGTAAAGGCTGGTATTTTTCGTGCTGGCGTTAAAACTAACCCCCCCCCCCTTCTTTTTTCAGCACTCACACACACACACACACACACACACACACACACATGCACACACGACCCCAAAATTAAGTTGAGAGTGCAGGCTTAGCAGCAATCCTCGGAATATGCAAAGCCTCCTATACCTGCCCGGGTTCCTGGTGCACCAATTTAGGTGATCACCATTCAAACCAAGGCTGCAGGTATTATCCAGCATTATGTTCTGCCGGAGCCTTGTTTGGGAGTAGCCCTCGCAGGCAATTCGGAAATCACTCCTGGAAGAGACTAGAGGTGAAATGTAAAACCTGAATGGGGATTGAGGGGGAAAAGCCACTGGTAATTCACATTCTTTTACATGGCTTTTGTTTACGTTAAGCATGTAATTAACACCCCCCAAACAAGTTTATTCACCTGCCCTAATTGTGTGTTTATCCGAGGGCTTGCTGAATGTTCCGAGCAGCGGGGGACGAGAGCTCTGAATGCACATCGAGCATTTAGCGTCTTCTCCGTTTACTTACAGCCTAAACCTCCAGACACCACAATACAAACATCATTTTGCACGCTAAAACACTGATAATATGTTGGTCAAGCAGACGGAGACGCCTGTCGTCTGCTTCGCGCCGACACCTATCTTCCTATGTGACTATTCTTCTGGTGATTGATTGCAAAAGCACTTTGACCAACTTTGTTCAGTAAACTTTTGTAAATAAATCGAGTTTGTGCTGTAAAAGAAATGCTACTGCTCTTTGGCCCCAACAATTCTTGCAGCACGCAATGGACCTAACATGTTAGTTGGTTAACTGCCAATTAGTCAGTTATTTTCATTATCAGTCTGTTCCAATAAGAGCAGCAAATAAACAAAGCGGGTGCTACGTCATGTACGGGAGTGAGTGAGAGAGAGAAGGCAAACGGATAAGAGAAAGAAAGAAGGTGTTGACTGTAAAAGGTAAGAGGGAAAGAGAAAGAAGGCACGAAAGATAGAGTCTTGTTTTATTTTTTTTTGCTCCCTCGTTGACCCCGGTTTGGCAGAGGCTGGCCAGAAAAGGCAGCACACCCCTCCCTGGCAAACACAGGAGAGACTAATGTTTCTGCCGCTCCATCCTGGATCCATCTCAACAATACACAGGACGAGACTGTGGCGCAATGACGGGTACGTACCAAAAAAAAAAAATCTCCTCTATCCTGCTCCTTATTCCTTTTTAACTAAGTTTCCTATTTATATGCGTGCACACGTGCATTTATTTTCGAACGTATGGGAACTTTTAATTAGCATTCACATTAATTCCGTTAATGCTATTTTATTTTAGTGATGTGAAAATCCAACGCTGGTGGTTTCTTTTCACCAAACATATCAGGAATTACCTTTTCTGCTTTTCGCTCTTGTTCCCCTCCTTGCTCTTCTTCGTCCCCTGCAGAGCTGCGAGCAGGGTCCAGTCCACGGACTGTCACCGTTCGAGCTCGGGACTGGACGTGACACTGGTTCACTGCTATTTCACAGGTCAATTTGTCCGAGACCAGGATGGAAATCCAACCGCTGCTCCTGTAAGTTCTGTCTAAGCCGACCCGTTTCCGTCTACGATGTTGCCAATAATGGTCGGTGAGCTACGACTAATTCTATTTTTCGGACACGTTTTAAAAAAATATTTATGAAATGACAGATAAGCTCATCAGGCCTTATTAGTTTTAATGAGGAGGTAGTTCTCCCAGATCGCTTCTTTTACATCACGAAAGTCCGTTTGCCATTTTTGTTCACCGAGCACCGGGGAGATCTGTGTCTCTGCAGAGCAGATGTGTGATGCTGTCGGGACGGGGCGCACACTCCCCTCAGTCCCATGCTGGCCATGCCAGGGTATGGAGACGCTGCACTGTGTCTGCACTGTAAAAACTATCAATCCAAACACGTCATTTCATGTAGCACCGACTTTTGAAAATATGTGTCTCTTGCTGAAAAGTGTGAAAGCCCTGGTAACGAACGGGATGTGATCATTTCATCTTTTTCCATTACAACATTTTCATGGCAATTCTGAGTGAGTGCAATTGTGTTAATTGTAATGGCGAGATATTTTGTTTTGCTTTGAGATGCTAGCATTTGTTTCTGCAAAATTCCTGCATTGCGTAACATTTGTGGAATCACCTTATTGTCACTGGCAGAATTTCATCTCGTTTGGGGAAAAACATGAGAAAATTAAGATTGAAGTGCTTAGATATTTTTTGCAGTGCATTATCTCCTGCTTTAAAAGAAGACCTATGTCCTGCTGCCGTGGCAATGCTATTTTATTTTTCCTTTTCAAACCTTTTATAGGGTAAATTTACGCATGTCATTTTGCGCATGATTTACTTGATTGAGTTCCCTCAAGCGCCAAAACAATTAAGTTTAAATTACTTTACCTTAAAACTGTAAACAGATGCCAACTTAGTAGGCGACTTGTAATCAGAGGTGCAATAGGTCACCGCTCCGTGTACGCTTGTCGAAGCAGACACTAAATACAACAGTGCCTTAATTTGAAATGAAATAAATAGAAAAACGCGACGATTGAATTACCGCTCAATTTTTGTGAAAGTGTTGTCATAATGATCTGTAAATGTGGCGCCAACTTTAATAGCAACCCTTGTACAAAACTTTTTAACACCTCTCCCTCTCTCCCTCTGTCTCCTTTCTTTTATTGTTTTTATTGTGTGGTCTCATTAGGGGGACTTCCTGGCAGGGCTGGGAGCTTGTATCGGAGCTGTCCAATCAGTGTATTTACACGGGTTGTTAGCGACAGTTAATGAGGGCTCCTCCCCGGGCCGGTAGAGAAAGGCGCCTCAACATTAAGATTTACCTTGTGTCAACTCGTTACTTCTAATGAACCTCCATGCAAAAGCCTCCTCGTACTCAATGGAGCCGTGCGCCCGGATCTTGTGTGTGAGACCCTGGAAGAGTGGAGCTGCAACCGGCCTCCCTCTCCCCCTTTTCTTCCGCTCACTCAGGGAGAGTTACTTTTTCTCTGCAGGTCTGGGCTCCATGATGCATGCATGCCTGTGTGTGTGTGTGTGTGTGTGTGTGTGCACGTGTGTGTCGAATGAAGGTGGGTGGTGCATAATAGCCAAGCCAATCTTAAGAAGAATGTGAAGTTGGTAACCCAGGCATCACTTTTCTTTAATAATGGCACAATAACACATTGTTGTAAAGCACTGTCAATACACACATTTCAGCCTACAGACTATAAAGTCAAATGTGTTGAAATTGGCAATGTTCTTAAAGATTGGTGTCTAATCATCACTAAAAGTGTGATTAGAGACAGGACAGAGGAGAAGGAGCAGGAGGGTGTTTGTGTTTGCGAGCCTGTATTACAAACCTGATATGTCTTCTTTTGTTTGGTGAATGAGGCTTGACATGTCAGCTTATTGCCTCTGAAGAAGTAAGTTCATTTATAATCACCCTCCATCCCCCACTAGAGCACCAAGCTCAGCTCGGGCCCTGGCCCCTCCGTCCACCCCTCATCTGGCCCCCAGTGTGGCTTGTTGAGCCGCATCAGCAACACATCACTGCCCTTCAATTCAGGTACAAACTGGAGGAGTTTGGCGGATCCCTGAAGTGGACTCCCCTCTTACTCTTCTAACCCTCAGAGACACCACTTAAAATCAATTAGGCTCGTCTAGTCTCTCCCTCCCTGCAAGTCATCATTTCCAAAACAGGTGGCTCCACCAAATTTTGGGAGAGATTTAAAAGTAAAATCCAACTTAGATTCATTCTTTAATTAGAATTTATGTCCAGTTATGAGTGAGTGGATGCACCCGTGTGCACCTTATAGCCCTTCTGAATTTATAACACTTTCTCTCTGCCTTCATGATGTCATTTACACATTTTTAGTAGCCTGTTATTTGACTTAAAATAAAAGTGACCCATTATTTGCCAGAATAGGCTATGCTTTGCCTAAGTTGTGATTTGGGAAATTAAACGTCATCTCTATTCTTTTATGTTGTAGCCCTTATACTTCACTGTCTCTTGAACTGTCAGGACCTTTTAAGAGTGGTATGCTTACAAACTGTTCTACATCCACCAACAACAAAATCTACATCCACCAGCAGCCAGCAGATGACCACAAGTGGCCACAAGTACTGTGTATTCACGGTTGCAGTGAAACACAGTTTGAGTTTCATATCCTTGATATATGTATAAAAAGGCCTATATAATAATACTATCTCTCATGCAGCTTCTTTCTTCATGCCGATAACTCTGTATCAAACACGCATTTCCTCATTTTGTCTCTCATCAGTTTAATCGCAGTCGCCTGCTCCCCGTGTTAAAGGGCTGCTGCAATATGACACGTAGCAGCGGCGCTGGAGGAGACCGTGTGTTCACTCTTCCAGGTAGATGGGTTCATTTGGAGACAGAGGCAGAGAGGGAGAAATAAATATAATGGGTGCATATCAGATGCAATGCCCCAAGCTTTACATATGATGCTCACCTTCCATTCCACAATGACGTTTTTGAAGAGCAAAACAAGACCTCCAGTTTATTTCAGCATCCAACCCTTGAAGAATCATTGTGTATCAGTCATTCAGCTGCACGTGTGGGCCTAAAAGTGCACTCGGGACTCCAGAGAGCTAACACGATGGCCAGAGTTACATCAGCACAAATGTTGACAGAATTTCTCCAGGAAAATATGACTGTTTTGGACTTGACTGTCAAGGCTGATTAAGCGCCCCGGCTCTTAGATGCAGATAGGAGCTGTGGAGATGGCCCTTAAGCCCGGTGTCACAGGAGCTGACAAGCCGTAATTACTCTGGCTGACACATCGCTCTCAAAGCTTACTAATGTGGGAGATGTGGATACCACAGACAGCATGCATACAGTCGAGGCCTCTCAACTCTTTGGCCACACAGTCCCTTTTAACCCGGGTTCAGATGCTGCTGGGCTGGCCACATGCTCCACAGCTGACCTTTTCCATTTTAACATTTCAGTAGTGGAATAGCCTCTTATTTATAAGCTAGTGATATGGCAGAGGAGATCATAAGGCTGTGTGTGATGGAAAACGGCATACAGCAACAAACCGACATAAGACACACCTAACAGTAAATCAGTGGTGGAACGTAAATAAGTAGCCTACTATTTAGTCAAGTACTATGTTTAAAAATGTAGATACTTGTACTTTTACTCCACTACATGTTAGAGAGAGCTATTGTACTTTCTACTCCATTACATTTCTTTGACAGCGTACTACTTTACAGAACAAGATTTTACATACAAAAATATAATAATCTTAAAATGTTATAATATTACAGGTATGCCCATTTAAAGTTGTCATATTAGCTTCATCTCGACAAACTACATTAAAAAGGCTCCTTTTGTACTTTACTTAAGTACAACTTTGAATACAAGACGTTTACTTGTAATGGAGTATTTTTTAATTTTTTTACTCAAGTAAATTATCTGAATACTTCTTCCAGTAGGCTCAATTATTATAATTTTTATTGTAAAGATACTATAAGAGATGAAATGTTCTAAAGTAAGGTGCTGTTAGGGGGACTTCTTCCTTGAGATAATCTCATTGTACCAGTAGTAGAAAGTACTTCTGTACAATTTTGAGGGGCTTGTACTTGAGTATTTCCAATTTATGCTACTTCATACTTCATCCCCTAGCTAGCCTTGTTCGCTCTGAATTGAAAATATTAATGTAAACTTACAGGTTAAACCATAAGAGATAAATGGCCCTACAACAGGTTGCTACAGACTGTTATAGGGACTCCTCGCCATATCAGTGGTGGAAAGTAAGCACATTTACAAGTACTTTACTTATGTAAAGTTTTGAGGTACTTGTACTTTACTTGAGTATTTCCATTTTATGCTGATTTATACTTAATCTCCACTACATTTCAGAGGGAAATATTGTATTTTTAACTCCACTACATTTAAATGACAAGTTTAGTTTCTAGTTACTTTGCAGGTTCAGATACAAAACGTTTAACAAAGAAAATATAATGCAATTTTATAGATTAAACTGCCCAACAGCATTATAAAGTACTTGAACATATTCCCACTTTGACCAACAAAAACATAAAGTTCTACTTACTTGTGCATCAACAATACCATTCGAATAATATAATATGGGCCTTATATACTTTTTAACACTCTGAAATTGGCCATTCTGAATAATAAGTGTTTTCATTTTTGATACTTTAAGTAGGCCTACATTTAACTGATAATACTTCTGTATTCACTGTAAAATTTTATATGCCAAACGTTTACTTGTAACAGAGTTTTTTTTTTTTACCCTGTAGCCTAACACTACTTTTTTTACTTAAGTAAAGGAACTGAGTACCACCACTGCACTCAATGTTTGAGCACATTCTTTAAAACATAGGCTAGTTGCTGCAAACAAGAAAGTGCTTACACGTGTAGTGGCTGCCTGTCACAATCATTTAACTCCCCTCACAACATACAGAACATATCTGTCTCTCTGCGGGTAAATGCTTTCATTAAAGCTTTATTTTGTAATCGACTAATGTGAATGATCTATAGATATCTATTAAGTGTGCTCCCCTCCGCGCACGCGCTCTCTCTCTAGTGTGTGTGCGTGTGTGTGTGTGTGTGTGTGTCTGTGTGAAGGTTACAGTCACCATGTTACCCACGATCCTGTCATTGTCTCACATGTTGTTTGTTGCGGTGTTTGCATTGCACGCAATGAACGAAACCGACGTCACAGTCTCTCTCTCTCTCTCGCTCTCTCTCTCTCTCTCTCTCTCTCTCTCTCTCTCTCTCTCTAGCGCTCTCTCTCTCCCTCCCCTCTTTGAATGCAGCTTTTCACATTACTCCACTCGATTGCCCGTTTACCCCCAAGTCAAGTTTGAGACCGGCAAGAAGTGTAAAAGAGGTGGGCCATGTCATATCCGCTAAGTGTGCATGGGATTGTTGGCCTGCTCGGCTCTGAACATTGTTCAGGAGAACAATTCCTGCACAGAGGGCCCGAGCGGGCAGGAAGGCAGCATATCAGAAAAAGTGGAAGAATATTTGCAAACAGAGTCTGGCTGGACAATTTGCACATAGTTTTGCACTGCAGCAGTGCCAATATGGGTTTATCATGAAGCCTACTGTCGTTATTGTTGGAAGTTGTATGCTATTTGTTTTTGTTTTTTACTATAGATAGGTGTAGGCTATTATACACTTTTACACTTTTTTCATATCATTATTGGGATTGTCTATTGCTTTCTTAGAAAGGAATAGTACTTTGGTGTACTTTGAAGAGATGTTTTGATAATTAAGGCTAATTGTAGGGATAATTGTAGCTACTAGCCCATCACCTGGACACAACTTCAAGGCATATTATTATCAATGGGATATATCCACCTTAATAGGTTACAAAAACACTGTTCTCTTGACACTCAGGGGTGTCTGTGAAAGTTAATTTAAATGACCACAAGAACCCTTAAACCTGGAAAAGTCTAGAACATAGGTCTTAATAGGCTGGAGAGCTCTGATTCTGACTGAGAAAACATATTTACATATATGTGTTTATGTAGCCTATAATCAGTTAGGCTTGTGATTACTTTTTTGTAGGTTATTTCCTTAGGCGTGCCAACATGCCCTTAGGGTTGTTTTGCTGCTAGGCTATTTCAGACTCAATGCATCCCACTACGTCCTTCTTATTAAACCTGCGAGACGCTGGAAAAAGCCTAGAACACACGGGCTACATTGGTTTTTATATAAGTACAGGGCTAGCCTATTTATCGTCCGTCCACTCACTCTTAGTTTGAAACTAACACCATTTTGCCACTGAAGAAAGTGCTAGCCTACTGATTCTTTAACAGCTAGAGCCTACAGTGTGCTAACGTGGATTATTGCTTTCAAAACACTCGTAAAAAGGCTATCAAAACTAAGTAACATCACTGTTTTGATTTTTGATTTAGTATTTTGGCTAATTGTTTGCTTCGCCAAAAAATAGGAATAGCAGCGGGCCTACAGTGAGTGGTTGCCAGGCAACAGATTGGTGCCAGTGTTGTGGCGTTAAATGGCGCACTTCTGTTTGCGCAATCTGTGTTTTTATAGAATACCTCACAGCGGCTATGACTCAGCAGCCAATCAGAGGTGAGGACCGGAATTAACCATCCTGTGACTGGATATTAGTTTACAGGATAATAACGGAGGGATGCGGCGGCCAAGGAGCCAGTTACTCACGGGTGAGCAGCGCCCGTCCAATCTGATTTCTGTCACGCATCCCCGTTGGGCTCCCCAGATCAATAGCGGAAGTCTGGGAGAGCTGGGGGGCGGGGGGCTGGCGGGTACTTATGTACAGGTGAAAAGAAAGGAAAGGGAGTGTGCAACAGGTCAACAGCAGTTTGACCCATGCAGCAGGTCAGCACAAAATGAAGTGCTGCGTGATTTTAAATAATGAAAAGAACAATCCACAGCAAGGACAGGCCAACAGACTATATGAATTATATTAGGCCTGTTGGTTCTTACAGGCTTATAGATTTGGGGGGAGAATAATGTTGCGACGTAATAATAACATTTTTTATTCGTTCATTATTATTAGGCTATTTCATCATTTAAAGTTCCATTTCAAGCCACAAAGCCCTGAAACCACAGGGCTTTGATTCTGCAGCCCATCCTCTGAGATTTGAACAGCTTTCAGCAATACGACAGAAATGTGTATTTGTAAATGTTAATGATAAGCACTTTATTTGGGAAAAATAGGCAGTTCCTTTATTAATCCAACTAAAGCTGTCATTTATATTTGATCCACGTCATGGTCAGAAAAGAGAAAACGGTGCTCTTCAATTAATGTGTCTGCCTTTGTGGAAGGAGCCTTATAAATGCGTATTTCAACCATTTTATTCTGCTGCTTAATATATTATCATTTTCTGATTGCTCTGGTTTGGGTATTTTTGCCTCAGTGCTAATTGGCTTACAGTATCAGTAGTTTGTATCAAGTTGGATACGCTCACTACGCACACCCACCCTCTGCTATTGAAACCATAATGTTTTCGTACGCATGGGGCTCATACACACACTGCTGAAACCATTGAAGCCTGCATGTAACCTGCCATGTCCAGCCTACACAGCAAATACAAAAAAAAAATAGACCCAAAGTGATGCTCAGACCACGCAGCCAAAGCCACCATATAACTAGTGTAATCATTTAAAATGATTCAAACAAACTAAAGCCTACACACTACACACGTACTCCTGACCTACAGTATATCCGTCCTGCTATATGACACATCCAGCTTTATTATTGTGAATGCTCATTCATTATTAAGCTCCTATTTATTAGCTTTGGATGGCAGATGTCAGAGCGCGATCGAGATGTTTATGTTTGACTGGTTTAAGGAGCCATTATCCAGCCCGCTTATCAAACATTCATGTGTGGCAGCTGTAGCCGTGCATCTGCCCTCCACCGAGTCTCCTGTGGCCGCTTCATTTCTCTTCTTAAGCAACCGCGACCTTTCCACCCAGTTAACCTATTATCTTTCAACATGTAAGAAACAGCTTAGCCACTTGAGAGGAAAAAACATATAAAAGAATGATATATATCAGTAACTAAAAATGTGATTTCTGGGAGGCAGGGTGTGTGTGGAGCACTACAGACACAGTGGACGAAAATGAGACGAATATTACAGTGACCTTCTCTTCAAGGTATCGATTCAAGTGTCACAATTAGTCTTTATGGCTAATAACACATCTGTAAAGACCACGATAAAATGCTTTGACAATGTAGATGGTAATTAATTGTTAATTAAAAAAAAAAAATCTAATGGCCACGGAGTTTAGTTCCATTTTTGTCCCATGCAGTATATTTACTCGGCTACAAGTTGTTATAGTGGCTTTATCATAGGATACCTATGACCATGCATCATATGGGAGTTTTGCTTTAATATTTGAGCAAGTTACTCTTTTGATATTTTCCTTCTAATACATAGAAACATCAATTTAATAATGGGGACCTTTCTGTGATGGGCAATTTCTGTTGTAGCTATTATCCTAAAATATAGGCTAGAATTAGTAGACGTAACTCAGAAATATAACTTTTACAGCATCTTTTATTTAATTCCATCTGTTCATTTCGTGACTTGTATTTGCTGTGAGCCCTTTTCATCCTCCCATCAAAAGAGATCAAATGATTGGGGGGAAAGAAATGTAACTTTTCATTTCTTTTCTTTTTTTTTTTTTGCAAGCTAAAAGATCCGTTGCCCCTCCGCTGCAAAATAATATTTCCTCTCCCAGTCGACCGTGGCTGCACAGACCATCCAGCGTCCATGCCTTTTTGTAATTGCCCTGTGAACACGGTGGTTTTCATTCTTTTGACCCCTCCATGAACAGCACGCCGCCGCCCTCGCTGCTCCCCTCCACCCCTTCCAAACAGCCCCACACAATGCAGCGTGTGCGTGTGCGCTCCGCTGTACGTGGGCTAAATGTCGTGCAGAGGTAATGGGAAGTAGTCGGAAGGTAAGTTCGCGGGTTCACGGCGGGGTTAAAGAGACCCGTCCACGGCTCCTGTTTGCTTTTTTTCCCCACAACTCCGCTTCCTTCCTACAGGAGGATGTGTCCAGTGTGCCACCGTCCTCACCCCGCAACAACCCCGCCACCCCCAGACCGTGTTTGTTTTTCTGCGTTTATTAAATCTTCCCCCGGCAGGAAAGCGACCAACACCACCACGTCACTGGGTGCTGGTGCGTTTAGCACTTTGCATCCCTCCTCGGTTCCCTGAGAAATCTTTTGTGTTTGCGCTTGTGAAGTCTGGTGTCTATTTATATCCTCACATGTAGGCTGAGTGTTCAAGGTTGTTCATCCAGTTTTTCTTTCAAGGTTTTTTTCAAGGTTTTGTGGTGTTCAATGCATTTTACAAATTTCACTAAAAACTAAAAATCACATGTTTGCATCTTTTGGTAGCTAATCCAAAGCATCAACCATCTAAATGCTACAGGCAACCGATTCATAATGACAAACCACCAAGGGCAACTTTTGTTGGCACCTATAATTTAATTTCCACTTGTAGTCTTTTGGCTTTATTTGAAAATGTTTGATCATAAATGTGTTTTTTTTACTATCAGAAAGCAGTCAGTGAACTTCCCAATGATTAACAAAATGCCTCTTATGCCCCTTTGCATCAAGGCTTTGATGAAACCTCAGTACAAACCACATTTAAGCAGCATGACAATGATGTAAGTTATTGAAAGGAAGTAGACATGGACGTTCTTTTTTTAGTAGAGATTATTATTATCTCATTAGGGATAACTGCCTGCAGGTCAGGTGGGTTATCTACCATTTTAATTGCCACTGCATCATTGTTCAGGCCTTTAACCATTTTACTGGGTTTTGCTCTAATGTAATGAGAGTGGCTGCATTATGGAAATTTCGTTTCTCTATCATGTGATGTAGATTACTCCTTTAAGGAACCAAGTGAAATACTAATCATTAAAGTCTGGCAGTCTTATATGTTAAAAAACACTGTGTATTGTATTAGCTATATTGCATTCTATCCTATTTAATGCAGCACTAGTTAGATTAAGCTCAGGTTACAGCTTGTTTTTGCATTTTAAGTTTAACAGTGGGAGTTTAAATTTAAATAGAAATTTGTTATATAAATGAAAAGAACAAATATTTACGATTCAACTTGAAAGACTTCATTTTAATGTAATTACATTTTCTATAACTGATCTATTTAAAAAACAATAAAACTTGTTCTAAAACCAATTTGGTGTCAATTTTATTTTAAACTCATGAATGGATACTTGGTTGGAAAAACTGTCATGTTACTCTTTTAATGTGTGTGTGTATGTTCCATGTGACATGGGACATACACACACATTAAAAAGGCTAACATGGAGTATGACCTATAATATTACATATTTAATCATACATAAAGTCCTGTAAAGTCATCTCCCTCCATTAAAAACTAATGTACTAGCTTTGTTCATTAGTGTTAAACAGCAACTGCAACTGAATGAAAAAGCATTTATTGGTCACGTGATAATTGTTAATTTGAAAAACATTGAGGTAATGTGTGTTTCTCTTTTTGTTTAAATAAGGTAGTTTAATAGCACATTATGACAACACTACAATCAGGCCACAATATAATATACTGTAACACAACATGCAGACAACACTCAAAAAACATGCAAATAAAACATTTTCTTTTCGATGACTCGTTACAACTCAGTGTTATGCAATCCTGTCTTTTGTTTGTATACTAATTTGCAATGGAAAATATGTTCCGAAAGAAACTTAATGTTGTTACATGGTTTCCTACATGGAGGATGAGCCCTGGGATTAAGTATGTTGAAACTCATAGCATCTCAGAGGAAAACAACATGTGAATGAAGCAACCCAGACAAAACTACCATTCACTCAGTCCCTTTACTCAGGGAAGAAAAGGTGGATGGAAGGATAAAAGGATGGATAAGAGAGGGTGAATTGAGAAGAGGAATGGAGAAAAAAGAAATAGAAAGAGAGAAAGAGCGGAGGAAGAGAAAGAATGGAGGAATCATATATCCTCAAAGCAGCTGATTGAGATTCACCTGAAAGAAAAAAGACAAGAGAAACAGAAAGAGAATAACAGAGGTACAGTGGGGCTTTGCATTGGCATGGAGACGGGCTGTTTTGTTGTTACCTTCCCTCTGTTTCCGTCTTTTTCTCAGTGTCTCTCATCTTCTCCCTTTCTCTTTGTGTCAGTATAGAGACATCTATACTGGAGACAGGAGAGAGAGACAGAGGGATTTTGGTCGTCTGCCTATCTACTCCTCACCATGGCGCCCCTGAGACCAAGCAAGCAAGGAGAGTACACATACATACACACTTTTAGCCGCCACAGAGGAGAACAGCTTGGGTCTGTGTTACATTCAAAACCCCACTTTCGCTCAATCAGACAGACAGGTAGACAGCTGGGTGTTACGCTAAATCCCTCCCCCTATGTGTCCCTCCTTACAAGGGCTCCGCTCCTACTGTCACTTCTCTCTTTCTGCTGCTTCTTTATTCCATGCCTCCTGCTTAAAAGCGAGTCAGCTATGGGAAATATATAACTATGATATGATTGTAAATTGTAGAGTAGTTTATGAATAGTTTAGAAGAGATGTTACTGTTTAAAATTGCTGGATTAGTCAACAAAAACAGCCATTTAAGACACTAAAAATGAAACATAGTGTCTACAACTGAAGTGTTATCTGTCCCTCTCTTGTCTCTCTCCACCCTGACCCCAAGTTCACTCCTTCTAAGCACCACTTCACCCCCAAGCCCACATTTTGTGTGTGCGCGCAGAGAGCTATTTGATTTCCTGTGTGTGTGTGTGTGACAGAGAAAGATGAGAGAGGATGATGGTCAGGCTTGGCCTACTGACTCATCCACAGAGAGAACTGTGTTGATACAGGAATGAAGCCATCACACACTTATACACACACAAACACAGGCACACACAAGCTGACAGCCTCTTCCCATCAGTCTTTTGTTGTGCTTGCCAGTGATGATGATCTCACCACATAGCAGGATTAAGCCTCAATAGTCAGCCAGTCAGTCAGTTTGGCAGGCAGACAGGCAGCCAGTCAATATACCCATCAGTCATTTAGCCAGCCAGCCAGTTAGCAGCAGCTAATTATCTAAACAGTAAGTTATTCAGCCACTTAGGAAGGTAGTTACTGTAGCTATCAAATAAGATTATATCATTCCAGCAGTGGTGGAGAGTAACTTAGTACATTTAGGCAAGTAGTCTACTGAAGTATAATTTTGTAGTACTTGCACTTAACTTTTATTATATATTTGTATTTTCTGCTACTTAATAATACTCCACTACATGTACTTTTTAGTCCACTACATTTATATGGAATTAGTTTCTTTTTCAGGTGATGATTTTACCTAAAACAACATGTGAGAAGCTGGTTCCCTACCTTTTTGGCTTGTGCAAAAAGCTGTGTTTAGTTAGGGCCCTTTGACAACTTTTAGATGTCTATGAGAGACAGTTCCCCTCTAAACTTCTCAAATTATGTAATAGTTTGAGGCCCAGAAAAATAACATTATCCAATATTTCAAAAATAACAGCAAAATATTATTATAAATGTTTGTAGCATTAATATTAATCTCGTGACCCTTTTAAGGGTCACAACATGAAACTCTTACAGTAACTCTTAAGTTAACTCTTAAGTTGGGAACCAATGGGCTAATAATTAAATCTAGGTCCACCTTGACCTTCTGCAACAGTGAGATGCACAAATACATTTTGATGATCATACATATACACTTTTACTTAAGTAGGAATTTAAATGTAGAACTTTAACTTGTAGGGAAGTATTGTTATATTGTTGTACTTTTATTATTGCATCCCAGTCAGTTAGTGGCTCCTTTTAGTAGACTGGATTCTGCAGGTATCCCCTAATCCCTAAAACAGCGTTCCTCTACTCTACTACAACTCTTCTTCTCTGAAGAAGCAACTTCGATCAGACACAAGAAAAAAGGAAAGAAGAAGAACATTAAAAAGAACCATTATTTTCCTCAGAACCCATTTTGACTCTTTCTCTGAAAACCGAGTGAGAAATCCTGCTGTATAGGCTCAGATACAAATTCTAATAGCTGCATCATGTCAATAACAAACTCCACAATTTTCTTAAAAACTGCGAGAATCAAAGCATTCAAGTCCAGGCAAGATTCAGAAAAACTTAATAAAAAAAAACATAATTCATGTTTTCTACTAAATCGTAAGCAATCTGATCATTATCCAACTTGTGCGTAAGTCCTGAACTCACTCCTATTTATTTGTTTTTATCCTGCAATTAATTAAATTAAAATTATGTATTTGTTTCTATCCTCATAATTAATTATTTTAATGTAATGCACTGAATTTCTTATTTGATGTCTGTATGGGTTTTGTAGACACCTTGAATTGCCTTTGTGTATGAAATGTGCCATATAAATAAACCTTCTTTGCATTGCCTTCAAGTCAGTGCTTTGTTTTATTTCTTTAGTAATTAAGTAAATCATAAAAGTTGTGTTTACTCTAGGTGTTTAAGGATCAAATCATCTCACACGGTTGTAATGGGATGGAGAGAATGTAGTTTGTGTCATCTGACTGCCTCGAATCATCAGCACCAGAAAATACAATCAGTCAGTATGTCGACCATCAGCTCAAAACCATAAAACGTTTGGCATTTTCAACCAGTGAAATTCAGTTCCTGCAAAACATAAAGGTTCCTTCTTATTTTTCATTTAAAGCCTTCAGATAAAGAAACAGCCTCCATTGTTGGCATCTGTAAAAAGACACTCTGAACACACCATAGAAACCTGAAAAGAGAATAATGTGGCCTAATCAATTGTTTGCCAGACAGTGGCTGTGTCGACTCGTTACCTATCTAATGCTACCTGCCTGATTGAGTTTCACTTCCCTCAGGCTTTCCCACAACTCTAGTTCAAAAAGAGAGAGAGCAGACTAAAGTAAAAAAGCAGATTTATTAATTTATTTAGTTATTTAAAAGGAGAGTCTGGCGTTGATATTCAAGCGGTGTGCCTGATGAGCATGAACAAAAAAGAGTGCTGGAGTTGGAATATTCTAAGAACAACTGTATCCGTTGTTGTGCTAATCCTAAATGAAATATGTATTCAGTAAAAGGATTAGGGCTTCCAGTGTCATAAAAGAAACCACTTACCAGCACCAAAGGTAATTTGTAACCTTAGCAACTGCTTGTGGAAATGAATGGGGGATTAGGATTGGCTGCAGCCAGCGTTGTCTTCGTGCAGTTAAAACAACCTACACACACTTACGCATACAAGCACACACACCAATATTGGTTAACACTAAATTTAAGCATACTGAGCACATATGGAAGCATAAAAGCATTGGAAAAGTTGTGCACAGGCACAAATGGAGGTTTCATACATAACATAGTAAAAAAGTGAAAAATAATTAGGAAAACAACAGGACTAAGTATTGTATAAGTAAGTGAAAGAGAATAGGAAAAAGTGTCAAAATTTGAAAAACCAAACCTTTTTTTTCGGTCTCTGTTATTTCTTTACAACCGAAGAAAGACGTCGAGCAACAGGTCAAACGATTTGTTATCAGTCTTCAAATAAAGCTGAGGCGTTATAAGCAGGACAATGCCTTGGGATGAAGCAACGCACTTTCAACTGCCAACTAACCGTAATTGTTTTGCTTTGCCTAACTGACACATTTAACAACTGTGCATGTTAAAAGGTGTTTATGCAGCCCTCTATCTATTATATTTGCGTGTGTGTCTTTTAACCTTGGCCTTCACACGTGAGAGAAGTTTGCATTTGGGGCTTTCTGTCAGAAAGGCTTTCTGCCTTTCTTTTTTCTTAAACATAACCAAGTAGTTTTGGTGCCTAAACCTAACCAAGTAGTGCGGCTTTCTGGCAGAAAGCCCTGAGAGTAAACTTCTCTATTGTGCTGTGTGACATTTCTCAGGAAGCAGAGGCGTCAACCGTACCTGCAGGTTCTCACATTATACTTAATGATGTCAACTCTTGCTTGAACAGACAAGGGTGAATGTGTCTGTGTGTATGCGCGTATATGTATGTTCACAGAGAAAGAAAGGCAAACAGGCAGACAGAAACATACTGTAAATACATTCATAGGTTGAAGGATACGAAGGTAAAAAGACTGATACACAGATGTCGACATAAGTTCAATGAGAAGAGAGAAAGAGAAGGAAAGCAAGAGAGGGATTATGTTCTAAATAACCACTTCTGTCTAGTTGCACTACCTTGTTGGAGACATCTCAAATGGCTGATTGCTTAATCATGTGGAAGTGACAATAGCCCAACCTTGTTCTCATCTGTTCTCTTTCACTCTGCCGTAATCCCTCTGTCGTTTTGTGTGTTTCCTCGCTATACATGTGTGCATTTGTTTGTCTCTCACTCCATGTGACTCATCATCTTCCTTATCTTACCTCATACCTTCTTACTTTCTGTCACTCCCTCCGTAAGTCTGGGGAAGCTATTAAAGCAGTGGCAAATGGCTTCTTGGGTGACATTTGCTGACATTCAAGGAAGTGCATTTATCAGCGTACTACAGTTCACCTTGGTGAATGAAATCCATTTGTGCCGCTGTAATGGCCTGGTGGCCGTTCTCTCTCTCTCTCTCGCTCCATCCCTGTCCCTAAATGGATGCCCAGTGTACAGGGAAATGGTAAGGTGGCGCATGGCTTCGCAGTTGCTCTCAAATGTCATGCCGAAGAAAAAAATCTTTAATGGGCTAAGTGTAGGCCTTTCCAGCCCTAACTTGTCAGGTAATCAGAAATCTCTCTCTCACTCTCTCTGTCTCTCTCCTCACCCACCTTTTCCTCGTTCCTCAGCTCCCCAGGGCCATAACACACCACTAATTACCTGTTATACCAATCGGAGAGTGGGATGGCATGAAAGAGGAAGACTGCTTTTAAGACAGGAGGATATCACATCCTCCTCCTCATCACTTTCATTCACGAAGGCAACATATTTTTAGACTGGTTATGACTGTATTTTTTTTGTATTAAGCCAAGGCATAACTCTATGGCACTGGAGTCACCCAGAAAATTACACCTCTTTTTATAAGTGGGTGATTTTCATGGAACTGAGGGGATTTCTTTCACTATACCTGCAGGAACCAGTGTTAATCTGTTGCTGATTGTCACTGTTTCTCTCAGGAAGATTTACATTGTGACATAGGAAGACAGAACACAACTTGGAGTGTAAACAAATCCCCAATTAGCTTGTAACTGCATGAACTATGATCACATTTTTATAGAACACAAATGGTATAAAACACTCTATGAAATAATTCGATCATAGTGTTAAGATACAAATGGTGACAAAAATATATAGTGGGCAAAAAATTAAACATGTTCAAATTTTAGGCTTGCTTGCTGTACTAATCAAAATTTTCATATTAACATGAAAAGAATTACGGCCCACTCCTTTGCAGTTTTGGTTGAGTCTCACCACTCTTATCATCCTTGTTTCCAGACTCAGCAGACAGCTGTTTTCAGCTAAAAAGCTCTGCTAAACCCGATGTAAGCGTGCCCAGCAATAAACGACAAATTTAGTGACTAGCTGAACATAGTGGCACATTTAGCAGCTAAAGAGTCACATATTTCCCTCAGGAGTTGGTGGAGACCAAAAAAGAGCTAAAAAAAAAGCAAATATTGGGCTTTCATTTGTCAGGTGACCAGAAACACGACTCCAAATGAATGCTAACATTCCTTCGACTGCTGGATGTGTAAATAGGCAACTGCTTCTTAACATGCTTGCCATATCAGCTTTATAAGGTGATATGGCGATGTTGTGTTTACAGCTTTTTGGGCACAGTAGCACATAGTTTGTATTTTCTTCTGGTCAGTACATTCTTGTAGAGTAGAGTACCATTTAGAGTTCAACCCTATTGTCTCATATTGCCATCTAATTAGAGGTTTTAGCATCATTTAAAAAATCCTTGCCTAAAGGTAATTAACTTTAACAGTTTGCAATTATGTCCCAGCTAAATGACAAACATGGATGTTATAGCGAAGGTCTATGTGACATGTGTTCCTGGCAGAGATTTCCATTTCTCTCTGTGGGAGTCAAGTGACTGACAGTAAACCATGTCATGTAAAGTGCACACTGGTACAAAAACACTCAGCTCACACACGAAACAAATATGGCAGTATAACAAAGATTTAATAATAATAAAGATTTTTAAGAAGTTTTCCATAGTGTGAATAAATGAATTGCTCCAAGTGGTTTCTTCCGAAAGAACAAGGCTGGTGTTTCTGATTTACCTTTATACACTTATTTATGTAACAGCTTTTATAGGCAGTTATCTCAATGAGAAGAACTACTGCAGAGTCTCAAGAAGTAAATCTAAATAGTATCAATTAACACAAAGTGTGGATAAGCCTTTATTTTGTTAAAGTGCCCATGGATCAGCAGGAACTGGAGAGGTAATCGCAGCATTGTGAAAAAAATAAGGCAGACAGGCTGAACCAGAAAGTAAAGTACATACAGTACATATATTTTATCAACTGAGAAAAACTTTTATTATAAGTGTATATTATTATTCTGTTCTGATGGAAGTTCTTGTTTTTTTTCCCCCCATTGTGATGGAGATTATATTTTTTCTCAAATAAAATCACTTCTTTTCTGATATATTCTTTTTGTGTTGACAGGCTTTACACACAAGCGACACCGCAATGCCTACATGTGTATATTTTGTGATTAAAATGCAAATGCCTGGTGAGGTGCTGCTCTCTAAAGTGCTTTGTGCTGGACAATGGTCCAGGTCAGTGCAGTGTAACAGGCAGGAGAAGGTTGATTGTGGGAGAGGTGTGGAGGCCAGGGGCAATGAAGTTAACACACCCAATCCACCAGAGCCATTCACATGTGCAAACACACACACACACAGGCAAAATGCCCATTCAGTAGCAGGGTGTAATGTTATTTTCCTGAAGGCAGAATGTTAAGAACAAGCGGCAGAAAGAACAGATGAGGGAGGGATGACGCCCAAAGGAGACATGAGAAAATAAAGAAATCTTGAGTGACAGGAAGAGGGACGTGCAGTGAAAGACGGGCGAGAGGGATTGATTGATGGATTTGACCTTTTTGTGTCGTTCCATCCTACAGAATACGTTCACGAATACGATTTTTTTTTAGATAAATACATTGTATAGCTGAACCAACAGTTTTTTTTCCCCCTCCACATTTCAAAATAGAACCCAAGATGCAAGTATATACAGTAGTCTGAGTGACATTTTGGCAATCAAATAACATGAAATAAAATGCAAGCTACGTTACAGCTCAAAAAAGTCATTTCCATTTCTAATAGTCAATATAAAATCCATGGCTTTGTTAATGTGGTTTAAATTGTCTTCCTAAAAGATGATTGCATTCCTCAAAATAGATACAATTCAAACAAAAAACAATCCAGTGGAGGTGCATTGAAAAATTTCATTTAAAAATTCAACAGTAACTTGTCTTTCCAGAATCAGTCTCCCTGTCACTATGGATGATACAGACCCCAATGGGAACAGTGTTCATTGGAATGACTTTCTACTGAAGAAATAGCGTATAAGCTATCTGCATGGCTATATACTACTAGAGAGGTAAGAAAATATGTTATTTTATCATTTGTGTGAACTGACCTTTTAAGCAACTTCATTTGATTCTTTGTCTCCTTCTTGATATCTGTGATTTACAAATTGTCTTGACACATTTCATTGCAACTAACTAGCGTGACCAACTCACTGTCTTACCTGAGCAGTAGCCCAAATAATGCTGTAACCTTAAAATTTGTTACAGTTTCTCGAAGTACAACACACAAAACAGATTCTCTGCAGGTAAAGTTTATATTGGGCTATTTTGGATGTTTGCTGTTGCACATTTGATTGACCAAAGAAATGCTTGTGCCATCTCTGCGCATTGAGTGCGACTTACATACTGTAACTCAAATAACAGCAGCATGGTGCTGAAAGTATATGTGCACAAAATACATGCAGACATTCATATGCATACACATCTGTGCATCACCTACACACACACATACCATAGTCTCCTGGTTGCATGTGTTTATTGTTGTTTTCAGCTCTGCAGTTGAGCTGAATAATTGAGGGTTTATGAGTTTGCCATTTATTCTGTCAGCCCTGCGTGCTGCCTTTCCAAAAGACCAGACCCTTTAAAAGTCAGCCCTTTCTTCCGCCCCACATTCTGGCCTTTCACAGTGCTTGGCCTCTTTATTGATAAGCAGGTTTTCCATTCAGCGGAACATGGACTGCCATACAAAGACTTGAGAACAGGGAACGACCTTTGTGGTCACACATCATTTGAGAGAAATAATTCCATTTTTCGCAGCTCAACTATATACGCTGCTGACGTATTGTACCACAACAAGACTTCAGGAAGCATGAGGCAAAAACATGGGGACCACTTTACTGTATCTTTTCTCCCAGCCTTGCTCTCGCTGGTTTCTTTCTCTCCTTCCCTCCCTCTGGGTGGCAGAAATAGGGGTCTCTTACTGTCTAACACGGGTGCTGTCAGGGATTCATCCCCACACAACCGAGTGAGACCCATCTCTCAGGGCTCTGTGTGTGTACGTGTGTGTGTTTGTGTATGTGCATGCAGAACTATTAGTGTAGCTCAGCAGCTCCAAGAAAAAGGCCACAAAATATCTTGTCCACACCTTTCCCCAGACAGCCTGTCCATGAAGTGCTTTTCTGTGTTAGAATCTGGGACACGTGTGTATGACTGTGTGTGCGTGTGTGTGCGCATGAGTGTGTATGCGTGTGAGTATGTGAGCATGCCCCCTGCAGACTTTGCTATGCTACCGACAGTGAGTTGACGTGAACATGACTGAGTGCCTGTCTCAGTTATGATAGGGGAGGCTGATAAAATGTCTATCGTGCCTAAACCGCCTCTCCGTCCACTCAGAACAAACAAACATATTCATGTCTGTGGACAATTTTGAAACTTTTCTTACACTTCTTCTTTCTGCACTTTATTTCATCAAAAACACCAAGCACATGAAAAACACTCATGTACAGCAAAATCACCAGGGTTAAACAAATACTCCTAAAAACTATGTTCATATACATTAGTTAATATATTTGTAAGAATCTGAATACCTTGAAATCTGCTCTATGCACCCCAGTTCTATGATAGTGATGATTTGTTTAATTTATATGCACTTGACTCTACTAAATGTAAATGGACTGTACTTGTATAGCGCCTTTCTAGTCGTCCGACTACTCAAAGCGCTTTCACACTACATATCACATTTACCCAGACACACACATTCATACACTGATGGCAGGAGCTAACTGCCCATCAGTACAAATTAAACTAACCATTCACACACCGAAGGCGCAGCTTCGGGAGCATTTTGGGGTTCAGTATCTTGCTCAAGTATACTTCGACACATGGCTGGGGGAAGCCGGGATCAAACCGCCGACCTTCCGATTGGTAGACAACCCGCTCTGCCACCAAGCCACAGCCGCCCCAACCGTAACCGTAAACGTACTAACCTGTTTAAAGAAGTTGGAATGTGATGATCATTGAGTTTGCAGGCAGGAGCTGATACAATACATTTGTGCTTGGTAATGTTTGTCAAATAAGAACATAAAACATATAAAAGAGTACTTTTAATTTTAAGTTTACTAGTGGTATACATAATGTTGCCCAGAATTTCGTTTTTTCAAAATAATGAGAAATGCTTATATTGAACAAATCTGCAAACTGTTCACTGTCAATGCATTTCATTTGTGCAATAAAATGTGTAGCATCACACCTCCTGGACTGGAAAAAGAAGTGAAGTGAATGTAATTCAGGCAACAATTACATTTCCTCCAAAACATATTTGGCCAAGCAAACTAGAAGTATACAGATGTAATTTGTAAGCCAAAGGGTAGCAAAGACACACACAGCAAAGCATGCATTTACACACATGAATGTACACACACGCTGACACACACAGAGAAAGAAATGATCAAGTATCTCTCTTCCTCCTTAATGAGAAAAAGCATATCTGCAGTTAGATTTGGTAATTATTAATTATTAGAGGCTACGCTGCCTCAGAGTTCTTAGAAGGGTGCTGGGGCCATGGTGATAAGATGCAGTGTCACACTAATAGTACCATCCACTAGCACGACGCTTCAAAGATGCTGAGAGTGGCAGCCATGACACTTTGAGGCTCCGCTGAGGAGGCCGTGCAGCAATCATAATTGTTTCTAGATCAAGAAGGCCGTAATTAATTTGCCTGTCTTGAAGTTCGGCAAAGGGGAATAATGGCTGCTGGTAAAGAGGAGACAGTGGAAGGTTGTGAGTATTTGAGTGTGCGCAAGTAACCGTGTGTGTGTGTGTGTGTGTGTGTGTGTGTGTGTGTGTGTGTGTGTGTGTGTGTGTGTGTGTGGGCCGTAGTTCCTCTCAGAGCGTCTGAGTAATAACAAAAGCTGTGCAAAAGCAATAAGGATGGAAAAAAGAAGCTTGAAATGATGTTTGGATGTTTAGCTACATGCCATCTGTCTGCAACAGGGCCCAAGGTGGTGTGTGTGTGTGTGCGGTGTGTGTGTCTTAACGCCATCCCATTGCGAAGGAATTGAAATGCCATGACAGCGACAGTTTGCGCGGCTGCTTCTCTCCACTTAATAGTTCTGCTGCGGCGGTATTTAATGCAAGGGGCCCTGGCTTTTTAAAAACTATTTAAAAGAACGCACACAAATCACAGTGTGCAGAAAATGACCGTCTTAATGAAAACAGTGTTCCCTCAACACTGCCCTGTGGGAGGCCCAGGACCTGGGGGAGTACTTGGGAATGCAGGGACCACAGGGTGCAGAATAATGGCCATGGAACCTGGACTGCAGAGTGCACGCTTGTTATGCTAAAAGGCAGGACTGGTAGCCTAAGGGCTGAGCTGGGAGGGCAGTAACATACATACATAAACATAGGGAGGGGATAGCTGTTCCTTAATAACCTCTGGTAAATGGTGCCTGACATAATTAAGGTGCCCAGGACGAACAGAGAAAACACTTTTAGTCAGCTTAGGTTTTTAGAAAGTTGCTTTAACAAGTAAGTTTGGAGATCCACATGAAAAATAAAGTTTAGTTTATTCACATCAAGGCCAAGCCATATGCCAAGATAAAATTATTTATATTTTATAAATTTTATTAAAGTGTGAATGTCTTTAACAGTTGTTTGTTCATTTATTTGATTGTTTGTTGAAATTACATGGTTACGTTTTCCTGACAGACCAAACCTGTTGCACTCCTGTCATTAATGACTGACCTCTCGCAGTAGGAAAAGCATGAATAACCTGATGTTGTACAAAGCGTGTGACTTTAATATTGAAGACCGTGGTGCGCTGATTGTTTCCTTACAGCAGTCAGCATTGAAACATGAAGGCGTTAAGCAGGTAGTTTTAGCTGCCTAAACCTAACCAGACCTCAACCATAGGGGGTGGCAGATTAGAAATCATGCATGAGTTGTTTTTGCAACAGTCATATGTGCATATTGCTTTAACAAAAACACTGCACTTGCAAACAGCCTATTTTGTCATTAAGGTGTGGGGACTTAACTGTCAGAAATTAATTTTGAACAGCACAGTATTTTTCCAACAGGTTGCTGACACTTAGGTAGTGTCCATATGCAAATATACAAATGTATGTTTGGACTAAATCTCTTTTTTTCCATTTCCTGTCTTCTTGTGCTGTTTTCTTAATATCTAACCTCAACATGAACTTGAACATGGTGGGGCAGTTTACAAATATTCAAAACAAGGATTCAAAGTGTTATTTCCCACACAAATGGATTCATGTTTAACAAGCTCTTGACTAAAGTAATAAACAAAGATTGCTGTCAACAACATGCAATGATGAAGGTGATGATGATAGTGATGATGATGACAGATTTGATGATAAGACAACAGCTGTCTCTGATGATGACTATGATGACAGTGATGCTTCCTTTGTGTGTGAGAGTGTCTGTACCTGACTCTTTCTCTTCATCCTCAGATTGGATTCCAGAGCAAAAGAGGTGTGTTGCTAATCTTTGCAAGAATGTCAGGTGTGTGCGTGTGTGTGTGTGTGTGACAGAGAGAGCGTTGATTACACCCTCCTCTCCAACACAGAGAGCCGACATTTCTCAAGTGTGTGTAATTATAGTGAGCACACAGCCTCCTAAGCATCCTGTCAATCTGAATCAGAAAGAACACACACACGCACATGTACACATGCACACAAACACAAAAAAGCTATTGTGTTCTGAGTGTGTGCTTCCAAGTGTGTGCAATTAGCCTGTATGTGTATGTGTACATGTATGTGCTTATGTGTGTCTGATTTTAGCCCTGCAACCCTCTGTCCTATGTGAGAATTTGGCTCCAGAGATTGTGTACATGTCTGCACAGAGCCTGCTCCTCGCTCCTCCTCTTGCATAATGACACGGTTTGGGTTTCAAACACACACACACACACACACACACACACACACACACACACTGACAGTCAGGTGCTAAATAGAGGCTATCCTGATTACCCTTTTAGCTTATAGCTCAATTATGGTCTAAATGAGTATCTAGGCCCAAGGCCAAAACCGTCAAAACGTCCCATTGCCTGAGAATTCAAGTCAGCAACTGGAACTATTAGATAGTGTTCACAACCCACCCATCAAAAAACGTTGATGGGGAATAATTCTGTAAATCCTGGACTAGGTTCAATGACAAAGTTTTTGAAAGTTCACTGTCAACATTCTTTGGAGGTGGGACAACTAAAGTGCAGTTAGAGATAGGCAGCAAAAACCACTTATGGTTTTGGAAAGATCATTGTCAGTGTTGTCACACTGTCAAGAATGTTGGTTAATGTAAATTCCTGCTGCATTACTGTTAAAAATGGACATAATAATTGTCTGATGCTGATTTTAGAACCCTTGTTGGAGTCAGGGGGAGCAATCTCATTGAATAATCCCATGGGGACACCTCAATCAAGTGAACATAAAGCAGAAGTTTATTCAGAAATGTATTGAAATTTAGATCTTTCAAATGCAATTTTTACACTACACACATATGTTTCTTTTTCAACACTTAGAGTCAAATAAACATTTAAAAACCTTTGGATTTCTGGTTTAAAGGCCATTCAAACTACAGCACAGATGACATCCAGTATCCAGTGGTGTTGTTTCACCTCTATGTGTCTTGGTATGAAGTGAAATCATCATCATCAAATTAAAATATATTATTGCTGAAGTTAGATGGAAGAGGCATTATTAACTGGACAGGTGCCACCCAACAAAATTCATTTAAAAAAACAACTTGCATTTTTGACTGGTAATATTTATGATAAACACATCAGAAAAGAAGGGGATCCTCATAATTCTGTACACCTTTTCATATTAGTAGTGTCTATAAATTACCATTAGATAATGTATTACCTACGTTACAGAGATCCTTTTAAATTATCTGATCCAAGAGGACAATAGTTGTTTTGGTGCACAGTGTTTGTTGATCTATCTCTATTTCTCTCCTGTATAATGTTTAATGTGTTAAACATATTCATGATGGAAACCCCCGGTGGCTGCTTGAGTTTCCTCCCCTCACTTTCTCCCTCTTGCTTTGAATTAAACAGAGAGATAGCAAGAAGAGGGTGGTGGAGACAGATAGAGAGGGAGAGAGTTTGTAAAAAAGAGAGAGAGAGATGTGGTAAATTGCATTGTCAATTCAAATCCTGCCACTAATGCATCTCATTGAGTCTGTGTTGCTGTCATCCTGGATGCTCAGTTATCTGTGTCAGTGCAGCCAGCAGAGGAGGGCGGCCATGTTAACAGCCCTGCGAAGAGCAGCGCAGAGTTTAGCTAGCCAACACGCCCTGAGCCAAGACGAGAGAGGAGAGACAGTGGAGATGAAGTAGATGTGCGAGACATGAAAAATTAATCTTTCCTACGTGAGTGTGTGTGTGTGTGTGTGTGTGTGTGTGTGTGTGTGCCTGCAGAGCTGTATCAGTTTAATTACAGCTAGCGCCCCGGCCTCCATTCCGACACGGCCTCTTTCCTGTGCGAATTAAAACATCCCTGTAACTTCTGTCTCACATACTACACACACATAATTGACATGCACACACTCAAAAGTACCAGTGCTACACATATGCACACTACCTTGTTGTAGTTGTCATCCCCTGTTCGCTCGCTAACCCCCCCTCCTCCCCCTCCACAAGCCCCCATCCCCATTCCTCATCCTCAAAACTATTTGAAAATCAATTATCTCAACAAACCAGCTGTAAGGAGTGGGTGCCAGCCACTTACTCCTGAAGTGAATAACTTATTTGAAATTCATTATTGTGTCGAGCTGTGCGACAGGGCCCTCCAAGACTCTGCATTTCCTATTCCCCCCTCTCTCTCTCTCACTCGCTCTCTCTCTTTACATAAACTAACTACAGTACTGGACTGATCATTTTTTCTTCTCTTCCCCCTCCTCCTGTCATGCAATTTTAACCAGCTGAGCAGCACGGACATGAGCACACACTGACTCTCTCTCTCACACACACACACACGCGCACACACACACACACACACACACACACAGACACACACACACACACACACACACATACACACACACACACACAGCTCCCTTGATTGGTTCACCTCATTTATTTATCACATGCAAATCATGAGATGCCCAGAGATGTTTTCTCTCCTGCCTGCTTCTACAGGCATGAATATGGATGGTGATGGTGGGAGCAAAGTAAGGAGGGGGTGAATATGGATATACATTCTACATTTTGTTTACTTTTATTCATCAACATTTGTTTCACTAAAGGAGCAGTATGAACAATTTAGTGTCATCTAGCGGTAAAACTGCAGTTTGCAACCACTGAATACTGCTCGCCTCATTCTCCTGTTCCAAGCGTGTAGGAGAAACTACGGTGGCTGTGAAACTTAGATAAAAACACGAGAGGCCCTATTAAGAGCCAGTGTTTGGTTTGTCCATCCTGGGCTACTGTAGAAGCATGGCAGTGCAACATGGAGGCTTCCGTGGAAGAGGACCTGCTCCTTCTGTATATAAAAACGGCTCATACTAAGGTAATAAAAACGCAGTGATTCTTATTCTTATTCAGGTGATTATACACTAATGAAAACAAATAATATTCTATTTCTGTCAATAGCTCTGTCTAAATGTTATTCACTGGACTCTATATGGTTATCAGTACTTTTGTGTATTTTTGAGCTAGGGCTGTTTTTGATGGTTTGGTCCTTCGTTCTAATTAGGGACATTCTAAATGCTGCAGCATACAGTCATATTTTAGACAATGTCATGTGCCCCACTTTATAGCAACAGTTTGACAATAACAATTCCCAAGTGCACAAAGCGAGGTCCATAAAGAAATGGATTTCTGAGTTTGGTGTGGAAGAAATTGACTGGCCTGCACAGATCCCTGACCTAAACCCCAACCAACACAATTGGAGTGTCAATGTTTTTGGGCATCACTATATGGAGAAATTAAGTAAAATATATAATATGGTAAATTGCTGATAAATATTTTGTTAGTAACAAAGAAAAGAGGTGGATAGTGAATATTCTTGTGATTTGTACAAATTTTGGAAAAGAAACAATTCGCCACCATCAATGTATGTAAAAATATTCCAAAATATTTTAGATGGATATTTAACATTTTGTTAAGAGAAAAACTGAGTGAATTTTCCAGCCACAGGATTGGGCCTTTTTTTTTTTGTTTTAAAGGCAAATAGATGGACAAATATTTTATTTGGTTTTAACTGATTATTGGTTTTATTAGTGGGAACATGTATAAATACAAAGGGACTGAACATTGGGCACTTTTGTCAAGAACTACCTGAGGAGAAAATGGCACCACAATTAGAAGTATTAAAAACAAGAGGGCAATAAAAACTTATAATAATAATAATGTTTTAGTTGGATACAGTATATGCGCATAGTGTATTACTTCCATTTATTTTTTGTTGTATTTTTACAGAAAAAAAATAATTGGAATGCTGATTGCAAGCCTTATCGTTTAGCATTAGTGCCAAACCTCCCCAATGCTGTATTCATACCAACATCACCATTGTGTAAAACAACGCAGCCCCCTCATTTATTTCAATGAGATCCCTGCGTTCACACAGTGGGGGTGCTAACACAGAGGATTCTGTCAAAAAGATGGAGGCTTGTCCAGTGAACAAATTTAATCGGACTCAAATTCAACCGCATCACGCTGCATAGGCCAATCCGATTTTAGCAAGTGTACATTCCTGGTAGAATACTTCAAACTCATGACTCTGTTACTCAAACTGGCTTTCCTGGATTGGATTTCATTGTCTCAAAGGTACCTGAAGCAACATGCCCTGACCAACACAGTCCCCTTTCGGTCTGAATGCCCGGTAATACCAAATGACAGGAAATCCCTGCAGTTCTAAAGTATTGTAAAAGGCCTTCTCAGAAGAGTGGAGGCTGTTGTCACCACAGATGAATTCCCATGGTTTTGGAATAAGATGTTCAACAATAATGTGAGTGTAATGTTTGGGTATCCACATACTTTTATGTAACACTGTTGTTGTCATCTTCCTGTTATGAGTACTTTAGAAACAAGCATCTGACAGAGGAGAGATGTGAGCAGTTACAGTACAATGACAGTATTCCCAAAAGAGCAGCTGCTCATTTGTTAATCAAAATCTTTGTCGAAGGTTGAAACTAATTGGAGAGAGATGCTTGTGAACATTCAGTGGATGTGAAAAATCTTTAGAAAGTTTCCAGCGTTTAAATGAGACTTTCTTACCTTATTAGGAGTGGAACTACACACACACACACACAGGCTGGTGGTATGTCAAGGACATACTGTAGCAGGCTGAGAGACACCAGTGTGGAAGCAGTGTGAAAGTGAGTTTATGCAGTGCCACTACTGCTTTTAACCTTTCTTTCTTTTTTACTCCCCTTGTCTCTTTCTTGCTCTTATTTTTCCCTCCTTTTTTATTTCTCCCTCTCTCGCCCACTGTGTATGACTCTCCTCCTCACTACAAATATCTCTCTTGAAAAAGAGAAAGAGTAAATGAGTGTGACAGGGCTGTCATGTATGTTCCAGCAAAGGCCAGCGAGGCCCAGTGCAGAGACAGGAGGTGTCATATCCTTACATCTCTCTCTGTTTCTGCCACCAGCTGGACTTTCCTTCTCTCTCCTTTTCTGTCACACTCTATCTCTCTCCCATCCTTTTCTGTCCTCTGTGTCTCTCTGTCCTTCCTGTGTTACGTTTCCACTGTCACACTTCTCAGCTCTTTCCCTCTACAGATCTCGTGTGATCCTCCTTCTCTCTCTGAGACTATATCTACATAAGTCAGCTAAATTTGAAATGCTTGTTATGTGTTAAATCTCCACGTTTTTAATAAGGTCATTATCGTAAAAAAGAATCATAGGAAAAAGACTATATTATTATTAGCAAAACACATGTAAATCACAGCCAACATCTGGTAAGTAGTGGGACACAGGCCAGTTACTCTACCGAGTCTCAGCTCGCTAAATCACCATTATGTCTGGCATTTTTGGAGAACTCAGCTTTAAGGTGATGAGTTTTGTGCAGCTGAGTGTGGCTGACACCATGTCTAAAGAGGCTGCGTGATGAAAGCAGCATGTCAGCAGTTCAGCAGCAGCTTCAGTGCTCCATCAGTGTCTAGGATGCGATCGCCTACAGTACTTATGTGTGATCATCTGCATTTTGGCAGCATGCTTTGGGCCGTAGTTCCACATAAAAAGCACGGGTAAAACGCGAGCAATAACAAGGCCTGTGTAGACAGCTTTATTTATTTAAGTACAAATGTATCTATTCCATCAGACGCACACGATGGACAGCTGCAAAATGTGGCTGAAACGCATCCTGTGTTGACAGCCTACCTTAACACAAGAGTGACTTTCTCTCTAGACTCTTTATTGCTCCCTCACAATATTTCTGCCCAAAATAAACAATAAAAACCTGTATGTAGCAAAACAGCGCTTTGGCTGTAAAGGTAAGAGCCTTCAATGAGATTTTATGACTTCGACCTCATCACCATTGTCACTTTCTCTTTCTCTCTCTGCTTTACTCATCCTATTATGTGTTTTTAATTTATTTTCCTTTCACTTTTCAAACACACACTGCAACTGGCATCTGTGAATGTGTATCCATTTGTACATGCATGCGCACACTCACAGGTATTGCATGTATATGCATGCAAGCACTTGTGCAGCACACATAAATTACACATCTACTGTACATGTGTGTATATGTGTGTGACTCCAGCCTCCAGGCGACTCAGAGGCAGGAAATCGGTCAGCTGAGCCACCAGAATAAAAATGGGGTCAAATTGGCCTTTCAACTGGCCTTAATCTTCCAATCATTCCTAAAAACCTGCCTGCCACTACACAATGCAGCTCTACTTTGAAACCACGCACAAATAGTTAATTTCATCATTTGATTAACACGCAAATATACAACAGGACATGCGCTGAAAGCTTGTGTGTGCATGTTCTGTATAAGTATTTTGAAGTGTCAGTCTGTGTGTTCAGCTCTCTGTGTGCGCGTGCATGTGTGATTTGTGCGATCACTTCGCCCATATTCACATACCCTTTCTTGCTCTCTCTGCAGAATGCAGTTTGTTTGCATTGGGAGTGAGCGAGGGATAGCTGCGATCAATGCCAAAACCATTATGGGACACGCTTTGAGTAGAGCACCCCCATTTTAGCAATTTGGCAGTGGCCAAGGCCCGCATATGGAATTATTTGATCAATAGCCTTGTAGCTTGATAGAGAGGAGTAAATTATATGATCAATGTTGTGTACAATGTCGCTACCTGCTCACTTCATTGAGAGTCTCTGTTTCTGTGTGTGATTCTTTTTGTGTGTGAATCAGTGTTTGTGTGCAGACATACCAGCACATGTGTAGGTACAGATATGTAATTCCTGACTGCTTTTGTCCATACATTGTTGGTGTGCTGTTGTTGCACTATTTACTTTCCTCCCTTTGAATAAAGGGCTAGTACTTTCAGGCTCTTTATATATTTTTCTCTTGCTTTCTGGAAACAATATGCTCAGTTTTGAGAGTGGAAGCAGACAGGGATATCAAATGGCAGTGATGAAAATAGAATGAATGGGGAGTAGGGGAGACTAGCTAAATTATTGATGTGTATCATAGTGCCTATGAACGCACAACACATTGAACCATCTTCTTGGCTATTCACCTCCTATAACACACTCTTATCACTCCACCAACAAGTACATCTCTCATACTCCAACATATATAATACATTTGTGCATAATACGTGTCCAGACGCACTTTCATGTTTAATTTGCTCACAATGTTACAGATGAGCATAGACGCACACATACAAAAGCCCATTCCTGTTTTGTTTGCAGCAAAGTCTTTTCAAAGGAATTCTTGAGCTGAAATGGCTCAAGTATAGGAGTTGACTTCTAATATACACAAACACACGAAGACATGCACACACCTCTATTCTGAGTTCATGTCTGTCTCTGTGGATGAGATCACTACCCTCTCTGTCACTCTGAAACACTGCCTGTGTGCACCTAAGCCTGAGTGTGAGTGGCGTACATCAGGGTGAAGCGATACCTCTCCTCATTGTAGGTTCATGGCCACGTACGTGTCATGAAACTCACCGAGAGACAGCCTGATAGCCTGGCAGAGAAGCCTCGGTTTGAGGCTGATTTGTTTTTGTTTTTTTCTGTCTCGCTCTCTCCCCCTCTCTCCTGTCACATGGTAAAAGTTGAACCGTCGGGGGAAAGATGAGCAAACGACACGAGGAGGTTTGGGCAGGGAGAGAGAGGGGTGGGTGGATGGATGGAGATAGGGACCCAGGAAAAGGGGGGGGCACACACACAAAGGAGAGCCTGTCACACTCACTTAGATGCTGAAATATTAAAGTGAGCAGTCAGGTTGTAATTTTCCTGAGAAAGCCGAGGGAAGAGGGGGATAAGTGAAGCGAGAGAAGGAGGGAGGCGGGGGGACGAGTGATAGAGACACGGAGAGAGGAAAGGTATCACAGCTGATCTCTCTTTCCTCTCTTCTTGAAAGAGACATAGGCACATTTTTAATACCACTGCTTTAATTAGCTTGGCTTTATACGGTCTGTCTCGCTCTGCTCCTCTTCTCCGCAAGATGTGAATAATTCAGCAGGACTGGTGTACCGTTGCCTGGCAAAGACAGCAGGCTCACCATTCTGCAATGTATCTGTGGAAAAGAAACAGAAGAAAAGTGAGGCCAGAGTAGAGGGTCTCCAACATCAGACAGCAAACTTTGCTTGTCTAAAACCTCAAGACTTTTTGTCACAATTACCGGTGGTCTTGCTTTGCTGCCGGTCTGCGGTTATCTCAACATACGCACACATTAGTGTGGTTACTAACACATTTTACTGTCAGTTTCATATCAAACGTAATGGTCCATCCCACACGAGACGACAAGACACCACTGTCAAATGTCAAACCGCTACAATACAATATGAGATATTCTGGTAACACATATATAAAACCAAAGACCCAACAGACATCAGTTACCAAATGATATCTAAATCTGCATTATTTGGCAATTTAATAAAACTAACGTTAGAATTTATACTGGTTTGTACATTGCCGGGCAGCTTTCATCCAGTAAATCCAGTGTTTTCTTATATTGTTGGATCTGACCAGTATCTGAAACATGACATATAATGAATAACATGTTGAATCAAACACAAGTAAGTGGTGATCACGCCATACGTGATGTTTGTATGTTTAACACTGACTTCCTTTCAATTTTGCTGTTTTGACCAATTCAACAACACATGCACACGCACACGCACACACACATGCATATGCACATGCACATGCACGTAAGCTGTCTTGTGCATGCACTTATCCAGGGCAGTTCCCGCTATGGAAAATACATTCCCCTACGCATGACCCCTAGCAAAAACTGATCCAGTATAAAATAAAAATCCTGCAATAAATTCTACCTTTATGAAGGGTATATTGTTCCGTTTTTGTTGATTCAACTTCATTGTGATTTTGGAGGCTGAGGTTTGTAGTGCTGTTGAATGTTTTGCTTTGTACTGAGAAGTGTTTCTCATATTTAATCTATCCTTATTGATATAAATGGCGCGAACAAAAATTAGAAACACCTCTCAGTAGCTATGACTAATAACCATGTACCATGTACGCATGTACCCAACTATAAGTACGTTCATGTGCATATTTTCTCATAAACTGTGGCCTGAATAGCAGAAGAAAGAAAGAAAAACCACTTTTGCAGCAACTCAAATTTTTATCGTGATAAATTGTTTTTTTCTCTTCTCCCAGGTTTTCGCCAAGTAACTGGCTAATTAAATGTTTTGTAACTGAATAGCCATCTCCAGCTTTGTCCATATTTCAAAATTTTTTTTTGATGTTATTAAACAATATCTTCTGCAGTTCCCAGGAAAAAGGACAACATGTGGGTTTGGTGGTTATATGTGAATGTTCACATGTATTTGTGTGCAGGGTAGTCTTGTAGTACTATCAAGCATGCATGTGCTTCTTTATGCAAATTACCCTGTGTCTGTGTGTGTAGGTGCCGGTGTGTATACATGTCAGACTCTGCTTAGCTCACCAATTTGGGTTGTTGAGGGTGATATGACAGGACACTGCAGGTTGGTGGTTTTGGTGGTGGGTGTGGTTGGGGTAAAGACAGGGTGCGAGGAAAAATAGTGATGTAGTTTCTCTCACATATCATCATATTGTATATTGTATGTTCTGTGCGTGTGTGTGTGTGCATTTGTTATGACAGCCTGTCAACCTGCACCCCAACTCCCAAAACCACTCCGTGTCCCAGCCTCCCCAGCTAAGGCGCATCACTGTCTGGATGGGTAGGCTTGGTGACTTAGGGGGCTGCGGTGTGCTTAGTGGCCCAGACAAGGTGAGGGTTTCTGGGACAGACTGAGGTGGGCTGTCCCCTGTGTCAGCCCTGGAGCCTTCACTGTCACTGCTGGAGGGGAGACGAGAGAGGACTGAGACACACACTCTCTCTCTCTCTCTCTCCCTCTCTCTTTCTCTCTCTCTCGCACACACACACACACACACACACAGAGAGAGAGAGAGAATGATATAAGCACTGCTATGACTCTAGTCATCAATCAGCTTCTGAAGAAGTTTTAATGAGTTGGGAATAAATAGACATAGACTAGTCATCTACCATCTTCTGAAGAAGTTTTAATGAGTTGGGAGTAAATAGAATTCCTCTTTCTCAGCCTCTCTGTGGCTCTCTGTCCATCTTTGTCTCTGTCTCTCCTTTGTGTGACTTGTCTCCATTCCAATCATAGCTCGCTTCAGCGATCCCTGAGTCACGTCTGAAATAGAATCGACATGGCAGCCTGAGTCAGCCAGGACAGCGAGCCGAGTGCAGATTAGTCATCCTGCCGAGGTGCTTTTGTCCAGGGACAATGACAGATCTATGAAATGAACAGGAGAGTGATGCACGGGGGGTGTCTGCCTGTCTCAACTAGGGATTACAGATACTCCTGAGTATGTGTGACCGTGGTTGTGTGAGTGTGTGTGTGTGTTTGTGTCCAGCTCTATAAAAAGGCATGACTCTACAGCTCAATCTTGAAATTAAAGGTAAAATTACTTCGGAGTGTGCTTTGTTGTTTACTGCTTTTTAGCGTGAGCTGGACAGATCTGCAACAACATTAAACAGTGAGCCATATGTGGGTTGTCAGAGAGAGTGAAGTAATGACCACAGATTGTCCTCTTGTCCTGATTTATTTGCAGGTGTAGGCTATTTCATGATTTCCTGCCTGCTGGCTACAAGCAGGGCAACTTGTCTCACAGTTGTGAGGGCTGTTTTGGAGCTTCCCAATCAAACATGATCCGCTGCCACTAATCTTGTTTGCGACTAGATCGGTCACTGTAATCCTTTCCACAACAAATAGGCTTCTACAGCACCCAGTGAAATCCACCCCGACCAGGTTGAAATGGGCTCTCATGGTATCACCCACTGAAAATCTGTCAACAAGCGATGCCTCCTTTTTCCGACTCCCTATAACTTTGTCAAAGAAAGGGTCGCAAAATGCACTCTGTGTGTATCATCTGTTATCTTTCATTATCGCACATTTAAAACATTCTGTATGATGTTTACATCGTCACATTGTTTACTGTGTGACAGGTTGCAAAAACAAGTATTCATCCCTCAAGGGAACAGCAAATAAGCTGCTCTTGTGAGCTTGTTGTGATTTTTAATTTCAAAGTCATACACATGTTAGTCATGGAATCAAGTTTGATTTTGAGTTGTTCAAAAAACCCAGATCTGTTATTGAGAGACTCTTTATAAAATCTTTATGTTGTTATTCAATTTATTAATATTAAATTGAACAAACTCACAATGCTAAAAGAGGCCTGCTTCTACTGCTGTAAGAAGTTTTTTTTTGTTTTCTCCATTCTTTACATCTGAATTTTATCTGTATGATCAGGCCCGTAGCAAACCATTGAGGACAAACTATTTTATGTTTCTTTCAGAGTATTTTGTTTGTGGGAGAGTTTAAGTTCTACAACTAAAACATACACATGGTGGGTCTTTTACATGCTCCTTCCTGTATGTTAAAATTTAATTACCTTTATGCCAACAACACAAATAAAAGGTCAGTATTTCCCAACCCAAATTGTATTCTTCACAGGGTGGACAAGGTTTTGAAACTGTATTTAGACCTTCATATATAAAAAACATTTACAGAAAATGTAACTGAACTGTTAATAGAATTGAAGTGTGAAATATATATTTTGACATTGTTTCTGAGGGGGGTTGTGGTTATGTTGGGGGGAATTAGCCTCATGAGCTCAGTATTTACTACAATCTTGGCTACAGTCCTGTTAAATGACATTCTACATCTTCATATTTAATTCAAAAGACTCTGTCCCTCAAATTCTGGGGAAAATAGGATTATACCACAACTATACCAGGTACAGGTTTATCATGATCATCAAGGGCATATCAGATCAGTAAAAAATACTAATGACATTGCACATTCAACTTGACACAAAACTACTTTTCTATCAGCCTGGATGATACTTACAAAATACAAAAATATCACTTGGGAGAAACAAATCTAGCAATCACAATTGTTTTTTTTACAAGACAATTACATTTATTCTCATGTTAATGCACAGTAGAAGTAACAACATGTTTATGTGAATGAACAGGTTTTAAAGCTGCTTGTTGGACAGTTTCCCATGGAAACAGATGGCCTCAGCATTGCTGTTAGTGTTGTGCTGACAATAGAAATCTCCTGGCTGATTTAGGGACTTTGGAGTGAGCTGCTGTGTTTTGATGACACACACACAGACGCACACACAACCTTGTCCCCCTCTAACCTGGACTGAGGAGGTGTATGTGAGTGAGCGACTGATTAAATCAACTTTCATTTATAATTCTACTCAGACCCCCCGAGGTTATCCTGCACCATCACTGTTGAGGGAGGAAGAGAGGGACAGGTTTGGGGGGGGGGGGTGAGGGACTGGAATCTGCTTTTGTAGTTTAATAGAGACACAAATAACAAGATATACATGCAGGGTATCATACAGAAAGCATGATGGGGGCTTTTAGTGAAAACAGAGGTTTTCTTTAATTTCCTCAACAGTGCTTTCTTTTTTCTCTCGCAATCTTCTGCTGAAAGGTCGTGCAGATCAGGTCTGTGTGTTCCTTTGGTTGTGGCTTCAGGGAAGAAAACTGGCTGAGTGTAATAGCTGAATTATAAATCTAAATATATACATAAACCTTGGTCTGTTGTCAGTTTGCGCTGCTCCACAGTAGAGCTGGGCATCCTCTTAAAAGCCTCAGCATTCAGATCACTTCAGTCCTACAGAGTTACAGGTCAGCTAAAACTATTTAAATGCCAAGACACATTGGAGGATCCAGACTGTTTTACACTGAGGTTTAGACTGAGGTCACTAAAAGCAAACAATACTGTTTTCACAACAGGAGCCTCTTTTGAAGCATGTTGAGTGGGATGTCAATCACAGCTGATGTAGGTGTATGGCAGGATTTGTTCAGTCAGTACATTTTTCAAGCACTGTAATATTTTAAAGTACCAATACAGTAAAGAAATACTCAGATTACTAAAACGCCTTTAAAGGAGTTATTTTACTTTTACCAAATACATTAGGTTGTAATTGGATTAAATATAAGTTGAGCAACAAAGCTAGGCTACTTATCACTCTGTCAACTAACTGTCATTATCGTTTTATTTGGTGTTTTAGTTCTGTTCATGAATCACAGATCACAATCAAACACATGGAGGGAGCAGATGCAAATGAGCATGTTGGAAAAAGAGCAGCATGGCTTATGGTGGTAGAAAAATATAACTTGTTTCTAGCTTTGCATGAATGTAACACAGCTTGGTAATTTATAATCACGATGTAAAGAGTATGGCCTAGACCTGCTCTATATGAAAAGTGCCCTGAGATAACTTCTGTTTTGATTTGGCGCAATATAAATAAAACTGAATAGAATTGAATTGAAAGACAATAGAAACAGAGTAATACTTTTAATATATGTTTTCTAACCTGGGGGTTTGTTAAAAATCTGTCTGATAGTCTAACATGAGGTGTTCATGTTTCTTGCCCTATCTGACTTTCTAATGATATTGTTGCTCTCCTAGATCTCAGAAATGAACTCAGTAGGTACAAAGTTAACATTACAGATAGGAATGATGGCCAAAACTATGAACACAGAACCCAAGTTGTAATCAATCAGACCTCTCCTGTAAACAAACAACTGCAACCTTGGTTGACAAAGGTGAGTTATTTCTAACCTTACTAACACTATTACCATTACCAACATTACCTTAACTGCGGTTTTTAAGGAAGTCGAGTTAGAGTGAACTTGGAAATGTACTGAGAGTCTTTTTCATAATGTCAAGATGAATGTAAAGATGATATCTAAGTGGATTTAAAATCAGTAAATGCGGCGTCAGCCCCACAAAGGCATAGTTTAAGTTAAATTCTAGGTTTGGAATGCCATCAGTACATTCATAAATGGCCACTAACAGGATTCCAAATGTTTTTGTAGCAAAGATATCAAGAGCTACAAAAGTGAAAGTGTATCTTTATAACAGCCTTTATCATTTCATACAAACTCCTACTATGGTATAGATATTGTATAAATAAATTAACACACTGCACACTCGCACACATAAATGTAGCATAGCCAAACTGAGGCTGAATCAGGCAAGAGGGAGGTGAGCTTTTATAAAAGAGTGATTTTATCAGTCTCGCACCCTTCTCCTCCATCTATCATGCTTTAGTCCTTTTCTCCTTCCCCTTCCTCCCCCCATTCCTCCTCCTCTCCTCCTTTCATTGTGGACGGTGGTGAAATATCAGTATTGTTTACGCAGAAGATTAGGGCAGAATTGGGCAGAAGGCGGTTGTTCTGTGACGATGGAGATAAGATAAGGGATGGTGGTGTGTGTGTCTGTGTGTGTGTGCCGTGCTACCCCGCCTTATCTTGGCAGCAGGTGGAGCAGCCATATGAAGTTGTTCATTGTAATTACCCGTGGCAAGAGTAGATTTCATAGGGAGATTTAGGAGAGAGAACGACAGAATAAAATCAAGCGAGGTAAAAAGTAAAGTGATGGTGAGAAAGGAAACGAAAAGGGGAAATATGAAGATGCAGTAAGGGTATGGACAGTCACAAAATGCACACATGCCTTTATACAAACCCCTCACTTTCTTTTCTGCTGTCTGCACGTCATTCTATCTGAGTATATTACCACTCTCATCTGTGATATCTCAATGCTGCCATATCTTAATGACCTTTTGTAAGTCTAACATCTTAGCCACTGTTCTAATAATCAGCATCTCATGACTCATCCCCATCTTTCCTCTGTTATTCAATCAGTGATCTTTTCTCTCACTACTCGTCTATTGCTCTCCACTGTAATTATCACACTGGATGAGAATGTCAGGTGCTGTTGACCTGATATTCATCTTCAAATGGAATATTAATCCAGAATCTGCTAAAAGGTATTTATATTTTCATGGTTTCATAAAACTTTTAAATTCTTTACATGCATGCAATGATATGATTTTATGAAAAACCTTTGACATCATACCAGATCAGGTAAGCCAACAGCTTTCAGGCATCTTCTTCAATTTAAACGCTGGTTGTTCACAACTGCATAGGGGAAAGCACCCATAAAGCCAAATTCATACTTTCCGTGTCCGCGAGGGTTCGCTTTGGTCTATGTGACGTAAATGTCATTATCCGCCCATGTCCGCAAGTGTCAGCGCGGACCCCTATACGGAAGTCTGCGTGCAGCCCAAAATTTGTGGCATGTACTGTATGCATAGCAAGTGTGCTGACTGCATATGCTCCAGATAGTGAAACATTGGAGTGCTGCTGGACTTTGGAGGTGCTTTGATTTGCACATGTTTTCCATCGATGGGGCCCAAACACAGTGGAAAGTTCCAAATCATCCAGAAGTATTGTGCTATGTCCGCTCACTGTGCTTGGGATGAAGGCAACAAACTCCAACTGCAGGATCCTCCATAGAGCTTGGCACACTGAATATTAATCAGTGATATATTGCTACAGCCCAATCTGTGACTTGCTGCTACAATTTGCTGTGAGTTCCTCAAGCGTGGAAGGCCGGACCGACATGGACCCTTATTGTAGTATGAATGGAACCATGTGTGCGTTGCTCGCAACTGGTACAACTCTGCACCCGTCCGTGGACGCGGAATGAGGAAAGTATGTCCGAGCCTTAAGAAGATACACCATCCCTTCAACCATCATCAAACTAGACTTCTGGTAAAGCATGAGCCTGGAGTATGAAGATGTGGCCTTCCTCCGTGTTTCATTAAAGTTTGTCAAGTTTTGTCTGAGATGGCAGCTAAAACTTTAGCTGAAGTGCTCTTAACTCAAAGACACACACCCTGTGAAGAGGAGTTGCAAGTAGATGTTGCTTCGTGCTAAAGGGTCACAAGAAGCCAAAAAGAGTTGGGAGCCACTGATCTTAAACATTGGCGACACCGAGATGAACATTCATTTACATTCATTGTGACTGTTTCATTTTTATTATTTACTCTGGTCTTTTCCATGGAAGATCCTTAGACCTTATAGCAATGGATCAAAATGATAAACTATTTCCGCAAAATGTTCATTTAATTGTTAACCGTCTTTATGTGTGCATTAAAATTAGACACCTCCTTAAGCTCCTAATTACTTGTTTAATTCATTTACAGTATTTCACCATTCTTTTCATATAAACCATGAGAAGTTGAAGACAACACAGACAGTCTCAGTCTGTGTCTGCCATTCACTGTAAATGTCACACTGAAAAATAATGGCACTGTATTGTATGCAGTAATAAAGGCCATTAGATTTTGTGAAGTTATTGTGGATATTGTCTTCCAATCAAATAGTATAATTCAGATTTTCTGAATTAATACTTTCCACATTGAGTAAAAAGTATGCTAAGTAAAAAATCTATCTACTCTTGTTATCATTTGGGAGAACTGACCCTGTTATATTAATGCTTACATTCATTATAATACATTATCTTTAACCTTACTAGCTTCTGAAACATGCTGAAATGTGCTGCTTTTTCTCTTTCATTTTTCAATTACATGCTTTTAAATGTATAATACAAAGATAGCTTATCTCATCTGCAACATACTGTTTCTTACACAGTTGGAATAAAAAAAACCCTCATGTATGTCACAGGTAATACTTTACATTTTTGCTGTTTGGGTTGCATGTACTCCATATGGAGGTCTTGAGTCAAGTACCACTTTGCAATTTTCAAAAAGGGATTTCATAAATGCTACGGGAGTACTAGCAGTAAATTGATTGTTAGATTATGATATTAGGCTATATATAATCAGACATGTTGATGACCTTGAATTAATCCACTTGACTGAGTCCTCTTGAAAGAGCATTTTATGATGAACATTACAGAAATCAAGAAAGAGCACTGAATATTTGTGTATTGGAAAATAATGCCTGCCTGTCATAATTGTTCTTAAAAGAAAAATTATGAAAATACTTGAAATAAACTCTTTTGCTTAAGCAAAGGTTAATGTCATTGAAGTCAGGTAGGGTGGTGTGTGGCTTTTACTCATTCAAAATCCTTTAATGAAAAATACTTATGATATATTCCATGGATAGGAAATGTCCTACATTGGTAGAATAAGCTGTTTATTTTGCTCAATATCTGCAACAGTAGACAAATTTGCTATTTAGCCTGCAGTTGCTGATCTGTTAGCTGGCCTTATCTGAGCCCTTATCTATACAGTGTCAACACTATTTAGTGACACACACACTTTATGACACACTTTGCAGCACTTTACCATTTAGCTCCTCATTAGATATGCCTAAATAGATGCTAATGGTAAGCTAACTTAACACAGGCTTGTAAACCTTGACTGCTGCTCTGCAGGTGTCTTTAGGTCTATATGTGTGTATGTGTAGATTATGGGTCCCATGGTGACATACCTGAGGGGAAGTCAAAGCTTTTTTTCAGTTGAACGACCCAAGCAGGAAACTCACTATAGCCAGAGGAGACTGGGTTTAGAGGAGAGTGAAGGGAAGACCAGTGGAAAATTAATTCAACTTCAAATCACCAGTGATCCAGCTACTTTTGGTGCTATGGGTTGATGCAGGACAGTTCTCCATAATATTTTCAGTAATATCATGATAAGATTGGTCCTAATGTTCTATACAGAATTGCTATTAAGAACTCAATGTATTTTTTTGGCTGCTAAAGAGAAGCAACAAGCCTCGGTTGAAGGTCAAATTCCTTTGATAAATCATGGTGGAGAGGCAGTGCTGGTTATGTGCAATAATATGTCCTAAAATGTCACTATGTGATTTTCTTGGGGTTTTTTTGAGAAGAGCTTCTGTTGGGTGACCAAGTGGAAACTGAAAGCCATGATCCTTCCTCTAAGAAGCATCTCAAGACTCACACTTTTTAATTCAATTCATTTCGAATTCAATTTGATTTATATAGCCCAATATCACAAATCACTATTTGCCTCAAAGGGCAATCTGTATAACATACGACACCCTCTGTCCTTAGACCCTCAATTCGAATTAAGGAAAACTACCAAAGAAAACCTTTTAACAGGGAAAGAAATGGAAGAAACCTCGGGAAGAGCAACAGAGGATGGATCCCTCTCCCAGGACGGACAGACATGCAATAGATGTCGTGTGTACAGAATAGATTCACTACAGAAGATCAAAGTATATACAATTATAATGTCGTATATATAATTATTATGAAAAGTGTAGATTTTAAAATGTAAAAGAAGGGGTTGAATTAATGATTTAACACAGGTAAGTTTTGTGCTTTATTTTGTTCAGTTTATGTTGTATTCAAGAGTTCTTTGCAATATAAAATGCAGAAAAAAACGAAACTGTGCCAATAGCAAATCCTCAGCAGAGTTAAAGTTATGTTCACTCAGAAAGGATTGCAAAGCAGTGGCTGCTGAAAATACAGCAGGGGAACGATTCCTTTCAACTATTCCTTTCAATGGATGATGTGACATTATTACTGTAAAGTAATGTTTCCAAAGCACTTTGATGTCACCACAGGAATGTCATCATTTCCTCACCCTGAGCGGTGCATACCTGCCTTTGTGACCGTTTAATAGAGAGAAGTGGAGGTCCACAATCTTGTTAGGAATTGATAATATTTTGCTAAGAAGTAGAAAATGAATGTTATTGTGTGCAAGCTATCAGTGAATAGGGCTTTGTGTTGTCCTCTCTCGTCCTTTAACCACCTTGGCGCTGGAGCAGTGTTTTAGTGCATCTAAGGCAAACTTGCCACGTAAAAAAAAGAAGCTCAATCAAACTATTTTGCTCGTTCTCTTTCTCTGTTTCACCCTCACTCACTCATACTTACTTTCAGTGTGTATTTCTGAAATACAAATGTTGAAATTCTGAGTATTAATTAATTGTAAAGTACTGTATTAACATAAACAATGTTGCTAGGAAAATAGTTCAAATTAGTTGAATATGAGAGGGGAAGAAGTGAAATCTGCAAATAAGAGGCATAAAGATGGAGGGAAAAAAGAAAAATAATGTCAAAAGATCGAATATTTTAAAAAATGAATGTAAGAACGTAGGATGGAAAGGCAGAAACATGAAAGAAATGGGACCAAAAGACCAACAGTAAGTCTGTTTACATTACATTATAACCCGATAAGGCATACTCTAGATTATTACAAATGTTAAAAGTTGAAAAAAACATCAGCGCAAGCATAACAGATGCAGAATAAACCAGTTTATTAGCATGTATTTCATTTTGTGTTTAGATGTTGTGCGTGCAGGTCATGGAGTGAAATGGCTAGCTTTCATGATAAAGGGTCAGGCCAGCCAAACTACAAAAACACAAATCAGCACAGAGTTTGAGGTATTGTGTATTATATGATCTGTGTTTGAGATTTCTGGACCCACCCCAACACTGGGGAGTAAACGAAATTTTGTTTGAGGTGTTCACAGCATTGAAAAAGTACATTGAAAAAATTCAGCAGTACCATCTCTCTCCAGAAACAATGTCCCTGTTACTCTGGATAATCCACAGAGCACACTGTCAAGAATTTCCATTTGAACTACCAAAAATATATTCCCGATGAAAACCACCTGCATGGATCGAAACAACTAGAGCTACGTGAGAAAATTTAAGGTAATGAATGCCCCAAATTAAACATCAAAATACACCATACATTATTGTCCCTATCAGCAGAACAGCAGTTCAGTGCCTCATTACAAATGATTGCATTACTGTCGTCTGACGTGCCACACACTTTGTCCCATCCGCCTGCCTCCCTTTGAGGTTCTTCATGTTACTTTTGCCTTTGTTTCTAACTGACAAATTACATAATTCACATAACACAAGAGGTCCTTGTCAGGTAAACATAACGTTCTTTTAGGCATTTGAACAAATGAAAAACTGTCATTCTTCCTGAAAGGACAGAGAGAAACAGAAAGATATAGATGCAGAAATATATAGAGAGAGATGTCCCAGTTATGTTTGGGTCAACTGTGGGACATGTGGTTCCAGGGGGGAGCGTGACTTGTTGTTGTGCTGTTTTTCTGCCTGCCTCCCCTCCTCTTCATCGTTTGCAGAGGGGTGGTAATGCTCCGCTCATCTATCATTCATCAGTGCTGACTATATGATCCAGATCAGACAATCCACATTTAGCCCCCTCTCTCCCTCAACCCTTCACTCTGGGTCTGGCTTTCGGTTTTTCTTTTTTCTCGCTCTGTTTCTGTCTCACTATCTTCTCTCTTAGTTTCTGTGTTGGCTCATCACTGTGTCTGCTCTGTCCCATTCTCTGTTTCACTCTCTCTTCTAGCAAGCTCAGCTTTTGTTTTTGCTTCTCTCCACTTAACTCTCACTTCCACCCATCTCAGTCAAATTTCGATGATTCAGATGTTTCCCTTTTTTTCCAACAGCAATGCCTCTGAACTAAGAGGGTTTCCTTTCCTTGTACTCTTTTCTTTGCCTCTCTCTCTCCGTCTCTCTTACATTCAAACACACTCAAACACTCATTCACCCCCAGGTCTTTTTTCTTCCAGTGACTTTGAATAAAGCAGACGAGGTGAGTGAACTCAAGGGCTCAAAGACTAACTGACACTCCACCAGGGACATTCCCAAAGGCAGAGGTTTATTTGACACTCAGCCAATCAGCTTTTTGCTTCTGCATGACTGACAGTGGCGGTATCTAATTACACTGGAATGTTTGGAAGCACCCGGCTAATCCTCTAAATGCCTATCCAAAACTTAAACTCCCCACTTTGGATAAACAACAAGAACAACTCATTGTATTTCAGGCTGCATGGGGTTGAGGAGTAGGGGAATCCTGCTCAACTTGGCTAATTAAAGTATATTTTCAGATGTGGAGACATATCAGTCAATCATAGTGTGTTGTGGCTGTCCAGACATGTTCTGAGCAAAATCGGAGGTGTGCGATCAGCATAAGCATATTTTGTAGCATTTTAGATGTCTGTCACTTGTCTGTATCACAGAACTGATACACTTCTATTTCTACATATAGATTAAACCACACTAACTCAGAGAAACACTTGTGTTACCCCGCCATACCCATTTTTTAATGGTCCAATACTCTTTTTTTCTCTTTTGCCTTTAGTGAAGTATATTCTCAATAGGCAACTGCTCAAATCAGACAAAACTCCTGCTGGTAAATGTATTTAGTTTAGTGCCTAAGAACCACCTAAAAAAACAATATGGCTCACCCCAAGGGGTTTATCCTTAAATTTTAAAATACAAATGCTGTGAGTTTTCTAACAATATCTATAATTATTGATTCACATGAGTGTACCAGTTTCACTATGACCATATACTGTACATCCATGGAGGAGGAGGGGCATAAATAAAATTAATCACTTAATGAAATTAATGCAATTTTCTTCCTGTATACTCATTATGTAGCTTTCTCTGAATAGTAGAAGTATCCACTGAAATTCAGGTCAGTATGGTAAAGAGGGTTGGTTCTGAGGAGGATGGTGGCCATAAAGTGGTTGAAGTCAATGCGGATAGAATGAAAAACCTCTTACGGTCCGCTGGCGTCTCGCGTCTGTTGTGAATTTCATTTCAGTTTCAGGTATAGATATTAACAATAATTTATTGACAAAACAGCAATTTACAAAGTGGCAAATGTGGGATGAAAACTGCAAGTACAATTATTTTTCTCCTTGACAACAGCGCAGAAGTGCAGTAACTGTAACCAGCAACTTCTTTTAAGCTATAGGGGCTTCTTGCTGGTAGCATGTTTTACATGCCAGCTAATGGGTTGCTTACATCCACTGTTCGTGGTCCAACTGTGTATTACTTAATCCTACATTAAATAAACAGTCCCCAGAGTGCAGGCTCTGTCATCCCTTTATGTTGTCTTGGGAATAGCGAGGCCAGCTATGAAGACAATGAGGGGGTAGAATACTAGGTAGTGAAGTTTTAGAGATAAAGAAGCCCAAGTGTATTGTGCAGTTGTCAAACCAGAGTTGAGCTAGATGTGACCTGATTTGCCTACGTTAATATCACATGGCATTTCAAAATTAGCAAGGCAGACACATGGGACTCCAGTCACTGTTTGCTTTGCTTAATGGTACTGCACTAGTAGGCCTACTTCTGTCTGCATGCATGTATGCGTTTGACGTATCTGCGTTTGGCTAAATGTGTGGTATTGTGCGTGCGAGAGTACAATGTCTGTCCATATATATTTCTCTATGTGATGCAGTTTATCATATTGTATTACACCGTGCAATGCAAACCCTCCAACTCAGAAAGTTAAAATATAGTAGGAGGAGACTTTTCATCAACCTGTGTCTGAATGACAGTTAGGATAGGTGGGAGGAAGACTAGAAGAGATGGAAGGAGCCGAAAAGTGGAGCTAGGAAGAAGAGAGGAAAGAGAAAGACGAATGGTACAGAAAAAATGTGCAAAGAAGACAGGGAGGGCATAAAGAAAAAGAAAGAGGAAGTGATTGACAGCAAACTAGGAAGTGTATCCTGACCTTGTTTCTCCAGCTTTAATGGAAGATTCATGTTCGCAGGGTCATCGATCACCTATGGGAGATGGCTAGAAGAGAAGGATCCAGAGTAGTAGGTGTGTTTGGGGAACAAAGAGGTGTGGAGGAGTGAGGTTACAGAGGGAAGAGGGGAGGAAAGAGGAAGAGGGATAGTGTAGGTGGAAGAGAGAGAAGGACATTTCAAATGTTGCAGGAGAAGAGAGGTAACAGGAATTATTGAGGTGTATTTTTGATGCAACATTCAGACAGCTAAATCGGGTATTCCTAATCAAACCACTGGGGTAAAAAGTTGACAGACCCTTTAGAGAAAACATTTATTAAAATTACATAAATGAAAAACTGTTAAATAATTGCAGTTTTTAAGTTTGTTAGTTAGTGGAAGGTTTCATCTTGACAGCACACTGAACTGCCTTCTGTCAACTACACCTAAACATACTCAAGGTGTTTCAGAAGAGATTTTGTAAAAGAAGCTCAAACACAAAATCAGCTCTCACAGACAAGGCCTTGGAGGTTTCAATGTGACGTTCAAGGGCTTTTGAGAGCAAAAGAAGACGAGAGCATTTCCATGCATTTAAGTTATCAGGTTAGTGTTAGCTTTTTGCAGAGAAGCCCACATCTCTGCTTGTGTTTAAGTAACTTATTACAGAATTCACAGTGGATGGGTGGATGGATAGACTTTGAATACCAGCAGGAGTCTCTGTCCTCTCTAGCGACCAACTAGAGAGAACTGCCAAAGGCCAGACATTTCCAACCCACATCATGAGATATTAAAGTGTCCTAGAAAGTATTTTTCAAGATCAAGTTTTTACATCAATACTTCACCCATGCATGAGCCCTCATGACATCCTTTATGTCCCATCCCTGTCTTTTGGATGGAGACTTTGTTGGCATACGGTACTGCATACACAATATTGAAACACATAGTAAACCATGCGCTGGTTAAGGTACATTTTTTACATCAGAAATGACTTGATATATTTCACGTAATGTCACAACACCTCAGATTTAATTTGTTTGATCTCACCCAAGACACATTTCCATTGTTACAGCTGTCAAGGATCATGCCAAAACACTGCTGAAGTATTTGAGAAGAACTCAAAGAAAAATTGACGTTTTAGGATGTTTTCAAACAAAACTTTCTGCATCAATTCTAAAAAACATTTTTCTTCATAATACAAACTATTTCCATCTCTTGTCTGTTTACAAAAAAAAAGCAATTATCACACTGGGCACACAAAGAAGAGAAAGCATTTTTGCTGTGGCAAGGTCAGGGAGCGGAATTTCTATAAGTTTAGGGTTGAACAACAACATTCACACACACACATACACTAACAGGCCTTTAGTGAGTAAGATTTGTTCCTTGGCAGCAGATGAATGACACACACACATACACACACACACACACACACACTGACACCCAGACACATTCCCTCCTCTTATGCAGCCTTCCTACTGATCATCACACACTTGGTTGGGCCAGGAGAAAGCCAGTGTGTGTGCGTGCTTGAGTGTGTCCATATTATGACATGAGTGCTTATCTTAGCATGTGTGATTTGACGTATTATATGCCCGCTCTGTTGTTGGTGTGTGTGCGCGCGTGAATGTGTGTTTTACTTGCACTTGACTAGCCATCTATGTGAAATGAGTGCAAATGTGCCACTGAGGTGTGAGTGTGTCTGTATGCACTCTGCCTGCATGCTCTGCCAGTCTCTGTGTTTGTGTGTGTGTGTGCGTGTGCGTATCCTTGGTTGGTCTGACAAGTGCCGGGGCAATAAGCTTGGGTACACTGGTGAGGGAGTGAGAGAAAGAGAAAGAAAGAGTGAGAAAGCAAGAAAGACAGAGAGTGGGAGGTCTCTGGGGGTTAATGGTGCTACATGATTACGGTCTGTTGTAGGTCAACCTGTTGTTACCCTCTCTCTCCCTCTCTCTCTCTCTCTCTCCCTCTGCCTTTCCCTCCATTCCTCCCTCTCCCTGGCTTGCACCTGCCTACTCCGCCCCGGCATTGTGCCGCTGTGAAAACGTTTAACCGATGCTGAATGAACCAGCCTCCCCCTCCTTCCCTCCCTTGCCATTCCCTTCAGTGTTGGAGAAATAGCAGGGGTGGGAGTAGGGGGGAGGCAGGATATGGAGAGATAGAGAGAGTGGGGCAGGGGGGCAACAAAGGGCACATTCTCCCCTCCCCTGCATACTTTGCCCCACTTCATTCTGGCCCAGCCCAGAGCAGAGGGCTTTCTTTCCGGGACAAGGCAGAAATATGGCTGATCGCTCCGCTCTTCCAAAGTGAGCATCACAGTATGGAAAGAGGGGTTGAAGGGCAGAGGGGAGAGCAGAGGAACTGGAATGCAGAAATACTGTAGTGAAGGGTTGAAAGGTATGAACATGATGTTAACTGCTTGACATGTCACAAAATCCTCATAACCTAAAACGTCTGCTATAACCCTCCCTTTACACACACACATACAGTAGGCAATGCAGGGCCTTCCACTATGCTGGAGTGGGGTCACAGCAAGGAGAAGGGTTCAAATTCAGGATGGAGCCAAGTTAGCTTCTCACTTCATTTGAGTTTATGTCATCAAAACAGCTTAAATATGATGCACCCCACCCAGACACTCTAGTCAGACTCTCAGAGCAAATGGGATATTGGTTTCTGCTACAATATGTCTAAAAACATCAAGATCAACATCTTATTGACACATTAATTGTGTTAATGTTGCCAGTATCACAGGTAAATGAATATGTGACATACAGTGCCTGATTGTTGGCCCATGGTACTCTAAATCTTGGTGACTTCTTGATAACCTCATTAAAGGTATAATCCAGCCTTCTACTTAATACTGAGTAACATACTGTAGATGTAGTTTTATGGGAAGGCAGGGAGACATGTCACTCCCTGTAATTTCATTTAAATGATTTTTACCCCTCAGTTGACTTTATCAAGTGCCCAGGATAATCTCACCCTCAAAGGTATGACAGAGCAACAACAATTGAGAGATCCACTCAAATCTTTTTATTTTTCCCAATAATCTCCCATTCCTCTGCACTGTGGCCCTAGTCGCGTCTAATTCCACCATCGGCCTGGGAAAGGTGTAGACAGCTATGTAATACCTCTGTGACATACAGTGACCACAGCCGCTTGTTTTCACCTGCTAGTGTTGAGCTTGTTATCCCATGCTATCCCCTCTTTGCAGGTGGTCCAACCAGTTGGAGTTGTTAGTGTGGTGACAAGGGCATGATCCCTCACTGGCTTCCCATCTTCGTTTTGCTGGTATGCACATCAAAGACAGAGGTACCCCTGCCAGGAATGCTGATCGCACAACCCAAATCTTTGCAGTGAAGGGCAAGAACTCTGCCGCCTGTTTATTTCACAAGTGATACCTACTTCATATTTAAACTACATTTACTTGCTGCTACTTTTACAGTATTTGGAAGTGTGTGTTTGTTCTGACAGGCCAAAGCTGTCAATTATGAGGAATCACATGTCTGAAATCACTCCCTCTTTCACTCATTCAGTACTCCCAAAATAATAAACATTCAATAGTTTACTTTATAGTGAGCAGTAAATTCAGATATTGACACTTATTAATCATAAAAATTGTGCATCATATGGTAATGTTTGCATCCATAAAATGTGAAGCACTGATTGCATTGTAAGATTGTTGGCAGAAAGTAATGTACATGCCATGGGAACAACTTTTTCATTCCATTTTTTAAGTCATTATATAGTGAATAAACAGTATTTCACAATCAGAATTCAGATACTCATATATAAAGGCAGAGGATAAATATATACAGACAGGGGGACAAATAAAACAAAACCTGAAATAAAAGAGTGGAGAAACATCAATGTAGATGCTTCTGTGCACCAGGGCTAACTCAATGGTTTGATGAGTATGAAAAGGTGAAAAAAAGGATAGGGCCTTTAAAGTCACCAGCTCTCAACTCAGATGAACACCTATGGAAGATTTTGGACCAATGTGTAAGACATGCTCTCCACCACCATCTCCATAACAACAAATTATATAATAAAAACTTTCATCTTCAAATCTATTTAGTGATGTCTGAATGTCTATGATTGAGGGCGTAGGGCTGGGGGGAAATGGGTGGCTGAGATTATTCTCATGAGGAGGGCCCACAAAGATACTAGAATGAACAGCCGTGGATGTGGGAAGGGGCCCATAGAGAATGCTTATGTACAGGGTCCAGAGTGTTTTTGCTACAAGCCTGTCTCTGATGATATAAGTCATTTTGTAATGTCTGGCTATGTCTGTTTTTCTTTCTATCTGCTGTACTCGGGTCTCTTTTGCATAAGAGATCTTGATCTCAATGATCTTTTTGGTTTGTGTTTTATGATTTCCTATTTTATTTTGAAATGTTTTCGTTCCCTCATGTGTGTTTGCCTCAGTGACAAAATTAGTATTTTACAGATGACCACTGGATTTTTTTCTTAGTCTAGCCATATTTACTAAATATAAATATATATTTAGGCCTAGTATATACTGTATTTAGTATACCAAAATATGTTGTTTAACAGATGAATACTATAAATGGAATTTGTAAAAAACATTTCAGGCACTAATTACAGTTTTTACAACATTTGAAATGCAGTTTGTACTTTCAAGAGACTTCAGTTCAGTATTTCAACTTATCAACATTTAATAATGGAAAAAAACACCCATAAATGGTTCCCAGTGTGTAATATCCAGTGTTAAACATGTTGCTACAGTACACTCATGTATTTGCCCTAGTTGTGTTGGCAGCCATTATACCTTATCAGGATTTCTGCAAAACAGAAAAGTTTGGTAACACTGAAAATGAAAAGATGTCAATAATTTGGTATCTGAGAAAAAATGAAGCCGAGACTGGTTATGTTTCCATTGTTCAGTATCAGCTCTTGGCTCATTATTGTGGGGAAATGTATTTCATAACATAGTTTTCTCCCAGACCTTCCTTTCACACCAATAGTCCTCTGATATGGAAGAGAAAAAAAGCATATTTCAATACTGTATTCATTTTGCATTAAACAAGGCACATTCATTCAAGACATATTTTCAGTCTGTTTCTCTAGCACAAATATCCACAGACACACACGTGAATATATCCATAGAGCCAGGCTGAAAAAACAATTACAGTTTCTCATTAAGGCACTCCTAATCCCTTTATGCAAAACACAGTTACACAAGTATACACAATGAGGAAAAAGAGAGAATGAGGGAGGGGAGGAAAGAGGAGGGAGAGTGAAGAAAAAATGTAGCGCAAATGCGAGGAGAATAATTACATATATCATGAAGCAGTCCCTTTTATTTCGGATGTCACTTCTGATGTCACTGGCCGGCTTTGGCGCTAATTTGAATTCAGACCTTTATCAGTCGCCGGCAGCAGATTTTGAGTGACAGCGCCACCAAACGCCTCTCGCCAGCCGTCCTATTGATTTCTCTAAATCCCCAACAATAGCATTTGCATGCTTGTTTCTGTTATAATACAGATATGCCGTTTCGAAAATTAAAGAGCGGCAGGCAGACCAGAGGTAACTAATTGTGTGCCTGTGTAATGAGTGCAGTTTCAATTTGATATAACCCACAGCTTTTCCCCTCGCAGGCCCGCGCTAAGTACTTTCAAGTCTTTGTGGGGAAATAATTGATTTTTGTGCTTTGGGCACAGGGAAAACTATTATGATCTTTTTGAATAATGGCAGCGGGAGGAAAGGCATGTTGAACGATTTAAATTGGTATTAGAGGAGAGGAAGGAAGGAAAGGAGGGCTTGGTGACGGGCGGAGGACTGATAGTGTAGCGGAGTCCTGGATTTGACTGACAGTCGCCAAATGGCTCCCGCTTTGTTGATTACTCTTTCTCGTAAGGTGAAAGTGGGGCAGCAAGTAAAGCCACATTTAGCCTGACTGGCTGGATTGCTGGCTCGGGGAAAAGGAGGAAGACGGAGGGATGGTGAGAGGAGGGCGGTCAGGGTGGTCTGGCTGGCTCGCAATGCCAGGGGCCTGTTAGCCGGCCAAAACAGTGGGTGAATGAACAAGCACACAGGGTGGGGTTGGCACGTTGTCATATAGTTTCACGGTGCTGTGTGTGTGTGTGTGTGTGTGTGCATGTGTGTAGGTGTGTTTTTTTTTAACAGGAAGGTGAAAATAAAAAGTGTGCAAAGTCATAGAAAATATAACACTCTCCTGTGGATGGTTTTAAACCTGTGCATGTGTTTGTGTCTGTAGATGTATTAAAGTGTGTGTGTCTGTTTGCACCACATGCCAACCAGTCTGATTTATTTGAGGGAAATGTGATTATTCTGGATATCAGTGAGCAATGCGGTCTTTCTCTCTCATGACTGAGAAATCCTTTTTTCCTCTGTCCCTGCTCTCTCTCTCTTCTCTCCTGAGGCTTTGTTTCCTTTGTAACAAAAGCAGGGTTTCTTAGTTAATTCGGCATGTTCGAATTTCACACTCTTAATTGTATGCAGAGATAAACAGGTTTTTCCATTGTGGACAAGGGTGGCAGTGGGAGAGGGGAGCGGGGGGCTACCAGCTTTACTCTCCTGTTGTCGTTTTACACGGTGGAGGGCAACAACCGTGCCATGTTCTCTTGTCCTTTGAAGCCCACTAGTTCCCCATTAAAATTACAGCATTACACCATTTTCAATGGCGTTATCCAATACTAGAGGCTTCTGAGTGACAGCTAAGTACAAAAGGAAAAGAGAATACTGGTTTGGGAAGGCATACTGTCACCGAGCAATCTTGTGAACCAGACACACCACTCTACCACCAACATCAAATACAAGGAGAGCATGTGTATGGCACTCTCACATGTTGTCCTGGTTTTCCTGTAATACAAGAGTGACATGTTTGTTTATAACAGGTCTTCACTGGAGCTTAGGTTGTATTGTTGGTAGGCTACATTTCAAAGTGACACAAGTATTTTACACAGTAATAACATAGGGCACATTATAAAGAAATTGTCGTTAGCTTTTTGTACAAAAAAACATAGAATTATTGTTATAGAATTCAGCAACAACAATACAAGTGTATTGGATTTTTAAATGTCTTTTACTTTGCTTGAGTTTTGGGATTTTAACTGTCTTTGATCATTTAATAAAATTAATACAATAAGAAATATTTGCTTATTTGGAAAAACATATTTAAGTTAGTGAAGACAGCCTCAAGATAATTACATTATATTTTCTGAATCTGACTTATTTTTGCACATGTAAAAACATGTTTGGCTCAGTCTCATTTACATATAAAAATGTATGTTTGACCATTACTTTTTCAGAGGTCAGTCTTACCTCTGAAAAAGCTAAATGAAAAATCCCCCAAAAACATGGTCACAGTTGAACTCTTGATGTGAAAATCAAACACTGGGCTGATTTTTGAAGATAACTCTAAATAATACTGCAGTTAGCACCTTGAATGAATAAACCTGCTGAGCATTGATTTTTGGATCTGTGAGGTTGTCTTTGCACGTGTGCTCCTGTCTTTTCAGGGCCGTATGAATACCAATATCATATCTGCACATGGTAAGCTGGGAGAAAAGGCAGTGAGGTGGATGAAGAGAGAAGAAACAAATACAGGGAGAGGAGAGACGATTGCCCTAGGCACAGCAGCCACGTGCAGGTGGCTGTGCTTTGCCCTGTCGCATCTCCTGTCAATATAACCCAGATGTGATGGCTTAATACTGTTAGCGTAGGCTTAGCGGGGTGTGGTGTGACACTGTGAGTGTGTGTGTGTGTGAGAGAGAGAGGGGTCAACTCAAGCAAACAGAAAGGCAGTGTGTGTACTCCATGGCTGATGGCCACCAGCAACCATGTCTGTCTCCCAAGTCAACACACACACACACCCACACACACACACACACCAAGGCAAGGCCCTCTGTATTGTGCCAGTCACATTGTTTCTTGTGACCCTCTGTCAAGAGCCGGCATGCTGGTCTGAGGACCAACACAAACCCAACGCGTAACAAACAGAGCGAGATGAAGAATTAGGCAGGATCACAAACACAACTAATTTAGTATTTTATTTATAACATAATTTAATATATTGGATATAAATATATGGAAACTCAAAGACAGCATTGTAGTTTTATTTGCTTTTTAAAAATTTCCATTTATTTGTAATGAAAAAGCAATTGTTAAATAATTAACATTGGAATTTAAATATAGAATATAGATGGATACAGACTTTTGTAATGTAAATACACTTTGTACATATAAGATGACTGTTCTGTGCTTTTCCAATAGTTATGCAAAACCAGTTTGTAGACCAAGTATTGTTGTTATTTTAATAATTAAAACTTGCCTTAAAGTGTTTAAAATAACATATTTTAGCAATACAGTATCATTCCACAATTCTCTCTCTGTGTGTTGTTTTCATTCGATGAGTCTATTGTTTGAATTCCCCTGGTGTTTTCCAACAAGGTGCTGCATGCAATTAAAAATATCTAACTCAGAAATGCCATCAATGTGAGAATGCTTCTTGTTATAAATCCTGTGGAGGTGCTGTCAGCCAGAGAGTGTTTGTGAAAGTTAGCAGTGTTTTGTGAATTGTGTGTATTTTCACTTGACGGTCTATTTAGCAGCACTGACACTGCTGGAAAGGAGAGCGCTTTACTCAAAGGCAAAGTTATTGTGGTGATTGGCTCAGTCCACTGAGACAATGGTTAGATTTTCTATAATTTGAGATGGAGTCAAATGAAATGACATTAAGTAAATAAATAAAATTGCATATTATGCACAAAATTACTGTGGTGATGAGAAATGTTTTAGCCAGAGTGTGTGTGTGTGTGTGTGTGTGTGTGAGAGAGAGAGAGAGTTTACATGACCATATATGGGAGAAATTTGCATTTGCTTTTGTACATAATGACGTATTTTTCAAACGCTCCAGTTCTTTCTGATTTCAAAATATTTCCTGGCAGTGCCAATGTTGTTGTGCCATGTGTATATATCATCTAAGTGTTAGGATATCAGCACAACCACAGTGTGTGTATGGCTTGCAATACGTACGTCCCAGAGTGTGCGATAAAGAATGAGCCACTTCAGAGTGTACACACACATACCGCTCAGAGCACTTGGCCTCTCTTTCTATCCCTCTCTTTCTTCCTCACTCACTTCTCACCCTCTTTCTATCAGTCTCCCCCTGCTTGTCCCTCTATTTCTAAATGAACCTCCTCATGCTCATTCCATCTCCCTCCATCCACCTCTCTCCCTCCATCTCTCACTCCCTCCTTCTCTCTTTCTCATGGAAGCGGCGGTGGTTAATTTAGTTGGTCATAACTAATAGCAGCTAATCTGCGGGCGGGAGTCTGCCGAGGATATTGGACAGTGTCGAGGTTAATCGCAGCCCGCCCGGTTAGCCAAGGCAGACAAGGGAAGGAGAGGGGAGGAGGGTGGAAGAGGAAGAGGTGGAGGAGGAGGGCTTAATTCCACCGAAGGCAAATGGCATGCCGGTTTTTATCTGGGCCCCTGATAAGGGAGCGCTAATACACCGAGGAGAATGGATGCTCAAGGGCCGGGTTCCCCTTATCAGCAAACTTTACAACAGGAGCCCCGGACTAACGGCGCAACCCCCACGCCGCGCACAATAAGCACCTCATTTCACCTCTCAAGCAGAACTATCACCACACCACCACCCACTACCCACCCGCCCCTCTCGTACGCCTGCATGCGCGTACACACTTGCACACACGTAAACCTGCATCCTCTCCACTTCACTTTTCCTGGTCGCCAACCCCACCCACCGCAACCTCCTCCACCGCCCCATCCCATCAAGCCACAGAACACACATTAACGTGGACACACACACTTGCGCACACACTTACATACGCACCACTTCCCTCCCCGTCCCTCTGCAGCCCAGAGCAGGCAGCCACCAGGAATGGGGGAGTATTATGAGCGTGGGCTAATTGGAAGATCACTCTAATGCATTAAGAGATAAAATAGTTTGGCTGCGGGCCTAGAGGCAGGATCAGAACAACATTGGAGGAAGCTATCTGGCCCTGTCACACATTTGCAGATTTCCATACTAACGCAGCGAGAGCAATTACCCCAAACACAGAGCTCTGTTGGCGCTACAACACACTCCCTGCCAGTACCACGGCCCCAGGAAATTAGAGGAGGTGTGTGTGTGTGTGTGTGTGTGCGAGTGTGTCTGTGAATAAGCTTCAGCAAGGGAGGAAATTGGCTTAGTGTTGTTTGATTGTGTATTTGTTTCCTAGGTAAAAGAAGCCGGAATTGGCTTTAGGATGAGTTAGGATTTTACAGGGTGGCCTTGGGTGTGTCATTCAGAGAGAGAGAAAGAGCAGAAAAGAGCGAGAGAGACACCAAAACAAAGATATTAAGACAGTAGGCTAATCAACATGGCTAATAGGGGAACAGGCATCTGCTTGCTTACACCCCGTCTGTGTTGTTTTTCACATGCTAATCACTGTTTGTTATCACCATCAGTGGGAGGTGTACGTATTTGTGTGTGAGTGTGTTTGTGTCATCATCCTGTGTGTTCTTTGCTTAAAAAAAAAATTTAATTAGGTCCATTCTGTTCAAACTGAGTGTTATGACTCCTTTTGCGACAATTTTGTTAATTTGTCTGGGTTTTTTTTGTTTTTTTAGTGAAATCCTTCAAACTTGACAAGTTGAGGAACATTTCTTCTTTAACTGGTATTGAAATGAAGAGTACAGATAAAGAATAGTAAAAATACATCCACGATACGCTGCATAATAGAGTCATCATTTGCGCTTATTTTCTGTATTTGGATATTTCTTGTGTTGGAAGCAATTTCCGACAAATAAGAAAATAAATATGCAAATAGTTTGTGATGCAGCTCCCAACTTAGTGTTACCAACCAGCAAATTGGTTTGGATCATGTCCCGCTGACTATCCTGGGACACAGTATTTCTCCATCTTCATGGCACCTATAGGCTTGAGTAGCAGGTGTAACAGGTAGATGCTCCCCTCAGCTCAAAGTCTGCCTGGCGGGGCTTGTTTGGACTGAGTCTGTGCTGGCATCCGCCTGCGGGGACAAACAAGGACTCCCCTGACTCTCCTCAACTAAATGGATAACAGGTCACGGCTGGAAATAGAAGGTGCTTACAGTCAGAGCGATTTCATACCTTAAGCGAGACGAGACCATTTAGACACCAAGGCACACAAAAACTAACAGAGGTTTTCGCAGATCCTCGCTGTAGGGTGGGACAGACAACAGCCCTTAGCGTCCTCAACCATTGTTGTCAATGATTTGCCGTTAAATCCAATTTATCGCTGTTATGGAAATGCATCTCTACCCTCCAGCACATAAGGCAGGGTTTATTCCACATAACCCCTCCAGTTATCCATTCCTCATCCCCTTGTTGATTTGCTAAGGTGGCACGGCTTAGGCTAATGTAACAGCAGCCTGGGGACACAGTACAATATAGTAGCTACATGTTACTATATGTACTGTAAGTATTTACTGGAGTTATGGATCATTGGTGGCATGTAGTAGTCACACAGTTGCCTGACTAAAATGACTGAAAATCTTTAAAAAAAAAAAAGTTGACCAAATGTATTCTGGGTGTATACCTAAAATTTAACAATTTTGTCACCATAGACTTGCACTGCTATTAAAAGGTCCATTCACCCAATTTATAAAAAACATTTTTTCTCACTTTCATCCTGCAGTATCTAGCTAGGGAGAGAGTTTTCTATTTATTATCCGAGGTTTTGATCGTTCTGCCTCCACTGTCGAGGAGCTGCATTATGCTAAAGAAATAGTCCCAATGAAAACTAACAGGGAGACGTTGAGATGTTGTTGAATTTTTTAGATGCCATTTTTCAATGCTGTGATCACTGCAAAGGAAATCCCTTTGACATCCATTGTATTGGGGTGGCAGCAGAAATCTCAGAAACAGATATATCAAAACCAGGGTAAAGAAAACCAAAATGGTTTGCATGGACTGATACCACTAAAGGTAAGTAAGAACTTTTTTTTTTTAAATGTAGGTAGAACTGACCCTTCAAATCCAGATCATGAGTTAACAGACATTTATGACACTCCAGTGTTTTGTTTAAAAAGGCAGCTAGGCCACAAATAATCTAATAAAAAATGAAGCTACAGCAAAAACATATACACACCAACCGAGATACGCACATGTGCACTTTCCAGAAATCAGACACATAGACAGACGGTGTCATGTGGGATGGTGTATGTTTTTCCTCCACCCCCTGTGCAGTTTGCTAATTGCTCACAGGGTGATATGTAACAACTAGAGCAACTCCCGTCGCAGTTTTGATTTCACCAGGGGTAAACAAAGGCTTGCTCTGTAGATATGGGGAGGAGCTGTGTGTGTGTCATTGGATGTGTACGTGTGTGTCAGTGGATGCTGAGGTGTATGATGAGATGCACCATGAGACAATAAATATTCATTATCACACACACACACACACACACACACACACACACACACACACAAGCCACAGGCACTTTGGTTGTTTTCCACCATGCAAGGCGATTGGTTCCAGGTGTCAGTGAAAGGCAGCGAGGCCAAGATATCTGAGATAGCTGCTGTCTGAGCAGAGGATTTCAAAGTGTTAGGATGCGCTGTTACACTTCTAACACTTCATCTGTCTGTCTCGTTCACACACACCCACGCCCACACACACATCAAATCAATACAGACTAGGACGATGACACTGAGATGTTCAATGTGAGGCCAAGAATCTCTCCTCTCCTCTCCTTCTATTACCTGTCTACTCCCTTCTCTTACTCGCTTTTCCTTGGCTGGCCTCTGCAATCTTCTCTTCAAACAGTCCACCCTGGAGCATTGTCTCACCTCCACTTGTCTCCTCCACCGCTTCCTACCCCCCATCCTCTCTTCTGCTGCTCTCCAGCCGTCCCCTCCCTCCTCATTGTGCCTGTGAAACAATTGGCAGATGTAACATTTAATTACGACGGTATCTCCTCAGGCGCTGTCGAGGCAGAGCGAACCTAACGCCACTCAGAGCAAAGGAGGAGTTGCATTACAATTTACCGTGAAGCATTTATTCGCCGAACAAGGTGTGTGTGTGTGTGTGGGGGGGGGGACCAAACAGGAAAGGTAATTTCTCGATACTCGCTACAAAAAGGTCAAATGCTTTTTAATGACTGTGTTTTCTGATAATGCAGAATGGAGTACCGCGGCGGCTACAGTGCTGATGTGGGGGAAGCGGGACCGGCAATAATAAAGTTGCAGATTGGTATCACATTGCGACGTTTTAATGGAGTCTTGTGGCTGAGGACTTCATTTACAGCAATATTCGGCCCTTGCCTCGCCACGACTGTCACCATGTGTGATTTCTCTATTCCAGGCAGGGCCTGTCGTTGTTGTTTGCCTTTAACGCAAGCCAATTTTAAAAGAGCAAATGAAGTGTGGCCCATTAAATGTTGCCATTCACACAGTCATCGCAGGTTATTGAATGGTGATTAAAACAAGAGAGAGAGAGAGAAGATATGACTGTGGGAGCAAACTGAAAAAGGCACGTAGCTCTGATACCTGGCATGCATGGAGGGCAGACAGGAGAAAGAACAGGGAAGTGAATAAAAAGGAGAAGAAAACTGATAAGGACAGAATGGGTGGAGTTAATTAATGAGGATGACAGCAATACAGTAGCCACAGAGAAGACATCCAGCCTATTACAATAGTCAAACAAATTTATATTCCAAGGCCCTTCAAGGAAAGGTCAAATATTTTTAGCAGTCTAGAACTCTTTGCAGCATTCATAAAGTACTCCTAAATTCCTATTTTATAATAACTTATAATACAAGTTCCTTTTTGATTTGTTGTTAAAAGAAAAAAGTTACTACTACTGTTAGCTATCAAATACACCAGGATCTCTGAATGAGTCTATGGAGAGCCAACAAGAAGACAAGAATTACCACATAAGTGTGAAGACAGAAAAATGTAGCTGCCAGTCTTGATATTCAGCACAGTAGTTGTTGCTTTTTAAAACATACATGACTTCAGGTTTAACCTTGAAACCATTTTTGATACACATGTATTATATACATTATATAATACATATTATCAGTGCGAGAGACATTTTGCATCAAATCATTGCTATTTAGAGCAAAATGATCTCTTTACGTTCTCAAACAGGGTCATATCTGTTTGAGTTGATATCCATATTGTTTCTGTGATGTGATTTGACAGCTCAGTGCAGGTTAACTGGTGAATGTTTGTGTGTGTGTGTGTGTGTGTGTGTGTGTGTGTGTGCACAACCCTCAGTACATTTTGAAAGATAGCTATTTTGAAATTGACTTCACAAGCTAAAATATAGTATGTATGCACAGAGTGTGTGGCCACTTACAGTTTCACCAACACTAATGCTATGTATGCACAAAAGGAGCCTTTCAAAATTGATGTGCTTTTAATTATAGCTTTGCCTATAAGCAGCAGCATGGGCCATGTAGTGTATTTGTACTGAATGTGGATCCAAGTTAGCAGGAATTATCAGTCTATTGCTCAACAACCCCCCCCCCCCCCATCCACACCCAAGTCCTGTTTTGAAAATTACATAATTCGCCTTATTAATGAGTGTGAATTGTACTCGACAATTAGAGATGGGTGGAAAATGTTAAGTTGGGTGTAGAGAGAAATGCTTCCAATTACACGGCGACACGGGGCCTTGTACCTTCCCAGCCTCCACCGTCGGTAATTAAATCCACAAGCTTCTTAACGAGGCAGCCATGAAATAAGAGTTGAAGGGTTAATGCGACTATCATTTCTCCCCGCAGAACGACTCCATGATGCGGGCACGCGCGCGTACACACACACACACACACACACACACACACCAGCATAAATATCTACTGCAACAACACAGAGCAACCTCATTCTTTGGCTCTGCCTTTTACTGTCTTACTGTCTTACTGTCTTGTGTAGAAAATGTGTTTAAAAAAAAAAAACAAACTAAAACGTCGTCTACCTTGTTTTAAATGACAAGGTAAAAACTATTTCACCTGCAAATCACATTAGGCTACAACATTATAGGCTAATATTATTATTTTTTTAGCCCACAAATGCACATTTGATAGCTCTACACAGAGGAACCGGGCTAAATAGTTGCCCCCAGTGGCATAATGTTGTCTTCTACCTCCTCCTTTGTTACCTTTAAACGGAAGGAAGCATTCCTGGTTTCCTCCCCAACGCGTTTGATTCTCTTTTTGTTGTTATTGTTCACCAGGTTTTCCCTTCAGTCTAAGAAGCCCGGGCAACAACATGCTAGCCTAACTCGGATAATTGCTGAGCAAAATGATGCCACTGAGGAACAATACGAGCCAGGGAGTCTGTTGAGATGATTAGGGAGCTGCTGCTGCCCCTCTGTGTCTGCTGCGGAGAGAAAAGACCGTCACTGCGGGGCCGCCCTCTTAATATATGTACATAAATGTGAAAAGACTGGAAATGAGTTTGTAACAAGAGACCCTTTCACCCTATAGCCTACTACTGAACACCTTGTCTTTGACTAAGTGTAACCCATACGCAGGTGTTACCGCTACATGTCAAGCTGCATAACCGTTATTTACAATAGGCCTACTGGAGACTGCTTCCGCTATTTCAGCAACAGTTGCAGTTCAAATGAAAGTCAGGTTGTGATTTAACCCCAGAGGCGGTGGCTTTCTTGTAGGAGCCCGCATATTTTTCTTGTATTATTATTTTATTTCTCGTGCCCGGTGACATCTAAGGAAGCACGGTCCTGGCTATTTGATAATTTCGTTAACTTTTAACCTCCGTTCAATATCCTGCCATGGCTGCTGAAGGCTGTGCATACCTTGTGTCATTATCCGCAGCAGCCCGTGACTTATTGTAATGGTTCCCTTCAATCACGGGAGGATGTAGCTATTTGAATTCATTAAGCGGCAGAATCTGCGTCCAATCTGCCGCTTTGAGCGGGGGAGCGCGCGCGGAGACGCAGTGTGCGGTCACCCGCACTAATGGAGGGAGCGTCTCACTGAGAAGCCACTGACAGCATGCACTTCACCGTGTGTGTGTGTGTGTGTGTGTGTCTAAAAATATCAATCTTAACGCGTAATGTCTTATAAAAATCATTTTGTTTTCTCGAAAGTTATATTAATGGGATAATAGTTTATGATTAGGTTTGTTTTAGGAATTTTGTTGTAACTGGTCCTATTTGTCATACATGGAGAAGAAATGTAGCCTATTTGAATACATTATGGGAAAACTGCTCTGGAAGACATCATCCTAAAGAAAAACAAGATATTTAAAATACAATAATTGACTAATTGACAGTAATCGCTATTTTTTCAGCGCGTGCCATGTGTACGCGCAATCCACATTTCCCATAAAGCACCATATGCAATTTTTTTCCCTGACAGATGTCTGACACCTTTGAAACTTTCAAATGTTCACTCAATCATATAAGGTCTGTGCTGGCACCTAAAGATAGTTGCATAATCCGCTGACACAATGACTTTCCCATTATTATGTTTGGCCCCTAATCCTCCGCTTCAGCAGAGGTCAAATCTCCCAAATTCTCTGGTCGCGGCCTTTTACGCTGCGCCGCCAATTATTGATACCTTATTCCAATAGGCGATGGGTTTCATTTGTATTTCATTCATCGCGGAATGACCTGAAAATGTGTCAAAGAGCTGACATTGTTGAAAACCACCGATGTGGGGAAACCTCATCATTGCGCCTGCCCTTCTGCTTCTCTCGTCCAATAATTAAAACACTGTTAAAATATCAATGTCCCGCGAGAAATGAGCACACTTCTCCACAAAAACGGGCCACGCACATAAAAGATATATGAGGCGGTTCACGCATTTATAATTCAGTGAAAGAAATGGAGTCTGTTCATGGTAATGTGATTTAAGGCATTGGCGCTTTCTAATTTCTGTGGCCCTGAATATATCCCCGGTATTCGACCTGCATTGAAAATGACCTGTAGCTCTGGCACAGAGACAATGCTATTGAAGTTATGTGAAAATGTTATTTTGCATATATAAGCTGTCGGGTGGTTTCCATATCTTTGTGTTTTATTAAGGAAGGCCCGTGGTAAGATATCCCCTGCTCAACACACACACACACACCTTATTACACTGTATGGTTTCATTACCTTTGTTTGTTTTGTCGACCGACCTGTAAACAGCGGAGGCTGATCTGGTATCTGTAGCTTGCAGCCTTGACAGGGCCAGACACAAACACATTCCCTTTAATGAGGCTACAGAACTGCCTGCACAGTCCTCCACTCCAGACCATTAATATTGTATTGTTCATATCATGAACTCCTAGGTTACAGCGAGCATGCATTTTTCATTGCGATAATCCTTAATTATTTTTATGCACCCTTAATCTTTCATATAGTTTCAGTGTTTTGCTTAAATATTTAATGGCATGATGATGCGGCTTGTCTTCCAGGACTCGGCTTTCTCAGACGAGGGGAGAGATGGAGAAGAGGTGGCGCAGGGAAGAGAGAGAGAGAGAGAGGTGGGGGGGGGATGAGGAAACGGATTTTAACGCCTCTCGCAATATAAGCCTCCTCGGCACTGTCTGGTTGAGTGACTAGGCCTCCAGTGGAGACGCTGTTTTAATTCACATCAACACTGACCTCATTCAAAATAATCCTCTCTCCTTTAATCGCTTTTATTCTGGAGCTGCAACTCATTTCTTCATATTTAACTGCAAGCGAAAATAGATGACACACAAAAGGGGAAAAAAACTTTAAATAACTTGACTATGTTTTGAATTCTTATAAATGATACCAAATCATAATAACAATTATCATTATGATTATTATTTTGTTCATGATCATTATTATAAATTAATAACCACACCAGTAGTTACATTTTAATATATAAATAGACAGATATCTCTGTCTATGTATACGCCAGTAAGTACAGGCAGCCTTCTTATTTAATTCTAAATGCCTTGTTATTCAATTCAGATTTTATTTATATTAATTGTGAAATGAGGTAGCAAATGATTTGAAAATACAGGATTGATCTACTACTAAAATATTCAAACACTTTCTCCTCTCTCCCCTTCTACAAAGCTGCTTCTCAGCACAGCATCAAGGCAAAAAATACTCAAAAACTGCAAAAGGTGTATTACCTTTTCTTATTCTTGCTTTAAAAATATATAATATAATAATATACATGAAGGGGTTGCTATGTCATAGTTAGCTAGGCAAGGTTTCTTAAATCTTAAGTTTCTTAACCTTAAAAGCTCAAACTTTTTTTAGTCCCATCGGCTGCATACATTTTCCTTTCCCTGAGGGTCAGACTGAAGACACGTCAGGACTTTACTTAGATGTAAACATCTTTTTGGACCCACAAGATGTCAACCAATTTAGTACCCATGTGTAAATAAACATTGTTTTATGATAATCTCTATTTTAAAAAAAAATATTCAGACATTGTACGTTGGGCTTTGTCTTAACAGGGGACAAAACACTCCCCTGATTAAGCAGTAAAGTGAGCCAGCCAACTTCAACCTGTCAGCTCCAGTCAGCAACCTAGAGGTAAGAGAAGTGGTGTTATGACTCCTTTGAATCCCTCAACTTGCTGGGAAAATATGTTTTAAAAAGTAGAATGAACAACATTGACCCCCTCCCTCAACAACTGCTGATAAAGTTCTGTTGAGTTAGCAGTTAACCTACTATCAGAGCAAACATTGGAAGACTGTCATTTTGCAGCATTTGAATCAATGTGTGCATCTGTGCATGTGAAGGAAGACATTGCTGGAACAGAATCTGAATGCTCAGCTCCTGGATGAGTAAATGTTAATAAAAATAGAATTAAATGAAACAAAAAGTTAATCCACAAAAAGGTGGAAGGCGTCAGCTAGACTCAGTTTCTATGTCTAACATTTGAAAGAAAAGTAATTTTTTTTACAAAGATCACTAGTACGATAACTTTGTCATCATTTGTTTAAGTCAAAGGTCACCTTACACCCTGATTTCTTTGTGGCTTTAGGACGCTGATGCTTTAATGGTGAGTGATATATAAGTGTGCCCCTGGTTTACAACTCTGGCAGATGGGCAGAGTTGTTGCTGGTTCAAAGGTCTATACTTGGATGTGTTTATCTCCACACCTAGCACGGAGGGAGTGCAGTTTAATTCAAGCGTCACGCTCAGGGATCCATTAATCCCATTTAGTGATATGATAGGAACGGAGATGGGATAAAGCTCCACAAATACCATTAGTGATAATGTTACTGTAATAATACCTATAGTTTTGTGGTTGTGTGTGTGTATGTTTGTCATTTTATATATAGGGTATAGTTCTAAGTAATCTGGTTATAGATTAAGCTGATGATGATTGATAGGCAATGAGGATGAAGCTGAAATGAATAATAGATTATAGGAAAGGGCAGAAACAGTTTCCTTATGATTAGAGCTTGTCTGTGAAAAAGGTCAGACAGATAATACAACATGAGACAAAACATTATTTACATCCTAGACCATTCATGGTACCTTCACTATAGCAAGTGATGCTAAGCAGCCTCTTAATTAAATCCAACATTTGTGTGTAAACATAATCTAAAATGTAGTACAGTTAGGTTGGCTTAGTTTACTTTAATTACAGATTATTTTGCTTTTCTGAATATGCATCTGCCATAATAAGCTCAATGTTATCAAAAGGATTTTAAAAAATTTGCCTACTTAACATCAGGTGATATTCTATATTTTCTCAATGTCAACAAATGCCATGAATAGATCAAAACCAACTTCACATATTCCTGTGTGCTGTATTGTTGTATTACACTGTAGTTTATTTTGAGCCAATCCCATTGACACCGTCCGGCTACACTAAATACTCACTACAGCACCAATTCTGCAGCTGAAAGTAGTCCTCAACAAATACATTATTTACTTCTGTTTGAATAACATTTGCTAAAAACTACAGTTCCCAGCTGTTTTAGGAAATCATTAAGCTGCTTTAAAAAATCTAAGTATATATTTGCAATACTTCAGTGGGAACAAATGGGCTTGGGGCTGTGTGCCACAGAAAGGGTAAGTCAAAGATTTATTGCGATACAGACAAATGTATTGTTGATTTTTGTCTTTTTGGGGATTTTTTTTGACAAAAATAAAAATATGGAATATGGCTAGCCATATCCTTTCAGTCAATATTAATGAAACAGGTCATTGCCTATATAGGCAAAAGTACTGCACTACAATCAATTGTTGAACTGATATCAACATGTAAACTCATATATCATTCTGGTTGGAAATAGGCGTCAGTACCCAGGGCAGCTACGTTTTCGTCCAAAGTGAAAGGTAAGTCCAGGTCTGGGGTCAGTGAATACATCTGTCCTCCCTCCTCTGTCCCTTCCTCCATCACTGCAGTCCCTTCCTCTCCACACCTGTCTTATTATACTGAAGAGACACTCTTATCCCTTCTTCCTGATTCACTTATGCTCTGCTTTCACTGCACTTAACTCTCATGGTGATCTGTAGGACCACCCAGGTTCTCACTGTATTAGCCTCTAGGACATGTTGGGCTGAAGACTTCGACTACAAAATGAAATCACAGTTTTCTGTGTACTGCTGATTTCTGGTATGCATGTAAAGCAACACATGGAAGCTCTTTTAGGGATTAAGCTATTTTGTTATTCTCAAAATAATGGAGGATTTCATTGGTTCTTTTGTAGATTTAGCATTTTGGAATCAAAAGTCATCATTGCATGTTAGAATGTGGAATAATGAGGCATGAACACAACAATGTATTATTATTTGAGCTATTCTACTCTTTCATTTTCACAGGGGATTTTGTCAGGGTCTTAACGCAGGAACTGCTCAGCCCATATGATTGCCTCGTCTAGAATACAGTCCTGTTAACAAAGTCTATATAGACCCTATGGAGCTGTTTAACAGGGCTGTAACAGCATCGGGAAGGAGGACAATCCCTCCAGAGATCCAGGGCCTGTGATCTCCAAGTAGGATCCCCATCCATGAAGAGCTCTTCTTGTGTCTCCACTGTGCATTTCGGCAGGGAATAGAGCCCTGGATAACTGTGGACGGGCTGCTTGTGTAGTGTACAGTTTATTAAGGCAGGAGTGTAAGAGGAAGACAGGGGCAGCATCTCATAGAAAGAATGGTAAATATAATGCACTTATAGGATGCAAGAAGAGGAGGAGCAGAAAAGCACAAGGATGAGAGGAAGAAAAGGAGGAGAGTGTCTTCAGTGCTAATTAGCCACCTAGCACAGGCCTGTCCTTGAAGAATACCATGATGGACTAAGACACTCACGTACACACACACACAAACACACACACACGCACTCGCACACACACACACTGAAGCACTGGTTTGTGTTGTGGGGGGTATAGCATCCTCTAAGTGTTAGGTAATTGGAGCGCTGTACCTCTAGAGAAAACTGCTGATTTCATAGGAAGTGCTAACAGGACCTTTATGTGCCATGTTTCCCTTTTCCAGGGAGCCAGCGGGGCCAGACAGAGAGAGCTATGGGCTTATAGTGGGAACAGACCCAGCCATACCTGAGTAGGGCCAGCCACAGTGGTAATGAACCTCTTCACATGGCCGTTCACCCAAAAGGAAAAGAGGTGGATAAAGAAAGGAGGACTGAGAAAGAGGAGGGGGTGCAGCCTAATTTCGCAGCCGGAGAATAGCAGGTGGGACAAAAGGTCTAGCTTGGGGGGCGGGGGTGGGGGCTTTATTAGTGGTATTCTCCTGCCCCTTTTACACCATCTCTCTCCTCGGCAATGGAGCACTTATCACAAGTGTACCCATCCAGCTCACCAATAGAAACAAGAAAACGCTATCCGTCAATGTTTACCATTAAGGATCTGTCATTTGCAGATCCACCATATGTGGCAGATTAATGGGACGCAGGCCTCTCTCTCCCTCTCTCTCTCCCCAGTGTACACTCAACACACCGTGTGGCCAAACTCAATGTTATTCTGAGAAACAGAGAATGAAAACAACCCACAGAAAATGGAAACAAGTGATAGAGAGAGGAGCAAAATGGTGAAAGATTTTGGTCAGATTTATACGAGAGAGATTTATATTTCGCACTGCTCATCAGGCCATTAAGGGAAAATCCAGAAACTGCAGTTAAACAAAGATTTTCACTGAACTGGAATACAGTGAGCTCAGTATTTGTGCTTCCTGGCAAACTAGAAACTTAAAAGAAACCTTGAAAACCTTGAAGTGAAGGATTTAGAATATATATTATTTACTCAAAATTATTTTAAAAAGAAAAGACAAATGAGTCAACACTCACAGCGAGGCTTTCATAATTACAATATATCACAAGTGCAACTGTGGAAACAAAGTGTTCCGACACAGGCTTCATGAGGTTTGTGTTACAATATAGCTTTGGTTGACAACCCTGTCTCCTAGAAATTATGTTTACATCTATTAATCTGTTTTTCCAATTACGTTATGGTAAGACATGTAATCACTGCTTGGATTCTGTTCAAAGAACACTGCTTCATTTTTGTACAAAGCTCATGACTGTGATACCAGAGACCAGGGTTTCCTGTATTAAACCAACACCACGATCTGTCCCTAACCTTTACCAAGTGCCGTGAGTGCCTAAACGTAAATAACAAATTAAATTATATGTTGTCCGTGAACACTTTACTGATAGATTCAGTATCAACATTTTGTGACTTGCCAGAAACATTAAAGTTTCCTCAATATATTGATTAAAACATAACCTCGGTGGGATTACATTTCCTTTCCAGAAACATATTTGCTCCTGCAAATTAGTAGTACATAGATTTTTATTTTAAAGAGATGGGGTTGTGATTGAGGATCCAGTAAAAGGTATATTCAATCTCTACAATAGGAATATCATAGGTGGTTGGGCAAAAAAGACTGCAACTATTTTTCTAACCACAAAGTGGGCCTGAGAATAGAATATCTAAATAAGCATAACCGCCGGACTTAACTGATACACCTTTTCTAAACAATATAGGTCAGTAGACATGTCTCACAATAAGACAGAATTAATCACCTTCAGTAACAATCAATTTACAAAAAGATAGAAAAAACATCCCTCAATACACATATGTCTAAAAACAATAGACATAAACCACAACAGTTCTGAAAAGAAACTCCCACTTGTACCAGTCAAACAGAGAAGCCTGAGTGGGAACAGAATTACATGCAAGTGTGAATTTCCTGTTTTCATTTAGCAACAAAATGGGAGAAAGTACAGAAACTGAATAAAAGAAACTGCAGATCAACAAACACTTTCACTAAACTGTTTAATTGTGAGTTCAGCAATTGTGCTTAAAATTAGAAACTTGAAAATTGTAACTGAAGTAAAGAATATGGACTAACTCTACTACACAACTTATTGTCTGTGACATTATTACCATTTTTATATTGTTCCATTTTTTTTCCAATTTCTCATATGCTTTGAATTTGATATTGTACATTGAGAAAGCAAATATATTCAGACAATTATGCCTTCTGCCCTCGCCATTTTTGATTATGTGTGGTCTGCACCCCGATCCACTGCAGCCCCTGCACACACACACACACACACACACACACACACACACACACACACACACACACACACACACACACACACACACACACACACACACACACACACACACCACACACAAACACACATACACAAACTGACACACTCACACACTGTAGTTCAAGCAAGGCAGTCAAGCTGTTGTTAGGACACTGACTTCTTTTCTCCAAAATGCACACAGGACATCTTTGTACCAGTTTGGGCTGAATGGTGACCCTCTGCCACAGAAGAGGAAAGGGAAGAGAGGGAAGACAGGGCGAGGGTGAATCTCAGGTGGTCCTGACGCCATCTTTCTTTCTCCCACTCTTTCTCCTTCTTTGTTGGACAAACATCTCTAAACTGTGGTCCGTCTGTCTGTGTGGCTCTCTTCACCCTCGAGGCCATTTCTGCCGATTCAACAGGGTCCAATAAGTAAATGAGTGAACAAGGGGGGTGGAGGAGGGGACGGAAGGAGGGAAGGGAAGACAAATCATTTGGGTTCTCCCCTTTTTGTTGTGCTCTTCCTCTGACCAACACAAGAGAACACAAAACTACACAAAAGAGAAAGTTCTGTTCCTTTTCCTGACCCCTTCCTCTCCCTTGTAACCCCCCAAAACACACACATGCAGGCACACACACTCACTTGCACACATACAGAAGAGGTCCTTTCTTAATTACGACTTCTCTAACCCATGTCACAAAGGCTCCCTGCTCCCTGCCCTGTGCCTGAGGAGGTCTGAAGGTCTGGCTTTGCGTGTATGTGTGTAACAAAACCTCCCTACAAATTAGTCCACATCGAGAGAGGATGATAGATGAAGATAGAGACCAAGAGACACAGGATGGGGTACCCGAAAAAGAGAGACAGAGAGAGAAGTGGGTCAGGAGGGGTGCACAAGTGGGATAGGAGAGGCCAATCTGCCCCACAAGTTATCACTCATTTCCAAACAAGAGAGAGAGAGAGAGTGGGGGAGAGAGATATTGGAGGGGAGGAAGGAGGGCCAGAGGGAAGTAATGAGCAGGAGAGGCCAGACTTCCCAGAAGTTATCCCTCATATCCGTTGTGCTTTTGTGCCCTGACGGCCTCCCTTGGAGGGGCTCTGATGGCTATTGTTAGTACCAGACGGGAGAGGAGAGGAGAGGAGAGGAGAGTGGAAGAAGCATGAAATGAAAGGTTCAAAAATAATTTAAACCCTCTAAATGATTTTAAAAATGTATTTATTTGTATTTTAATACCAGTGCAATTTATCATTGAATTGTGGAGGATGAGAACCACCAGTCTTATTTAGAAGAAACTTTATCGTGTTAATGTGTCAGGTGCACTCACATCTACGGCTATAATAGAATAATCTAGAGTTTTCTTTGTCTATGGTGTTTTTTCCTCTCTTTGGAATTCCCAGTTAAACTAATTTCCGCTGATCTGTTCTGGTGGCCTGGCAGGCTATCAGCTCATTATCTTTATCATAAGCCACTATCTCTCTCTTTCATGCCATTTTCCACTGTAACCAATCTCATAAGGCCATAAAAATGATCAAAAAAGATGGCAATGTTTAAAACAAATCAGAGCATGAACAAGCATCATAGTTGGCCTTGTATTGTTAAATGCAATTATATCAGTGTGTCTGGCATCATTGCTGAGGGTACCATTTATATTTCATACCATTTGCAGTCCAAAACCATTCAGGCACTTCCAACAACTCCATTTAACCTCACTGGAAAAGTGCATTGTTCTTGAGAACAGGAGGAGGCATCTCATTGTTGTATATGTCATGTACAGTAGGGTGCAGTGGGAATGGCGATATAGACTGAAATGTCATAGCAATCAACTAGCCGTCACAGATGTAATTTGACAGCTGATTTGGCTGCTAGATGGTCGGATACATGCTGTAAGGAATGGGAATGTGTGATGTGATAGAGAGATACTTGTAAATGTAGGCTCAGTGAGAAAAAGCTCCAAAGAAAACTGGGAGGCAGACATAGATCTATTGCAGATATGGTGCAATGACCAGCCAAATACAGACAGACTGCATTATTTACAGTCAAGTAAATATCAAGACAGATCCATTAACTAAAAAATTAAAAATACAAACTGTATTACTTATAGGGTTTCTTATAGGCTGAGATCAAGACAGACAAAAGGCCAGACCACCGTACAGTGCAGACAGACAGACAGGTCTGTGTCACAGAGAGCTGATGGATAGGTTTGATGGACAGGCAGACAGACAGGTCTGTGGCAGCCCAGTCAGTCCCATTATGGTGCAGGGGTGTTCCTTCTACAGTGGAAGCTGTCACTCCTCTATCGCTCAAATGACAAGCCACTCTAGCCGGGGACGCGCCGCAACGGGCTGAGAAAGCATGTCATCTTTTTCTTTTCTTCCCCCTCTCGGCGATGTCTCGCTCGATAAAGGAGCAGCCGTGAGAACAATAGGAACGACGGACTAGAAAAGGACAGAGAAAGACAGAGATGGGGGAGAGGGCGAGAGGGAGAGAGCGAGACGGGGCGTTTTGACATCTGAATTACATTTCTATCGCCTCAGACACGAGAGAAGAATGGAGGAAAAAAAGAAAGAAGGAAGGAGGGAGGGAGGCGGGACGGAAAACCATCACTTAGATGTTTATTTTAACTTCACTGTATTTGGCTGGCATCTAAAAAACTCAAACCTCTGTGCCTGTGACATGTGCTCTTTGAATATGGCTGCAGGGAAGGAGCTATCATAAAAGTGATATTCGCATTATTTGACAAGTGCAACAAATGTAGGGGGATTTGGTTGGGAAGCAGTTTTTCAAGAATCACTAACTTCAAGAGTTTCACACGCTGCGGTCTACAAATACCACACATGAGGCCTGACAAAGGGACACTGCAGTCTGACAAATATGACAGCAGACTCTATAGACTGCCGCTCAGAGATGACTGAGAAGAGATAACTGACACTACTTGCCCATGTACAGCAAGATTCTTCCTTTTAGCTTTTCCTCAGGCTACTTTTTGTATCACCAAAGTATTTCACCTTCATATCAAGTGCTATACCCATTTCAATTGTGGTTCATATGGTGCAGGAGATCAACAAAAGCCAAGGGGGTAAAGAATGAACCTCCATCTATTCACATCTATTCACTAATTTGGAATACATTTTCCTCTTCCATCGTATTATCCCATTGCAAGCTCTTCTCTCATACTTTTAACTTGTCACATATCTATGCTTGTGTGAGTGTGCATGTGCATATGTAAATGTATGTGTGAGTGTGTGTTAATGTGTGTGTGTGACACCCAGCCCTCTATAACCTCATTAGAATCTTTCAGGTCCTGCTGTGCGCCCATCCACACACACTCACAGTGCTTTGATTTCTCAAAGTCTAAAGATGTCAATCACCTGCCTCCTCTAGTCAGAGCGGGGGAATTCATACACACAGGCACACATGCACACCTGCGCACGCACACAGACACACACACACACACACACGCATAAACTATCCATCAACGTCCTCCTCCCACTCCCCTCCATCTCTCTCTTGCTCTCCCTCGTCACTCCCCCTCAGCCATTCCACTATTTGAGAGTAATTTCATGTGCCAGCGTGGTGCATAATACACTTTTAATGGACAACTAATTCTCTGCCATTACTTCGTCAACATGATTACGGGATCTGCCGCTCGCAATCCTGAGGAGTTGGGCACAGGCTTTTTAAATATACACAAGACATTAATGTCGTTCTATTCAGCTTTACATCAGGGGATGTCAGCCATTTACATAATGCTGCCATTGAGGTCTGTGACAGCCTCTCTCTCTCTTTCTCTCACTGCCTCCCTCGCTCTCTCTCGCTTGCCCCGGCTCTATTTTTCGACATGATTTCTTTCCACAAAGGGCCTCAGAGCACTGCCTTTTCCCTTCTGCCTCTCTCTCTTCTATTCTATGAATGCTTGCACTTTCCACCAATGTCATGGAATAGAGGGTAAAGCAATGGAGAGAGAAGGAGCGAGAGTGAGAGGGAGAAAGAGAGAGAGAGAGAGAGAGAGAGAGAGAGAGGGGAGTAGGGATTAGGCGAGGTTGGTTTTTCTAAAGGGGTGTGAATGGGGAAAGTTGCCTTTCCATCACCTGTACAAAGACAGGATATCAGAGAATAAAAAAGGATGAGTGTATAATTTGACCACTTAAACGGCTAGTTCATTAGGCCTGTCAGGATAGCACTTCTCTGCCTGTCGGGAGGCATGGCAGATATGCAAATCTGTTCCCCGTGGAAGACTCTGTTCTGCTCTTGCTTTCTGTTTTTTGGGAAGTAAACACAGCATAGACTGCAAAACACAGGCTGTGCATTAGAACAAGTAAATCACTTTTAAACCTTTGCGGTGCAGAAATGTTTTCTTTCATGGCTTTTTAAAAAGGGATTAATCAGATTTGATGTGATATGACAGTCAAGGGAATATCAACTCAAGCAACAAAAGCTTAAAAATCTGATTATTGTGGGATGCTGGGATGTGTTTGCTGGAATCATTGCAGTCAATTAATCTATTTGTATTTAGGCAGGTTAATTAAGAAGAAATTCTCATTTACAAAGTAAACGGTCTTTTGAGGCAGTCAGATATTAAGATAAATATCAATATCAAATTGTAATCAGGGTTCTTTTGTGAAACCAACACATACATGGGGTTCCTGTAACTTCATATGAAGTTTGAAAATCCATTTTGCAAAACTGAAAATATTAAAATAACAGTAGGCCCTAAGCATGCCAAAGAGGGGTACTAATAATACAATGCACGCGCATACACAAATACAGTGGCCTGGTGACATAGGAAACATATTCTCTCTGCTGGCAGGAAGTTCGGGCAGTGTCTGAAGTCCGACACTGAACATAATAAAAGCCTCCATCCGGTTTTGGTAGGTGTGGGTAACTTTTAGCCTCGGTACACAGCCTTGCGTGCAGTGTTTGTACAGTGGGGTCTCCGGCTAAATCAAAGCCACCAAGGTTGTTATTGTCTCCACAGGGACATTTCCTATTGAGCTCCGTTTGATGTAGGAGAGCAGGCCACTATTGGCCACTAGGGCCAAATAAAGGAAGTTGTCTTTCATGTTGTCGGACGCCATTTTGTCAGGTCAAGGCTGGTTTATGAGTCTCTCAGGAGCAATGGGAGTTTAACGGAAATGTATTACTGTATGGCATCTAGAGAAAGGTTGATTTAAAGTGAGGGCAGCAAGTGTTGGAATTGAGAGTTTTGAACGGTTTTCCACATGACAATATCCTTCTGATGATATTAAAATGCAATATTTTCTATGTTTTCCATTCATGACAGCAGTATAGTAGTGAGTGAACATTATCATCAATTCACTCTGGTGTAAAAGATGTATACGGTGAATTAAATCAACTTGAAATGAACAACAACATCTGTTGCATTTCAATCTTTTCTTTCTTCTGCTCATTTCACACACCTGTTACATTCAAATTAAATATGGTAAACAATAGAAAACAAAAATAAAATATTAATTGTATACACATGTAGGATACAATGCTTTATATAAAAAAACTATTTTAAAATTTCCAGCTACATGCCATTATTGACCGAAGTATCATATAACTTGTTTTCCGGCGTGTACAGTACACACTTGACATGAACAAGCCAGCTCTTTGACCAAAAGTGATAAAACCATATGAGAATGTTGGAGCTAGCACTGCAGTCTGAGCAGTAATTGCCTCTAATGGAAAGACATATAATAGCAAGAGAGTAAGGCCATATACCAGCTTAAGAGTGAGCGTACTTTACTTTGGAACTTGGATGAAAAAGCCTCAGCAATAGACTGTGTGTGTGTGTGTGTGTGTGTGTGGTGCACAGTTGGGGGTGCTGGTGTAAGGTGGGTAAGGTGTCCACATGTCCAAAAAGCTCTGTGTGTGTGTGTCAACCATTAAAAGCATTACTCACCATGGATGCATGTACGTGGATAGGTGCATATCTACACTCACACACACACCCCTCTACCACTCTATAGAGGCTTCTAGTGGCTCTGTGAGGCTGTACTTAGCATGCTACGCTGAGCTAAATGCTAACATTATTATGGCAGCATGCTGATGATAGCAGGTAAGGTTCAATATTTGTCAAGATATTTCAGTCTGGACTAAAGTGGTGGAGCAACCGACCGACCGACTGACTGACATTGCCATCCCTAGAACCCCACCGCTAGTGTGGCTAAAATTAAATACAAAAAGTAAAATTGACAATGATTTCTTCCATTCTGATCATGACTGATATTCTGTGCTTCTAGGTTGTTAAAGCTGAAATAGAAACCGACCAAGGTGATGATACACGGTGATAACAATGTAACAAAAAAGTATAAATTTAAGCCATTCTTGTCTTGCCTCCACTGTAAAAGCAAAGCTTCTGTACAATCACAACAGTTTCACTCACAAAAGTGACAATGACAGCCCTTTTCATGGCACCCTTGTGAAATACTAATTGATGAAAGTCAGATATAAACATTCACTCTCAAAATGAATTTTATAATGTGACCGCTCATATATTGCTTTAACTTCCAATGCTCAGCTTTGGCATCTCAGGGTCTGAGACAGTGACAGTTAAAAACACATGCTATATATGATAACAGACATTTCAATGAATAGCTGAACAGTGCCATCAGAGGGGTGTGGAGCTATGCAGATCACAGAGCAATAGAAAGATGATATTGCTATTACCAGGTGTTGACACATGAGATTGCATTTACATTTTCATCCATTGGAAACCTAAACACAGGCTGTTGTTTGTGAGAGTTAGCCACAAGTCGAGAATACCAAAACGGTAATCAATATGTAGAATAACTTTTGGAAATTGCATTGTAAAACATGGAAAAACTCTTAACATGTTTATGTTTATGTTAGACAGATGAGATGGGGGGTGAGGGAAAAGATGGGGCAAGCCTTCTTTATCCCCACCCCCCATGTCATTTCTCTTTGTCTCTCTTTTCTCTCCTCCTAAGGCCTTTTGCTGCTGACTCTCATCCTTCGCTTCCTACCGCTTTTCACCCGACCCACTCTCACTCTCTTGGTGCTTGGCTGTCGGCGAGAGATTTCTCTGTGTTTGTGTTTCGTGTTGTCAATGGCAATGGCGTTATCAATTAGTGCAGCAGTGGGAGCCCAATTAACAGCATCAAACAGCTAATTAATAGAGCTGTGTGAGTTAGTAGCGCACAACAGCACGCTGCATGACTCTAAGCTAGCACAGCCACGTTATAGAATGAGTACGCTGCAGGGGAGACAGGGCTATACAGTAGCATATGGTCATGTGCACGCATGCACACGCACACAAACATATATATATAGATACATTCACACACAGATACGTGTAAACACATACTACATATTTACATAGGAAAATATGCCAATTTACCTACAAACACAGTAAACACAAAGATACAATAGAACACACATGCACACTAACAATGACAATGAGCAATAGATTAGAGACATCAGTGAGTTAAACAGTGCAACACTTGCTCATTTTATTATAAACAGCTGCAGATCAAATGCCTTGGCCCAACTACAGATAGTAGTAGATATGTTTCTGCCTTTAGCTGTCACTTATTTTAATCTAAAATTTTTCTTTCAGTAACTTTTCTGAAATATCAGTACACAATGATCTGTGATAGAAAAAGAGGTCTGTTGTCTTTCTTTCCAGGTGTAGCTGACGTAACATTAATTTCTCCATTGATCTTCCCCAATGATTGTGTATGTAACAGTATGCTGCTGCATCCAGACAACAAGTTAGTGGTGAAAGAGGAGCTCGTTCTTCAGTAAAGTTTTTGTTACTGCAGTAAAACTAAGAGGCGCAATAAAAACTAACTTGTTATATTTCTCATTATCCTATCCCTATCGGCAGATGAGGTGTACAACAACCATTTTAAAATGATTACAGCTAAATCAATTAATCAATTACTCCAGTTACAGAAAACTAGGCACCAACTATTTTGATAATTGATTAATCATTTACGTCTACTATTGTCTGTTTTCTATCATTGTAAATTAAATATCTTTGGGTTTTGGACAATTGTTTGGACAAAACAAGCTATGTGAAAACGGGAAATTGTGACAGCCATTTGTCATTAATTTTTGACATTTTATAGACCAAACAATGAATCTATGAATCAAAAATTCATCAAAAAAAGAATTAGCAGATTAGTCTGTAATGAAAATAATCGTTTGTTGCAGCACTAAAAATGATTTTAACTGAGACAAAAGCAACAGCGAGGTGAGGGAAACCCTTCAGTGCTGAGAGGTGGTTATGTATTTTATTAAAGCATCAATAGCTTACACCAAATTAATAACCCAGTGAAACTTGAGTGGGCTAAGTGTGCATTTTTGTCTGATGACATAAGTGGGCAAGAGTTGGCTCATTGGTACAGCAAAGCCGCAGGGGAATCAAGCCAGCAACTGCAACAAGTGCTCGGCTTTTGCCTCTACAGCTGGGCACTTGTTTCAATCAGCTGGCACTGAAGGGCACAAACTGCACTACAGATAAATGGCTCACTAGTCCTGCATGGCTGAGATCCAGGTGAGACTGGGTTTTGCATTCAGTAAAAAAGGTGCACAGGTAATCACAGATATGATATGATACATATGAATTAAGAGAGCAAAGACTGTGAGAAACTTACAGTACAATAAAGTGTGCACATATACACACGCAGGGCAACAATAAGCTGGCTCTTCTGAATCATGCCAATATTTTCAGTACATACTTAGCTCAAACCATTGGAGCCAATAACAAAAAGAGAACTTGAGGCTAGTAGACCCTCGACAGATGACAGTCTGCCAGGGCCACAGGCTAGACTCAAGCTGGAGCAGAGGATTCTCCTTATGCAGGATAAACCCAGGCCATAGCACTGAAGCTCAGAGTCTAAACTCATTGGCTGGAGAAGGGTGCACTTATGGCGAGTCAGGGGCATACACAGACACACACACAAACAAACATACATACACATACACACACAAACTCAGATTTACAGGCATAGACACACAAGAATTTATAAGAAAACTATGAAATCGGCCACCTTCCCTACTTTCATTAATTAAAGCTCAACAGTCAGTGTTTCAGAAATACACTTTTCCTCTCTCTGTCTCACTCACACACACACACACATACACTCTCTCTCAATCATTCACTCACTCACTCACACTAGGTTGTGGTTATGGCTTAGGGAACACTCCAGCTCTATTCAATCAAACAAAGTACTCGGACTGAATCAGCTAAAGGTTAATTGCACCTACGCCCTTGTGCACATATGGATGGGAAATACGTGTGTGTCTACGGGCAAGTGTGTGTTTGTAAGGATGAGGGTATCTGTTGAAACCCTTACCCAACCGCCGTATTGAAGCAAAATGCCTTTTTGTGGATTAGTGTGGACATAATCTATGTACATTTCCCCCGAAGGAGGCAGACAAGTGGCTACTGGAGTATTTACCTCCCCCAAACAGAATAGCCAGAAAATTGTTAGTAACAGGTGCATGCCACCCTGTAAGCTGACGTGGAAGAAGGCTATAAGAAACATTCTGTTCAATGTTGACCGATTCAATACTTTTAAACTGAAATTCTAATAACTTTTCTATAATTTCAGGTTTAAGTCTATTTTTTTTCAAACCTCTCACACACGGAAGAACATTATACTCAAAATATGACAATACAGCAAATGAAAGAAACTACATGTTGAAAATAAATATGCCTACAGCCTATTACAGTGGTTCCTGACTCTAAAATGGTTGCAAGATAAATCTGAAGGGTCCCAATATGATTAGGAGTGAATTAAAAAAGATTTTCTTCAACACAAAATTATCTTTCCTTTTACTGAGATCTCTAATCATTCTTTTTTTCCCCTTGAAACAGTGGATAGTTTTACCCCTGCAAGCCTCTAACATTTTTTCAAATGAAACAATTTGAGAAGTGAAAATTATTTTTTTTTTACAGCTCACGACTGTGTTGTCAGCCGTATGCTCTCAGCTGTATGCGGCATTTACTGCCACTAAATGTCGCACTAGGGCACCAGCATTTCAGACAAAAACAACTGGGCACTATGGCCCACCAGAATCCATTGAGAAAAACAGTCATTTTACCTTGCAGATCACTTTAAAACATATTTCTGGACAGAAAAAAAATAAAACTCACCAAAACCGTCTTTGTTAGTCTTTCCACTATTTCAACCATCACCAACTGTGCTTTGGTTTAAATAAATTCTTAACCCACCGCATTAGATGAGAAACGAAACAGCTGTTATATTGCTCTCCTCAAGAGTTTCACATGGAGAGACTCACATGTGACTCACATGCAACTGCCGGACCGGCTACCGAAACAAAGAACAGAGAAGCTTCGATGACAACACACAGATGTAGTGTGATGTCATTCTCTGTTCAGGACGCCATTACTCCACCATATCTTTACATAGCAAAAAGTTGTTTGCTGTTTTATTAATGTTCAAAATCTCATTTACAAAACCTTTAAACTTGAGACAAGGGGTCACAGGAGGACATCACTTGGTGTTAAGGGGATAAAAACAAAAAAGCTTGGACACCACTTGTCTATTGAGTGATATCTGTAGACAAGTATGCTTGTCAGACTAAACTTAGTGTTACAAAAAATAGGACATTTTAAGATATCTAACTGATTTCATCACTGGATCGGGTAAAAGTGTAGCAGTGATTCACTGTTAAATCCAGGATATGCATTCAAACCCGGAACATGTAACAATGGTTATATCTGCATGGGGTTGAATTGGACCTTCGTTTCAAAGTAGTATTTTGCTGTGCTGGTCTGGGGGGCTTAAGAGTCACTGGCAGAGTGCCAGGCTATGGCCTTGTTGACCTTCAAAGCAGAGACAAGGGCCCTCTCCATCCCACCAGAACCACTTGTGGCAGGAAGAGAGGCTTGTTGACTGGACCCTAATGGCCCCCTGGCCCACGGGAACATGGGTCGGCAGGTTAGAGCTGTTGCCCTGGCGACCACAGGCACATAGTCCAAAAAGAAGAGGGGGCAGGAGAGAGAAGCAGAAAAATAGATGGAAAGATGGAAACAGAACAAGATGACAAGTATTGTACAGTATAACCTTATTCCTATCTGAACATGATACCAGTTAACAAATGTTACCTTTATAGCTGTTAAAGGTGCAATGTGCAATGTTTTATTACCACATAAGGACACAATGGACAAATAACTCAATAATAAGTTGTTTTTTGCGTTTAAAAGAAAGCTTGTTTTACGCCACTCATCACAAACCTTTAGAACATTTTAATAACATAGATTTTTATGTTTTATATACTTAGAGTTTTAGGTGGGGTTACCCTTTTACATTTGGATCTAAGATTGTAGCTTAAAGGTTAATGTCCCCGTCCACTCAAAAACTGAATTTTACTTAATATTACTTCACTTGAATATTTGAGATTCACTGTACAGAATGATGAATGTATGGAGTTTGACACTAGAAAGCAGTTTTCATATTTGTCTGAGCATGATTTTGTGATATCACAACTACTTTGGAATCCAGTCATGGTTCAGTATGCAACTTACACAAGTGTGATAGGGAAACGTCCAGCACACAGTCACTGAATGGACTTTATGGTTAGTTAGTAGATGTCTTGTGTCCAGCAGTTCAACTTTTCAAATGAAAAAAATATTTGCATATTCAGATATTCTGGAACTTTCAATGAGGGAGAAGGAGTAGATGTCATTTTAATATATTTTAACTACTGTTGGAAAAACAATATCAGACATGAATTAATATTCCAAGCAGTTTGTTGATTGGTCTAGTTGGTGGCTCAGGCAGTATGTTTGTTAGCTTAACGGGCTAGTTTGTAGTAGTAGTAGTAGTAGTAGTTGTAATGGTAGATAGGAGTGTATGCTTTGTTGATAACTAAGATGAGGTAGCTGAGGGGGATTATTTGGCTCATGTTTGGTGGGTAGAGCAGCATGCTGGCTAGCTTAACATTGTGTTAGCTGGCTGTAGTTGGTTAGCATGCTGTTAGCTGGTGATTTTGTAGACACAAGTGAATATAACCTGCTATGGAGGGTTGTGTTGAGTGGGTGCAGGTAAAGAGGAGGATGGTTCTGGGATGCTGGAACATGCTGTTGAGCCTTCTCTGTGTCGTGGGCCCAACTCAACAAAACACCAGTTATTGAGAAAGTGCGCTCTTGATGACCCTGCAGACTTTCCTGCAGATGGGTTGCTAATTAGTGGCTATCGGTAAAACTAGTGGGACCAGCTATACAGTGATGGTGGTTGGACAACTGAAAGGGCCATGGTATTCAGTTGAAGTTGCCTATCAAGCCAGTTGGACCAGCCACTGTAGCTTATCCTGAGCAGATACAATGTAGATATAAGGCCGGGTCACGCTGCCAAGTACGGTAAGATTCAAGGATGCTTTAAAGGTGCACTAGGTCAGAGAATGGTGCAAAGGTTTTTCTGATATAACTAGTAAATGTCTGTAAGACTAGTGGAGCTAGATAAGTAGGGATGATGGCTGGACTACTGAGTGGGCCATGGCATTAAGATGATGCTACCTATAAAGCCAGTGGGACCAGACACAGCAGTTTAGCCTAAGCAAATACAATGCAGGCTGGGTCAAGCCACCGAGAATCTGCTCTTTGCTTGGGTGAGAGTACATGTTAAAGGCAGTTTAACGGTAAGTTAGGTCAGGGTTAGAGAATGGTGTCTATCAATGCCTGTCATTGGGCACAGTAGATATATGATGGCACATCCTGATACCAACTGCAGGGCCTATAGGTCAAAACATTATGTAACACGAATACTGGGCTTCCATAGGAATGCTCACCCAACTTTTGGCATTTTACTGTGTATTGATAATTACATGTCTTAAAACATGTCTGGAGGGGACTTTAATGAATTAAGGGGGCAGATTATGTATGAAATTAGTTTATTTTCATTTGTAGATAATCTTGACAAATGTAAATTTTAATTTTGTCATTGAAAATATTAGTTGAATATCAACAAAGCCTAGTTTAATTATTACAACAAATATTAATGGGACAAGAATGTATAATAATATATAAAGAAAACAGTTTGATACAATACAACTGGCTGCTTGTTTGGTTGCTGAATTTACTAATTGCCTGTTTTACTCATTACAAAGATTTGGTGGCTTGCTGAAAAACTAGCTGTTACACAGACTGATTGATGGCCTCACTGATTAACTGACTGACCAAATCACAGGCAGACAATAGCACAGAAAGGAGCTTCTTGAATGCAGAGAGGCAAGTGTTAATGCAGTGCCATTAAAAAGTATGGGTAAACACTGCCACAAGAGACTGTCAACATTTATACGAAGGACTCTCAACCAACACAAACCACTTGTCCTTCCATATGTCTCGCAGTCCTTCTCTCCGTGTCCCTCACTTCCACCCAGCCTGACCTAATCAGCGATAAGTTGAGTGCTTTCGTCAACAGTTAATTAGCAGCCCATTGCTATAAGCTCATGTGTAAGCATCACTTACTGTGTGAATGTGCATGTGTGTGTGCGCGTATATATTGCCAGCCTCCAGATTGACCTCAGCTCGCTCCAGTCTGTCAGCTAATAAGTCCGTCAGAGAACTTAGCCTCCTGCATATCCAGATGGAGAGGTTTAATGGGTATTAGAGATGGAGGGGCTGAACAGGTAAATGGGGATAACAGGCAAGCCTCCGAAAGGACACATGGGAGTCTGATTTTGTGTGTTAATGTCTGTTAAACATGTGTACAAGCGACAAAAGCTATTTTTTTTAAAAGATACACAATAATAAACACACATTTCCCATTCTGTATAGACAGTATCCTATTCCACCCTGCTCTAGGTGACTAGATTATTACCAAAGAATTCCACCTCCACATATTTCCCAATTCCTTCTCCCATAATGGAAAACATTACTCTCGTCAAGGCCAGCATCAGGTGTTTGTATGTGCGAGGTGGGGGTAGCTTCCACTCTGCCACGTCAACCCATACTCGATGGCTTTCTAAATTAAAAAAGAAAAAAGAAAAAATTGCTCTCAGGGACTTTGCTGCATTCCACTTCATGAGCACAAACACACGGACCAAAAAGCCATTCTGGAGTGAGAAGTGGGAGGGGGTGCAGGTGAGGAGGGGGCAAGCAGAAAGAGCCCCTTAAAAAACAGAGAGAGATAAAGAGGGGGGGAGCAGGAAGGCAAGCAGACAGAGCTGAAAAACCAAAGTGACTCCACTACCGATAATGAGCGGATCATTTAAAAAGCCCTCCTCAAATTGCCTCGAGGAGGAGAAGAGAGAGCAAAAGGCTTGAAAGGTTTTGTGAGATTTTGGGCGATGGACAAAGTGGTGAGGGGCCGGGAGGTGGTGGTGCCGTTTGGAGGGGGGGGTTCCAAATAGAGCAGGGGACATGTAAACAGGATGTGCTGTCAGATGCACACACTGTACGCTCACACATACAGTATTTACACTGAGACATATGGCCCATTATAGTCCTTTGTTGTGGATGGAAAACAGTCAGAGGTGTAGTCCACATAGTTACGTAACAGTTGTATCTCAATCAGTGTGAAAAAAGGTGTATGTGTATGCCTGAATATACTTGCAAAGTTTTTGGCAAATGTAATGAATTTTAAGACCTTTTTGATACCGTCAAAAATAGTATTGTGACATGAAAGTAAATGAAATAAAATACAAATGCTGAATAAAAAACAGTCAATACAGTTTGCCAAGATCAAATTAAATACCTCTTTTTTTGACCTTGTACTTAAAAAAAAAAATAAAGACGTGTTAAGACTTTTTGGATAGCTGCAGGAATTGTGGCACCAAAAACATGCCAGTGAAAGGGAGGGCAGAAACTGTATTGATATACTATCTCTCTCTCTGTGTGTGTGTGTGTGTGTGTGTGTGTGTGTGTGTGCGTGTTTGTATTTGCTGTCAGTGGTGGTGTGCCATGCCACAGTGGCAACCAGCCCAAGGCCCTGGGGATGCCAGCTAGCTGGTGGCAGAGTATCAGCAAAGCACAACATGACACAACATGACTGGATTGCAGCTGAACCCGTGGTGAGTGTGGTGAGGAAGATTTGTTGAGTATTTGGTTGCGTGTGTGTGTATTCGTATGTTGGAGCGGTTTGCATGTGGCTGTATCGGCCTACACGTGTGTATACTTTATAGTGTTATGTGGGTATAGGTGCACTGTGTCGCAGTGTTGGTTGCCAGCTCCCGCTTCTGCTTTTCAAAAGATGAAAGAAAAAATACATTTTCACTTTTTTCCCTACTTGATTCTGGCCTGCTAATGTTGCTCCGTGTCGCCTGGAAGTGTAAATATGTATAAGTGTAACTATTTGCTTACGTGTTTCAAGATATCAACTTCATAAGATAATATTTCATTGTTGTGTTTAAAGCTTATTCTACTTCCCAAAAAGTGGCCATAAAAATGTATTATTGTGGATATTCAAGAAATATTCCATATATAATATTCAAGTGCAACCAACTGAAGAAAACATTTTTATCTCTTTGACAACACATACATTTCATTTAGAAAAAAATCTGCAAATAAATCAAACAAAAGCAAACTGAGACACCAATTTGACAACACACACGATATATAGAAACACACTGCAAATAGGAAAACACATGCAAACACGGATAAGTTGCAAGTCATTGTAGCAGAAGTTTCCAGGGGACACTGTGCGTTGAGCTCTAGTAGTAACTCATGTTCTGTGAGTTCATTTACATGGGTGCTAAATCAAATGTTCGACTCCCCTTCCATGTTAAAACATTTTTGTCGGCCTTCATCAAACACCCCTCACTTTTTTCCAGTCCTTGCTTCCTTTCCCTTACTCCCTCTGTCCTCTTATTCCTCCTCCCCGTGCTCGCCTTTCTCCCCCTCTCCTCCTTTCCTTCCCTCTCCATCTTGACACAGTGCACTGAGCCTAATCGTGGATAATTGGGTGGGAGGGGCAGTGGGCCGGCCCTGCCTTTGTGTGCAAAGGGCAAGTGGTCAAGTTAATGGGGCCCTTGTGTCGAGCCAGGAGCACTCTGTCTCTCTCTTTTTCTCTGTTCGATCACTCACTCGGCCAGTCAATCTCAGTCTCTCAGTCAGCTTCTCTTTTCTTTCACGGCTGAAGCTTTTCCCCGCTGTTTCGATCTACTTTCACCTCATTTCCAGCTGTCTCACTTCCCCTTTCCTTCCAGCCATTGTGTGTCCTGTCCCATTTCTTTTCTCTCCACCTCCTCTGCGTTCTTGTCTTTTTCCAGCCTCTCTCTCTCTCTGTCTGCAGCTTTTTCTATCTCTTCTCTCTGCATCTCCAGCAGAGTGTTGGGGAGGAGAGAACAGACCTCTTTAAAATATCAAAAGACAGATCAGGAGGCCTCGCTGGTCCCTCCCTTTCTGCTAACTCTCCCTCCCACCTTCTGACTGATAAACAGAAGAGTGAGCCTGCAGGATTAGCTGCTGTGTACTGCCTTCCCTCCCTCCTTTATCCCGCTCTCTTTTCTTCCTGTGGAGGGCTAGACTGTTGACTGGGCTTGATATGTGTGTGTGTGAGCGTGTGTGTGTGTGTGTGTGTGTGTGTGTTACCTTGTCTGGAACCAGCTTAGCCTGCAGGAGGCCATTGTGTTTGAAACACAGGCCACAGCCGATCTGGGCCTGAAGGAAACTTTATTATATCTGTGAACATTTGATACTGGATTTTTAATAATGGAACACACGTTTTTCACAACCAGCTTTGTCAACCAGCTCCCCATGATATGCATTTATTGAGGAAAAATATATTAATCATAACAGAAAATCTGAAGACAAGGTGATAGAGTATAAACTGTGTCTTTTTTGTTTTGTGATACTGAAATGTTAAAATAATTACATATTTATTTTGTAATAAAAAATAAAATAGTTTAGCAATTTTGAGATTTTGTTAATAAAATAATGCCATAGCTATATCGGATGTGTTCAATTGTCCTTTGTACATTTTTTAAAAGCGACTATTTCCAAAGAAAACAAGTCCAGAGTCCCACATTTCTTGAAGAAACTGTATTTTTATTCACTGGCAAAAGAATCACCCACTCTTAAGGGCTGTACACACCGGGGACATGGCGAATAAACTGCACAAAAATGCCAAGTACTCAAATACACTATTTCGCATCACAACTGTTCATATTGGCAGCGATCTGAATTTGCGACACTTGTTCAATAAAAGATTCGCGCCAGCTCATACTAAATCTCACTTGGGGTTAGAGCTGTTCCAGTAGACAGCCTGTCTGTCAAATATGATCTTCACCTCTGACCACACAAACACTCACCACCTCCATCAAACACTTCTGCCTGAGCTGTTACAACATCAGAGAGATCCAGGTGGAATCTCGCTCTCTCTCACTGGGATCAGGCTTCCACTGCTGCAGAAATCCTCTCTAGATCATTAATGTCTTTCTGCGTGTCAAAATCAACAGGTCCGCCATTGTCATTAGGAGTTGTGACGTGATGTCCATTCCACGTGACTTCATTGGTTGATGCTTTTATTCACCAACCGAAAATAAATTACACGGCTTTTTTGCTGTGTAATACTCGTGTTCTGTGTGAATGTACTCATGACAAAAACAACAGTTTGAAAAAAATATATTGATTGCCAAATAAAAAACACCCCCGGTGTGTTAAGGCCTTTAGACCGCAAAGTACAACATTCAACCCAATGATTACAGTGAAGCAGAAAGAATTTGATATATTGAGCAAAGAAACTCACTATCTGAGGCCATGTCCACACTAAAGGGGATACATCTATATTTTTGAAAATGTCTGGTTTCTCTACACAGTGAAAGGCTGCAGAAGCAGCTTCAACTTTATCCAAATTGGAGAATTTTCTTGAAGTTCTGTTTTTTGTGGTCAAAATAGGATCAGTGTGGAAAGAAGGAAGAGAAACAATTTGATATTGATCTGGATTAGTGTGGACATGGACTGCAAATGACACTTCTAAGAATTCTGTTTGATAATCAAAATAATAGCCTAGCTGAGACATCTTACAATACAGTGACAAAAATACTGTATGATGTTTGCTTAAGGTAATTCTCAGCTGCAATACAGATCCTGCTCTGTTGTCTTTTTTATGCCAGCTGTATTTCTCATTATTTATGTTATTAGTGCGAAAATCCAAATAAAGACCACATGACACTGACAGTCAGTGTTATTCAGAAAAGGTCTGTTGATGTCACAGTGAGAAGTGGTAAGTGTCCCAGCGCACAGCACTAATTTCAAAACAAGAAGTGACGACATCACCATGTGAAAACGTGACATCACAACAGATTGTGAGTGCACGAGGTGAAGATTTTTCCACAAATAGAGGCAGTGATGTTGCAAGAAGCAGCGCAGCTGTCACAGAAAACAGTGTGTTGTAAAATGACATCACTGTACACAGTCACAGTTGGGATGGTTTTTCTGTTAGCCCAATGATATCATAGGTATACAGCAAACTGCATTACAGATAAAAATTTAATTAAATACACTTCTAAACCTTTGCAATAGGAAGGTTTTTGCAATGCAAATTCATTCCTCAAAGCAGTGAGACCACTGATAAAACTGGCTTAATTTACTTTTATGAGTACTTACACACAGGGAATGCCTCTTATTTCTGAAGGTGGATTATTTTTTCAATATGAGGAATGTAAACAGCAGCCACTGGGAGATACTGCATAGCTTCTTGGCTGTTGTATACAGCAATGGCTCACAGTGAAATATTGAAAGATTATCACTACTAGTAATAGGTACAACTTTAGGCTCAAGCGACCCACTGACACTTGGCGTTTCTTTTATACCACAATTAACAGGAAACAGCTGAATGCATGGGGAAACCCAATGAGTGAAACAGTAAATTGAGGAGCAATTGGTCTGAAAGGTTTTGCCTTTGAGGCTATTAGGAGATTGTGTCACTTTCAAGAACTATGCACATAGTTTATCAATATGAAATCATATTCTAACCCCAGATGTCCACTGGATGTGGCAGACTGCGGTTGAAGCAGTCTGTTTTCAGATTTCAAATAACTGTTCTGGTTGTTTTGCAGACATTGTTTGGGTTTTACATGCATACGGGAAACGTGTTTTTTTTGTGATCATTGTGGTAACATACTTTGTGGCTGTTCTTTAGTCATTTCAGTTACTAAGCCAGTATACCATCTTTATACCTGTATTTCCTGAATATTATATATTAGCAGAAAGAAAACTGTAGCATTTCCTTTCCTGCTTCACAGGCTTAACCGGAGAGGTGACGTAAAAAAATATGAAAATGTTACTGTATACATGTAAAGACTAAATCAATAACAAATGATCACACCATTAAATGTTAATTTGTCTGTCAATTGTCAAATGTAGCTAGAATGGCAGCAGATTGTCTGCACCCAGTGGACATTGGGCGTAAGAGACCAGTGAGTGGTCTGCATAACAAAAATACTGAAAAAGGATGGAAACAAATCCGACTATGTACAGCATATCATACTTTATATCTATTCCACAGTATTGGGGTCACTTGTCAATAAATCAGAGTAGTCGAAGTCATTACAACTTATGTGCATGTATTCTCTATCTCTGTCTCTCTTTAGACACACATGCACACACACTTCCTGAAAGTGGGTTCAGACTAGGAGCTTTTAGCAGCATTTAGCAGCTGCCACAGGATCTGATTGTTGCCAATCCGATGGCTTACTTTAAGTCGCTTTGAAACGTTAAATGTTGGTAAATGAAGCGACTCAGGATTCAGCTGGCGATTCAAACAGACTCGCCAGCTCCGCTTCTGTTACCAAATAGGTTTCATATCCAGCGCTGTTAATGCATCCTGGAGAAGTCATGACAGCAGACACAACTGAACTAACATTTAGTTAGAGTATACATGTTTGTTTTGCAGTTGAATCAGCGGCAGTTTAAAACTTTTGAACAAACTACTGGTAGAGCAGGAGCTGGAGGAGATTTTGTCAGAACAACTGTTTGTTGTACAGTTTAAATACAGATTATAACACTAACAAAGCTGTGTAAAAATTAAATTACAATGTCATGTACTGTGGACTACTTGTATCAACGGCGATGTTGCATGTTTACTATGCATACTGTAGCTCCTGGGTAGCAACAATTGATCCTTAGTCTGAACGTTCCTTAATGTGTTAATGCACTGTTGTGAGTAATGCACAAAAGAAGGTCCTATTACTGACCTCTGACTGGAAGGAATGAGTTGTATTCGAAGAAATTAAAGCGGAGAAAGAAGGGAACAAAGAGATACAAAGGAAACACACAGGAAACTGTGAGCTGCTCCACAGTCTGTAATAGTTAATGAATTAGAGCTGGCCCCCATGCTGGGGCCAGAAACACAGTGGCACAGGTTACTGACTGGTTAAAGAGGGCCGAACTGACACCTACAGAAGGACTGACTGAGGAAATGTCCATGTAACTAATTGACTGACTGAACAACTGACTGGCTTGTTGGCTGGAATAATGACTGAATAACTGGCTGATTAACTGCCATATTAGGTAATTGAATAGCTGAAAGAGTACCGACTGGTTACCTGACTGGTTGGCCAGATGACTGTTTGGCAATGTGGTTCACTTTCTTGGATGGCTGATTAACTACAGGGGATGAGTGACTGGCTGATTAGAGCCGTGATTAAGTGTTTGGTCAGCTACCATAATGACAGGCCAACTGATTAAAGGGCTGACAGACTATTTTTGAGACTGACAGTAATTATTTGGCATATGGCAAATGGTTAAAACATACTTGGTTGGAATATATCCACCTCTCCTTTTCCTTCTCCTCAGCAGCAGTAAAAGTATCCCCACTGCTTTTGAAATGAGGTTGTTCCTCAGCAACACTTCAAACTACAAACCATGCATCAAATATTGTTCAAAGCCACGTATCATCTGATAATAAATCCTCTCAGTGGCCAGTATCAATATGAAAACTGTCAAAAATATGACTACAACTTGATGTGCTCGTTCTGCCTCTTTGACTAAAGACCAGGCATTGAGACAAACACGACTGTATTCTAATACTGCTCTTTAACTGCAATTCTTCCTTCTCAATTAGATCACTTGTAGATCACACCGTTGACATGACTTTGTAGCATCAATCCATCTCAAAAATCCAAAAGCATGTTGAGTAGTACTGTGTAGAGCTGAGGGCTCACTTGCTTTGGTTCACTGAGTGTGGCTGACAGCTTGCGGTCCTTTGGTCAAGGTGATGAGGAGAGGATAGTGGATGTTCTCGTCATATGCTTCTTTCCCCTCTCTCAGCATCTGAAAAACACACAACATGAAAAGCATTGACAACACGGACTAAAAAGTCTACAGAAAATCGTAGTCCAAATATTTCAGTTTTGTAGAATAAAAAAATTTCAAGCATTTCTCTATTGTTGTTCTCTGCGAACCTTTAATTTTAAAACCTGTCAGGAAAATCTTACTTTCTAACATGACAGATTAGATCAAGATAATGTGTAATTACAGTATGCAGTGGAGCTCAAAAGCAGATAATGCTGAAGATGGGCTGTGCATCAACCTCCGGATACATATTTAAAAAAAAAAAAAAAATAGAGAAACATAATAATGACTCTTCACGTTTGTGGCTCAGAGGCCCACAATCACACCAATTTGATACACATATACACCTATACACATATCTAATTCTTAAGGATTTTTATGTACATTGTGTGGTGCCCATGTGTTGCCCACTCAGTGCCCTTTTAAGCGAACATGGCAGTTTGGTCACGCACCAGCTAATCAGCTCACTCAGCGTCTGACCAAATGATCCGAGACTTATGAAAGTGAGTTTAGTGGGTCTGCTCATGAGAGTGTGTGTACATGTGTGTGGTGAGACCAGCACAGGGGAGAACTGTGTGAAAAGATTTCTTCACAACAAACAGAAACTCAGACTAACGCAAAATTCAGCAGCATGTAAGTGCTTTGCAAGTGATCATCCAACTCAAGCCTAATTACATCACATTAACTCAAATGCTGACTGTGTGTTGTTTTCCTGACAAATTAGGCTATTTTGTGGAATTCATGAAAACCATTGCATTACAAACGTTATAAAGCGGTGATGTCATTAATTGTATGAAAGTCAAAGTGACTGTAAATAGTTGTTTTTTAACTTCTGCTCTGAGGTACGTCTTCCTGCAGGTCTCTTGCTTTATTCAGTTATAGTAAGACACACATAGTACAATAACTTAACAGGACAGTTGCATACACAGTTATAAAGGCATGTGACATGCAGTCCAGCGTGTGTCTGTCCAGGTAGCTTGTAGTAATGGTTAAGTATTTAAGCTTCATTTGGGTTGTAGTTGGGTTGTTGTTAGGCCGTATACATGCTGAAATTAGCACTGCATGAAAAAACACAGTCCCCTATTCATTTCAATGAGACCATTGCGTTGACACAGTCAAGTCAAGTCAAATTTAGTTATGGAGCACATTTAAAAACAAGTGGTTTAAATTGTGAAAGTTAAAATAGAATTCATTAATTAAAACAAAAATAAATATATAAATAACTGTAACACACTACGACCTAATTGCCAGCGCCACGTGTTAATTTATCAAATATGTGGGGCACATTCCTGGTAGATTAATTTGTAAAGTGAATGACTTAATGACTGAAGTGAAGTGGTATTCCTCAATTGTATTTCATCTTCTCACCAGTACCTGTAGCAACACATACACATCAAGTGTGTGTAAGTGCTGACTGATGGCTGAAATTATTCATTTACTTTAATGTTCAAAATGTACAATGTACAATTTCTTAAATGTACATGCCAGAAGTATACATAGAGAAAGTGGTCTTGAACATTTCTTGTTGATATAGTTCATAATGCCACAACACACAGAAAATAGGAAGTTTGTGTGATTTAACTGGCTACCTGAGGTTCTGCTTCACATGTCTCATCACTCTATTTCCCGCCCCTTGTCCTCAGAAAGTGAAAGATCTTCGACCTCTACATCATCTATCCTCATCCTGCCCTTTTCCAATTTCTTTCCTTTTTGTTGAATATGAACAAACTGCTCATGTCTCTCTCCCGTCTCTCCTCTGGTCCCTCCCTTTCTTCCCCAGTGCCCTTTATGTGCGTTATCTTTCTGTGGCCATCCCTCCAGGCATCGGCCGGTGGTTGAACCTGTGACCCACCCAGCGAGAGAGAGAGAGAGAGAGAGAGAGAGAGAGAGAGAGAGAGAGAGACGGCCCAGGGGGTGGTTGGGCGTGGAGGGGCAGCTGCCTGCCCCCTGTGCTAAGCCTGCTATGGGGACCACAGCCAGCATTCAGATTCAAATTCTACCAGGCGGAAGGAGTAAGGAAGCGATAGATGGAGGGATGGAGGGATAGAGCGGGAGGGAGGGGGCCTTAACGCGGTGAGGGCTGAGAGCTTGCAGAGGTGAAAAGTTTAACAAGCAAAGCTGTTCCTCCTGATCGCAGGCTGCCTAATCAGCTTCATGGGTGGCTGGCTAAATCGGCTCTCAACCCGACCCCCCACCCCACTGCCCCCACAATCTTTTCTCTTTTCTTTTCCTTTCCAAGGTGCAAGTCATTTATTTTATTGCCACTTTCGCCCCAGCTTCTGTCTCCCTCTCTCGTGCTCTCATTGTACCTCTCTATTTCTCTGCCTCCTCCTTTTTTTCATTTACTCTTGCCCTGCTTGTGTACACCAGAGTGAAAGTGAACAAGGTGGAAAAAGAGAGAGGAGGAGGCTCTGAGACAAGGGAGGGACGGATGAACCGGATGTCTGGGGTCTCTCGCGGCAGGATTAGGAAACAGAGAATGAGGGATTGGGTGGATGGAGAGACGAGTAGAGGAAGGGATAGAAGGACAGGCTTGAATAAATAGAGAAGTGGGTCGTGATGTAGGAAATGGGAAGATAGTGGGGAGCAGAGGGAGGGAGAGTGGAGAAGGGTGAAGGAAGATATGTCAGAGAAAGGGGGGGGTGGCAGGCAGCTGAGGGGGGAGAGAGTGAAAGAGGGAGAGAGAAAGTAGGAGGCAGGGAATAGAGTGTGAGTGCATGGACACAGTGGGGATACTATTTATGCATGTGTGAGAGACGGGGGATCTACACATGTGCACACACCCTCTTGCATATGTGTGTGTGTGTGTGTGTGTGTGTGTGTGTGTTTTTGAGAGAAATTAAAATTCATGACTCTCTTCACAACCATTTGAGTAACAAGATTAAGATGGCGGGTTAGAAAATAGCGCTGGCATTATCAGGCTGCTTGCAGTCCCTCCAGCTGCTTGCCTCTCTATTCCACAACAGTGGGGATAAGAGGATAACGTGCTAGCCCTGTCTGCCCGTCCCAGCACAACACTCGTACACACACACACACACACACACTTCTTAGACACACTACCGCTGCACATCGGGCCTGCCTGCTGTCTGCAGTCCCTCGAGTGTGTTTGTGTCAGAGGGCAAAAGTGTGTGTATGTTTGGAAAACCGCAGTAGCGAGCTGGGGGTCTAGAGATGGTTTGTAAAGAATTGCTAAAAACACTCCCTGCTCTCTCTTTTTCACACAAACACACACAAAGAAAACATTAAGACAGGCAGAATATTCCAAACAAAATCAAATCAACGTGTGTCGAATCGGGCACAGCGAGGGATGCCAGTATACTCACAGCTACCGGGGGTACGTTTGTTTAACAGCATCTGTGCCAGATGGAGGAGCTTGTGAGTCGCTATGGGAGCATGAAAAGAAGTAAACTCAGCCTAAATGACGCATGAGGAAACTCAACCAACTATATGATATTGTTGCGTGACACCAGGGAGATAATTCAATATTATCATTTAGCAGCTTTCAGTGGTATAATATTATGCTGATATGATCATATAGGTTTATAACACTCTGTTGTATATGCTAATGATTCCAACCAAAATGTACGGGAAAACTGCCAAAATGAGTAAGTGAGGGTTTTGTTTAACACATTTGAAGAGATTTGTCTGATATAATGCTTAACAATAGAACACACTTAATTTCATTGAACATTAATATTATTATTTTACATGTGATTTGCATACTTTAGCCATTTAATGAGATACTGATATTGGAGAAAATAATGTCCTTATTAATATCTTGGTACTGATTTCAACCAAATGGCCCTGTTGACACGCACGTCACAAATATTTGAGCTGTGTTAAGCAGCGGCCTAATGGTAAACTAAAACTATCAGTGTCATAGAAATCTCTCCTTATTTGTGCCTTGTTTGTTAAAGTTACAGCAGATTACAGAAACTGTTCACTCATTACTACATTTTGAGTAAAACATATGGTTATATGAAATAAAAAATTAAATATGTGCAGGCTCAATTCATTTGTATTATTTTCTCATAAACATATCACACCTTGCTGGTTAAAAACGTATAGATTTATGACAATTTTTAACATTTTACATCAAAAAAGTGATGGAAGCTTTTAAAAATAAACACAATCTAATTAAAGACTGAGGCAGTTAATTTAGTGTAACATTAAGCGGGCGTTTGCTTACACATCATAGACATTTTAACAGCTAGAATTCTCAGTCTTAAAAAAATAACATATGGGCTTTTCAGTTCCAGTCTTTTCCTCTGAATGGATACACCTGCTTTTGGTGGAGACGACTTTGATTGTCTTAAGCCAAAGTGAAAGAAATTCCATAGTGTGTGCTCCACTTTCGGTTCCGATATGCATTTTTCTTGTGTTCTGGTCAACCCACTGAAGGTAAATATAGCTGAAGAAAGCTAATCTGTAGTGCAAATGAGTAGCAGCTGCTCATTTGGATTTGTACGTGTGTGCACGGTGGTAGTGTGTGTTTCGCTGTGATATCATCATGTGGTGTGTGTGTGTTTGTGTGTAATGTCTAGCCAATATGCTGTCTGACTGATGTCTGGTCTGTGTGGGATTGTGATATAGCTTGTTTCTCAGCTGTGTGCACAGTGTGTGTGTGTGTGTCTAGAATGGTCAGTCAGGCACATACAAGCACACACGCACACACACAAAAAAACCACACAGGGGTTGTTCGGAGTGTTCATCAGAAGATAAGCAGAGGAGACTTAATCACCTTAAGACGTGAGGGGGGCACTTCAACTTGTCCTCATATCCTCACGCAGCACCTGACCCCACTGTGTATGTGTTTTTTATGTGCACGTGTGACAGTGTGTGTGTCACATAGATGGAAGTGTGCATTTCAAGAGTGGTCTGACAGTACCCTTGCATGCCATAGAAAAGAAAAAGAAAAAAACAGCATAATTTCAGGGTGATTTTTCTTATCAATTTTAGTCTGCATTTCACAGTTCACATGGCACACATTCTGTTGTCAAGCAACTCTCATCACTAAAACAGGTCTGAGTGGCAATTTTCCCAAGCGGTTAAGGTGGTGAACCATTAGGATTATTCAATGACTGTATTCTGTGGCCTTGAGGCCCAATCAATTCTCCCTGCAGCCTTTTCAAACCAAGTTGTATTTCTTTTAAATTGAAGGTAATGGCGGCATCCACTGAAGCTATTTCTTTCTTTCTGTACCTCTTAGCTCTTTCTTTTTCTCTTTCCCTCCTTTCTTTCGTCTTTCTGTCCTTTTTCTCAGCAGCAAAAAAACTTTTATACACTACTAAATTGATTTGCCAAAAATGTTTGGGAGGAAATTTGATTACTGCTTGGATTACATTCACTGGCAAATGTTTTTCCAGTCCAGGAAATGTGACGTTCTTGTACTGCACACAAGTCACAGTACACAGAGGAGGTCAGAGTGGATGAGAGAGTGTACAAAGCACAGAACTTTGAAAGTGGAGATCAGGATTTGAGTCCTGCGTCCCATGTGGTTTAGGCTACTAAAAGGTTTTGTTTAGGGAAAGATGGTGGTTTTGGTTAAATACTGAACAAGTACATTTGTCCCATCTTGTGCTTCAAGTCAGCATGGACTTTAATATTTAACCAAGACCATATAGCATGTGGGAATGATTGTGCATGCTAAATTTTGTGATGCAGAAATAATAAAGAGAGCGAAGGAGTGAGATTTTCCTTGCTGAGATTCAGGCCACTTTAACAGGCACTTTAATGGCCAGTCTGTCCAATTGTCCCACCAGTGTAGGTGAATGTGTGTGCACCAATTTAGCCCGCTCCTTGCTGTCCTGTTCTTCTGTAGCTGTGTGTGTAATGGAGTTAACAGCTGGACACCACTTCTTTTAACACTGCCTACTCATGTGCTTTCTGTCACTCCTTTTCTATTTTTCAGTGTCCTTTTTTCTCCTTCCTTCCCCCTCTCTGTTTCTCTCACGGCGCCAAGTTAAGGCAGCTTGTTTTAGCTCCGGTGTGTCTCACAAAGTGTCTCTAAACATCAAACGACAGGCTAATCCTCTAGTCTTTATTATAGCTGAGTGCACATTACGCGACCTGGATTGTTGCTGGTTTCTTTATTAAGTAGCAACAGATTCAGCACTATTTTGAGAAAGCAATAGAAAGCATTAACCAGGTTTTAATCCAAGGCCATTTTAATACACTGCTCAGATGTTATTGGTCTCTGTAAAAGTTCAGCCAAAGCAAATACGAGGCTTCAGCAGTCTCAATTAACAAACTGCATTTTTGCACAGAATGAGGACTGTGGATTTAGTCCTGTTTTTTACAGTGTAGACGCCTTAGGAAAGAATAGCTTCATGGCCAGTCTGGAGAGAAGGAAACATTACAGTGACCAACTAACTCCCTCAACAAACATATGGCATGTAAGTATAAGTATTACTATTAAGGTGGACTTGAAAAAATCTGAATCCTTTATTCCTTTAATTTCAGTTACTACTGTACAACTGCCTTTCCTTAAAACATGAAGCAGGTCATCACAGAAACTGTTGTTTGGCTGCAAGTCAGTGCAGAAAACCATAGGACATTCTTAAAAACAACTTAAAAACAAAACAGTGTAGTTATAGTCACAATTTGTGTCACTCTTTGATGTGAAACTCTTATCAACTATTTATATTACTGATTGTATGGGTATCTTGCCTGCATACTTTGATAACATCAGCTTTAAATACGTACCGACAAAACGACTGTCTTTCTGTTCTTGGACATGCTTCCTACCTTTAAGTGAACATCCATGACCTGAGCATCATACTGCAGGTGTTGAGAGACGCAGAGTCCCGCCTGCTGGGCCAGTTGACAAAACAGTCTCAGAGTTTCACCTCGGAGTGGAGCAAACACCAACGCCATACCCTGGAAAGAAAACAAGAGGAGGGTGAGTGCTATTGGAGTTAGATAGTGAATATAGTGCACAGTACATTTCTGGGGTACTTCACACATATTTTCACACCTCATTCCTCATGTGTGCTTTTGTGTGTGTAGATTTTTACCATGTACATATTAGATGATAAATCTAATATCACATGTTATCACATGTGTAGGTGTGAATTGTCTACTGATGACATGTATGTGTGTGTGTGTGTGTGTGTGTGAGAGAAAAAGACAGTGAGAAAGTGTTTGTATATGTGCACATGCATCACAGATGTCTTGCAAATACTAAGATGATTACCAACAGGTTCAAAGTTTTTTTGAAATCCTTCAGGTTTCAGTTTTATTTCATGTTGATCATGTTATTATTGTTTTAATTAAATGGAACAAAGAGGGATGTTCACACAAACACACACATACAGCCAATACACACAACGAAATGCACGCTCATGCAACAAAAGCTACTGTAAATGAACACAAAAGGCAGTGAAAACAGCAGGATCACTCCATTTGATCAAATAGCACCCCCCCCCTAAAAACACAGCAAAAGCAAACAAACAGACAAAATTCCTCCCAGCACTAATCAGCTGATTAAGGGGATCCAGCCCACCGGATGGACCACCTTTGTCAGAAACAACAAATTAGTGCCATTAGATGGGAGAATTAATTGCTTTGTTAATTGCTTAATCAGCTTAGCAAATTATTAAATATTTGGCAAAGCTTGTTGTGGCAGCGACAGTCTGATGGCCGACACTCAAATCATATTAGTCCCTGAATTATCTCCACTGGATTAAAGAGAGAGAGACGTGAAGAGAGACTTAACACACAGATGTACAACAATGGCCAGATGTCATGTCTGTCATTCGACTACAGCAGCTTCTACATTCAACCATGCAACCGGGACGAGATACATATTCAGGCGGTAGCTGTAACTGCGCATGTCACTGTCTGAAATGTCCATTGAGGAAATGCGTGTCACTGCTGGCAACAACCTGAATATAAGACTCAGGGTCAGTTCCCCCAAATTATAAAGAAACATATTTTATCACTTATCTATTGTGGTATCGAAACAAGCAGATAGTTTCAGTTTTATGTTCACAGGTTTTTAGATATCCATTGCTGAGATTTCTGCCTCCACCCCATTAAAATGGAAGTGAATGTAATTTCAATTTAGGTGCTGAAAATTTGAAAAACACAACAGCAACGTCTCTTTCCAGAAACAGTGTCCCAGTTGAGCTGGATAATGCACAGAACATGCGGTCAGCTGTTCTCATAGGGACTATTTCTCCTTTAGAAAGTAGTTCTAGTGAAAACAGTTCACAGCGAGGTCTGCAGATTATTCAGAGAAACAGGCACAGTGTTTATGAAAGGACAGGTTGCTCCTGAATTTAGATATTTCTTTGTTTTGTAATTTGGGTGAACTGACCCTTTAATGACCACATTATAACCTGCAAGTTTTCGGTTCGTCATCTAAAAAAGATTTCAAACAAGATCCATGTTGGGATTCTAAATGAACAGCCAAAGTTTCCCTTCCTGTTTTTTCTCCTTCACCTCCATCTCTCCTCACTGTCCACTTATCAATACCTTCATCATTCCCATTCCTCTTCCTCCTCCTCCTTTCCTTCCATCTTTCCCATCAATCTCTCTCATCCCTTCCTGTGTCCTCTCCTTCGTCTTCTTCCTCCTCTCTCCTTCCCTCCAGCGCTCTTTTCACTTCTTTTTCATAAACAGATATTCCCTACAACAGTCTGGCTTCTGTACTTAAAACGCACCCTTTTCCCTCAGATGAATAGAAATCGCAACCCCCCCCCCCGCTCATTTGCTTTGACTGTCACAGCATGGGGTCTTATGGCGAGGCCAAAAGGGAGAAGTTGCCTCAGATTTATGATTAAGGGAAGGCAGGAAAGAGAGACGGAGATCAGAGCGATGCATTCAAGATGCTCATAATAAGCATTAAAGCATTACATGATATTAATCCTGTCGGGCTATTAATGTGTATAGGGTTTTGGGTGAGGCCTAATTATGATTGAGAAGAGTGGGTGGTGATTTAGAGGAAGGGGATAAACAGAGATATATACAGTAGACACACAGAGGCAAACACACACACACACTTACGTTAGGTTGCAGTAATCTTCTTATAGCATCAACCAAGCTGGCTCTGTACTGGTCGAGAAACAAACTGAGAGGGAGAGGGAGAGTCAGGTTAGAATGCATTCTTACGATAGCAGCTACAGATAAAGCAGCAGGCTATTTATTTTCTTTTGTTCACAAACAAATCCACCAGGAAGTAGGGAAAAACAATTTGCATGAGTAAGATGCTCTTCCTTTTTGTTTACGTTTGAGTTTCCATGTGTATTCACCTCAGCCTGTTGTTGAGGCACTGAGAGGAATGCAGAACTTCAAAAAAAAATCCAACGTGCACAGATACCATCGCCTACAGTAAACACGCACACACACGTGGCCGCGCAGACATGCACACTTTTACTGGGACACTTCAAAGCGGCACAGAAGCACCTTGCATTTGTGGAATTAATACCTGGAGTGTGTGCTCTGAAGTTAATATGAAGATATAAGAACAAAAACAACACACAAAGGAAAAACTGTTCAAAAACAAACGTTAGCAAAATGAAATGAACTGGTCCCATTGTACATTAAACACCACTGTACTGTAAGTCGCATGTGTGTATGGGAGAGGCAGTGTATACATGTTTGTACATGTGAGTTAGAGCATTTGTGCATGCATGTTTGTCCATAGTATTTAGTTTAACTGATTAATATCAGATTATCAGGATGCTCTATGGTGGAGTGTGTGTGGACATGCTGTAGTGCATTCATGTTTGTATTTGTGTATGTCTAACATGTCAGTGTGCATTTGTATGCGTAATGATGTGCAGAGAACAAGCTCTTGTTGGAGTCACAAAGAGTCTAAAAGCATTTTCTTCTAAGGGGAAAAACTGTATGAACCACAGAAAGAAGGGAAACAGAGACTGAGACATAAATGAGGACTATTTTTGTTAAAGGTACAGTGATGACCTTAATAAAAAAAAGGGGATCTTAATGGCATTTGGGACATATTTTAGAAACAAAATAACAACAAAGCTAAATTGTTCCCCAGTGAGTCTGGATCTACATTGTTTTTACAAATTCCAGATACCCTGCACTCTTTGTCTTCTTCAACACATGTGGATGCTTTAAGGATGTTAGTCACCTCACCTTTAGGCTAGATGCACTTTCAAGGTAGTTATATTATATTATTATACAATCTATACAATATATATTTAAGTGAAAATAACTGAAGGGAAGAGGGCAGGACTTAATGTCTACAGAGTCTAAAATTGTTTGAAAGAGTAGTGTCCTTTACTTGTTGGGTGAGGTCATGACAATGACTAGTAACTTGTCCAAGCCCTGATATAAATATAAAATATAAATTAGGTTATAATACAGTGTTCATTTTTTTCCATCACTACATAATCCACTTTTTGCATACAAGTTGATTTTATACGAGTTTTTAAATGGAATGGAGATAAACGCAAAGCACACACACACACGCCTAAATCGACTCCAATCATTCTAAACAAAGTAACACCTGTTTCTATATCCACAAAGACAAATTTCAATCCATTATGCAAGTAAGTAGAGCAGTGTGTATATGTGTGTGTGTGTTTCTGTGTACCTATTATCACAGATGAGAGTGGAGTAATTTGACTAAAATGCAACAATACAGTGCAGATTTGACATAATCCCGCACATCCGTCCAACTGGCCAGTGGAGTGGCAATCTGGACGTAACTTTCCAATCACAGCCTCTGACCTCTCCTCATTCAAAATCATGTGCCGATCCCAGTGAGCATGTCACAGATTCTCCTCTCTGCATCTCTGTCCATACCTACGCAAATATATTTAAGTATATTTACCTGTTAAGCATAATAAATACATGTTAATTTCTGTACACAGGATGGGGCTAAGATTTATTTTTAAATGAACATGTCCCTGCCCAAAAAAAACCCCAGGACTTATCATTACAAGCTCTTGTAAACGTGTAAAGTTTATTGTTATTCGAAGGTTAGACAGAGGTGTGAAGTTTATTTGACTTGAAAGGTGAGAGGTTTGTGTTTGGTTTATTTTGCCACAGATATCAGCTCACAGGAAAGGTGAGTGGTAAGGAAAACAAGGAAGTGAGCTAGTTGGGTGGAGGTAACAGCTGAAACACACGCAGACATAAACACACTGAGGGCAAGGGAAGGACATCATGTCTTTAAGAGGTCAACAGTTAAAAAGACAAAAAGACCCACAATCATTGCTGATGAAAATGAAAAACACGACAAATAAAGCCACATATGTTACATAGAGTAAACCTTTAGGAAAAACTACCCATTACTTATACAGCATGTCAGTGAACTCACATGTCATACGCAGGTACTATTAGGGATGATGGAGTCATTAGTTTAAGATTATTATTACAGGGGCAGGAATTGTTAATCTGAAAAGAAACAGGGTGAATAAAAGTTTATGGTATACAGTAAAAAATGGCATAAATAACGAAAGAATATGCAAAATTCAGGCGTGGAATCTGAATTGTTGTTTTTTATTTAAAGGGAAAAAAAAATCACCACAGCTATAAAGCTGGTCCACATTAGCTTGCATGCCACTTATTTTGTATTTATCAATGATGGGCAGATACAATCATATATTGTATCTGGCCATTATATATCCCTGTTGGTTAGCTTCAACTTGTAACCAAGTGTACAAGTGTTCATTGCCGTTGACTTCTTTTACAGGTGAAAAATGCTGCCAATCGTCACTTAAATTAATACTGTATTGTACTGTGCAGCAGTGTTTGCAATTGTGGTTAAATTACCTCAGATTGTGTCTCCTTCTCCATGAGGGGCTGATAATATTTTGTCTACCAACTGTATATATGTATCTGAAAAATATTAATTTGCATTAAACTGCTATTATTTCACCACCAAAAATAGTTCAGACATTGGCATTAAGGAAGCAAGTAATTTGTTGTTAGTTTGAGTTTGGCCTCTCTTCACTTTGGACATATAATAAAATGTAGACGATCCAAAGTGATATTCTTGTGGGACTGTGCCACTCAGAGGAATGTCTCATGATCTATTATACTGTTTGGTAGGGAGTCACAGTTCAATAATGCCAGTGTAATATTTATGGGCTTGAAATATGAGTAGACTTCCCCTTTAAGGTCACCTCTGGTTCCCCCAGACTGTCAGAGGCCTATTGTCTCATGCTGACCCCTCCCACCCAGGACAGCCCAGTGAACTCCAGTCAAAACTGACTGGAGGTCAAAGGGCACAAAACGGGCGTGTGTGTGAGAGCGTTGCTGCTATATTTGTCTGCTTACACACGTATGTGCACATACAGGATGTCGTCAAAGCTGCAAGGGTGAGACCGTGGAAACACATGACATCATCTACTGATATTAGTCAGATTAACTTGATTAGGTAAGCATTTGTCCTTTTCAAAGTGATTCCTGTTTTCTGTGAATTTTGTTGAGATGTATTTTCTTGACCTACTGCAAGTTGCTGCAAAAACAAAAACAATATCCAATCAGTTTGTGTCAGATTATTCAGTCCCAGACCATCTGGGAAATTCACTCTTGCTACATGTGCTGTCATGTAGGAAAACAAAACTAAGCCACCTAAGACTGGAATAGCAACACAACCTTGTGACCACGTAAACAAAAAGAAACAAAATTACATGCGTAAACATTAAATACAGCTAGTGAAGTGCAATGCAGTAAGCGTGTTAACCTTGAACCCACTTAAAAAGACAGTTAATACCGAAACTGACAGACAGAACAAAACTGGTTTCACTCTTTCATCCCATTAAGGAGTAAACAAGGATGTGTGTGTGTGTGTGTGCGTGTGTGTGTGTGTGTGTACGTGTAGTTGAATGTGTTTTTCTAATGACACACTCAGAAAGCGACTTACACGTTTCTTGGCCAAGACACTAAGCGTGCCTCTAAGAATCACTCTGTTGAAGTGGTAAAAAGTCTGGACCCTCATTTTATGGTCATATTTTCTGAAATTGAAACTAAAATCAATTATCATACCATTGAGATCTGTTATCAGCTTTTGTTGGCTAGAAATGCAGAATTACTACAATTCTACATAGTTATAAATGTTCAACACGACCTGAATGAGATCTGAGCAACAGGATTTATGACAACGTTGACACAAATATTTCTCACTGACACAATTAATCCCTGAGGGGTCCACATATTTTGTATTTTTCCTTTTCAAGTTAAAAAAAATAAAAAGAATTTTCTCATTACTTCAGTGTGATCAAAAAAAAAAAAGAAGTTCTATAGACCTCACAATTTTTTTTTATTATTTTCAATTTGGATTCACATGTGGCACAACAATTTTGCAGAAACTAAAAAGGGTTGACACGGTTTCATTCCACTGTCAGAGAATTACAAAGGGCTGCTGTAGAAGATGCCTACATTAGGAAAAGAAAAGAAAAAAAGTACTGCAATTCTAAAAAAAATGATATGATGGAGAGGAAAGACATAAACAAAAGAGGAAAAAAAGAGACCAAGTTCAGTAACAGAAACATTTCTAGGCAAAAGACTGACTCTAAGAATCAGTGTTGAATTGTGTAGAACACAGAGAAAGACAGGAAATACAATAAATCATGCCTTAACCAAAACAAATTAACATTAAAATATTGACTTAATTTGTATCAGCGATGTGGTTGACTCTTACAGAATGTAAAGAAGCTTTACACTTGACTTATGAATTACCTGATCTACAGTGCAGTGGTACAGAATGGCAAAGCCCCACAGAAGGCGATGATTTTTAGTATAATAAATTAAACATCAGTGTTATTTCTCTATCCTGATCTGCAAGCACTGAGCAGCACTCTTATTGTCTCAACGTCATCAAACAGACTGCCATTACATATTTTTGACCTTCTGTCCAGGCTGGTGCTATTGTGCCAATTCATCACATACAGCTTGAAAACAAAGATGTGTTTGTGTTTTGTGTGTGTATGTAGTGCGTGTCGGTACTGGTAATGTCTCCAAAGTTCCTAACACAAAAGAGGTGTGTGTGCATAAAAAGTGCATGTTTGAATGTGAAGAAGATGCAAATGACATAGATACAGTACAAAAATAGAAAAATACGTGCGCGCACACACACACATGCACAAACTCACACACACATAAACAGGGCTTTATCTCATTGCCCACACATGGACAGCTTTTGGAGAAAGCAGACATGCCAACATCCCAGCCAAGGATCCTCTGCCACCCACATGCCCACTGCAGGAATCCCTCTCTCTCTCTTTCTGTCACACACACACACACACACAAACACAAACACAAACACAGAGATGTGAGAAGGCACACAACACTCCACTATTCTCTCTTTCTCTCTGTGAATCATTTAGATATTCAGTCACTGATTACACCTTTTGAAAATTGACCTAAAGATCTACTGAATCTACTGAATTCACTAACAAATGTTGCTCATTCACTCCTAATTCACTGAAATGGCCCTTCTCAGTGTATGTGCGCTGGAGGTTTCAAGTTTCCACATCTCACTAAGTTTCATATTGGCTCTAAAATAGTTGTGATGTTACAAAATCCTGCTTGTACCTACTGCAAAACTGAGATTTAAGGTGAGCACAGAGAAACTTTCCTCCTTCAGCAGATTAATGTGAAAACAGCCTTCCGGTGTCAAACTCTGCACATACATCATCATTCAAACAAAGTAACAATAAGCAGCACACATTTTTGAGTGGAGTAGGACTTAATATGTATAATCCTTCCCTCGGTTTTTCTCCTTCACTTCTTTGATTTCTCTTTTAGCCTCTCAATCTCTCCATTGTCTACTTGTTTCTTTTAGCTATCTTTTTTCTATCATCCTTCACAGCCCTACTGTATAATCTACACCTGCTTTTTGTTTGTTCCACAATGGGCAAACGTGTTTTAAGCTCTATTTACTTAGACAGGTTAAACTGGCAGAGCAGAAAGAAGTAGTATGTTGAGACTAAGATATATGTATAGAAAACCTGTTTAATGACTGCTAGCTGCAGTGGTGAGCTATTGTTTTGACAAATTGGTATGCCTAGTGTAAATATTGCGTGTGTGTATATATATACACATACACATACATGTATATATATATATATATGAAGGACACTGGGTACACTTTTGTCACCAAAGGTTATTAAATTGGCATAACTGTAACACTATTTCTAATCAACAGCTATTGTGACTGGCCATAACTGGCCTTGACATTTATATCTAGAGACTACATCTAGCATTACACCAACCTATGATTCAGAGAGTGAATTAAATTTTTCCCGGTTGTGACATCACACAGAGAGGCAATTCATAATGTCTTGTCCTAGTGGTGCAATTTCATCACGTTATAAAGCTGGTGATGCGTTGAGCAGATTCATAATTTAACAGCACTTAAATAACACATCAAACGGCAAAATTCACTCCAAGACTCGACAATTCTTTCTTTGCATAATACCCCCTCATCAAGGATAAGCAAGATATCCAAAGAAGTTAGCACATAATGGACTGAATGTTACAACAAAATTGTTCCTGTCCTTATTCCCCTCCTCACTCCTGCTCCCCTGTCTTCTCAGCGGTGGTTCCATTGCTACCGGTAGGAACTATAATTAACAGGAGTGGAAACCGCGTTGTTGACCTTTTCGCAGGTGATCGTCACCATGATGCGCCTGTTAATCGGTCAGCCATCACTCTTCACCCACCACCACTGCAATTATCACACTATCACTCACTCACAAACACATGCAAAAAAGATGACACCACACAGAAAAACATCTTGCAGCACACACACACACACACACACACACACACACACAATCTGAAGAAACTGTGATATTGAAAATTCACGTGCAATTTACTCTTTTCTCACACTATCTGCTTCTATCTATCGTACAAACATGTGCATATACACTAGTCCACTGTAAAATATCCTCTATTAGCTGCCTGCTCTCTTTCTCTCTCTGGGTGTTGTACCCAACTATTACCTATAATGACTGTGACATTACAATAATGATAACGGCGTTTACTAATGCTGCACTTAGCACACATTCACACACTCGTGCAGATACATACTGTACACAAGGAAATTTTGTTCAGTGTTTGTGAAGCTAGTAAATAGTCAAGTGTCCATCTTCTCAGCGTGTGTGTGTGCATGTGTGAATATTATAGTGCAGGTTTAGTGGTAAACAGACGTATATGCAGTCCTAAAATGGGACATGGCTGTGCCTATCTTTGGGCACCATCCTGAACCTCCATGGATATTGAAGCGACTTGTGAACCAATACAGCCCAACACTGTCCAGGGCCTCCAGCATCTCAGGGTGAATCTCATCTACTTCTGGTACCTCCCCACTGCCTCAGTGAGCTCCACCAGGAAGTTGGGTAAGGTTTCCTCAGAGTCTTCTGACCTCTCCACAGAAGGTGTAACGCTCAAGTTCAGGGGTTCCTCAAAGTGTTCCTTTCTTTGTCCAACAATATCACCAGTCAAAGTTGGTGGGCAAGTCCCTGCTTCTCCCTCCCTGCTCATTTAAAGGTTTGCCTGAACCTTGCTGAGGCAAAACTAAAGTCCCTCTCCATGTCCTGCGCAAACTCCTCCCATATGAGGTTTTGATTCCACAACCACAGAACGTGTACCCCCTCCGGCCTCCTGATATCCGTCTGCTGATTTTGGGGACTGCTGCAAGTGTTACCCCCTCCTGTAGGTTTCTAAATCACACATGAGCCCACATGAGCATTGGAGTCCCTCAGCAGGACCCCACCCAGAGACTGCAAGAAGGCCAGATACTCTCAAGGATGACACTTTGTCACTTTGTGCTGAATCTTAAATTTTTAAGTGTTGATCATTTATATTTTTTAAGGCCTAACATATTCTAACCCTTTTTTATGTCAAAGAATATAAACTGGTATTTTTACAGTGTAGGCACACAAGCAAACACACTGTAATTCTTCTTCACTCGGAAATTTCTTTTAAATTTTGATATGCTCAAAATATGTCTCCATGATAAAAAAGTAAGAAACAGATAAGGTTTGATTTTTCGTTTTTTTTTTTTTCTTTAGTAGATACAGAAGGATTGTACTTGCTGGGCTGAGAATGCAGTAGTTGCAATGAGCAAGGTGTACTTACCTTTTTATTTACCACTACAGCCCTTTCTGTGTGTCTGTGTCTGTGTGCGTGTGTGGGTGTGTGTGTACAAGTCAAGGTTGCACAACCCATCCCTTTTCATAGCTTTACTACAAAGAAAAGTACAAGAAGGAAATCACGTTTTAGTGGAGCAGTGAAAACTCTCAATTGCTTTCATAGATTTCATTCTTTCCTGTCTTCATATTTGTTCCAAGGATGTCACTTTTGTGCAGGGTACACAAAAAATCCTGATTAGGATTAGTTTATCTCACACAGTACAACTGAGCAATAAAAACGATGTAATTCTTGATTTGCCACGGGATCTACAGTTTCAGTGACCGATGGGCTAATTGTTATGTTTATGTTGCTCTATCTCTCCATTTCCATCTCCATTTCTACTCCTCCCTCCATCCACCCTCAACTCTTTCTTTATCTTACTGTGTCTCCTTCCTTGTCAAGGCGCAATTATTTGCAATTTGCCTAAGTCATCCATTTGCTGGGACACCAAGCATGAAAACGAGGCAATTTGGTGTAAAATGGATGCAGGCGGGCATCTGAGCGTATGTATGTATGTGTGTGTGTGTTTGTGTGTGTGTGTGTTTGTGTGTGTGTGTGCGCGTGTGTGTGGACAAGCCTGGGGAAGGTCCAAGCACTGGTGGGGGGCCATGCAAGAACTGTCATGCAAAAGTGAAAATTAATGCCATGAACGCACACAGAGATAAATGTGTGTGTGTTTGTGTGAGTGTGAGAGAACCTACCAGTCTGCACACATGACGACGTCAAAGTGACCCTCTAGTGCTGAAATGTCCGACTCACAGTCCCACCTCACCACCCTGTAAGCACGCACATAAAACAAGGAGCAAAGTTTAGTATTTGCAGAGCTGGTGACAGAAGGAAGCCAGTGTTCATGAAACTGCACAGTGAGCAACAGAAGGTTGTCCTTCACTGCTTCTTTTCTCTTCACTTTGAGCTTCTTGCTCCCTGACACCCACTGCTTTTCTGCTTCAGTAGAGACTTGGACAAAGTGTCAGGGAGGCAAGACATGTCATCTGTGAGGTAAAGAGAGGGAGCTTCTGACATGACACTTGACATTTATACCATGTGATCACACACACACACACACACACACACACACAGAATGGCCATCCCCATACATGTTGCCATTCAATATCCACACTGTCCTCTCTCTTCCTCTTTCTTAGTTTATTGGCATGAGCATTGGCAAAGCCAGTTGTACATGGTTAACAATATAAGTATAATGATTCAGAATGTAGGAGAAAAAGACAACAAATTGTATGCACATACTACAGATACACATGTATTATACAACCCAATATACACTATTAAAAACAATATGAAATTAAATAAAAAATATATGATAGGACATATGATAGGTTGTTGTGGAACCATAAAAAAAGAGATAAGAAAAATAAAAAGGAGGAGGCAGATTTTGACAGAGCTCAGTTTCATGTGTTCTTCTGTTTTGGTGATTAAGTAAATATTACATTTAGATTTTGCACTCTTTGTAGAGAGTCAAATTCTTGCTATTTGAGCAGGAAGCATCGCTCTGTCTCTACATCTTGTTGTTGGCAGGACTGACACGGTCTGTTTTCTCTGGGTTGCCAGGTTTGTCTGTATCCACAAGTCTCAATGGCCACGGTGTGGTCATTAATTTCATTAATGTTAGAGTTACTGGTCATTCAGGGTGCTCAGACAATCTGCCACTTATTATTGTCTGTTCAGTGCTAAACAGCATTGAAGTTTACATGTAGTGCATTACCCGTGGTTAAAGTGTTTTTCTTTGGCTATAATTGGGATTTTCCAGATTGTTTAGGGCTGTACTGACATGGCGTACATTTTACAGCTTTCTCCTACATCTCTTGTTCCACACCATTTTCCCTTCTCTCTTTCTCTCTCAGACTGTTAGGCAGAGTGAGGGATTATTAATTAGGCATTATTAACACTCAGTAAACAAAACATTAGGCCCCTAGAAACACAATCTCGATTCGCGGCAGGAGGTCCCAACACACACATACGCATGCATGTGCACACACCATCACGCGACATGCCCCTCCCTCTCCCTCCCCTTGTCCAATCGCATCGTGCCCTTCGCCCTCTCTTGCGGCGCGGCGATGACAGCAGACATAATCTGAAAAGAAAACAATCAAAGTAATGTAGCCTAATTATACGTTTACTTTTTCACTCCATCTTCCACTCATGTAAATAGGAGGGAGAAACGGACAGAGAGAAGGGGGGGTTGTGGGGGGAGTGAAACATTCAGTCATTTTTGAGACAGGGACAACAATTAACTACGTTTTAGCCCGTCCTTGCATATGAAGCGTGTGTGTG
>CM022471.1:8268975-8335663 GCA_011952105.1 Coreoperca whiteheadi
GGGGTCAGCACAGGCACAAACACACACACACACACACGAGTTGAGAACACACATACAGAAATAAAGAGGAAAAAGTGAAAGAGAGATTTGAGTATTATTGAACATTAAAGTGGAGGAATATTTGCTCCCATCACTTGAAGTAGACAAGTAGCAACCAATGACATGCATCAATCATTCTTAATGGAACATTTCAATTGATTTTCGACATGAGTATTCAAGGTCACAGCAAGTGTCTCTCCTCTCTATGGTGTGTATTTGTGTGTGCTTCTGCACTATAAATGAGGTCAACAGCTTCTAAGGAAAGGGAAAAATCAAATCTCTAGATATATCAAAATGTCGTCTATTCACAACTTCTTTTCCGCATATCTTCTAATCTATTTCACTATATAAAACTGAGCCATATCACAACCCACTATCTTTTTCTATTGTAACACTAGCCGCAGAATAAGGGCATGTGAGACAAACAGTGGCCATTAGCACAAGGCTAAGTCCAACAGCTTCCTCAGTGAGAGGAAATGCCACACAGTGCCTGCAGTATGTGAATGGGCCAATTTGGCTGAGCCCAGAACAAATTCTGTCTTTCTCAACCCTCCCTCTCTCTTTCTGTGTGTGTTGATCCATTCTCGTTATGATTTCACTTACAATTCTCTCTATGTGTTTGTTCTGTGAAACAAAGCAGTCGGTCAATGGCGTATTGTTTGTGTGACCAAGTGTGTGTGTGCGTGTATTTTACAAGCTCCATAGTGTCATTGTTTGGTCGTATTGTGATCAGTAAAGGAGCATTGTAGCCGGATGAGACAGAGTTATTGTAAGTACAGCTAAATATGGCAAGTGCCATGTCGGTCAATGGGGAAGAAATGTGTATTTAGATTTCCTGCTGTTGTGAACCAACTGCAGCGAGTCAGAGCTTCTTGTTCTTGTCTGTTAAGTTGTTGAGTGAATAAAGCAAGATCTGGGAAAATGGGAGAAAAAAAACAAGAATGATGAAAGAAGATGGGAAGAAAAGTGAGGGAAAACAAGACGCTACAAAGGAGATCAGACAGGGAGAAGTGTTAAATGGGTAGAAAAGATGAGCAAGATGGTTTGCAAGCTGCCAGAGTTGATCAATAACCTACTCAAAGAACAAATGTTGGCAGAAAAATCTCACCTAAAGATTTGTCCTAAAAACTTAATTATAGGCCTAAACCTTAACCACACACAAAAACATTTTAAACAAACCTTGATTGTTCCTGTTTCTAAAACATTCATCAAGCCCTAACCCTAGCAAAATCTCAAACAAAATCTGACAGGATGGCAATTACTGTGCTCTTAACATGGCATTGTGGGCAGCTAGGATTGGTAGATGCCATGTTGAGCGCTAGTGCTGGGTATTTGTCACTGTGGGTGCCCCATCTGCTGCTTTTGCCCAAAGATAAAAGAGGTGGATGGCTATTCTTCCTTCACTCCAGCCCAGTCTCTGATTTCAGGGCTGAAACACCAAGGTTACAGCACACTGTCTACTATTTGTTTATGGTACTGCCTTAAAGAGTCCCTGTATAACTGCCACAAGGCCACTGAAAAGATAGATCACGGAAAATATTAATATTGATTACATAGCATGTAAGAGATTCAAATACTAGAAGAAATTATTAGTTTAGATTGGAAAATGGTTTTGATGTTTAATAGACAACAACAACAGGCACAATGTTTTATGACTGATTAAACAGAAACTATGAGACTAGGATATTACTACTTAAAGGACTGCAATTATTTTATTGGTGTATATATACACTCAATTACCAGTTTATCAGGTACACCTGACGCACTCTAATACAATACTAGCCCAATAAATCCTACCTTCATGAAGGTTATAATGTTGAGTGTTTGCTGAAACTGTTTTATAAAGGTGTTGATTCAACATTATGATCACTTTGGAGGCTGTATTGCATTATACAGAGAGTTAATAATAATAATAATAATACACTTATACAGAGAGCTGTTTCTGTTATTTACCCTGCCCTCACTGATATAAATGGACAAAATAATAGAACTACTTCTCTGTATAATGTAATACAGTTCAACAACATCACAAACTACAGCCTCCAAGATGATAAACTGCCAACTGAGTTTATTTTACAGACTCAAAAAGCACATGTCAATTGTCAATGTATCACATGTTAAATTCTCTTTCTCATGTGATATTGAATGTGAAATTGTTGTCTCAAAAAATCATACATGAAATTGATGTTTTCACATGTGTGATTATGTAAATTCACCACGTTACATGTGCTAAAACCACATGCCTCCATGTGTGAATTTATCAAAAGTAAAATTTGTTCCACATGTGATGATTTCACATGTGATTTTAGTGTACAGGAATGCACAAATAGATATTTTTCTAATTGAAACCCCAATAAAAAAAGACAATAGTTTTGACATGAATAAATCCATATGGATGCATATAAATAAATGTGAGCTAGAGGAATGAGGCAGAGATAGAGCGATAGACAAAAAAAGAAGGAGAGAGGACGATGAAAGGATACTCTGAAGGGACTTCTCGTTCCCATCTGATAGCAGAACTTCTTTCACGTCAGCACAAATGGCAACCTGAGAGACAGAGACAGGAAAGAGACAGAGATATGAAACAACAGAGAACAAAAGAACAAAACCAAAAGCACCCTTAGATGAAGCAAACAGCTGAACACACAGACACACACATACACAATAATGACATAACCATATCTACAAAGCTTCACTCTTGGCAGCCCAGCCAGCCCCACCCTCTCTCTCTCTATTGCTCCCTCTCCTCCCTGCCATTTCCCTCTCTATCTTCACCCCATTTTTATGTCTGCATTATTTTAATCATTCAATCAAATCAGTCAATACTTTTATCATTGTGGCTAGCGGTGGGGGCTGCTATCTTGCTATCACTCTGTTCAGTAATTGCATTGTGACAGGGGATGATGGCAAGCGCAGAGCCTTTTCATTTGACGCTGGGTGTTTATCGGGCCGAGCCATCACTCCGTTCGCCGCTGTCACTCTGCACTCGGCTCGCCGGGCCTGCCTGATGCCCTTCATATAACTTTGCAGAGCAGACCGTGAGAGACGGAAAGAAAGAGAGGGAGAGGGAGGGAGACGGGAGAATGGATAGACAGCTTTGTGCTGCGCTGTGTGTCTCTGTGTGGGGGAGATATAGATAGAGAGGTGTGTGCTTTACTATAACCTCATCTTTTCACATTCTCTTTTCTTTGCAGATGCTTTTTTTTTTTTATATCAGCAAGTGTGTGCCAAGCTGTCAATTTCTGTTAAGGAGTGTGTGTGCGTGCATATACCGGTGGGTGAGTGTAAGTGTAAGTAGCTATTGTGTTGGAATGCACACAAATCCTATATGGCTGATTCAATGTAGTCTTGACTCGTATGGCATAAAGAAAATACATCATGTAGCATATCAAGTTTATGAAAATGTATGCAACAAAGAGAACACACACACATGCATGCTTTGACACACACAAACTCCCACAGACACAAACACACACACGTAAAAGCCCTGCAGGGTGTGTGAGGGGGTCACTGAGTGCTGTGTGTCCCACCATCTGCTCAAATGGAGGAAGGGACCTGCAGGCTGAGCCTAACCTTGCAACCCATGAGCAACAACCTGCCACCCGCCGACACCACTATACACACAAGCAGAGTCAGGCTATATCAAATGATCACAAACATCTTAATTTAAACAAACATTATCAAAATGTCAACTGCTATGAAGTGCTGGGTATCGAGCTGGTCCGATATCAATTAATGAATTTTGAGTAAACGTATTTTTTCCCAGCATGACCACAATCGTCCCCTAACTCTAACTATGTGTTAATTATTGTAACAATGATGAGGAAGTTCTCCTATCCTTAGCAAAGTAGTCAGTTAAAACCAAACCACAATGTTTCCCTAACCTTAAAAAAGTACTTATTTTAACCCAAACCTTGATCTTTCCCTAAACCTAACCAAGTCATTATTGTGACTAAACCTAATCAAACCTTAACCATAGCATTGTTACGTCATAAAACTGATTTATTTTCAACAGTGATTTGTAATGGTTTTGGAAGCCACTGAAAAATTATACCGTCCTGCTAATAGTGGCATCAGATCGGAAAAAGCTCCCATGTTCTAAAAGGCATGGATGGATGAAAATCAGCACGTCTACAGCGGTTGAATACGCTCTCCATAGGAGAAGTAGAAGAGCAAGTATGCTTCCCTTAGGCATCCTGATAGCTGACTGGTTAGAAGGAAAATATATACTCACAGACAAATTTTTTATAAAGTCATTTTTGAGGTGTTTTCTTACTCATTATTAAGTGTTTGTCAAGTAATATGGACCTATCTGGTAGAATAACAATTAATCTGAAACAAGAGTTGGGCCGTCCGATTTAAAGATGGGAATCATTTCAGCAGATTTCCAATAAGAAAGAGACACACACAGTCTGATAAAAACATTGGATACAGTCTGAAGAGTAAGAATTTCTCAGTGAAATAAGAGTTTTATTGACTCTTTTAGCTTTCAGAGAAGTTCAGAGACGGAAAACAAGTGGAGTTCTCACAATTCATCACAATTTTCTGAGCTTCACTTATTACAATGCTGTGAAGCTTGACTTGAATACAGTGAATTATTTTTTTCATATTTTCTGATGTAATGGTTTTATGCATTACATAGCAATTTGAAAATGTTTACTATGCTATGATATTTCAGCTTAACACAGTTCAGTACTACATTTGTTTCTGATCTTGATGAGATTTACTCTATTCTTCTCAGATCTTAGAGATCTGTAGGTTTTTGAGAGAGAGAGCTTTCTGGCTTAGCAGTTTGATCATTTTAGCATTTATCCATGGGACTGATGGGGTTCACAAGTGAATTTTTTGAATATTTTAAAAAGTTTAAGGTAAAGATTTCATGTGTTTGCTATGGGTTATCGAGTAATGATTTATGAGGCCTGTGATTTTTTTTTCTCAACCATGTCTCAATTTCAAATGAACTTTGAGTATATTTTTGTAACACCAAAAGAGAAACAAGATTAGGAGTCTACAGCCATTCTAGTGGCTCTGTGAGGCTGTACTTATGCACAGCAGGGATTTGAGCTGATAACATGCTCATACTGACTATATTATTGCTATGCTGATGTTTAGCAGGTAATGTTCACCATCAGAGGAGAGTAGTCAGCCAGGGATACAGGGGGTTAACCATGACTCAGAAATGGCAAGGACATGAGCTTTCAAGTCTGCCAAGAGAAGCTTAATTTGATCTATTTTGGGGATGAGGCTACAAATGTTAGGGTGACATATCTTCATTTGATTGCATGTGACAAGGTACTGTAGATGGATGCTTTCTGTGATAGGCCGGTCTAGATTGTCACCATGTGGTATTACATTTAATATTATCCTGAAATCTAGAGTGCAGGACACTGGATGTGTAAGAAAGGAAGGGGAATCGAAATCAGAACGTGAAAATGGTATAGGAAAGAAAATAACAAAGGTGGTGAATGAATGACAAAAAGCAGGGTGGAAGGGAGGGAAGAACACACAACAACTAAAGGAATAAACGAACTGTTCACATGGAGAACAGAAAAAAAAATGAAATGTGGTGTCAGTGACGGATGAAGGAGGGATGAGGAGAAGAAGAGGTGTGAAGGAAGGACTCCATCTCAAGCCACCAATGTCAAAACATGGTGTATTGACTGCCCAGAGATAAAACCAGGCTTTCTCACACACACACACACACACACACACACACAACACAGAATGGCATCTAGCAGATCGATAGGACACTGACGCCTGCAATGTGGAGGGGCCCTTAAGAACCTGGCTAATAAACCCTATGGCTGACATACTGCGGTATATCTGAGTGTGTGCGTGTGTGTGTGTGTCGTGTCGTGTCAATACAGGACAGCTTTTAAGACCCAAGCTGGTTCATATAGCTAGGTGTCAGTAGTCAGGTGGTCTGGTGTGAGCGTGCTGATAAACATTATGAAAGAGCATATAATAATCATTATATCTTATGCAAACATAATCCTGTTAATCATAACAACCTTCTCTATTTTTCAAATCTGGAAAATCTAAACTTATACAGAAAAAAAAGCCTGCAACGCACATGTTTTGCTATCAGTATCAAATCTGCAATATTCCGACAGTGTTTTGCTAGTATTCATGCTGCGTTAATTACAATTTGCCTTTAATCCAACAAATCAGTGTTCTGGTAGGAAAGTACCAGGTGCTGTGTTAAGATATATCAATGCACACCTACACGTTGTTTTATGTGATTCTGGTTTTCATACAATCAAATGTGAAGCAGATTCCTTATGCAAATCCTTTCAAGGGCCTGTTATTGAAAGAAAATTGGACCACATTCACAAAGTATTTTATCTTACCATTGAGTCTACCTCAATGACACCTAAAGTTGCTAGCTGAATGTTTTCTCTTAAGACATTTAACAATGCTGCTGAGAGCGATTTGTACTAAGCAGAGAACCCTTAAGCTAAGAGAAAAGGCATGGTTGAACTTATTACTTGCAATAATGTTGTGTTTCATGACTGAGCTTGGTTCAGTCTGTGTTGTTTAATTCAGCATAAAAATACAATAGCATGAGGTACAAATACTGCTTCCAGATTAACAATTAAGGCATTTGTATGAGCAATATAATTCAACAGGGAAAGCAAATTAAAGGAGTTAGGAGTGGTTTTCAGCACTAATGGGACACTTAAACTTTGGATGGATACACGCAGAATTGTATTGTTATTCAAGCAGTTAGGAGCCAACCATAGGTGTAAGATGTTCTGTGAAAATGGCCTAAAGTGGTAAACACGAGTAGACATGTGACGTACTGTTAATTTAATGTGGGTAAAGAGTGAGCATGTATACACTTGGGAAGGTACGCAAACACACACGCACAGGCGCACAAGAAGTGAATGATATTTATATGAATAGGTATGGATACTGTGTGCCCATGCTGCTTATGTATTGACTGGTGAGGGTCAATTTCATTAGGGAATCCAAGCCACTTCTCCTGCAGAAATCTGTGTGTGTGTGTCTGTGTATGGGTCACTTACCATGAGCCCAGCAAGACAAGTCATTCCTCCTCCTAACTCGCACACTGCACCACTGAGAGACAGAAAGGGAGATAGAGAAGAGTGGGAGTGAGATTCACCTTGCTGAGCCAAACCTAGCAGTTTAGCACTAACACACACACACACACACACATACACGCATACGCGCACACATACTATACAGTAGATGCACACAGATGTACATATACACACTCACGCACACATGCAATAATACAAACACATGCACATACACACACAGTAAAAACAGCAGGGTAAGAAATATCAATTCAACCATCAACCTCAAAGCTGAATACTGAACATTGAGAAGCACACGCTCAATCAGCGGGAATCTGAGAAAACACACACAAACATACACACTCACACACACAGAGTCCTGTAACTTGCATGCTCATTCAGCCCCTCTCTCAATCCTCTTCTTCCTTTGATCTCCCCTACCCCTCCATCTCTACCCCTGTCCTCTTTCATCCCTCCCTGCCTCCCTCCCTCTCTTGCTGACCTTCACTACACTGCTCTGATCAATACCCCTCTCTTCCTCGCCTCCTGCCTCTTGAATGTTAAAACAGGAAATCAAAGGGTGATGTTCCACCTTGAGTGGAAATCAAAGGTGCCTGGGTGCTTTTCAGCCCTGTGCCGCAGGGCAGGCCAGTGCTCAGTAGACGAGAGCAGGGGAAAGAGCAACACATAACAACACAGCGTGGCATGGAAGGGTAAAGAATGACACAAGTACCAATCATTTACTGCAGGTCCCAGTCAGATTTAAATCTTCAGGAAAGTGGTGGTGCTGACGTGTTCTCTAATAACTACATTTATGAACTTATAAAATGTAGTTAATTAACAGGCTAAATGTAGAAGAACTGACATATTTTGGTATCATTACATTTGATCCCATGTGAAACGGATACCATTATCTCACAACTGCTGTGTGTTTGCATTTCCAAGGATGTTGCTACTTAACCTTCCTCAACCTAATTTGTGCTTTCAATTTTCTATGTAATTTTACTGAAGAGGAGAAACATTTTCAAAGTGACTTTTCCAACAGCCTTTTTCTAATGTAGTTCCATCATCTGTTTTTACAACAATTGCAATGCTTTCAATAAGTTTGCTCTTCCTGATTTGTATCATAAAGCCATTTCCTGTCATGCAGCAGGTCTCTTGTGAAATCAAACGTGGTAGAAAGAAGCCAATTATATGCTGCCAAACATCTTTCTGAATGTCTGATTCTGTTTACAATCCGATAATGTTTTAATATTGAAGCGGTAATATTGATGTCAAACTTATAATTCTGAATTAGAATAACAATGTAGCCTTAATTGTTAAACTGACAGAGGGCTTAAAAACAACCTTAAAAACAATGTTGCAGATCCTGTTCGATGTAATTAATCACAGCTGTTAGTCCTTGTTTTATTGGTGAAACTGTGGAGCCTTTTGACGATGAAGTGAGCAGGTTTAAAGAGAAGAATAACTCACTTGAACATGAGACGCTTCTGCAGACAGTAATGAGCCATCACCTCTTCAGATGGCCACACACCTAAGTCGGAGAGAGACCAAGAGAGAGTTAGAGACTCAGTTACTAAACGACCGATCTTTATTTGCAGGCATTTATCTAGCATCTCTAGTGTGACGAAGTGCTTTGATTCCAGTGTCTCAACATCAAAACACCTCAATATTGATATAAAACCAAATAAAAACAATGAATGTTCAGTGAAACATAATTAGATGCATTGTATATTCCAGTCCGTGTTCATTTGCTTCTCTTGTGGTTTCCACCTTGCCTGTGATCCAAGGCTTTCTCTGTCTCTGTCTGTCTGTCTATCCTAAATCCTTGCAACACACTCTCTCATTGGGCACTGTGTATGCAAGTGTGTGTGTGTGTGTGTGTGTGTGTGTGTGTGTGTGTGTGACAGGGGGTCCGGTGGGTGATAATCACAGCGCGCAGGCCTGTCTGGCTTATCACCTACTGTCAGCCCTTCTCCTTCTGCTGTGCATGTAACACACACTAACGCACACACACTTGCATGCTTGGTCTTATTTTCCCTCTGTCTCTCAACACACACACACACACACACACACACACACACACACACACACACACAAATCTTGGCAGTAGAAAAAGTAAACATTCATTTGAATAAAACTTCAGCTTTTGCTTCTGGCTTTGAACAAGAAGGTTCGGCTTGGCGCCGTCTGTGTGTGTTTGTGTGCACATATGCGTCTGTGTGTGTGTTTATCTCAAGAGAATGTTGAATTTTGAAAAAGAGAATGAGGGAGAGAAAGCAAGCGACGGAGGGAGACAGAGAAAATGAGCGAGGTAAGGAGAGAAAACTGGGGAGGGAGGGAGGGTTAGAGGAGTAGAGAGAAAAGGTGGTAGTCGATATAATAAGCGGCTTACAGGCAGTCTCTCTTCACCTTATAGGGCAGACATCACTGCTCTCTCCCTCTCTGTGTGTCTCTCTCTCACTTTCCATCTCTCTCGCTCTCGCTCTTTCCCCTCGCTCCGGTCGGCCAAGATTAGCTCAAGCAAGCAGGATTTAATAATGCCTATTGATAAAATGTCCAAATATTCCTTTTCCCCATTAGAAAAAAAACATGCTTTCTACGACTTGGCTGACAACACACACACACACACACACACAAACACACACACACACAAATACAATGACAACCAGAGTAGTTATACTGTGTGTCTAGAGAGTGTCAAGACATGTAAGGCTTAAATAAGGTGACATTTTAAATTTCATCTGTTATTGCCCTTCAGCCAGGCGCTTGTCACACAGTACGGAAAACTTTAAACTGTCAACTGGCACATTGGTCAGAGCAGTAATGGTATACTATATGTAGAGAAGGAGCGCCCAAACACTTTTCCTTGAAGGATCAAAACTGAAGCTTAATGGTGGGCCACTGGCCAAAAATCAGATGTGTTGTTTGATGTGCATAAAAATGTATTTTTTTTATGTGATATTTTCTGGATTTGTATTCTTAATAATTCTAGACCTTTGCTAATTTTATTCTCAATGAGTATGTGTTTAAAGGATAAGGCTGGTGGGTTTTTTTTGTGGTCAACAAATTCCATTCTGTCTCTTAATACTTTCTAACTTCCCTACCTAGTCTGTGGCTTTGGTTTTTGTCTTTGCAAAGGGTTTGGTGAAAACAAGAAGATTATAGAATACTGCCAGCCTTATCCTTTAGTGGGGAAGGATGATGAACCATATTTATTCAATTGGCAACATTGAGAATCTCTACACCTAAAGTTACAATCATCTCAGTTTCCACCAAACAAATAGCCTGGATGCCATAAAGTTAAGGTTAAAAAAACTACAACAATGATATCTAACTAGACAATAAACCAACCGATGAGACCAAAATCCAGTTCAGAATATTTAACCGGTCAGGATGTAAATAATCTAGACACAAAAGGTAAGACAGCAAAATAAAAGGAATTACATTACATTTATCAAGATAATTTATTGGGATATACATTTTAGATACTCTGTCAAGTGCTATGTTTAAGTGGAATTTAGACTTGACTGAAGTCACTGCATTAGAACAAAGCCTGAGGTACCACTTTTGTTACACTGATGAATAAAAATAAGTAATCACGTTCAGTTCCATTATGCACCAGGTAGGCAGGCAGAAAGGTTTAAAGGCCTGTTCGGCTGCAGGACTGATCATAGACACTGGAGCAACTTCAATCCCCTGTTCATCCTCTAGAATATGTGCATGCGTGGGTTATTGTGTGTCTAAAACTGCATCCTAATTCTCCCCTTCCCCCTTAACTTTGACCCCTCCCCTTCTGATTGAGTGTTCACATGAAACGTAATGGTGTCCCACCAAACACCTTTGCCCTGTGAAATGACAGTTTAGCCCCTCCCCCGTACGTCCACAGATGTGTGTCACCATGACACTCAAGGGGCCACCCTAAAACATCTTGGGCAGATGAACAGTAGAGGGTGGTAATGCAGCATTAAACTGGGTGTGTTCTGCCATTCAACAACACAAGCAGAAGAAGAAACATTATGGTCCCCACACTGTCATCTGCAGTTTCATTTGGTTTTCATTCTGCTGCTGACTCCTGTACATGTAATGATTTCAAGAAAAATAACACAAGATAACACTGTTCTCAAAAGTTTAGTACAGTACCAATAATGTAAAGTTCTAAACCAGAGATTTTCTGACATGTTTTCACACTGCTCCGCTGAGGGCCTTTTTCCTGTCAACTACTTTTCTTTAATGCAAAGTTATGTGTGTGAAAGTTATGCGTGTGAATACATGCATGTGTGTGAGAGAGAGCAAGACAGACAGCACTAAGTAATAAAGCTTTGTAAAGCATATGTGAATCGGATGGTTAATCCCTAACTCCAATAACATTAATAGCCCAGGGTGATAGGAATTATGTGTGTGTGTGTCTGTGTGTTTGTGTACGTGCGCGCATGCACGTGTGATAAGTATGTGGTGCCTGCTTGTGTGTGCGTGCCCCCCAGGTCGAGATGCACTGTAGGAAATGAAGGGATCAGGAGTAGAGAGCAGATTACTCTTCCTGAGGATAATGAAATTATTTCTCACCTTCAATTACTAGATGAGGAAAGGAAGCAGTGTAGGTGTGTGTGTGTGTGTAAGTGTGTATCAGCTTAATAAAGTTATTGGTCCCAGGCACCAAAACTCTTCAGTGGTCTTACCCCAAAAACCATGTTGTGTGCTGGAAACATTGCTAAGAATAACCAAAACCTGTGAGACATACAAAAAGCAAGTAAATACAGTATGTACCATGTATCATAGATTTGCATGTCTGTTGCTCATGTGTTCATTTTATACACGAGGAGGTTTGATAACTGTTCTTTTTTCCCCCTTTAGAGTGGATTATTCATGCTGCTGTGTCATAGTGCGGCATACTGTTCTCAAAAATATGTAACTGCATTCATGATTTTGTTGCCCAGTCCCTGGTGCTTTATTTCAAGCACACTTTAGTCTCTGCACAGGCAACCTGCAAAAATAACCTAACTGCAATTTCTATGGAGGGATAAATCATTTTATGTGTTTTGTTTGCATGAAGTGATCAAATTTGATCATGATCTCAAAACTGAAGAATGCCCCTGAGAAAAATAATTGTGATTATCATTTGATTTGTAGGCCGTATAGTTTTTCCTTCACTGACTGATATTTTTCAATGCTTACAGATTTAATTCTACACCTACTGTAGGGTTAAAACAAAACAGTTGAACCGATCAGATTTCCTGGTTGTAGCTATCCATTGAATCTACTGTATAATGTCATGGTCCTAAACCAGCATCCCTCCACATCCTGGGGACCTGGGGCTGACCCTGGGAACTCCGTGACTTATGGCAGCGCTAATCTGGCCTCAGTAGCTGTCAGTAATCACATGCACAGGGTTGGAATTATCCAGGTTTTGGCAGCAGTGACAGCAGGCTAAGAAAGGAAACCCGGTCACCAAGGTATCCTGCTCCCCACCCACGTCCTCCAGTTCTTCCTGAGGGATTCCGAGGCATTCCAAGGCCAGGGATCAGACAGCACGGATGGAATTAGCTAAAGGGCTATTTCAAATGTCTGAAGGGGATCCAGGTGCTATTTGGGGGAAGACAACCTAAAATAACTCAGTTAAGCAAAGCTGAGCTAACAGTACTTGATTGAGACAAGGCCCTTACTCTGTTCTCAGTACCAAGAATTAATTAAACCGAGCCTGAACACTTCCATTTAAAAGATAACAGGATCTGCTTAAGTGAGCTTGTGCTGAAAGCAGTATTGATTGCTGCTTTTCAGACTGTTTAAATGACAGGTGGTCTCTTGTAGGTCTGACATGTTCTAAATTGTCTCTGACAACGCTGCATTTACCATCACAAAGGTCAGTTCACATATTACACCAGCCGATGAACATTGTGTTTGCGTTACAGTTTAATGATATGCATTACTGATTAACAGTTACACGGGAGGGCTCTGAGATATAAGGCATTGGTCAACAGTTTTCCTTAACAAAGCACAGATTTGCTATGTTCCTTTTATCTTCGGAAAATAAAATGTCTGTTTTTCACTGTTCTTTCATCAGCCTCTATACGTTCCCCTGCTGAGGACAAAATGCTGCTGTTTATGGCTTTAGAAAGGATAGGATGAGTAAAAGACGAGACAGAGGAGGAGCAGGAAAACGAGGAGGAGGAGGAGAGAGATGATCAGAGTGGAGAGGAACGCAAACAACAATGTGAAAGAGGAGAATGGGAAATAATTAGAGGAGTGCAGAAGAGCAGTGAGGAGTTAGGTGTAGGGATAAATAGGTAGTGGAGTTGGGATAGAGGGAGGAAGAGGGAGAAAGTTAAGCAGGATTGAGGTAAAAACAAAATGAAAGATGTGGCTCATGGGATGAGCTGAGGAACGACTGAATTGCAAGCGGAAAGAAATGGTGGCACAGAGATGAAGAAGCAGAGGAAGAGGAGTGAGAATGAGGCAGGGGGAGGAATAAGAGGAGTAACAGGAGGGAGGGGGGTGAGGAGGACCGGATGGCAAAAAAAAAAGCAAGGAAGGGGAGTGAGAGAGAGAGGTGTCAAGATGGGGTTAAGTGGGCCGCGATGTTGCTTTGTGCACGCACACGTGCCTCTATCACTATTACATACTGATACACACAAACACACACTTCTCTGTTAGTTTCATTCACAGGCACACACACACACACAGACACAGTGTCTTTCTCTCCCCTCAGGCCCAGCGTGTCTTCAGGCTCCGTGGCTCTCCGGCGGTGATCCGTCTCCACATTAAGCAAGGCCTCAGATAATTCCTAAGCCTCCTCCATGGCCGATCCAATAAGAGATAAGGCTCTCGACTGGCCATGATCAACTGGCAATCTGTCCTCTCACACGGCTACTTTAGTGGAGGCCGGGATTACCCTGGCCAGCCTAGGCAGGGTACACACAGTTCACAAGACCACGGTGCTGATGTGTGCATGTGTGTGTTGTGTGTGTGAAAGAGAGGGAGAGTCAAAGAGAAAGACAGAGAGAGATTGAAGAAGATTGTGTACAAAGTGGGTGTGGGTATATGCATGTGTGTCTGTTTGGGTGTGAGAGCTGGTTGCTGCACCTAGTTTGTGTTACCACTAGTAGTTGAGGTGTTACAAACTGACAATAAACAGTGAGAGCTCTGTGACAAAACATCATGATACTTAAAATTATAGTACTACTAATTGGACTCTGTATTTTGATATTAAATGATAAATAACACCAAAACTCTGTTTTCCAAACTGCAGTACATTTGGGGACAAACATTTTAATATACATTATCATACAAAACAGAATCAATCTACAACAAAAAATGTATTTGGTGGGTGGATGGGCAAACGAAGGTTAGCAACTACAGTACTGCCCTTTAGAAGTATGTTTGAATAGTACCTCATACAAGAGTCAAAGCAGTTTTTTGTTGTAAATACAATATAAAACACATTAAAAATAGATTTTATTTCTCTAACTGAGGAGTTAAGTCTAAAATCTTCTATGCAAAAAAAAAAAAGGCTTGGTTATTAGGATATACACTACACAGTTATCTATCACTCCTAATATACAAAATATGTCATATGTCAAACATTAAAGATTATTTGGTTGAAGGAGTCATAGTACAGTATATTCAAGTATTTGATAACTCCTCATCCAACTACATTTTCAAGATTAAAAATTTAATTTCCAGTGAGTTTTGCTGGAGAGAAATCCTAAAACATTTTTTTTTTACTATATAGACTAACTGAAGGGCTGGGCAAGCAAAACCTAGTGCTAATCAGTCAATACAGTATGTTGATACTGACATTTGTACAATTCTGAGATCTATATCAAAAATAATAAAGAAGGGTGTGATCAGCAGCAGCAATCTAAATGCCTCTTGGGCAAAACACAAAGTATTATAGAGGTATGTCAGCCTTTTAAGGGCCATAATGCAATATATAAAGTAGTTGCCTACTGCAGTCAGATGATTGGAAGCAGATAAGCTGCAATGCAAACACAAGTCAACCGGGATAAAGAACAAATACTACGGATTTCATTTTCTAGTATTTCAAAATCAAAAAAGGAAAATGCTTTGTGGCCTTTAACGATCTTCAACCCCTGATCAATCAGATGAGGTAAGGTTTTGTAAAGGCCTGAACTATTAATAGCAGTATGTTAATAATAATAGCAATTATGAAATGATCAATTTGCCTAGCTGGTATGGCAAATACACACGCTGTTAAAAGGCAGTTTAGATGGCCTATTCGCCTTTCACCAGAAGAGCCAGGCAATGCGTGATAAGCATCGACATTCTCGCCAACAGAGTCCGCCTTGGAGACACTCCTGATCCTCCTTTCCATTGGAATAGGCTCATTTTAACACATACTCTCACACACACACACACACACAGACACACACAAACATGTGCTCGCACATACGCTAGGAGGACTGTGCAGGGCTTCGATAAGCGTGGCCCTTCTCTCTCTCTCTCTGAGTAAACATCGTTTTGGATTAGGCAGAGTATAATGAGAGCAGGGGGCTATCTGCCCACCACGCCTGCATTGTGGCCCCCCGCTCCTCTCTGAGGGGGCCGGGACCAATCTTTACTCTGCTATTTATCCCCCTCCTCTGATAGCTTACTTATCTGCCGCAAAATGCCAGGGCTGACTGCCTGTCTAACTGCCCTTATAACGGTTTGCTTGTCTTCTTGTCTTCCTGGTTCCACGCCTGTCTGTCTGTCATCCTGTCTTAAAGCTTGCAAAAGCATTAAGACAAATGCATGAGTAAGTCTCATTTTATCTCTCCTCTACCTGTCTGTCAGCATGTCTGTCTACAAGACAGACTCTTTTCCTGAATCTCATCTGGTGCTGGTTGCTGTTGCAGAGGACAGTACTGCAGTAGGAGTGATATTATAAAAGCAGAGCAATGATATATGTAGAGCAAGTAAGGCCACTTTTCTCTATACTGCTATGGAAAGTCATTGCTTCTTAAGTGTGCCAGCACTAAACCTGACATTACAGGCTACTTTATATAATGTTATACATCATTTAGACCAAGAACTCCACTCCATACAGTGTCTTACTTAATACCCACTTTTAAAAACTGGCTAAAATGGGTGATTTACTTTAGGAAATGTATACATCTTTCTATTTTTATTTCCTACTTTTTTACTCAAATATGAATTGGAATGAAGACAAAAATGGGTTCTCAAGCTTTAACTGGTATTTTTTTTACATAATATCAATGTTTTACAATTGATTTTTTTTTCATAAACCGGTTTCCTTCACCATCTATCCCATCATGCCCTGCATTTCTCATTTACAATGAATACTAGTAGTGAGCGTTCACTTGATTAAATTACATTCAGGAGCAAAGGAACACAGGGGATGTGAGGGTTACAGGAGGAGAGTTGAATAAAGTATGGAGAAAGAAATAGGAGGGCGTGAGAGAGACACAGCGGCACAGAATTACAGAGAGGAGGGACGATCGAATGAGAGAAGGGAATGAGATGTGGGGAGAGACAGAAGGAGGCTGAAACAAAGAGGGAGTTTGACATGTGGCTAATAGACATATCAGCACTGAGGTGTGGGGTTTAGCTGGCAGACGAGAGCTTTGCAGAGCTTCATTCATTGATTAGCATACAGAGAGTGGCATGGGCCCGTGTGACAACCCCAGATTACGCTGCACACACACACACACACACACACACACACACAAACAATGTAGATTGCCACAGATTGCATCTCTCTCTTTCCTTGGATAAAGGCAAGGATGTCAAATTACAGGGTGTCACCTGCACCAAGCTATCTAGTTTCTTGAATGTTAATGTATATAAACAATTAGGACAGGAGAAAGAGAAAGGGAAAGAGAGAAACATGGAAAGCAGGGAAAGAAAGCGAGAGAGAAGAGAGTTGGGATAGTATGAGGAAAAAAAGGGGAGATACTGGGAGGGTGAAAGGGGCAGGACAGGGGAGTCAGTGAAGGGAGTGGCGAAGGTAGCAAATGAGAAAAGGGTGCAGGGAGGAGAGGAATAGGACAGCTGAGATTAAAATGACTGATGAGAGGTTCTTGTTTCTTGGATCATGGAAAGAGAATAAAACAATATGAGAAAGCATGACAGCTGCCACTGAGCCCCTCGCTGCCTTCAACCTGCGGTATTCTCTCTGAATAAGAAACCGATATGGAATGGAAAAATCCAAATCATCTTCCATACAGCAAAGTCCAGGAACAATATTTAGAGATAAAACCTTTTGATCATTTCATTAATATCTATGTGTGTCTTTATTTTACATACATTTTACCCTCCATGTCTGTGCTAGCTTCAATTTGAATTTAAAAGAATATCCAAACTACATAACATATGTGAAACTTCTATTTTCTATTTTTATTTTACTGTCAGTATCCAGTGACTGTGAGGTTTGATGATACTAAGGATAGAAATTTTAACCAACTAGTCATTTGAATACAAGTGTCATCCTATTTGACATAAAAAACACCAGCTGTTTCCACCAAATTGGTGCCCTGGGTAGGTTTTGCTTAAAAAAGCACCTCTAAAACATTCCCCGTCTCCAAATAAATGAGATTGTGGAAGGCGAGAACACACCAATACCTGAAGCTGTGTAAGTTTAGTTTATCAGAGTAAGTCTGCGACCTCTGTGCATAAGCAAATACAATAAAATAATTTGTATCAAATAATGCAAGTTGTAGTTTCAATGTAGTTCCTTTATTTCTCGTTTGCTCGCCCACGTCCTTTTTAAAAAAAAAAAACTAGCCTGGTAGCCTGTTACATAAATGTCATTTAAAAGTCAATAACATTGAATTTAATTTCCATCCGCAAATGATACAAGGACAAACATGTGAGTGTGTTAAGATACACACACATCATTGCAGTTACAGTACATTCTAATAAAAAAATCCATTCAGACCATGACTGCTGATTCCTTACCATTTCTTATTTAACCATGAGGATCAGATAAATACTGGTATAAAAGGTACCACCTTCTTTGTAAAATTCTACTTTTAAGCCGACTAGGGCTGTAACTGACAATTATTTTCATTATCGATTAATCTGCTGATAATTAATCAATCAATCTACATAGCTAGTACAGTTTTTTGTATAGTTAGTTGTACTGCATTGTCTCAGTAAGCTTAAAATTTCTTTTGCAAGGGAGACTTGACATTAAATTACTTATACACAAGCAAGATTAGTCAGTCACACAAAACTAGAAAAACACAGTTTTGTCTGTTACCCTCTGACGCTTTCATCCAGTTATACTTAGATAAGACTGGCAGGAAATGATAGCACATCAATCTACACCCACTCTACCATGACTCAGTATGAGGTCTGGGCATGAGTATTCGTGAGTGTACATAGTTTTGGGCGAACACGTCTGCCCCTATGTGTGTTTGTACTTCTGTGAGCAAATCAGTGTAGGAGTGAGCAGGGAACACTTATGAGTTGTATACCACAAAGTTATCAAAATTCAAAAGGGGAGGCAACTGACTTGGGGAGAAAAGTATATATTCAAGAAGAGTGACAGAAACAGGGGGGGTGACAGAGGAGGGAGACAGACATCACATCCACTACCAGAGCATCCAGGAGTCTGCCCAACAACTGCACTGATGCCTTAAACATGAGACCCAGGTTTTCTATCTCGGTGAAGAGGTGCTGAGGGAAGAAGAGAGGAGAGAGAGATGGGGGAAGACATAATATAGAGGTTGTAGGGAGCAAAGGGAAGGGCGGGGTGGTAAACAAGAGGGTGCAGATCTGTTTTGGATACAAAGACAGAGCTGCTGAGGGACAGACTGTCAAACTCAGCGTGGAATGTAAAATGACTGTTAATGTTCTAACCTATGGCAATATTTCGAATACACATCCTGCCGGGGTTATGTGCCTTGCTCATGTGCACTATGATGCCACTATAAATAGTACTGTTTAGGGGAGTACTATTTATTTAAGGCTGCAACTAAGGATTATCTTCATTAGTAATCTGGCAATTATTTCTTTCATTAATCAGTTCCCTTTTGGTCTATAAAATGTTAAGAAAAGTCAACAAATCAACAGAGTAAAACTCAATAATATTCAGTTTACTGTAAGAAATGTATTAAGCAGAAAATCCTCACAATTAAGAAGGTACAAATAGAGATTTTATGTCAGTTTTGCTTGAAAAATGACTTAAATGATTAATTACATTATGAAATAGGAGCTCTAGTCTTATTCACCTCATCCTCACTGATCATAACACTTTTACTTTAGATTTTGACGGCTGCACATGTAGATGCTGCGGTTTGTAGGCTAGCTCCTCAAACTCCGCTCCATTCTTGTTTTTATCTGTTAACGTTTTTTTTTTACGGCTGTATTGCTGAAACACATATTACCTATACATTGGAAAAGGAAGCCGGTTTTTGGATTAAAGAGCTGTGGACCTTGAAACGATCCACCCAGCCAGATCAACCGGACCAGACACCACAGCGGGTGCTGTGTGGGCAAGAATCAGGAAGCTGGCCCAGTTTGGACTTAAGGCTGCTCCTGGCTAATGTCCGATCTGGATGAAATCGGATTCACGATGGCCAACTAACGGGAAATCTGAGACTGTTGTGGCCACATCTTTGCAGAGACTTGCTCCACCACCATCCCAGATCAAGCACTCAGCAGAAGGAGCGCAAGACTCCGGCGGGATGAGAAGAGGCAGACTTTGTGTTTAGATCGATGGTGCCTGGTGCACAAGCGCAGTTAAAGTGGACGGACGGTGTTTTTCCAGATGTCAAACATTTTATGTGAAGATAATAACCATATTATCTTCACTATTTCACTATCTGGTAGCTGCTGTCTTGCATTCCGCAGATGCAAATTCCAAAAAAATGCACTGAATTAGTTTATTTCCTGGGTGTATACTTGTATGTATATATGTAAATAGCTGTAGGATATATATATATATTGTAAGCGTGTAGCATGAAGGGACTACTAAGTAAATTTTGTTGTACAACCTTGCGTTGTATAATGATAAATAAATTACCTTGCACCTTGTACCCTTTGATACAATTTGGATGTCATATTGATGATGGATGGATAGAGGTTTTCTGATGGATAAATGATGACTTACAAACAGTTATGTTCGTGTGGGTGGAGAAAGGGTTCAGGATGGATCATAGTTTAGCAAAGATGATTTTATATATATATATATGCATCATCATAACTCTATAAGAGATAATATTTCATAGCACACAACGTGGGATGGGTCAAGGGACGACACTTCTGATTTGGTGCAGTGGCTCGACAGAAATCTTTATGCCTTTTATGGATTCCGGTCATAAACTGTGCATGCTGTGCTGACTTGAATGATTGGCTGCCTGCAGGGTCATTCCAGCCCGTGATTGGCCACTTAGTTTCATGCTCCAACCAACATCAAGCTGGCTGATTTAAATTTCCTAAGGACATATTTGGTGGCTTGCATGTTCAGTTGAACAGCTGCTATCCTTAACACTGCACTGTTGATCGCTTGTCTGCTTGCTTGTTTGTTTGACTATTATGCCATTTTGTTACATACTGTCTACTTTTCTGATGTTGTGAAAAAACATCTTGTTGCAATTATTTTGAATGTGTGAAAAAGATGGATGACGTTTGGAATTATTCTTCAATGCATTAAAATTTTTGGTAATGACAGAAGATTTGCAAGAAATTCAATTACTGGATGCACTACCTTGGTTGCACGTGTTGGCACAAAATAGTCAGTACTTATATTGACTTTGATTTGCCTTTAATCGTTTGTCAGCTGAACCCCCGTGCTGATCCCAGACTGAAACTGGACCAAGTCCAGCCATTCCAGAAATATTAAGAAGATCACAGCTTTGGTTTTGACATTTGGCAAGGCAAAGCCATTCATGACTTGATAGTGAGTAAACTGAAATGCTTTCAGACTCAAAGGACTCAAAAAGATGAGGCTGAACTTCTGAGCAAAGACCGGTGTCGAGGGCAGGGTGAAAGCGGTTTTTGAGAAGGTGAGAGCAGGATAGGAAAAATGTTAATGGGGTGGATAGGAGTGTTTTGTGGGCTAATGTATAAATGATTGAAATGGATGTGGGCAGTGGCGACTGGGCAGAGGAGTGGTGGTGGCAGGGTGTTAATTTGGGAGGTTCAGAGGAGGAAGGAGACTCCTGGAGCTCTCTCTCTCTGAACTGAAATAAACTGCACTGCGACAAACTCGCTATGAGAGGCCAGCGAGTGCGAGTACATGTGATACAGCAGGGCCCGTGTGTATTTCTGACTGAGTTAGTGTCTGTGTGTGTATCTGCATCTGTGTGTGCGGGCGCGTTCACATTTGGCTGCCTGAAGGCTCCCTGTGTGCAGGCGTTTCATTGGAGAGGCAGATGAGCAGGGCAGATATCCTGGGGCGGCCTGGCAGTGGCCAGAGCTTTATCTGAGCTGAAATGATTTTAGCACTCCGTTTTGGAGCACTAACCCAGGAGCAATGTCACCACATCCTCCTTCTTCACCCTATCCTTTTCGTTCTTTTTTCTGTCACTTTGTCATTTTCTCCTCTCTTCTGCTACTTATTTTCTCATCCCCTCCTCTCATCTCTCCTGTTTTTATCTCTGGATGGCTACTGGCTACTAGATTAGGGAGAAAGAGTAGACAAGAAAAGAGAGAGAATGACAGCAAAAATCATTTGCAAAATCAGTTCGCTATTATTTTCTGATGTTTATGTTTAGTTAGTTCTGCATTCTGCTGTTTCATTGATACTGTGTGATTTTCAAATAGCTCTTTATTACTATTTTATGAGTCGGAGAGACGGAGAGATAGGGCAATAAAGAGACATCGCGAGATTAAAATTGTGCACTCAAGTCAAGGCCAAAACTAATGATTATTGTCATTATCAATTAATTGGCAGATTATGTTCTCGATCAGTCAATTAATGGTTTTGTGTATAAAATGTCAGAAATAGTAAAAAATGTCCATCACAATTTCCCAAAGTCCAAGTTGACCAACAGTCCAAAACCCAAAGATATATAGTTTATTATCTTAGAAGACTGAGAAAACCAGCAAATATTCAAATAGAAACCAGTACGTATTTGGCATTTATGCTTAAAAATGTTTCATTAATGATTAATTAATCGAATACTGACATAGCTAATTCATTTTCTGTCGGTCAACTAATTAATTAATCATCTATTCATTTCAGCTCTAAACAAGTCATCCACCTCAGCAAAAGGGGGAAACATGGGCAATTTAAAGCATAAGCAGATTCACTAGCTAAAGAAGCTAAGAGTAACATTTAAAGGTTAATAGATGCAGTTACACACCTGTCCTCTAGGAAACTTCAACAATGAATTTAAATAATTTAAAAGTTTTAAGTCACGTTGTATTGTATTCTTTGTGTATCTCTGGCTGAGATGATGTAACGTGACTGCCTGTCAGTGGAGTCAGGTAGGTTTCTGAAACCCACTTGAATCTGCTAGTCGGAAACACTGACATTAAGTGGCGCTCCATTTTATTTTCCTAGTAGGAGGTTGGATATTCAGACTAGTTGTCAGGAATGCCACATAACAGGGGGACTAATCCAAGTCGAGCCCAGCCCCACGTAGTTATTGCCTTCACGAAATGTCCTATATTTTACATGAGATTCGCAGGCAGAGGCACGATGGTCTTCTGCAATCAGAGCATTATCACACTGGGTCGATGGCTAGAGCCCACAAAGCAGCAGCAGCGTAGATGGTACCTTTCCCGCTCCTCCTCTCTCATCTCATCTCGCCGTTCTCTCCCTCTCTCTCCTCATTCCCTACCCCACACCACCATCACTGGTCACCACTCTAACTCTCTTTCCCGCTGCAGTTACCTTGGCTACCACATGGGGAATTAAGTGGTATTACGAAAAAAGGCTTCTAGCTGAGCTTTACTGCATTACAAGAACAGGTAATATACCTTGAGAGTGTGTGCGTGAGAGAGCAAGGGGATGGAGGGTGGTGGGACGAGTGGGTGCGAGAGAAAGACAGAGCAGGAGAGAGAGAGAGAGAAAGAAAGAGGGTCTTAAGTGAATTGTCAACTCAAACGCTCTAATCTCAGTGAAAGCTCTGGACAAAGAGCACCCACAGACGCCAACGAAGCACACCCTGAGGGCAATGAAAGGCCTCTTAGCCCTATCTGACTCCCTCTCTACCTCCGTCTATCTGCTTCTCTCACTGTATATACAGACAGTTCTCTTCAAAATAATACCTTCCACAACACCTGCGTGAGGAACAGAGGGAAAAATAAATGTACACTGTATTCTATTATACATATATGCAATACGTAGGCAGGCACACAGATTAACCACTGGGCAAAAGGACTAAATGAATGCCATGTGGAGGAGAGACAACTGGTAAGGAGACAACCTCACACATGATATACTCTACAGCAGAGCGTGACCGCTAAGTCGGCAGGCCAATATCAGGTTATTACAGATAAATCACTACCGGTTTTTATGTTGCCAGTTGCAGAGCAGTCCACTCTCTGGCAACATTCCTATGTTGAATTGACTTAAGTTTTCCTTAAATAAACTCTGGGAAAATATGATTGAGCTTGACAGTTCATTCTTGAAATACCAATTTCTAGTTGCTTTTTAAAATAATAAAAATGTCAAGTTATATATTAGCAGTTACTGCAATCATTAATAACAAAGTTAATAGTTCAACTATAAAATATAAATGAATACATTTTTGACTGATTATGATTTAGTTACGCATGTGTGTGTGAAAGGACATAATATCACAGCAGACTTCACACTGACAGCCTTGTGTCATGCAGCGTGTGTGTGTACTAGATGTGCACCCTGGGCCTGAAGTCATAATCATTCAAATCCATTCAAGGTGAGAGCATCATACAACAAAGACAGAGGACAGGAAAGGTCAGGACAGAAAAGGACAGGACAGGAACATAGCACAAAGACACTTACTCTTCAGCAGCTCGGAGGAGTTTCTAACAGAGGCCACACTGGCCTCCATTCTGGCCCTCAGCAGCTCTGCAGGACCTCCGCTTTCCATAAAGCCCAGGCAGATCCCTGGTTCCCTGGGGCTAGGCAGCCATGATGGCTCTATTCAACAGACCTGCTAATGCTATGCTGATTGTCTGAGCACAGCTAGCATGTTGTGTGGCTAAGCATGGGTCATTTCCTCATTTCCCCCATGTCTCTTTTCAAATGTCCAGGCAGGGAGGGCCTTTACTGGGGCGATGGGGAGCCACTGAAGGTGACTAAAGATGGAGGCTTTTGAATGTGAAGTGTCAAACTGGAAAATCACAATGGTAGGCACATGCACATGGAATGCAATTATAATACTGAACGTAGATTTTTTTTTTTTTTAAATTAATGTCTGCAGAATCCCAGGTAAAACACAACAAGTATGTTTTGAAGTACAAAACACAATTCTGACTATTTTCAGTCCTCTTTGAACAAATACGCAGAAAGAATTTATTCCACAAAAAATTTTTGGAGACGGAGGCCAGTGTCACTACACATACAAACTAAATAATAAATCAGAGAATGATGAATGGGTTATGTTTTTTGGGTTGAGTTTTGAGTGTATGGTTTTTTAAGGTTTATGATTGGGGGCCATTTTCTGTCAGTTTGGTTGATTCATGATTTAATGCTCTTTAAAAATCAAAAAAAGAAATAATAGATTTAAAGAGATATTTTTTACTTTAAAGCCATTTTGAAATAATAGTTCTGATCAATAAAATGTCATTTATTTTTTCATTTTAAATGGCAGTGAACAGTCACATACTCTCACATACACTCTGTGCTGCCTAAATATTGCTGTTGGAGGGGTTTCTATGGATGTTTTGACACTTTTTTGCTGTGAAACTGGGTCATTACTGTGTTTAATTCCATTGTAACTTTGTTGATTCTGAAGCTGCTGTCCTCCACAAAGGAGCAAGCAAACTTTTCTGAGCCACCTTTTAAAAGCACAGGAGGTGAGAATTCACAACAAAATTCACAATATTTTCTTTATGAGTATTTCTCTATGTACCTGGATCGTTTACCACTCATCCACGAAATCCAGTTGCTTTTGACTAACACCTGGATGACTGAGAATTGCCATGTACACATCTTTAAATACCAAAGTGTCAATGGACATGGCTGTCTATTATGTTGCACTGCGATTTATTACTAACTGTAAAGCCATGACAAATCATTGTGAGTTGTATTCTCAGGTGGGATGGCCTGCTCTGTCCACTCGGACGTTGGGGCACTGGTCCACTTTTATTTATAAGGCAATACTTGGGCTAATGCCCTCTTATATCTGTAACTTAATTACACAAAGAAATGCTGACTCTTATGCTCTTCGTTCATATTATCGGTTGTTGCTATCTGTTCCTCATGCCCGTACAGAACTGGGTAAAAGGGCTTTTGCGTTTTCTGCACCTTATGCATGGAATGAGTTGCAATGAGACTGGAAACCGACGGAGTTGATTTCTTTTAATGCTTTTTAATCCAAACTGAAAGCCCAAGAGGACATCTTAATAACTTTTTCTTGTTTCTGATTGTCTTATTGTAACTTATATCTTTGTCTGTGTTTGATTTCACTGTGTATGATGCTACTTTGTATTCTACCTACTGCTGCCTCTTGGCCAGGAGCCCCTGTAAAAAAAAGGTTTTTAATCTCAATGGGATTTTCCTGGTTAAATAAAGGTTAAATAAAAAATGAAAAAAAACGATTTGCCTTGTTCTCTTAAACTGACCCTGCACTTTGACTGCCTATAAAAGAATGCATTTGAATTTCTGATTTGATGAGTTATTCGCCATACAGAAGGCACACTACTGTCTTAGCCTAAACCATAGAAGTTTGAGTGGAAGGCCACATTGACACCCGCCCTTATGACAAATTAACTGCAGGAAACAACAGCGAAGACCAGAAAAAAACAATTTTTTTGTTGCAGGAGGCATGAAGGAAAAACAGGTAAAGTGAAAGAGGGGGAAGAGGAGAAAAGAGACAAAAGATGGAGGCAAGACAGAGCATGAAAAAGAGAGAGAAAGATTGTATGACAGTGGCAGAGCAACAGAGAGTGAAATGGGGAAATGGAGAAGTGCAGAAGAGGTGGTACAACAACAAGAAAAGAATACTTTAACACCTAGTGTGAGTGAGATTGTGTATGTATCACTAGTCTGACACCAAACCCAGGCAACATACAGAGAGCATGGCACTGTAACTGGGCACAGAAGGTTGTGATGAATATTTCATGTCAGAGATTGGAACTTATTGAAATGGCTCCCATGAAGTGTGTGTGCATGTGTGTATATGTGCATTTGTGCATTTATCTTGGTGCCAAGACCGTCTAGAACCTGACCAGGTTACTTCTTTTAAAAAGTGCAATCAGATAAAAATTTGCATTTGATATTTGGAAAGTTTTACATATAAGTTTGCATTGTCATTAATTTCCATCATGTTAGGGTTTGTTTGCTGTGTTCACGTCACATATCCAGGGTTTACCACAGTGTATTATCCCCGAGGCGCAGCGCCTTGCCTGAAAGACCGCCCCCACTAACATCAGAATAAATCATAACCCTTTCATTAAATATGACATTAACCTGTACAGCGAAAAAAGCCCAAGCACTACATCACACAGCAAAGGACACATTTAATGAGTGAGGGATCATCTAATAACTAAATTGATCACAATGTAAGATGCATCGGTCTGATCACCTCAGCAGGTGACAGGGACTGATCAATAACGTCAGTTCTTCACTGTAATAAATCAGAGCAGCACATCGCAAAGTCTATTTCTATTTAATTCAGATGATCTCTAGTCTTGAAATGTTCTCACAAACACAACCAGGGGAAAAAAAGAATAAACTAAACTTTAACATCTGAAACACTCCTTAATTTTGTTACAGCACCAGTAGCGCTTCCAAAGATTCCGCCCAGCTCGCTGAAGATGTTTTGAAGCTCCAGACAGTTTGCAAATAAAAAAGATGCGCTGGAAGGACATTTTGGAGTTTTGTGGATGGGCTATTGGGCTCAATAACAAAATCAGAGATTGTATTGTTAAATGTGTCAAGGCACAGACGTACTGTATAGGTCAAGGGGCACTGGAAATGTTCGACACTACTGAGCAGAGAAAAAAAGCTGGTTTATACTATGGTACTAATGATCACGCACACAGTGATGAAAATGAATTTCCTTTGTTTCCATCAATCTTTGGGGTGATGTGGTAGCGTTGGACTGACTTGCACTGTTTGATAAGTGACAGAGGCAGGCAGACAATAGCCAACTGTCAGAGCCTTGAGATGAGTGGGAGGGAGGGAAGAGTGCGCACACACACACACAGTCAGGGTCAGTAATTGAGTGGGAGGGATAAGCTCTCCTCACCCCCCCCCAACTCTCATGTTCATGCACACACACACACACACACACACACACACTGTAACACCAGTCACCCCATCATCACCCAACAAGACCAATTTGATGTCAGCTGTCAGTCAGAGCAGGCGAGGCCTGTCACTGGTTTGGTGGTCACCAGTGGTTACAGATGGTGCTGCTTAGTTAGTGAGATGATTAACTCTGTAGGCAGGGAGAGACTACTACACACAGCAGTCTAAATTTGCAGAACACAAAAATACAAACTCACACACATACACAAACACAGACACACATGGCCCTGAATAAAGAAAGCAATATAAGATAGAGAATAAAAATGCATTGGTGCTGCCCCGTATCAGACAAAACAGAGCGACATTAAGATTAAGCGTACTACAGCTGAGAGAGAGAAACAGATGTGAACAGTGAAAAGAAAGATATCATACATTCATTTTAAACAGGGATGGGTGGTGATTGAGTGAGCAAGGCTGTGAATGAATGTGTGTGTGTGTTTGCATTCGGGCCCTAGGGTCGTAGCGGACATATTGACACAAAATAAACAGCGCTCAATCTCCCGGCCTGTGATTGCTGCTCCGGTGTCAAGATAAGTCCTGGGCTGGGGGCAGCCGAGATCGGCCGCTTGCTCAACAATAGAAGACGGAGCAGAAAAGACAAGAAACACAGAACATCAAGATCTGACTGACTTTCTCTCTGCCTCTGCATGTTAGCTTCTCTTTACCAATCCAATATTAATGTAGGAATTGACTTGTTACACTATTCAAACTGTCCCTCAGATTTTGAGGTTTGCAGCAGTTACAATACTGAAGTAACCTAATCAGCTGACCTGTCACTTGTGTATCAAATACTACCCCAACCCTGGAGCGCCCCAGTAGCTCACCGGGTAGAGTGCGTGCCACATATGAAGGCTGAGTTCTTACTGCAGAGGCCCAGGTTTGAATCCGGCCCCGCGGCCCTTTCCTGAATGCCGGCTTTCCTGAAACTCTCTACTGTCCTAATTTTTATTAGGGTAAGGATATATATATATATATATATATATAGCAGGATTGGAGTAATTATATATATATATATATATATATTTACTCCAATCCTGCTCTTCGAAAGACAGACTTAGTTTACAGGAGTTTCAAAATCTTAGCCAAATATAAATTCAGGATGCATCACACACACGTAAAGATAACATACATTTCAGATATTTTCTGCTCTGTTATTGTTAAAATCTCAGAGAGAAATCTCAAGCAGAGTAGGTGTCAGGGCTCTGAGTTCTTCGTCTGTATCCTTCCTCACCTCCCTCCCCCGGGCCACCACCAACACCTTCCACCCCTCTAGAAATGAATATTTCTCATCACCATATGAATATTGCGGGCGTGACAAGTGCGTGTAAACACACAAAGGCGGAGTGCTCAAATCCACTCACTGGGAGCTATTAAGGCGTCAGGCAGCACAGAGAGGCTGACAGAGGAGAGAAACAGTGTGCACGTATGTGTGTATTGTGGCAGGGAAGAGAAACGATGTGGCGGGCCACTGAACAGAGCAGCCACAGACAGAGAGAGAGGGACTGGACAGGCAGTCAGAAAAAAAACAAGGAAAGAAAGAAAGAATTGCTGGCAGACTGCTAATTTTACTTGTCGCAGAAAAAAAAAAAAACACCCAACCCGTGCTCAAACTGTCAACGTCACCTCAAAACCCAGGGGAAGTTGTGTGTGCGCGCATGTGTAGGACAGATGCGAATAGGAAATTTGTGTGTCAACAGGGTGCATGAGGAGAAAAAGGCAAAGACAATGTTTGTGCAGAGTGTCTTTTTGTGTAGCAGGTGTGTGAGCAGAGAGAGGCCTTTTCGAGATGGGTTCAGATGTGAGTGTGTGGTGAGCACACATGCAAATGCACACACACGCACACACACACAAAACAACTCGTGCTACTTGCCAACTTCCTCGTGTCAGATTCAATAAGGTTGCTCACTCAATACGATGTGTTAGAGTGTGTGTGTGTGTGTGTGTGCAGTGTAGTGTGGGTGTCTGGGGAAGGAGCTGGTTGTTTCCTCTGATCAACTGGGAACCTGCCAAGGTGACCCAGCTCTGTCTGTCTAACAATTACCATCTTTTCACCTGTGCTCCTCTCTTTCTTTTCATCCCATACTTACTCTCTCCATCCCTCTTGTCATTTTATTTGAGACATAATTTTTCCCTCTCCGACGTCCTCTGGGACTTATTCTCTGTGTGATTATGTTTCCAACTATCCATCTATTTAGCCACGTCAGCACGGAGCTCTAGGGACGGCAATGTAAGTGGTTGCTCGGTTTGTCCATCTACAGCCTAAGACAGAAATATCTCACCAAATGCTGAAAGGATTTCGATGAAATTTAGTACAGGCATTCACGCTCCCCACAACACGAATAACTTTGGTGAGCCCCTTTCGTCTAGCTCCAAATTTCAATTTTAGCATTAAACTTGTGTTTAATGAGCAGACAAAGATAAAATAAGATGGGAACACTGATAAACATTATGCCTGGTAACATTAGCATGTTAATGCACTCACTGTGAGCATGATAGCATGCTGACATTAGCATGTAGCTAGTGTGTATGCTATCTCACAGAGTCACATGGCTGCTGAATTTGTTGCACATTTGGTAACGCTGTAAATAAAACAAATAAATGTACATGATAAATAAGAAATAGATCAGAAAAGTTTTTAAACTCGAATGAGGTAGAAAAGTTGGCGTACTGATAAATGTTGATGTTTTTTAATAAACAATGATGTGTGGGACCACCTCTTCTGTTAGACACATCATCTGCACAATGCTGCTTCATGCCTCACATATTAGGTGTTTATCTCAAATATACACACACACACACACACACACACACAACCCATTAGATCTCAATGCCTCTCGTTTATTTCACTGAGAAACTAACCCTGAATAATAATTAAAGGTTTTCAACCCAACTTTGAGTAACCTTGAATGGTGGTACAGCGGCAGCCCATGTGAATTGATATAATTTATCACCTACATACATGGAATTCACACTAAACACAAAACAATGATCTGGCCTTGTAGGCATGACCCTGAAATAATTAAAAGTGTGGGCATCTGTGTGGAGGTGTGCAGTTTACTAAGTTGGTGCCTTTTAGAATGTGTTGCATAGTAGTGAAAACGGTATCTTGTTAAGTGAAGGATCTTTTTTATTCTTGTTTGAGTTTCAACCAACGGGGCTGGACCTTTGCCATGGTTACAGTAGCTGCATGGGTCTGAGCAAAACAATTACAGTGGATGATACACAAATTTTGTGTAAAAAAAAAAACAGTGTTGTACAAGGTAACCCAGGACAACACTGCAGAGAAAGAACCAGGAATTGAGCTACTTGTACTTTGAACAAACATTGCTTAACGCTGAGCATATCTGCGAATGGCGACTACAGTATGGGTAAAGTTAATGTATGGTTAAGGTTATAAAACACTTGGCTATGGTAAAAATAAAAATGAATTGCAGGTCTGTGACACAGGTCCCCCGCATGAAAGTCGGACACAGTACCACACGACAATCAACCACCCCACCACACTACTTTCTGCATTGGCACTGCACGTATAGGCTTTGGAAGTAAACGTGTGCTACAAAATCACCCAAAAATGGGCTGATACCTGGTCACTATGTTGGATACTGTATGCACCGTTTTTTCTTTAGCCACTGTTAACAGCACATCATCTTCATCTTAAACACACCACACCACTATGGTTAAAACAAATCCAGTAATCATCCTTTAACCATGGGCATCATCTCAAATTTTCTGTATTTGACAGCCTCTGATGCTTTCAGCTTTTAATTTTCTCTTAAAAGTAATCATAGAGAAAAAATGCTATTGAATGAATGCCCGTGACATTCTCTGATTTATGGGTCATCTAGGCAGTTAGACAGATTTCTCAGACCAAGCAGATACAGCTGCGACGTCAGCCGCTAAGTGGGCCAGGGGTCTATCAGTCAATGGATCTGTTAGGCTTGTAACCTGCGGCGACGGGTCCTTAACTCGCCGTGCGGACAGAGCCGTAACAGATGCCTAGCTAAGTGCCTGATTAAAACTTAATGTGCAGAAGGAGTCGTGTGCAAGTGTGTGTTTTTCAGCGTGTGTGTGTTCCACAGTGTTAGGGAGAATATGAGATGGGCACCAGCCCTCCAGCGAGAGAGGGGCTATGCCAGCTGCTTCCCTCCCCAGAGACGGAGCCCTGAAGCTGGGCAGCGAGGCAGGGCAGTCAGGGGAGGCTCTAGGGGGACATGGCACAGTCACAGCACAAGTGGCATATGTGACACTCCACTTATTAAATGATATTTCATTTTATAATTATAATACACCCTCATACCCACACACAGATAAAATCCCAGACAACGAATTGGCAAAATTAGGTTTGAAGTCAAGTCTTCAAACCTAATTTTGACACAAGGCTGAATAAATGAAGCACCATGGGAACTGCCCTTGTCTAGAATAACACGTTTGTTCAAACTACTAAACGCGCCCAAGGTACACACTGTTGTTGGCAATTTTAAAAATCAACAATGTGCATATCCCACAGATAACTAAAGCCCGACTAACATCTGTCAAACAGCCAAATAGCTAACATCCAACTAAAGTGGCTACAATTTGGGGTATGTATTAAATAAAATGTATATACTTGACTCAGACCATGTGTAAAATGTGTACTGGTTGACATTAGTCACCTTAATAATATATGTCTCATATATTACATTGCATAAAGATGTTGAGTTAATACTTTTTTACTTATACATTTTGTTTGTTTTGTTTTGTTTTTAATAAAGGAAGAGAATATAAAATCAGTTTGTGAGTTGTTGAAGTCAAGGGCGTAATCGCCTCACTGAGTTTCACTATGACACTTGTCTTATAAAAACTGATTCTGCAGTTGATTTGTCACTGAACTGTCCCTGTGAACCTATCAGGTGTATCATTGGTCAAAATGCACACACGCCGTCAGAGGCAATTCTGTGCACCAGAGTGCACATTGTCTGTGGCACACAGTCCTTACCACTCTGTGTGTGTGTGTTTTGCTGAACATCCAACATGTAGCTACTGGTTAAAGAGTTAATACAGAGAAACACTTGTTTTTATACAGGCACAGCCTTATCTCCCAGATCAGCAACATTTACCCTTGGCCATTTGTGCTTTCCTTAAATGTGCTCATAGCTTGTTCATTACCTTAACCTTACAGGATTTTAAATAACCAATAACCATTGGTAGAAGTTCTTATTTTACCTTTTATTCAATGCCAGTCGGAAAAGCTCAATTTCTGGTGTAACGGTTATTATTGTTGCGTTTATTCATAACTATAATGAGCATAACACTAAACACTGAATGAACACAGGTTTTTAAAACATTTCTCATGTGTAAAAGCACTCAAAGATTAACTTTCATGAATGAGACTGATTGTGTGTGTGTGTGTGTGTTTGTGTGTGTCCAGGAGGTATGAGTAGCTTCGTGGGTCAACAAGCCAGCAGCCAATAATTTACCCACTGGCAGAAAATTTCATCTGCCTATCATCCTCTCCCTCCCTCCCTCCCTCTCTCCCTCTCTCCGTTTCTCCCTCCATTCCTCTCTCACTGATTATGGCGTCAATATGGTGCGGATGAGAGGAGCTGACAATTGACCAGCCTGGATCAATATCAGCTAATAAGCATGTCAGGAGAGAGGAGAAAAGAGCAAGGAATCGACTGAGGGAGAGAGAGACAGACAGAGAGAGGATGAGTGAGAAAGTGACTGAGAGAAAAAGCCAGTTTGATCCAATTCGGTTGCTTGGCGTGTGGAGGCATAAGTGGGATGATTGGCCTGTTATTGCTGGTTTAATGTTAGGCAATCAGAGCCCTAGTGGTCTAGATATCAACAAACATCCATCAAATTGTCCCTTCTTCTTCTTGATACCACCTCCTCTGCCTGGCCCCACCTGGACCCCTGACAAACAATACGACAACAATGAGAGCCGAGCAATGGTGCCGTTTAAAAAAACCCAGGGAGGTTGAATTGATAGCCTTGCACTCGCTGCACGAGCCAAAAGAAAACATGCTTGTTTGGGGGGTTTTGTTTGTGTTGGGGAGATCTTCTCTGATTTTATTTTTTATTTCCCTTTCTTTCCAGCCTCTCGCTGTCTTTCCCCCTGGCAGAGGAGCATGCCATTGTTGATGGTGATATAATAACACAGTCAGGTGTCTGTGGCCAATTCCCTGTCATTTGGACTTTTGCGTAAATCACCATGTATTTTTCTCTTTTCTTTCTACTTGCTTTCTCTATTTCACCGCTCGATCTTCATTTTTTCCCCCAAGGTGTCATTTTCTTTTGCTCAAATTACCTTTCCGTGGCCTCCCAGATGCCACAATTGCTGATGTTGTATGGATACTGATGAAAGCTTTTCTGTGTAAATGCAACGCTGCTACTAGCACAGGTAGTCAACACTACTTAGTCTAATACTGCCTATTATAGAGGAGCAGGAAGATACATGGCTGACTCTAGATTTACTGAAATGTTGTTTGACTAACTACCTGATCGACTGACAGAATGACAGACAGCAGAAATTTGACTGACTATCTTGCAGTGTGACTGATTGACTGACTGTCACCCCATTTTCTGTCCCCTCCATTGTCCCCACTGATTCAGTTCAAATCCCCAAGGATATGAACTGAATCAGTTCAGGAAATTAAAACACAATAAAATGACGGAAAACACTAACAGTTGTGAATACTATACACACAATTAAAAATACAACAAAGTGTCCCTGTGACACAAGCTGCAACATACAAGAAAGTGTCAATCTGCCAAATGGGCCGTTATGGTATATATGAATAAAGTTTGCTTAATGCAAAAGGAATAATTTTAAAGTTTAACCTGTTGCCACTGATTTCCAAAAAACAGTTTTTCTGACCAGAGGGGAGGATGGATGTCAAGATCATTAAACAGAGGATGGACCAGACTCCCTAAGATGAATTTTGCTTTCCATGTACGGTAATTTGTCGACCAAAGATGTGCAACAAGGAAGGGTCAACAGTGATTTTACTGGACACATTGGCAATTTTGCCCACTTGATATTTGTTTGGCATTTTTAGATTCCCATACCAACACATAGCTGAGCAGGTCTGGATTGGTTCTATGACGGATCTGTAAAAAAAAAAAAACATCTGTAGACCAACCTGTCTCCTAAAGATAATGTTTATATCCTTTTAATTTGCAACAGCAAATGCGTTGTGAAAGAAACTGCCAAGATTATATTTTTTTATCAACATAACGAAGGAACGTTTCTAATGCACCTCTCTGCAAAGTCGAAAAATGTTCATACTGAACGCATCTGAAAAATGTTCACTGACAACATATTTCATGTGTTTTCCCTTCCTAGTTGTTGTGGCAACTACTAAACAACTATAGGGTCAGGGAATGATTGCTGTCTTGGTTAAATTTTGCAAATGTCAATGGTGACAGGAGACGTGTATCCTTTTTCAATATTTAACCAAAACCACAATCTTTCCCTAACCTTAACCAAAGTGTTTTTGCAGCCTAAACCTAACAACACACAGGATATTGGATGCACGATGCGAATGTCGACTGTCCTGTGGTATGTTCATCCACCATTCACCCTGGCTTGCCAATGAACATAATCCATACAGCAATTACGTTTCCTTCAAAACCTGCATAAATGTATTTTTAATGAGACACGGTTGCCGAAAAAAATACAGTGCTCTTTTTTGCATTTTTTTGTTTCCCTTTTATCAGTATCATTTTCTGTCGTTGAAATCCGAGCACAGTAAAAATTGTCTCAGATTGTTCTTGTTTGTTCTAACTCCAATGGATAAGTTGTCCATCACCTTCCTGTCTGATCTAACACATGCTGTCCCCTGCCAGACATGTTAATCGCCATTCAGAGCCCCCTGCCTACACATTCAGCCAGTGTACCTGCTAGGACCAACTACACAATATGTCCTGTTCTCCCACACATGCTGATTGCAGCGTGGACGTAGTGATGAGTGATGGAATGGAGGGGACAGACAAGGGAGTGGAAAAGGAGGAGAGCGGCGTTGTTCTCATTTACATGTTTATAGCTCCTCGGTAGGGAGGGGACAGCACTTGTGTGCGTGTGTGTTCGAAGGACATGTCCAATTATCAACCCTGTTGTTTCCTCAACAACGCTCGCTGACTGCCCAACTTGTAAACACAACAGCCAGACACACACATAAGCCAGCTGTGCTCGCTGGGAGATCGAGCTGGTTAGTGTACTGTGGGCTGCTTGTGAGCATAAGGGTCAGGTATGGTGTCAGCTGTGTTTTAATGACAGCTGTGTGTGCATGTGTGTGTGACAAAGAGAGAGAGTCAGTGGTCAAGGCCAATCTGACCCCCCCCCCCTCACACACACTGAAAGAGAGAACGGGGTTAACTCATAAACACCAGACACATTGGATGAGACACAACATGTGCCATATGGCAAACATACAAACTCAAGCATACCTAATATGTTATTTCCACGTTAACGCAATCTGCACTGTCGCCACGGCAACAGGAATGATTGACAGAACAGGAAAGGTTGGGGGTGGCAGGAAAGAAAAAGAAACAAAGTGATTTTTTTGTACCAAATGCATCTTCTTAACGCCTTCACCCCACAAACACACACTCATGCACAAAGATAAAAATGCAACAATTTATTCTGGTGTTGCCCCCAAAAAATAATCGAAGACCCAAAACGTGAGCTGCAAGGAGGCTAACCACACACTCACATGCCATCTGATAGTCAGCCTCTCATCTCCTCATTCTTCAGCCCCCCACCCTCGCAACTCCAACAAACACACATACACAAATACACCCTGGCTGGAGGGGAGAGAATATTAAAAACAAACAAACAGAGAATTGACTTGCTGAGAAGAATTACAGAGGTGCTGATTACATCTGACCCCTCACCTCTGCTGTCAAAAAGCGCTCGTCTCCCCTGTCTTGTTCTCTCCTTCATTTATGTGTCAACTCTCATCCCCCCTCCTCTTTGCCACTTTGTTAACCTCTGCGTGCCTGCTCGGGATTTTCTGCAAGTATTTTTTTGTCGCAGTCAAGGCTCTTGGGGAGTATTCTTGTTCAGACCTCCCCAATAGTAGCTCCCAAACCTTTGTATCTGTGAAAGCACTGTCAATTAGGCAGAGGGCTTTACTGTGCTATCCACATTTTCAACAAAAAAGACGAGACAAAAAAGGCAGAAAGGTTAAGATGAGAATTAACAAGGCAAGGAGAACAATGGAAACACGAAAACTGATTTTTAACTTCTCAGTTACCAGAAATTGGAAATATAATCCAACCCCATATCTGAGACCCGTCTTAATCTACACATGGAACATGTGGGACATATAGGAGAGCTGATCTGTTAAGTGACTTAACTGCGTAAAGCTACTTATGGCCTCTGATACACAATTGTCAATAGACAAGCTACCTGGATTATGAGCTGGTTAATAGGAGAGGTCAACAGTGGAACTCTTTATGTTGCATGTTTCGGTTTGACCATAAATTGATAACATAACAGTTAGATAATGTAGTGCACCATTAACCCTTCCAGTCAGGTGCTTTGGACAGGCTGTAACTTAAACCCCCTAAACTTAACATGAAGACGTGTCCCCTCAACCTTTTAAATTGGATGTTCATGGACAGCCATAACTGAAACGCCTTCTGGTTAAATAAGAAAAAGGCAGGTCACAGGACCACAACTTAAAGACAACGTTACGTAATGCCACGACTTAAACCCAAATTAACCCATCCTTGACTTGCTAAATCTGCAAGTTAGCCAAATGATGGTAGATATCCCTGTAATATATGTGGACTCCTAAGAGTGTCCATATGTCAATGCATATAGTTGCATCAACACTGATCTGCCACAGCACATTTAAGCTTAGCTCCAACTCTTCAGCCTAGTGTAAACACAAAGAACGCGCCAGAATCCCATATGCTCTGGTATGTGCCATATGTTGCATACTGTAACAAAAAGTCTAACAAATTATGTAATTTATGATTGTGTGTTTTTCATAGTTTTTGAACAACAACCCAGTTCTGGACTATGTCCAGCTTTTGCTGTAGTCCTTGTTCAGTAGGAAAAAGTAGAACAAGGTCATCAGCGTAAAACAGAAACTTCACCGCTCAATCTAGGAGGGAGACTCCAGGAGAAGCACATTGATCCAACTGCACAGCAAGTTCATTTAGCTACACATTAAATAAAGTCAGACTTAAATTGTAGCCCTGGCCAACACCTCTTCTCTGAGTGAAGGATTCAGTTTGTTTGTCTCCAATTTTTACAACACCTTTCCAAATACATTGATTTAACCAGATCATACATTTTTTCCCCCTATACCACAATGTAAAAGTCTATTATAGAGCCCTTCTTGCGAAAGGGGTAAGTGAATAACTTACCATTTCTTGTCTGTTGTACATGTTTGTTAATTAGAGGGTGTATAGTATGTACACATGGTCGGCGGTGCAGTGTTTTGGGAGAAACTCACTTTGATTTTCTCTCTCTCTCTCTCTTTTATTGAATTGGGCTTATTGGCATGGAAAAACAGATGTTAACATTAAACAATGCAACTTTATTTTGTATTGTTCATTATTGGTCATTCACTGTCCCTCAGGTTGTGGCATGTTCATAAATACCGTATATTGGGCAGTAAGATCTGCCCTGTCTCCTTCTCCTAGGAGTATTTTTAATGTTGAGAGCTCATTTAGCTCTTTGAAATCTGAGATTACAGAGTTGAATTTCTTAAAGTAAACATTCCTTATTTTATTGAATGTTGTACATGGTGTCTCTCTCTCTCTCTCTCTTCACACACTCCTGTTTCTAATGACAGCAGTGTGATAGTTAACTGGTGCTGGAGTGGAGTTGCGGTGGTGTGGCAGGGGCTGATTTGGCAGCAGTCACAGCTGAAAGGCTTTTATCCTGCATGGTAGAAAGCACAGAGATGGGCATGCACAAGAACCCCTGAGGGGCACACACACACCCACACACACACTCTCACACGCACACAGGGAGTAGTGGCAGTCGAAAGGAGTCTACTCAAGTGTTTGTTGGGTCTGAGGAGGGAGAAGAAGAAAAAAAAACAGTGACAGAAAGAACGAAGAAAGACCTCAGGATAATGTTACTCTATGTTGCTAGGAGATAAACTGCTTTTTTTTTATTACCCAGAGGGCTTTGCAGCAGTCTATGGGTCTATTGGTCAGTATACAGATCAATGGAGCTCTTCATACCAGTGCTCGACTGTATGATACCACATCAGGTCACACAAGTGCACAGAGGTAGACAGAATCTTGAAGAAGAAATCAAAGAGGTTCACACATGCTGCTGTTGTTTAGGAAGAAGCTTTTGCATACTCTTAAAAATACATTACAGTGGGAAAATAGCACTTTATCCTAAGCCTTATCAATCTCATTTAAATCCTTGCTTTGTGTTGTTTTCGGGAGTCCTACAGCTGATCACTCACAGTTTCAGTGGCTTTCAATGCCAGATCAGGACACCAGTTGAATTGAGCCAATTTGCAGCAGTTAGGAAAGATGCTTTTTTAAAATGATATTTTGTCAGTCAGCAGCTAGCGTATAGCATGCTAAACACAAGTATGCTCTCAGAGTTTCTGCATTTTTCAAGCTCAGGGTCAGAACAGAAAAGTAAATAGTACTGTGAACAGAGCCTTTTGATGTGCCTCAGTGTAAGGGGAGTTAAATCTAACAAATTTGGTAACAAGCCAGAAGAGAATTATGCAACTGTGTTGACACAGAGATCACAGGCTAAAGAGAGCCAAAAAAAGATGAGACTATAAAACAGCAAACCAGTTATCTGGCTAATACTGAGTTCATTCTCATTATCGGTTGTTAGCAGTCTGGGGTCGACCTTTTAATCCTTGTGCAGACAGCAAACACATGATTACAAAAATAATGAGGGGAGATATGGATAGTCATGCAAAGTACAGCAAATGGGCAGAATAAGATGGACACTATAGAAAAGGGCACAACAGAGACACAAAAGGCTGATAGTACAAAAGGTTTTAAGCTTGAATCATGGCGGGACTATTTGTGGTACTGTGAGGAACCATGCACAAATGACTAGACATGTCTACGACTGTACGGTTTAGTGCAAAACTGCTATACTGCTCTTTATTGAAAGCTGCCATAACTAAAGTGTTAATGAAGGCTCCATTTTCTGTATGTCAGGCATACGAATGGAGGACACAAGAGGTTAGGATAGGATGCCAAAGAAGAGGATACAGGATTGAGAAGGTGACTTTAGGTCATACTAGTGCTGCCCAATAAATTGTATAATCATGGCCTTCACGATATGAACATGTGCAATAAACAAATCGGAAAAGACTGCCTGAAATGCGATCAATAAGAACAATTATTTAATTTAGGGATGGGTACCGCAAACCCGGTATTAAACGAGAAAAACCACCCCCTCCTCTCTCTACCAGCGGTAATTTACCTGCAGGTGAATCACCTCAGCCGCAGAGGGAGGAGGACAGAGGACAGGAGGAAGGACTGATACTGACTGATGTCCATGTTTTTCATTCTTTTCATTTCAATTCACTCAGTACTTTGATGTGTATGTTTTAGTGTATTTGATTTATTTTATTAACATTGTAGATTTGCTTCCAGTGAGATGTTAGAGTTTATCTAGTTGCTTTGCTGTTCTAGAAACAATATTTAAAAATATTCATTTTATTTATCGCAAATCATTTCGTCATCGCCATATTGAACAAAGTTATCGCAGATTTTCCTCATTTCGTGCAGGCCTAGGTCATGCCATGTACACCGTGTTCATGAGACGGGTGTACAATGATCCAAAGATGGTGTTCACCACTAGAACAGTTGATTTTTTTTCTCCAAATGATTTGACGTTTACTGTGAGAGTTATTGGAAATAAAATAAAGGCTCATAACAGTTTCATTGCTTCTGTGGCAACTGTTAAGTAATGCCTGCATGTGGCAAAAGAGCAAAACAAGCTTAAGAAAGAATTTCCTAACAACATATACCTTGTGGTATTTACTCACTACAATCAGTTAAATGCTCAATACTTTGTCAGTTAACACACCCACCCAGTAAGTGTGTACAAACAAGGATGACTTGAACCCTAATTTGACTGAAATTCACGAGGAAGGATTTCCGTACATACATTTCAAAATACATTTCTGTTTCCGTCCCTACAAACACAAACACGCACAAAGCCACCGCAGGGAGTACGGAGTGTAGCTACAGGGCCTATCTAGTACAGTGTTTCTCCCTCGCTGGTTTGACTATGGCACTTATCTGCCTACTGCAGAGAGAAGAGAGCCGATACCAGACAGATGAGCTCCACTGCCAATGTGTTTCTGTGCATGCATCTGTGTGTGTACATACTGTTGTGTCTTTCCTCTGTTGTGGTCTATGTACATGAATAAGTGTTTATACGGGCATGTACTGTGCGCACATGTGTGCATTTGCCATTCAGTGTACTGCACAGCAGTGTGTTTGTCTCCCTTTACCTTTTCCACTTATCTTGACATGCAAACCCCTCTGTGTGAAGGTGTGAGATGTGAGTAGTGGCGTCTGACTGTGAGAAGATTTGAGCTGCGGTAATATTCAGGTTTGGGATCCCCCTCTCTCTGTAGGATTAACCTCAGATGGAAAAGATCTGGCCCACAGACTGTTGACAAAGCCACAGTTATGTATGATACAAGACCTCAGCAAACGCATGCCATGTTGAGGCCAGACCTTTCATAGATATATCAGAGATGCTGTACATTTTTCACTTCATAGATCTATATGCAGTGTAAATATTATGCACTGTGCAGTACATAATATCAGTAATGTGTGTATAGACACTGTATGTTTGTTGTGCAGCTGTTGTTTTGTATCAGTTAGTTCGCTCTAAACAATGAGTCAATTAATCAACTAGTGAGCTACAGAAAAATAATCTGCAACTATTTAGATAATCTGTTGATCATTAAGTTAATTAATAGTCAAGCAAACGTGCCAAACATTCCCTGGTTCCAGCTTGTCAAATGTGAGGATTTGCTGCTTTTTTTCATTATAAATTGAATATTTTAGGGTTTTTGACTGTTGGTTGGACAAAAAAAAAGACATTTAAATTTATAATGGGCTTTAGGAAAAGGGAATTGAAGGGAATTTTACTGATATTCTGAACACCAAACAATTAATTGAGAAAATAATCAGCAGATTAATCAATAATGAAATTAATCAACCATTGCAGCTTTAGTCTATTTCATACTTACTTGCATGTACATAATAGCTATATCTTGATTTTTGCTTACTTACTTATTTAGCAGTATGTGTATATTTATGTCCTCCTGTACATTTGTTTTGATACTGTGTATAAATACACTGAGAGCTAATAAGAAACCGGAGTCACATTCCTTGTATGTGTCAAGTTAGTTAATACTGATCCTGAATCAGATTCAGATTCTGACAGGTTTTTTTTTGTGAACTAAGCAACATGATGAAAGATTGCTCTTACCACGACAAATACAACTATAAAACTTTCACATATTGCAAACGAGAATGATCACACTTATCTTATGTTACGAAGAAACCCACTCCATTTAAGCTGTGTGTATTTTTTCTGAAATGTACAATGTTGGTTTAATTCAAGCGTCTTATCATCTTCTTATCTCTCTCCCGCTCTGTCTGTGAGAGACACAGAGAGCGAAACAGAGATAAGGCGAGTAGAATTGAGCTAAAGTTATAAAAAGTAAAAAAAAAATAATGTGTTCTGACCACATATTTGTGTCTTGAAGAAGCTCTATGGGCATATCTTTATTGTGTGTGTGTCTGAGAATGTATTTGTGTGTGTGTGTGTGTGTGTGAGAGAGAGAGAGAGAGAGAGAGAGAGAGAGAGAGGGAGCAAAGAAAGAGGGACCACCATGGGTCATCCATCCATCTGTCCAGCCAATGGTCCATTTGGAGGCAGAGAATAGAGGCATTGAGTCAGGTAAATGGGTGGCGAACACAAAGTCTGTGTGCATGTGTCCGTGTGTGTGTTCGTCCACACTGAAAGGCAATGGCAAGTCGAACCAACTCCATCACTCTGGATGAATAGGGACACCCAGGGATGAACGGATGGAAAGAGAGATGGAAGAATGGGAGAGGAGAGGCGGAGGACAAGGAGTGACAGGTGGAGGTTATCTTGCCAGAGAGAGAGAGGGCAGGAGGCACACATGGGAGAGAGGGAGCTATAGTACATTATTAGCTGGCATACAGTAAAAATACCTCATACATGCACAAACACACTGGGCTTCAGTGAATAGACAGTTCCATCAGGGATCACAGTGTCCTTTCTATAGTCAGAGCATGTGCAAGTTTTCTGTAGCTATTTCCCGTTGAAGCAATATCTTGAAGACAGGTCGGGTTGACTTCATAGATTGTCACTCCTAAATCATTGGAAGGAGAGAATTAATTTTTCAACAAAAAACTTTCCATTCGGAACTGGTACTGTCAGTCAGAGCAGTAATGCTCATTTTCCTGCAGTAAGCGAAACAATTAACGATGATCAATTGGCAGATCAATGGATAATTGATTGTTAACTATTTTTATGTTTATTTTCAAGCAAATGTTTGTGAAAAATTCACAGGTTCCAATTACTTTTTCTTTTATATAATTGTAAATTGAAAATCTGTATGAGTTTTGAACTATCGGTCAGACAAAACAAGCAATTTGAAGACGGCACCATGTGTTGTACCATTGGAAGTTGTAATTTAAATGATTTTCTAGCATGTTTTCTACACTAAACATTTATTTTTTTAAAAGCTGATTAATCCATAATGAAAATAATGTTCAGTTCCACCCCTAATATATAAGTTATTCTTCATAATCCTTCGACATTAATAACCTTGATCATGAAAGCTTCGTTTTACTGTTCTAAAACTCCCAGTGTTGGGTTGACTGTCTGGAAAATAACACTCTGGCAGACAGAACACCACTATTGTTTGTTGATTAAACAGAGAGAAGAGGAGCAGCACTGTCCACTGTGACTGAAAGAACAAAGAAATGTAATGAAACCACAGATTTGTTTGCAAAAAATACGAATGCTACAGAAAAGTGTTTTCAAAATTCTTTTCAGTAAGCACATGAAGGATTCTATTTAATATTTGTCCTTTTGTTTGTTTTTTTTTAAATAAGATGTTTTCTAATAAGAGATTTTTTTCTTAAAAAAAGAAAGAAAAGTCTATTGAGTGGCCCTGTCAGACTAGCCATATAATCAGAATTGAGATCGTGTTTGCCATAAAGCAAACTGTTATGACATGTCCATCATGCCACAGCAGTGGTTTCTAGGAGCAGATAACTTAATCTTTGTCATGTCAACTGGAGAAATATGCCGATTTAAGAGGTTATTAAATCGGTTATTTCACTATATTGACTTACAACAACCTTGTTTGGCAATTTTCTGGCTCTGGCAATGACGTCTCCATTCTTACTCTAACCTAAAAACTTCTAACTGGTTCTGTTGTTTGAACAACTGGGGGGAACGGCTATCAATTAGTCCCACACCAGACCCATTGATATATAAAATGGGAGATGTGAGCAACGATTCAGAGGTCAGGAACCTGCCTACAATCAGATGGCAGTGATGGTAAAGAAACACAAAGAGATGATAGGTGCAAGCTAGGTGACTGTTCAACTTTAAAAACATGTCCTCTTTCTTGGGTTTACTGCAAACACATATAGACAAGCTCAAACAAATAGTCAGGCCTGCATAAACAGACTCAGACATATATATTCACGCAAATATCCCAAGGTTAGCAAAACACTCCTCATTTCAATTAACAATTATTATGCTTCACAGACGGCCCCCAAAATAAACTTGCTCGCCATCGCTCTTTTTCTCTCTTTCAATCTGGCGTTTCTCTCTCTCTCTCAGCAATTCGTGGCCCTCGCTTGGATCTTCCCTCATTTCCTGCTCATCCTGCGGGCTAGTAACTGTTCATCTCTGTCATCTCTCTCTCTTTCAGTCTCTCTTTTCCTCTCTCTCTCTCCCTCCCACCTCAGGGCCACTCCAGTCTAAATGGAGTGATTAGTCTAAAGTGGGTGCTGTCAGTGAGATCATCCTAAGATAGAGTCCTATCTGGAATGACCTGAGCCGACAGCAGACCAGCTCCAGAGAGACAGAGAGAAAGAGAGACACTATTAAATGTTCTATTTGTGACAGCTGGCTCCAGGCTCTGCCACAGCCATGCCTCCTCTCCTCAGAGCTCTATCTAGATCCAACTACAGCTCTTGCTCTGAGCTGTCTCTATGTCACCCAGTCTCTCTCCATAGAGTTAATGTGGAGAGTAGAGAAAGAGGGGGAGTAAGAACGAAGGAAAGAGGAAAAGGGATGAAGAGAGGGGAGGGCGGTTTAAGTGAGGTGAAGTTTAAACCGGACTAACACCCAACACATTAACGAAATAAATTGAGACATATGATCACAAATAAATAGGATGGTTTAAAGACTAGAAAGCTTTGGTCTCCACCTGTCTCCCTCTCTCTCGCACACACACACACACACAAAAAGGACAAGGACACAGCATTACAATACGCTGCAGAGGGCACAGGCTGACAAAAGCCATTTCATCACGGGTTAACCTCTTTCACACATTAATCTGCCACAATAGCTTCCTAATCACATAATCCACAGAAATTATACAGACAACACCTTTAAATTATGATTGCACAGCTGGAGGGAGGGAGGATTAACTAACAGGAATGAGAGGTGACTGTGCATATGTGTGTGGACGTGTGTGTGCCAACTTTGTGCTCACAAAACTGATGTAAAATTGAGATGTGAGCTGGTTGCACACACGCACACACACACACACACACACACACAACCACATACTGGTGTTAAGGTTTGTCTGTATTATTTGTCAAGTGAGCAAAACACTCTACCTCTCAAAAATCCCTCTGTGGGATGCATTGTTGTTGTTGTGTGTGTCTGTGTGTACACATCATTATGTTTGTGCCTGTTCAGAAATGGAAGTGATTCCTCCCACTTGACAACACATAACTGCACTAATCATGACAGTGTTAAAACACTCCACATAATGTATGATCTTGCATACACACACCTACACACGGACACAAATACACACACATGTGCGCACACACACCGCACTATTGAACAGATGTATGGGCGAACAGAATGATCAACAACTTAAGTGTTTTGTTATACAGAAAACCACTTCTCATTAAGGTTATGTTACAAACAGCAATTAACCTGTGAATGTATGTGTATGTGAATGGCTGTGCGTGTGTGCCTGTATATGTGCATTTGTGTGTATGTGGTAATGTGAGCGTATAAATGAGTAGGTGCTACCAAACTGTTGACGTTTTGGTGTGTGTATCGAGTAACATAGTGCCACTGAGAGATAAGTTTCTCTCCCTATGAATTTCCTCTTGCAGTCAAGCTGCTTTCATCCAAATTGTGTGTAGCCGTGTGTGTGTGTGTGTGTGTGTGTGTGTCTAAAACTAGGCTCTTCAGTTAGACAAGGTAGGATTAAGAAGAAGGGATAGACTTTCAGAGGGAGAGAGAGATGCTTCAGAGAGCCCATCACATATGCATTGAAAATTTCCTCCTCACTGCAATTATTCAAGAGCTGCTGTTTGCCAGAACGGGATGAGTAACAGGAAGAGAGGCAGAGAGAAGAGTCAGATGGTGGATTAACACGAGGTTAGATGGCGTGGGTAGGTTGAACAGTTTACCAGAGCAGTGAATTCAGAATGCCTGGACAAGAACGTGTGTGTGTAAATAAGTGTGTGTAGGTGGATGAAGTGCGTAAGGGATAGGATAAGATAAAGAATTATATGAGAGACCTGGACGCTCTAGCAGATAATAGTGTCAGTAGGTAATGAAACAATTGTGACCTGTATTTTGGCCTAGAGAGGAGGGGACAAGGAAAACAGAAGAGTAGGGAAAGGCTTCAGAGGGAGGGAGGTACAAAGAAGAAATGGAACCTCAATATAGCCTGTAGAGTCTCAATAGAGTCTAAATAAGATGGTAAATGAGAGAATGAGGAAAGAAATGCAAGAGGACAAAGACAGGAGAATATACTGCTACTGTAAATAATGCAGTATCATGTGACTCCACCATGTTAAGTCGATTTGTGTCTTAGGATGCACCAATCAGACTTTTTGGCTGGATACTATGTCTGCTGTTTGCATTTCAACAACATGCAAAAAATGCAAAAACAGATTAACCACAACTTTTTGTTTAACACTGTGTTCAGTAAATATTTCTGTATTTGCATGACAATATGTACAGTATAATTAAAGTGTTGTTTCAGTTCATCTTTTAAGACATGTTTGCATATTTTATTCCACCATTTTTGTTTTGGTTCACGTGCAAAATATTAATTACCTTGTAAATAAATGTAGGCGAATGAGTTCAAGTATCTTGTTCACAAGTGAGGGTAAAATGGAGATGGATAGGTGGATTGGGGCGGCATCAGCAATAATAAGGGCTTTGTATCGGACCACTGCGGTGAAGAGGGAGCTGAGACAGAAAGCAAAACTTGCGATTTACCAGTCAATCTACTTTCCTACCCTCACCTATGGTCATGAGCTTTGGCTGGTGACCGAAAGAATGAGATCGCGGGTACAAGCAGCCATAATGAGTTTCTTCCGGAGGGTGGCTGGGCTCAGAAATAGGGTAAGGAGCTCAGACATCCAAAGGCAGCTCGGAGGAGAGCCACAGCTTGAGCCAGTTGAGGTGGTTTGGGCATCTGATCAGGATGCCTCCGGGGCGCGTCCCCTCTGAGGTTTTCCGGGAACGTCCAACTGGTAGGAGACACCATGGGAGACCCGGGGAGGGGGGGGATTATATATCTCATCTGGCCTAGGAACACCTCGGGATCCCCCAGGAGGAGCTGGAAAGCCTTGCTGGGGAGAGGGACGTCTGTACTACCCTGCGTAGCCTGCTGCCACTGCGACCCGGCCGGTATAAGCATCAGAACATAGAAGTATGGAACTAAACGATTAATCGACTAATCAGTGCAGCTTGATTTTAGTTAGTCTCCAAACTTCCTCTTATTTAGTATCTTCTTCTCACTGTGTGTCTCTTCATTATGCAGTGAAGAAGAGGCCCCAAACATTGAGGAGGGGATGTAAGAATAAAAACTTGTAAGAATTTGTATGGTCTTCTGTGGGTTGTTGTTGAAGGAAGAAGCACACTGCATTGTTATTGTGGGTGGGTCTTCCACAGTCTGTGGAAGAATACGCACCCAAGCTCCCACTCCCACAATCACTATAACATCTTCACTTCTTTTTGATTCTGTGCCACACGTCACACTTAAATATCAAAAAGCAACATCGAAATAGGAAACTAAAGAAGCACACACAACTTCTGTGACTCTGGAGAGACAAATGCAACTGCCATTCTCAACATTTCATTCAACACAATTTCTGCACCATTTCTCACTTTTCAACCTTCTCAGATTAGATGAAAAGGTAAGAGCATCTTTTAAAAGGTTGCACACACACACACACACACACACATAAAAGCAACATTCACACAGCTGCACACAAACATCAATTCATCCTAAGCAGTGAAAGCTCTCGCTTGTTAGATAATCAGATTGTTCTTGCTGCAGGCTTGCCTCTAAACATATAGAGCCTACAGCCGCCTGATGCTAAAAGCCTGACTTAGTCCTGTTGAATATTGCATGGCGCTAATGTTTCACAGCCTGGCACAGATTGACAATACACAATCTCCTGGTTGAAGTGTGGGTGTAGGGGTGGGAGAGGGTTGACAGTGTAAAGAGAGTGGAAAGATACAGTTGTCTCACTTCCTCTCCCTTTGTGTTTTTTTTTCTGCTTGTGTTTTTTATCTCTTACTTTCATTCCTGTTGTCCTTCTGTCTTTAACACATGTCCTCATGCACTCCTTTGCACCAATTGACTCAAAATAGACAAAACAATGTAAAAACTTCACAAAAAAAGACAAAAAGAACTTTACTCTTTCATTTTAAAAAAATATGCCAAACTGCTTGATGCATCAGTGTTAAATAAAGAACTTTAGATAAATAAAAAACAACCTAACATTTAAAGAGTTTCCAGATTTAGATCAGGACATATCTGATTAAAGAATAAGTAAACCAGCCTAAGAATCTGATCAAGCCTTCAGTTCCAACTTTCAATACTAGCTCGATACTCGATGCTACTGACACATTTCAGTCGGTACTGAAAAAGCACTGAGGTTTGACGTCCATCCCTATAGCTGTCAGAAGATTTCACTAACCGATTATAAATATGAACAGTTAGTGTATTTAGGGGAAGGACAGACACTCATATGTAACTGGCATCCAAACTAATGTGACCCAGCTTTAAAGCAGGGTTTGCATCAGTGGTTTAGTTAATTTAAACTCACAGTCCCTTTTCATGAGGTACTTTTTTCTGAGCCCACTCTCGCTCGGTGACAACTCTGTCACTTTCTGTCTCTGTATAAATATCTCTCCCGACTCTACTTTCCCTCTTTATCTCGCTCAACCGCTTTCTTCTTCTCTTTCTCTATGTGACATGTCCTGTTAGCATTAGTGAGGCGGCTAGCTGGAAAACCATCTGTTTCGTGTACCTCTTTAGCCCATTATGTGGTTGTCTGACTAGAGCACTCACAAGGTATGTCTAAGAGTGTGTGTGCGCATGTGTGTGTGCGTGAAAAAGTCACCAATGTACAACAGCAAAGTAAAACTAGGATGGTATAAAAATCTGTCCTGATTGCTTCACAAGACAATTGTACAGTGTTTTACAAGGATCTGCTACAAATTGAGTATGTATCTGGCCTGGAGAGTGTGTGCGTGTGTAGGAGTGTGCGTGTGTGTGTGTGTGTGTGTGTGTGTGAGTATCAGACAAAAAGGCTCGTCTCTGTATAATGGGACAGCGGGATCTTGACAATGTTGATTTGGAAGCCCCGAAGGGTGCCTGCATCAAACACCCACACCTACTCACACACACACACACACACACACACTAGGGGGGAGGCCCTCATCACAGGAAGGTGTGTTGTTTTACCAACACAAATCACATCAAGTGATTATACACAGCACAGTTACCGTGGAGACAGGTGGGAATGGCAACAGATGATGAAACAGGGCTTCCATCAAGAAATCACACAACACACACACAAATCCTATATGCAAGAATGCAAGCACACAGACTCTCAATCAAACACAAAACACACCCTCTCTCTCTCTTTCACTCACACACACACACACACACCAACACACACACACACACACACACACACACACACACACACACACAGAGGGATGCCATCAGGAAATCAGCAGCCAATCAGAATAATTTGACTGGGATGATGACATGTCTGTCCATGGAACAATTTGCAGCCGCTGTCACCAAGAGAGAGCATCGTAATCACCACACACACATACACACAAGCATGCTTTCTTTGCCCCTGTACTGCATGTTTGACATTAAATTATCTGTGTGTATTCAAAAGCATTACCTACTCGCTCAGTTCACTGTTTGTTTATGTGAGTGTGTGTTTGTGTCGAAACTGCCTGCTTTCATGTTCAGTAACGCGGCGAGCGTGTGGCTGACCGCTCGAGTATGTTCATGCGTCTGTAATTTTGCATGTGTAGGTGCGCGGCTGTTCTTCGCACTGAATACAAATCCAGCGGTGTGTCAGTCAAACTGGCAGCGTTAGTCTCCCTGGCAATTTCCATGAGATTCGATTTAGAGGGCTAATGTATAATAGGCCCTCGAAGGGAGGTGGGAGAGTATTAATTGAGATGGACCGAGCGAGAGAGAGAGAGAGGGCGGATGGGAGACAGACAGACTGAGGAAAAGTGACAGAGAGAGAGACCGAAAGTGATGTTACTCTAAGCCGAGAGTGGGCTCTAGCGGATACTGTCACTCTCTCACACATAAACACACACACACACACACACACAGACACACACCCTCTTCAGAGTGCAACTGAAAAGGAAAAAAGCAGTCCAGATGCATGCTGCTGTCTTGCAGAAATGACTTACTTGTACTATGTTTTACTGAACTTGTTTCACATGAGAGGGAACAGAGGAAACTGTGACACTGAGCAGGAATATTGGTAATCCATCTAACCATAAAGCAGTTTTAAGTATTTTCCCTCTCGATGTTGAGCTAAAATGTTTAGTGAAAAGGTTTCTGAAAATCCTTTAGGCAGCAGCAGCTCCTCCAGCTCTTGATGAAAGTCTAAATACATTTTCCTGACATTGCAGCGGCCTCAAAAAACACATAAATGTGAGTTGAGTTGTTGTTCAAGAAGTGGCCAAATAAGAGCCATTTTAAAACATGTGTTAAATAGAAAGGCAACTGGAACACATTTGTGAAGTTTTATTGATCCCCAGAGGAAAACTTTCTACAGCTGAAAGGATTAGTCAATTAATCGATTAGTCAATTAGTCGAGCAACAAAAAATGTATCTATTTTAATAGTCGATTCATTGTAAGTCCTTTTTCAAGCATAAATGCCAAACAGTCTCTGGTTCCAGCTTTTCCAATCTGAGGATTTGTTTTCTTTTTTTTATTACCTAGTAAACAGCAGTTCTTTTTGTTTTTGAAGGTTGGCATGGACATAACAAGACATTAGACGACTTCACATTGGGCTTTAGGAATGGTGATGTGCATTTTTCACTATCTTAGTGAAACAAGACAATAATCTTCAGATGAATCAATAATGAAAATAATCATCAGCCTGAAGACCTTCCCCCCTTACACAGGGAGGTCAGAGTTCAGGGTCACAGAGCAGCTTCCACACACCTGGCAGGGAATTAGGATCTTGCTCAACAGCAAAGCAGCAGTGGACAAACTCCTGATCATCACCACAACACCCTGCTGCCATAAAGAACCTCCAAGACATAAAGATGCCAAATGAAAAAATTAGGATGGAAAAATGCGTTCTGTAATATCTGCATTGAATGGGTGCATTGAAGTGTCTTTGGCCGACAAAACGCGTGTTCACGGCCATGAAGGTCTCGGTCTGATGCCTGTCAATCTTCACGTTGTGTCACCAAATATAACAAACATTTGATGAAAATGTATTGAAATATAGTTACTCCTATTCTTTTTATAGTGAGAGAGAGTAAACTGTGAACAAACAGCATGTGCAGGAGTATTATGTGGTGGGTCAGATTTCATTGTATTTTAAGTAAAAACAGTAAACAAATTATAGCTTACTTACACAATTACACAAGTGTCTCCTGTAATGTCATCATTAATATTACTTAGTAATTCTATACAAAAAACTTAACCAAATTAAGCATTAAACTAAATTTGAGAAGTTGTATCAACTACTTCGACTAAAGTACTTTTCCTGATTTTTTCCCCTTTCTCTGTTACTCTCTGTTACTATTTTTGCAGAAATAGTGATGGCTTAAGGTTAGTGTGTGTGTGTGTGTGTGTGTGTGTGTGTGTGTGTGCTTCTGTTGGGCCGAGTCTCCCTACGACCACTTTAATGCACTAAGATGTTGTCAAGCAGGAATGTTATTGATGTTTCTATGGCAACCTAGGGGCTTGAGCAGAGGATTATGTTGAGAGAGAGGAAAAGGGAGAGTGAACACAAAATACACTGCAGATGGAATTGAGCAGAAGGAAGGAAGAGAGGACATAGATTTTTTTCCACCTTAATATCTCCCTTTTTCAGCAAATGAAAGGCCACTCAGAATATAAGAAGTGATGAGAATGGGTGGATGGACATTGGATAAGGATGAAGAGTGCGCCCCAGAGAAGCTGATGAGGAGAGAGACAGAAAGACGAGAAGTTGGTATGCCATAGTCAACACTCAGCATCTGTTCAGAAAATAAATTATATGAATTATGAATAGCCGTTTGCAAAAGGTTAGCAGGGGTACGTTTTTAAGGGGTCGGTTCTCCCCCATTAGAAAAAATCTATTTTCTCACTAACTCTTAACAAAATTTAGCGATGTAGATAGATTATTAATTTTGCCAAAACAAAACAAAACCTGCATGACTGGATACTGCAAGGAGAATGTGTATTCTTTGTGATTTAGGTGAATTGACCCTTTAAAAACCTGCCAGTCTCAAATGATAATTATGCTGTCTGTTAGTAATGTTTGTTTTTCGAGCAATCCAATAATTAACGCATTGCATTCTGAGAGTTGAACCCCTAATATCTAAACCCTGACCACATGTTCCTGTCCAGAAATGTAGGAAACGTGTTGTTCTTATCTAAATCAAACCAAAATTGTTTTTCACCATGTTGGTGGAGCCAAATTTAGCCTTGACTCTAACCACATATTTTAGAATGTCTTACAGATCGTGAAACAAGAGGTAAAGTGTAGTAACGCTGCAAAAATAAGAACACGTGCAAAGTTTTTGAAATGATCCGAGTCAAACATGAACATGCAGAAAGGTTCACAACATCACCAATGCTATAAAAAAAGGGATATAAAACAAGGGAAAACAGGAAAGTGTGATTGGTCAAATGAACAATGACAACATTAAGAGAGCCAGAGGAACAGAGAGAGCCAGAAAGACACAGAGGGAGAGAGACAAGTCCCAGTTTGAGCATCATTTAGAGTCCAGCTGGCACAAAATAATGTTCTTCACCATATGCACTTTTAATTTTGTCTGTGTCTCTCTCTCTCGCACACACACACACACACACACACACACACTTAAAAATACAGACATTCTCTCTGCCTCTCCCTCTTGTTCTTTCTCTGCCTGTCCCACATCAATCAAATCTACTCCCAAAATGATCATCTGTTTAAGGCAGATTATCTTAGGGAAAGCCATCTATCGAATTACAATAGCACTACTTTATCCACCTAGCCAGACATCATCCCTGGAGTGTGTGTATTTGTGTGTGTGTATTTGTGTGTCTACAGCCACAGAACAATGTCCAGAGCATTTGTTTTCGCATGCCAACATCCATGTGTACACATACACACCTCTCACTCCCATAAAGCATTTCAGTCAAATCATTTGCGTGCAGTTTGTTTTTAAGTGAGCATTTGCATAATTGTATGGTATCACTGGACTCTGGTTCAGGTTCATTCCCTTTTCAAATCAACAAATATGCATGTCCCCTCTTAAATCCCCATGAAACCAGACATGCCAATACATCTCTTCTAAATCTGGTATATGAGCAAAGGGATTCCAATGGGAGACCTCTGCTGAGCACTCAGGTACACTCAGGTCCAATGAAAGCATATAATGATTAAGTCAAGCTTTAAGTCACTACACCTTTATTGGAGTAACGTGACAAAAGCTTGTCTTTTCTCATCATTAAATACTTGTTTTGGACCTAATTGTCCAAAGCCCTTTTTTGCCCTTCTTGCACCTTAGCATAGTGTCATGAGTGTCATTATTAATATCAATATTCATTTTCACATTCAGTTTCATATTCATTCTCCTTTTGACTGTAAGTTTATGTGAGCAATACTAGGTGTACAACACACACTCTATATTACTTATTTTGTGAATTAACCCCTCAGAACTTACATAATGAACAGTGAAATTAACAATTTTGGCTATAGCTAAGAGCTTCCACCTCTTAGTTGTTTAGTCAACTAATCTTTCCTTAGGATCAACTAAGAAAAAAATATTTTTTTTCTGGAAAATCACATCTGTGGCATCACAAGAAATTTCATAAATATTTTCTGAACTTTTTGAACAGATCGGTCTACACGACTCCATCCATTTGACCAATGTTTCTATTAAATCATCTGATAAATTAGCCAAAGAAATTCTGGACGACCACTGGACTACAAATTTCTTTAGTTGAAGACAGTACAGCTAATCCTCAGCTAATTCTTTTCCACAAAACAACCTCCCTATAGTTAGGCCTAAAGCTAATCTAGCCACAAAAAACAAGACGTGTAAACCCAGATTAGTGGTACTGAGACATTAAGACATGCATTAGGCTTTTTTTCAGTGTTTGGTGTTAACAAGTAGCCCGCTTCATTCAAAAGACAGAAAGTTATTCTGACTAGTAATTAAAAGAATTTTCCCTGCTGTTGCCAACACCACTTAATAAAAAAGCACGGGAGAGGGTGTGCAGAGTGACTAGAACGGGGCTGAGCGTGTGTGTGTGTGTGTGTGTGTGTGTGCGCTCCTCAGCCGAGGGGCCTTGTGCTGCGGGCACTCTCAGTGAACAATCAAAACAGCTCAATTTAGGCTTTATCAGCAGCTCAAGCATGCATACACACACAGACACACACACACACACACGCACGCACGCACACACAAACACATGTGCACAAATCCACACGGGGCTGAGACAAAAGGACAGTGAAGTGAGGAAGGCACGAAGAAAGCGAGAGAGGAATGAACATCAGCGGTGCACTGTGGTGATGATGCCAGCAGTTTGGAAGGTCAGGTAAACGTGGAATTCGATGCACACGGCACCTGATCAATATCTTCCCTCTCTCTCTTTCTCTCTCTCTCTCCCCAATTCTCCTTCTCCCCCTCTCACCCAGGAATACTAAGACCTGGCTGTATTGACTGATGCCGACCACAAGGCGATCCATAGCAACGGGTCAATCAATTAAGAGCACACATAAGAGCGCACATCAAGGCAAATACGTAGAGAGTGACAATGTGTAATCAACTGTTCATCGTTTTTTATACTTCACTCCCAGAAAACAGAATAGAGTAGAATATAATAGACCCTTAAGCACAGGACTGGTTAGCTCAAAAACAAAACAAAAGAAACTACACTCCATTAAATCCCACACCAACTACAGATGAGTAAAAGCATACGTATAATAAAAGAAATGCAGACAATTAATTCCACCATTATTTGAATAAGATTGTCAAACTTTGTAATTTCCTCCCATTGTATGTTTTGTTTGTACTCAAACAAGAAAAGTAGACAGTTGTTTAGGAGCTGCTCTGTGTGTGCTGTAGGTCTTCCTCTACTACAACAGAGCTGTCAAACTGCAGCCACTGCTCCCACCTTCAGGCCAGAAGAGGTACTGCAGGTCAGGAGAGCAGCACTGTGGCCCAGAAAGGCCTTCTCTTAATACTTCCACAAGTTCTTAGCTTTTTGTTCTTGCTTTCAGTGTATGATAAAGTGTACCACTTTACAGTGATGTATGTAGTGGGACAACAAATGTTATTGTATCATCTCTATGTTTTCATGGTTTTCTATTATGTTTTTTATTCATATGTGACCCTATGACCTTTTATGCAAAAAAAAATATTTATAATTTACTTTTCTATCATCAAACAGGCATGTTTTAAGGTGGCTATAATATCGATGCCTAGTTAACAATAGGTAAAGTGACTGATTAGACAGTGAAACTGCATTCATGTCACATATTAAACAATATTCAGCAAATCTTAAAGGTCTACTTTTGCTATCTTTTTCTTTTTGGGCTTTTGCCTTTTCTATTTGATAGTAGGGGGCTTGAAAGAAATAAAAAGAAAGAGACAGGGGGTGAGTCAGTTTGAACAGGGGATGCAGCAATTACATAGTAGCCCAAGGCCACCCATACATGCCACTTTCAGGGTTGTGTTTTACTAAACATTTCAGATGTCCAAGTGTTTTCCAGCACTTTCAGATTGATGTGCTTTTGTTGATGAAGACTAAGCTGTGGAAAAACTGACACCACATAACTGCAGCCTGAAGCGGAAGGAGGAGAGATATTTGACCAAATTCAATGTATTTTCAACTAAAAGAGAAAAACACAACATTGAAACTGACTAAATAAGAGGTAGATAGAAAAGCTTAAAGGAAGTGAGATTGGGAAAAAGACACACAGACACACAGAAATGTACAATGCTTCAAAATTATGTCAATAAACCGAGCTTATTATAACAATAGTGTTGTTCTGTGTGTGTATAACTGTGTTTGTGTCTGTTCTTGGCAGTGGTCAAGGTTGTTATGGCGAAGACAGCACTTCTGGGGCCTCCTGGCCTGTTCCTGTGTGATTGTCCTCAGCAGGAAGTGACGTCACCTGTTTGTCCTCGTCCGCTCCTGACACAGGAAATGGACCAGAGAGGGATTTTGGCCTGTTTGTCTGTCTGGCTGACTGGCCATAAATCCATCTCTGTCCCTGTACATCTGTCTGGTGCAGCAGTGCAGGTGATCATCATCATATTAGGTGTCCTGAGTGTTTTTGAATAACATGGAAATGCACAAACTAAGTGTAGCATGAACAAAGTCAATACAAACATCCTAAACATCTAATAAAAAGGGCTTTTGCTCACCAAGTTTTAGTACAAAGTTAAAGACTTGTGGTTTAACTAAAACAGGAATTTCTATTTTTGTTTAAGAGAAAGTTGGACCCAACAACCCCACCCACAAAGATTAAAAACTATTTAATAACTTTACAAGACCAATAAGATCCATGAAGTCTGCTTTCATTCTTTCTTACAAGATGAAAATGCACTTCAACTTCCCCTCTTACATAAATACCAATTAATTTACAGAGCTGGGTTCTTCAAAAACTAGAAAAATTTCTCCTTAGCTCTTTCAACACTGCAAGGCTCCTAACTTCATCAGTACAGCTTGTGTCTTTTTTAACAGTATTAAATTAGAATGTTAATAATACATCAAGCACCATAGATACTGAGCAAAAATTATTTTTCACAGCTGCGGTAACACTCTGTGCAACTGCCCTCTTGTATCTCTGTACATGTGTTCTTATGTCTGTGTGTGTGTGTGTGTGTTTGTGCCAGGCTCACCTACTCCTCTCAACAAATGACAGTGCTGTGGCTAACAAGCACTCCGGCCCATTTTAACTGGGCAACAAGGGCTTAATGACAAGTCACATAACAATGGAGAGGAGAGGGGAGTACAGTAGAGCGCTCCAGCCAAACTATCAGTCTGTCAAACAATGGCTTGTCAGCCCTCATCTTCTCTTCTCTCTCTCATTGTGGCACAGATAAACAAATCACACACACACTCACCTATGCACATGTGCTCATATACACAGCGGATGCTTGGTTTTTACAAAAACAAGCCTACTCATCAACACACAAACAGAAAAACATGCTCAGGTATATGCATTAGCACACATGAACTTCATGAAGATGTAGAAGCGCAACAAAGTGCAAACTCTCTGTCACACACACACACACACACACACACAGGCAGTATAACTGGCTGTACAAGCAGGGTTTGATGACAGCCCCCAAACAATAGGGAGCAGAGCAGCCTAGCTATCTGCCTGTCACACAATGAAGAGGGTACTGCTGAAGAGGTTGTCACCACCAATACATGTAAACACAGACGCACAAACACGATGAAAAAATCATCACAAAAATAAAAACATGAGCTGTGGGGTGTGTGCACGTGTGCATGCCAGTGGGCACACACACACACACACACATAGACACATGTAAACGGGGTAATTCAGAGCGCTGCCATTTATGTGAAGAGTGTTCCGTTTTCCAGACTGTGAGTGGAAGTGAATTTGCTTTTTCTGTCGAGTGCAAGTCAGGTTGGATTAAACAACACTTGGCCAGTGCTGATGGGTTATCACTGTGCATCTGTGTGCATGTGTGTGCGTATGCCTGTACTGTGATGATGCCCACAGGCGCCTGGATTTGATGCAGGCAAGTCTGTAGACAGCCCACTTCTCCTGTCAGGACCCATCTCTCTCTTTTCTCTGTCTCTCAAGGTGTCCTTTTACTGTTTTCTCGCTCATCATGTTTCACTTTGTGATCATCTCTTCTCTCTGTGTTGCTCACTCCTCTTCTCCCCATCCCCATCTCTTCTACAACTCTGCTCTTGCTTGTTGTCCACAGCGGGGCTTAATGAGGCATTTTATTAGGTTTTTGTCAATAAACAGAGAAAGACAGAGGCAAAAAAATGAGAGTGGCTTCCACACTAAGCATGTAACCTCTAACAGCAACTACACAGTACTTGTATACAGAGGTTTATCAAAAGATGTCAACTTCCCCCTGTGCCATACATTTTTATCAACTCTAATTATTTATTTTCATTTCATATGGATATTCTCCAAACACCATCAAGAGCTTTATTTTTTCCCCTTGTGTTATTATATTACGGGACTGTGGTTTCTCTGAGCTCCAGGGATGCCTTTTATTGTGCTGAGCCAATAAAACAAAGACTCTGTTACAGTGTTGCATAGTAATTAGCTGGTGTAATGAGGAAGTCATAGAGTACACATATCAATATTGGAACAAAACCAGCCTTGAGTTCTCATTTTTGCTGTTGCTGACAGCCATGGATACAAAGGACTGAATGAGATCACAATGATATTTGGTGAGATCTTTAAAGTATAATAACTCTCTGTTTTCAATCAAATTGTTACTATACATAAAAGAAACCTTCTCAGTCAGGAAAAATTTAAGATTACTAAAAAAAAATCTGAAAAAATCTATTGGTAATGATAGCACGCAGCCAGGCATGGAGATCAATGCTGTTCCAATCCAAACAATTTAACATGTACAAAGAAACTGCTGTTACATTTCCTTATAGCACCTGAATGTGTTATTCAGGCATTTGTTCAACTGCAGGGAGGCTGGTGCTATAGTACGCTTTGTATACACACACACACACACACACACACACACACACACACACACTGAGGCATACATACAACCACTCTGCTTTAAAGGATAACACTGGCTTTATTTAATATCTATGGTTTATTACCATTAATAAATCCCTCAAAAAGTACATTTAGCTTTATCGTATTCTATTAAACAGCCTGATATACTGTAACTTCTGATGAAAACTCTATTCAAATACATATACTGTAAAATAGACATACCGCACTGGCCGACATACAATGTTTATGGACACTGTAGTCTGAAACAACTCCTTAACCGCAATTGTGATCTCAGCTTTTACACAGCTGAGAGGAATAAACTACACATCTCATGCAAATCATTAGTAAGACAACTATTGCTTAAATGCAACAGAAATGTACTTTTAAGTGTTTTAATTGATTGTGGACAACAATAAAGTTGTGTGGCTTGGAATCATAAGCGATATCAGGCCATGGCTACATTGACAAAATGTATTATTGGGATAAATACTTTGTTGTGTTTGTCTTTTGATCAGAACAGTTAATAATTGAAAAGATGCAATAACACCAGCCTTATTTTTAGCCATGCTAGAAGCATGAAGCAGGGATGTCAATGTCACCATGTTGATGGGACTACCACTTTGGTCCAGACTGAAATAGCTATTACATTGCATTTGAATGAGTTCAGTGATCCTCTGACCTTTCATCTAGCACCATTGCCAGGTCAAAAATGTAAATTTGTCCAATACTTTGGCCTCCCCACTATATGACATATACATGTTTATGTATTGTAGTCAGTGTGACAACATGAATCAAACATTATATTTCCTTCTATTAGTTAGTTAATAGTCGGTTTTCAAACACTTTACTGTCCCAACTGGAACAGTTGCCACAGGTCTGATGTTTTCTTGGATGTCCAATGAGGAATGATGCGAGCTGGGTCTGAAATCTGTATTAGGTTAAGTAGGTGTTATTTCCTCTGAATTATAAATCATACTTGTCTAGCCAAATATACTCTTGGGGAGGCACAAACATAGGCTATAAATACAAACAGTGGTTGATTAGTTTTTGTTCAGGTCTTTGAATTGTTTGATTATTTGGTTAATTTTTTACATGATAGTATCCAGGTAAGAAATTTACTGTACAACACCTGAAGAATTCAGAAAGATGGACCAACTTCATTTCATCCATTATAGGGTCTCCTAGGTATCTGTTCTCTCATCTTCTTCTCTTTCACAAACTTCAGCACATCTGTTGGTCTGCTAATTCACCTAAAAAGGTGCTGAGTCTGACACTCAGTGAGTAATACAGATCTGTGGGAGTGTGTTCAATTGGATGGATTTGAGGGAGCTGCAAAAACGAGGCTTATGGTGCTAAGGAAAAGACAACGAACAAAAGGACCAAAGAGCCACAGTAAAGTAGAGAAGAGTAGCACTAATGGTGCCTGGATTGCAGTTCGATGTATAGCAAAGGATCAGAACATAGCACTTGATCCTGCAGCACTCTGGTGATTTTAAGCCATGTGAACACTGATGACCTAATGACCCTGCTGCCTGGCTCAGGACAGGAAAGAGGAGGATCGTGTGGGATGGCATCATAAAATACTACAGCAGCAATTCACTACAGCAAATGATGTGTACAGTCGCAGATCTGCACAAACTAACTTGCTTGGTAAAAATGTTGGAAAAGGAAAGTAGCCAAAGTGAAAATGAGAGTTATTGTAAGACCATCATAGACACTCAATTCCAGATCAGATTCTGTAAATCCTCAACACAAGACGCATCCATCTAAGTGATATGTTATATTAATTGTATATACTAATTACGTCAGCAATTTTCCACACAGGGGAAATACTGAGTTGTTTAAACTCTTTTTCTCGCTAGTTTTGGTTCTCTCAGTTTACTTCCATTATTACAGGTGATTTTGTTTCATTAAGTAATAAAACATTTTTAGTTAAATGTAATTGAAGTGGCATAAGACTTTTGCATGGTACTGTTGCTTAACTTTACTTAAATTTTTATGTGCTAATGCGGAGGGTTTTATTGACAACCAAACTGATAATATAGTATCCTAGCAGTACTCATTTTAATGTGTGCCCATCATTTGCCAAATTTGGCAATCATAAATATGCAAATGCTTTAACTTAGCTTGTATTACCTTGTTACAGGGCTGCCACAACATGAGTAGTCCAGTACATGTTGTTCTGTCTATATTTAGGATGTCCAAAACTACTGAGTTTTGCAGTGTGAAAACCAAAGATGTGCAGTGCTACATGTAATGGTGGTGTTTGTGCATGCAAGTACTATGTACATAATGGTCAGTCAAGTCAAGTCAAAGTCAAATGAACTTATATAGTACATTTTATAAAATGTAAGCTCAATGTGCTTCACACACAACAAATATGAACAAAATAAAATGAGTCATACATATTTAAACACATATTAAAAGAAAAACTAATTGATACATTCATCACCTTCCCACCCATCAACATAAACACACCTACACACATATACCCAAAAAGAGTGAGAGAGAGGGAGACCGACAGAAAGACAATTTGGTTTTAAAAGATGACACTGTTGTGGAACATCTTATATCATCAGGCAGTTTGTTCCAGAGAGTTGGCCCATAATAACTGAATGCACCTTCAACAGATTTACTACTGACCATGGGTACAGTTAGGAGACCAGTGTCTGATGATCTGAGTGTTCTGGAGTGTTTGTAAGCAGTGAGCAGATCCGAGACGTATTTAGGAGCTAGATCATTAAGTGATTTTTAAACAGTGAGAAATATTTTGAAATCAATTCTGCATTTTATCGGAAGCCAGTGAAGTGATGTGAGTATACAAGTAAAATGTTTATTTTTTCTTGGTCCAGTTAATACTTTTGGGGAGTCCAGCAAGAAGGACATTACAGTTTTTCAGCATCTGACTGAGACAAGATGGATTTGACTTGGAAATATTTTTTGGGTGGTAAAATGCTGTTCTAGTTATAACTGTAATGTGGATTGTGAAGTTTAGTTCTGAATCCAAGATAACACCTCAATTTCTAAACTGCTCACTGGATTTCAGAGACACCGAGATCTTGTCTTTGTTTGACTGCTCAAAGTTTTTGGTCATTCAGTATCTAATGTCAATGATGCAGTTGACAAGGTCATTTATGGAGATGAGGTTACCACTTGAAAGTGAAATACATAATTGTGTATCATCAGCATGTGAATGGTAAGATACATTTTGTTCTGTATGATGGATCCAAGTGCCAGCATATAGAGATTAAACAGTAATGTCCCTAAACTGAGCCTTGTGGGACCCCACAACAAATTGACAGTTTTGAAGTTGACAAGAGAGACATAGAATGTCCTGCCTGTTAGATAGGAAGAGAGTCAGTTACCGACACGGACAGGTCAACTGGTTGACGGTGTCAAAAGTAAGCTATGCAGCTGTTTGTAGACAACCTTCACAAGTACTTTACTAAGAAAAGGGATATTGGAGATTTGTCTGTAGTTGCGTATCACAGATGGGTCTAAGTTGTTCTTTTTAAGTAATGGTGTGTGTGTGCACATTATGTGTGCATGCAAGTACTAGGTTTGTTTATGTGCTCCATGTGAGTACACTGATGTGTGTTTGTCTAATTGTGTGTCTGTCTGTATCCCAGTGAGTATAATGGTCCCTGAAGGCAGGCCAGCGTCCATCAGCAGACAGCAGGCATTAGTGCACTGCCTGAGTATCGATGGACCACCGGTGCTTGACAGCAGGCCCCTCCCTACGGTCACAGGACAGGATGGGTATATGTATTGCTGTGTGTGTGTGTGTGTGTGTGTGTGTGTGTGTATGTGTAATAGACACAGAAAGTGTTTTTGATACAAACGTATATACACACAGAAGTAGACAGGGAGATGTCTGTGTGTGTTTGAGAGACAGAGATGTTTGTGTATGACCCCTGACCCCAGGCTATGTGTCAGTCTGTGTGTGTCTATGTGTGTGCGTGTGGGGATGAGGGCCTGCCCGGCTGTCATCGATCTCACACACACCAGGCCAGCACTTAACACTTGGACTGTAGCGACTAATACACTCACACCCTCTATTACTGCCCCACTGGAGGCACAGCGTGTGTGTATGTGTGTGTGTGTGTGTGTGTGTGCATGGCCTACTGCCAAACTCATGCTGCTGCTGTTCAATGGCAGCACAATAGATTACACATATAACAGTGTAATGATATATCTCTATGAGACATTCTCTTCTTCCCTCTCCCCTCTCTGTTCTTCTCTCCAAGCACATCCATGTTTTACATTGTTGTGCATATATGGAAGACAGGATTATTATTACTGGAATTTTTTGTTATTATTACGTTTTTTTTACTTATAAAATAAATACAGAAACTGAAGTCGAGAATTCAGGACTAAATTAAAATAAAAACATGAGCTTGAATTTATAAATGCAAGTTTATGTATTTTATTTTAATTTATGAAATTCTGTATTTCTCAACCTATCAGTTTTCTGAACTGACACTTAAAAATAACTTCAATAAAGACTCTACTCATTCAGAGAGTTTACATAGCAACAGCAATGATGACCTGGATTTGCATTTTTAAAATGAAAAAAAGAAAAACATTTTCAAAAGTCATAGATTCAAGGCTGTATGTTAATAGACTGAGCTCTGTAAAGACCATCATGCGTTCCACCAATGTGTGCTTCAGACAAAAATTACTTACTTGCCATTTTAAAAAACTATAGAGCATTTTACAGAATCTCTGAGAGTAAACATTGTACCCCTAAATTTCTTTCAAGCAGCCTGGGTCACACCAGCACTAAGAAAAACACAAGTGGAACATTCATTACAGTATAATAGTTGTTTTGATACTCTGAGCGGTCAGGAATTGGTGAGGCTCATGGTTGTTATGGTAGATATCATGGAAATGCAAACATCTGGGGCGCATCCAACCCTGCTTCACACTATTGCAGAAAATACACCTACACGATACAGAATAGGTGTATAATCAATATTAAAACAAGGGAGGAAAGTTGGACGACATGAAATTACTTGTTGGACCACATTATTAACCATCTCTTTGATAATGAGGTCAAACAAACACATCGTAGGTGGCATTTAAAACACTTGATTTGATTTTACTTTTTGGACAAAAACATGTTTACTATACAGTCAATTGCCAAAAATTCTCTCTTTGATACACAAGTAAACCGAAACTGTTCAAATTAGCTAGACAATAAGTAAGCCTACAACACAACTTTCATTTCCAACTCCTTTTGGGAAAACTAATGAGAGATGAATCGATAATGAAAAGTCACAATTACTTGCAGCCCTAAAAAGATTCAGGAGGGACGTTCAATGCATTGTTGATGGATAGGTGAGCAAAAACACAAACTGAATAAAATGATTTTACATGTGTTAATACATATTGAAACTGTATGACTGGCACATACAATGGCTAAAACTGTCCAACAAAGCATGTAAATTTATGATTCTAGTTACATGGGAAAAGATTCATGGGTTTCATTATCAAACTCCTCAGTGTCACCAAGATTAAAGGACCTTTCACTTAACAGCCTACTCAAGTGAACAAGGTTCATATGCGGCACAAAGAGCTAACTCTCCGTGGCAATGGTGTCCTCACTGTGCATGCATGGATGGAAACAGTCCACTAAGCATGCTGTCAAGACATACACACATTCATAAGTGTGTATTTGTCTACTCTGTGCACCAGTAATGTGGAAGTAAAGCTATGTCTATGCCACTGGGTCCCAGGGGCAGTTACCCACCTGTCACTCACACACACACACAGGGGGTCTTGCATTACCCTGCTCTTCATTCTTTCCAGTAATAGCTTGTCAAAGCACCAGCCTAACTGAAGCTAAATAATGCCTTATACACAATTGGGCATTATCCGCTAGGCTAGCTAGCCTCTCACCACAGCCCCCCAAGGGCTAACGTCCAAATGAGATGGTTCATTTCAGCTCTCTCTGTCTTTCTCTCTTCCACTTTCACTTTTCTATGTTTATCTTCATGACCTTGTCTTTTGTCCCCCATGGAGGTAAAGGACAGGAGGTACAGAGGAGAAGAGGCAGGGTGAGGAGAGAGAAGATAAGGGGTGATGGCCATGGCTGCTGGGGTTTTTGTGTGTGTTGGAGAGGGGCATTAAAGGATAGAGAGGGAGAGACACATACAAGGAGAGACAGGAAGCTTTAGGCCATAGACCATAGACCAAGCAGCCTCTTAAGTGATCTGATTGCCTTGCTAGGGAACTACAGTGACCATGCCTAGAATGGTTACTAATAATACATCTCCATTTAGACTGACCCTGGAAACACATGCGCGCACCTGAATACACACATACACACACACACACACAAGCAAAGAGAAAGGCAAACACATACACTTACGCTATCAAAAGAGATCACTGTCTTGTCCCATTATGCCAAACTATGAAAACAGAAGTACACAAAGAAACAGAAAATTCTAAAGAGAAATAGAGACAGACCACCCTGGCTCTGTCCATGTCCTTTAGCAGACGAGCAAAAGTGAATAACACTTATTTTCAATTGATCAGCAAAGCAATGTGTGTGTGTGTGTGTGCGTGCATGTGTGTGTGTGTGTGTGTGTGTGTTTGCAGGATGAGAATGGGCTTAAATGACGATCATTGATTAGTTTTAGGCCTATGGCCCACTTAGGGCACGCCATGTGTTTGCACTCACACAGAGGTACCCACACATATACAAACACATACACACAGACAGACAGACACACCCACTACCATCATAAGTGGAAGGTGGACTGAGACTGAAAGAGAACTGGACAGGCAGAGAGCAAAGAGCTAAAGTTGAAGATAAAAACAAATGGATAAAGGCGAGGAGGAGGGAATAGAGAGTGGACGAAAGCGAGGGGAGTGAAAGAAAAGATTCAGAAAGAGGGAAGTGGATAAAACTGACTGCCAATTCATTTAAAAGCATTTTAAAACCGTCTTTTGTTATCAGTTTGGCTACCATGTTTTACATACAGATGGGTGACAAATTAAAATAAAAATCAAAGTGCTTTAGTACGGTGTTGGGCCTTCATGAGCCTCCACAGCAGCTTCAATGCTCCTTGTTTTAGATTCTTTGGAACTCTGCTGGAGGATTGAACACCATTCTTCCACAAGATATTCCCTTATTTTATGTTTGGATGATAGTTGTGGAGAGTGCACTCTTATGCGTTGGTCCAGAATCTCCCATAGATGTTAAACTGGGATGGGATGTAGTGGTTGTGAAGGCCATAGCATGTCATTCATATAATATTCGTATTCATCAGTGATCCTTTCATGTCCTGTATGGAAACAAATCATTTAGTAACCCGTATGTATCTTGTAAAATGCTGAGAAGCTGAATACTAGTTGGCCTAACAACCACACTGAAAACTACTAGTCCTGTATCTAAAACCTGAGTATATCTACAGTTTGTGTCTGTGAGTTTTATGTGCCTCTTTAAAAGGCACAAGGCATACCTGGACACTGGGGTATGACAACACAGATGCCTAACTGGCAATAGCTTTTTTATACAAATAGCTAGGCATCCATCCATGCACACGCACACACACACACATATGCACAAACATAAGCCAGCAGTGGAGTCATACAAAGACTTAGAGCACCCCCAACTGGGGGACAACACCAACAAAAAGAGACAGAGGGAAGCACTGTACAGCTACACGTGTACAAACAGAAGTTGTGTATTCATTCAAACGGGGGGGGGGGGGGGGCGTTTTGCCCCTACAGTTGCTTAACCCTATTGTAGGGCGAACTATTCATGTATTTTTCCCCCTCTTT
>CM022471.1:8335688-8416455 GCA_011952105.1 Coreoperca whiteheadi
CCCCAACTGGGGGAAAGCTCTAGGATGGTAGTTGGGTTAATGGGGGGTTCTGTTGGGTGGGGGGGGGGGGGGGGGGTTGGGGTGTTGTTCTGCACATACAGTAGCTTATACCTATTATAAGGCGTACTATTCATGTATCTTTCTCCCTCTATTTCTCTCCCGCTCTCTGTACTTAGACACTTCACACCCCTTATGTGCGCGTTATGTAGCTTATAGTGTTTGTGTAGTGTAGTTCTAGCTGAGCAAATGTTTTCTCGCACACAGTCCAAACAAAGGCCAGGTGACACTCACATTCGCACACTCACACACACGCACACACATCCACAAACGCACACACCATGAAAGAGGTGCAATTAGAGCATCCCACTCCAATTAACCAGCTCTCTAAACAAATCCACATTAGGCCCTCCATTGTGGCTGCGCTCGAAAACAGCCACTTGGGAAAGCAGCATAAAAGCTCCAACTGTATTTCTCCCCCAGGACACATGTGCGTGATTGTGCATTGTGCATGTGAGTGTGAGTGTGAGTGTGAGTGTGAGTGTGAGTGTGTGCAGACTGGCAGTGGTTACACTGTGGCACAGAATCTGGGCTGTTATGATTATGGTGGTGATGGGAAGATTGTGCAATCACTGGTGGGTGGAGAGAGTGAGAGGAAGGGAGAGAGGGAGGGAAGAAACACAGCAGAGAGGGTGGAAAGGATTGAAACAGGGAGGAAAGATGTTACCAGCAGCACAGGAAGAGAAAATTAGAACCTGTAGCCCTGACATAGTCAGCTCCAACTCTGCCGTGCAGGAGTGAAACATCTTTTTACCAATCTTCCCCAATTTATTGTTTACTTTAAAAAAGCTTCTTGTCATATTTATAGATTTCAACCAAATATTTAGATATTTTTTTAAACTTGCACTTTCCTTGTCACTGGGGACTGAGGAGTAGTGGTAAATGTTGATACACAACGTCCCTGATACTTGACAGAACCACTACTGTAGGCCTAATAGTGTTAATCAAATGAAAAGCAGAGGTTTTGTAATGTTTTTTTCTGACGCATCGCTTTGTTTTGATATTTTTTTCCACTTATCCAGAATAAAGCTGCATAACGATTGTTTTCATTATCAATTAACCTGCCAATTTTTTTGATTAGTTGATTAATCATGGGGGTGCACGGTGGCAGAGCGGTTAGCGCCACTGCCTCCCAACAAGGAGATCGTGGGTTCGAATCCCGGACCAGACCACGACCTCCCTGGGTGGAGTCTGCATGTCCTCCCCGTGTTACCGTGGGTTTTCTCCGGGTTCTCCGGTTTCCTCCCACCATCCAAAGACATGCATGTGTAACGTTAGGTTAATTGGTGACTCTAAAATTGTCCCTAGTGGATGAATGTGTGCGTGAATGGTTGTCTGTCTAAGTGTCAGCCCTGCGACGAGTTGGCCACTGTCCAGGGTGTACCCCGCCTAAGGCCCGAAGCCACTGGGATAGGCTCCAGCCACCCGCGACCCCGAACGGGAACAAGCGGTAGAAAATGACTGACTGACTGACTGACTGATTAATCATGTACTCAATTACATTAAATTTCTCAGAGTCCAAGTGTCTTGTTTGTCCAAAACCCTAAGATACTCACTTTATAATTATACAGAAAAAAACAGCGAATCCTCACATTTAAGAACCTGGAAACAGCAAATTGTTAGCCTTTTTTGAATGAAAACTTACTTAAACAATTAATCAATTGTCAAATTTATATACTCATCAATTAACTGACTAATCAGGAGTCACACAAACCTTTTTAATACTGTCAGAAGCTATGATGAGCTTAGCCTAGCTTAAAGTACCTCAATTCATGGCTCTCCATGGAACCAGGCCCCTCAAAACAAAGTAGTGAAATACACCTTTTCAGTAGATTTCATACTTCATACCTGGCAGCCCAGGATTTTTATTTTTTTTCAAAATACATATACAATATGTAACGGTCCAATAGTTTGTTACCCATAGGTGAACCTCTGAGGCAGTGCTTTCTCCCACACAGAGTACCTCCACACACAGCTACATCAATCAAATTATGTTCAGGTTTATCTTAAAAGACTGTTACGGCAAGGGCAATGTTTGTTTATAGAGCCTAAAAAAACAAAAAGGCGGCAGTTATGTGTAGCATGGTTTTCAAGTCCGAAAAAAGATCTTTTAACAGTATCATTTAAAACCACAAGAAGAGAAAGATGAACAGAGAAGCAAGGAAGTCAAAAGACACACGAAAGAGGTAGCAAAAGGAAGAAAGAAGAAGATGTAGGGTCAGAAAAATTATGTCTCCATCTGTGATCCCACACTTAACCCTCCCTCTCTGGTTCCAGCCCTGAACACACAAACACACACAACCACACACACACACACTTGATGAAAGGCCCAGTGGGGCAGCATGGAGAGTTTGGAGGGGATCCGTCTAGCAACCTGGTTGCACACCAATCTTCCTGTAATCCCTTCTGTCCTACTGAGACACACCCACACACACAGGTTTGTTGTGTATGTGTTCATATGAGCACAATGCTTTGTGTAAGCAGTGTTTTATTTTGTAGAAACTTTAGATTTTTATAGGTGGCATGCTTTGGGTAGGCAAGGTAGACACTGCATGCGGTGGCATGTCCAGACTTTTTTGACTGAGATGGCCCAAGTGAGTCACTGACTTATGCATGAAGTACCTGCGCTCGCACACGCACACGCACGCACACACACACACACACACACACACGTCAGAATAGCATTCATTTACCATTTCTTACATTCCTGTGTTTAACATTTTTATGTAAAAAGATAAATAGACCTACCAATCCCAAAACAAGAGTGTCGCCATACAAATGTAATATAAAGCTTCCATACTTTATTCTTTAAATCCTCAAAAAGACATTTGTACCTCAAACGTAGGCTGCGTACAAAAGAAAACCATGCACATTCAAAAGTACTTATCTGTTTTATATCATTGCAAACTGGATATCTTTGGGTTTTGGACTAGATTTTAAGAATATCCCTTGCCACTGTCCAGCCACATGTGCCACTGTGACACTGTTGAATTTTAGTCAGGTTCTTTAAATTAAGTCTCTTATTGTAACATGTCTCTTTTATGCGGATTATGTTTTATGTAGACTTCTGTGCCATCACTAGTGCTGATCACTTGGGACTTTCTGTCTTTGGCAGATTAATTTGAGTGTTTTAGGGTTGGAGTTAGATAAGTAAACCAAAAAGAAAAGGGCAGTCCTTTTATTTTCTGCTGTGATTTCTAATAGTCTGAGTTTTTTTGTATCTGGACTTATAAGGTTTTCTGACTTTACATGTTTTTTTGGCTGTGTTTAGGGACACCGGGGACAGTGGCACTGTCCTACATTATTGAAATGCAATTACACAAATTTACATTACAGCTTGAAAAAAAAAAAATATTAACGTCAATGAAGGGATTCTCAAATCTGCTTATGAAATTATTTTTTATATATATATATATATACACACACTGTAGTGAGAGAGAGAGAGAGAGAGAGTGTGTGTGCCTCAATTGGCGAACACAAAGCTCTGTGGCGCCACGTCCTGCTGGGGCCTGATAGACAGATAGAATAACAGTGCGTTCACTGTGGCAGCCCTGCCAACAACGCTGTAGAAAGATTTGTGGATGCTCTAAAGTAGATGAAATATGAAGCAAAGTTCGTTTGAATGCTTGGATATTTGAACAAAATACAAGCGCAGCACCTCTAAATTACGATTTGTTGCAACTGAACCAAACTATAGCTCATTACCATAAAGTTACCCGGACTTCAACTTCCCTCCCAACACTGTCCAAGACGTGCCTCTCCTCGCTGCCGGATCACATAAACAATGAATGACATCCGGTCACTTTGACACTCTCGCGGTCTGAACGCCCAGTAACAACGTAAAAAGGTGTGTAAGTGACAATGTGTGTGTGTGTGAGAGAGAGAGAGAGACAATAGGAAAGAGGCCTCAATGTCAAAACAAAAGCTATTTAACTTCATAATTAAAATAAATCTAAATGTTTAATAATTTATAAATCATAAGGATATATTTTGTTACTGTCTCATTCTTTAAGTCTTTCTAACTTCCTCAAATGGTTAATGTCAAACACAGACAGGCCACTTATTGAAATGTTTTTCACATAAAATTCTAAAATGAGTAAAACCACAGCACAATATGGCAGTTAGCAGTTGGAATAGCCACAATGGGTTTAGTGCCTTCAGCCTGAAGCCCCAGAGAGATGCCACAGCTAGATAGTGATTAGGGCAGTCACTCAGGGGGCCACTTGAAAATCAGTTAACTTTCCCCTCAGAGAAAGCTAGCTCACATTAGCATTTAGCACACCCATTAGCGTCAACACCTTCTTTAGCGTTAGCACAGCCAACTGACGTTTAAAGGCCCCTGTGGGGGTATTTAAGGAGTCTCCAAACAGGGAGAAACTGACAGAGTGAGCAAGTATAGTAGCAGTTTGTGCATTAAAGTATAGTGAGTCACTAAGCTAGTTAATGGCTCCTTAGCTAAATAGCAAACACATTGCAGTCTCAGCAAAGACATGCTACAGCCTAGGAACTGAACCTAGAACCAGGTTCCTGTAGACAGATTGCAGGTTGCAGTTCCTGAGCTCTTAAAACGTTTCCTAGGTTCCTGAAAAGGTTTTGGTGAGCAAAGAAAGCTTTATGTTTCTATCCTTTAAAAGGGGGGAAATATAGGCATGAAACCATTTGTGAGGGGAAACTGCTTTACAAGAAAATAGTTCCCTCCCATAAAAATCATGTTAAAAATTAACTGGAAAAAAAAGTATTTAAAAATTGCAGAATTATATTAGTTTTACATCAGGTGAAAATGATGAGAGCGATGCAAAGCAAGGAAACTGAAACACAAACACAATCTAAGCGTTTTGGAGTGGAGCCAAAGCCTATTCCCATATGCCCATGTAGCCATTTACTATAGCTGTTTCACTCCCCTACTAACACACTAATCACTCATCTATTTGTTTTAAAACATCATCAGGGACATTCACACACATAAACAAACACACACACTCATGCACTTGCATATACGCACTTGTGCCTTTGGAAGTACAACAGTGGGGCACTTGATGGATACAAGAGGGAGGAGAGCTAAATTAACTACCATGCACTAATCACTTAGCGTTCTAATGCAAGCATACTCAGCACATTTGTGTGTGTGCATACATTTATGATACACACAAATATGCATGCAGAAACTCATGCAAGCTCACTGAGATCCCTCAAGATGTTTTGCTTTGTACTGGGTACATGCTGGTTTAAGAAACAGCATTTTAAAAAAAACGTGTGTATGTTGCTTTGTTACTTCTATAAATTTGCTCCACTCTGATGTACTATTGTGCAGTTATGCCCGAGGGGGTATTCATCATTGTGACTGTGATAATGTAAAAGGCTGATGTAAAAAATTCTATACTAGGCAGCCCAGAACTCTGCAATCAAAAATAAATACTATAAGTAGCTATAATCAGAGAAAAGAATATCTTTGAGGGTGTTATAGCTTTGAATGAATCATTATGCTTGTGTACTGACATAAAATGTTTTACTTACTGTACTATAATATAAAAAAGTGATTTTTTTTTTTGTAATTGAAAAATGAAATATTGCTAGCTTTAATTACCTAATAAAGTAGCGCTATAGAGGAATTAACAGCACAGCTGGAGCACTTCTTTGTCCAGGCTCTTTAGCTTTTAACACATGTTATATCTTTTTATTCCAAACATAAAAAGCCTTTTCCATGAATAAAAGCTTTAAACCTATATTTATTTTATGTTGGTGATATGGAATGATTGTCTAACTATTAATCACAACTAAATGACATTATATACTGTACTCTCACTCACTCACTTTCTTTGTGTGTGTATGTTACATGGTTAGGTGCCAGTGTATGCTGAGCTTAGGCACCATAGGGGACGTTGCCAGCAGGGGCACATAAGGGTTGGGTGACTTAAATGGAGAAAAATCCAATAATTGTATCCGTCCAGAAGGAGGGCGAGCTTTTTAGGGAGGGGAGCAACCTGTTATTACTCCTTCTTTTTTCTTTCATTTCATCTTCTAATTCTAGGGTGAGGGGGTAACCTAAGAAAGGGAGGGAACGGGGTGGAGAGACGTGAGGGTTACGGGCTGAGCTTGCTGTTAAAGTATGTCCTTGTAATTAGCTGAGTATTAGGAGTGGTGACAATGCAAGAGCACTGGGCAGGGAAGCACCCTTTAACGCTCTACTCATTTCCTGAACCTAATCCCCACCGCTTACTGGTAATAGTGCACACGCATATGGACACACACACACACACACACACACACAAACTCTCAGTCATGCACAAATTCACATAATCAACTGCTGGCTATAATGGGAGAGGACTCCCTAAGCAAAGCTACAACAGCTCACCTTCAATCTCTTTTATGTGCTCCAAGTCATAATGGTGGTGTACTGCAGGGGATTTCAGCGTGCACGTGCATGTGTGTGCATGCAAATAAACATTTATGTCTGCATCTGCACATTAGCATCAAGTTGTGTTCAGATATAGTGTGGCGACTGTTTACTTCTCCAGTGTCAAGGATACACAAGTGAAAATCAATTACTTTCAATTATGTCAACCAGCAACTCTTTTAATGTGCCCTCAAGCCACTCAAGTCTTGCTTACACTACCTCCAACCCCCACTCCTACACCACAAAGTGACACACACACTACATCCACATGTGCATACACACCTTAAAAGCCACATCTACTTACTGTGTGACTGTCTTTTTGTGTTTAGTGGTTAAATTATTGACTTAGAAACAATTACTGTGGCAATGGCTAAAAATGCTCTTGAACAACAGTTAAGGGCACATTTCAGTCTGTAATTTGTATCCAAAGAACATACAAAAGAAGCAAAAATAATTAAGTTGTGCTTGGTATGATTCCTTTGGCTTATTTGAACCACATTAATCAAATGACATAATGTCTATAATAACAATTTCTTCTGCATTTACAACAGAAGAAAACAATAATTTCACTTAAAACCTAAGGTAAACTCCTGTTTCTAGCAGAAAAACTACCAACAACCTCCACAAACAGGTTGTATGAGTATCCACATTTGTTGCTCCCTGTTTATCACTTTAGGATACAAGTAGCCTGTCGTATTAAAAAACCCCACTGCAGCTGCAAAAGTCATAAGGCTAAACACAGATTTTGATCCAATTACTCCCTATCACAACAAAGCATTCTAAACAACAGTGGTTGACAGGCAAAACCCTTCAGTGTAAAAGCAATCTATACCTGCAAAACAGTTGTTTTTTGTCTTTTAACACAAGCTCCTGTAGATAGTTTAGCTAATTTCCAACAACTTCAACCACCTATTCAATCTCTCCTGAAACATGTTAGTTAAACATGTGCTGAATACTCAAAGAAAAAATTCTAAAGCCCAGTTGGGGTTATCTGATTTTCGTTTGAATTAATTCATGCAGTAGAGTTTCTTTACATTTTAAAAACTCAACTAACATTACAAGGGACTTAGTTCAAATGTCCTGAAAACAAGACAATATAATATAAGTTAAGACTCTATTGACAATATTATCATTATTATTATTCTCTTTGATTTTTTCTTTGTAATAGTGTCAAGAGTATTATGTGAGTTTTAGTGCCAATATGATGTCCTTCAAAACGCCATACACCCATTTTGGAAAATAAGATATTTCTATCTGACAATTAATATTTCAAAATATTATAAAAATTAACCTGGACTGACTCATAATCAAATCAACTGAAAGTAAACTGAGGTGTGTATTATTGGTTATGGTCAAAAAAAATACAACAAATTGCTGGCAAAGGAGACATTAACAATAGCTCTGAGGAATAAGAAAGAATGAGAACATGGGCATGGACCAATTTTATTAGATTCTGAGGAAGCTTGTGTAGTATTGTTGTTTCACATTGATTCTTGTTCCATTAGCTTAAATCAAAATCGTAAGAGACACCTGAGCTCAGTCCAGAGCACACTAGCAGAGAGCCATTTCTATAGAGAACATGTTATAAACAGCGCAGAGGGGGACCACAAACCTTGTCATTGACACAACAGTCTGAGTGTGCGTGTGTCTGTGTATGTGTGTGTATCCCTGCCAGCTCCCAGTCTAGCGCTATTGTCTAACAAGGTCTAATTAGCACTATGCCACAATGAATTAGCATAATTATGCAAACAGCGCTCTGCTAAAGGCTTGGCACAAGGGGAGGCTACGGGGGGCACCTATTACAACACACACACGTACATGCTCCTATGCGCATGCACACACACACACACACACAGTCACTAAGAACACTTAGACACTAGTACAACACATTAAACATGCATACATGACTGTGAAAGATCCAATGGATACAGAAAACACACTCACCTGTCCAACACTGCAAGAGGAAGTAACAAGAACAAGGCTGTCATGTGCAGTGATGAGTGGCTTATTTGATTGGGTATTTATGTCTAGTTCTGAAGCTGAATAGGTTACCTATGCTGACATTTATCCTCTCTCCTCTTTACAAACATCCTCCTGTCACAAACAGTCCCCATATAACAGTCCCTCCCCCCTCCCCCTGCTCTCCCTCACAACACTCAAACATTCTGGGCTTATAGTATTTACCAGCAGGGGTGATAGGTGAAGTCTGTGGGAGATAATAGGGATGACTGAGAGGCTGAAAGGCTAGTAGCCATTCAGAAAATGACAGCTGTTCTGAAGAAGGCTTCATTAGGATGCTTGGCTCTTGATTGTACGCAAAGCAATGAGTCTGAGCTTAACTGAACCTATGGCTTCCAGTGGATGATTCCAAACATTAAAACATGCAGCAAAGATACTTTATTCCTGGTGTTGTGTCAGTGTGTGTGTGTGTGTATGTGTGTGTGTGTATGGGCACACCGGTCGGTCACTGTGACCTCTGCCTGCAACATGAACCCAACAAGTAACCCCACAGCCCAACAAGCCCTCTCGACAAAAGCCCTGCAATGTCAACAAGCTCTACCTAAACCCTCTCAAACACACACACATGCAGACACCTCCTCTGATGCATTCTTAGTCATCCAACCCCAAGGGCCTGTATTGTGTCCTAAAATCCTGATCCCTAGCAGGAAACAAGGCCCCCTAAAACCCCAAACAACACCCATACAAAGCTCTCTTACAATTACAAGCCCCCACTGTCAGCTAAAGAAGCAGGAAGGTCGGAAGTTTAAAGTTCAAATAGTTCAAAGTGATCGAGACCTCTCTGAATTAGCCCCAATAATTCATTGACAACATATAACGAGTTACAAAAGTAACTGCCATGACTTCTGGATGACCAGCAGAGGGGGTGCTTTGTTCTTGGATACCTCATCAAGTGCAAACGCAGGTGAGTATCAATATCACCTGTCACCTGGCTGAGGCATGTGCTCTCTATAAAAGCATGTGCCCGCAATAAAACACCCGGGTACCCCCAGGTAGAGGTCTTCATGGGTCCAAAATGTTGGGCTCGAAATATGGTCAACCCAAACAGACCTTAATAAAGAGAAAACACCAAAGCCGACAACCAGGATAAGCATGATTGTCAATCAATTAACAAGCAGCCATGGTCGAAAAGAGCAGCAATATAATAATAATGTCCTAAGAACAGATTTCTATTTCCAAAAATCATTTTTAGAAATAATTGAAAGTCATATTTTCACCTCCTGAGCCAACAATAAAACATTGCCAACTGCGTGATAAATAGACAGAATATATGGCAATCATTTTCTAACCAATTAAATATCTGCAAATCAAATTCCACATCATTTTTCTTCATTTGATTCTTTTTTTTCTACATATACTACTGAATTACTAAAATATTTCCTCCTGCTGTGACTATGACATACAGTGTGATCAGTGTTGATATTGAATATGCTCGGATCCACTCGTGTATTAGACATATTGATACACAGACCTGAGACCCACAGCAGTAAATGGAAACCCCATTCCCTAAACGATTAGACTGACCTGGTTCCTCAGAAGTCATTAAAGCCTTCACTTGGTTTTGTGATTTTTACTGTTATGCTTTTATTTTTTTGTGTCCACTTAAGTATTTTCGTGCGAGTGCATGCCCTGTGTTACAGAACAGACTGTTATACACAATAGGAAAAGGGCTGTAAAATATGCCATTATTCTCCATTACACGTCAACCCAAATCTGTCTTCAAAGTATATAAAATTCTCATTAAATTTGGGCAGAAGTGCCCTAATTTCCAAGATATTCAAAACAGATACACTCTCCATTTCCTAAAACATCTTCATTAAGATTCCTTGCCTGCTCCTCTGAAATTAAATGAAACCATTGAATCTAGCTTATCGTCACCTTAAGAAACAACATATTGTTCACATACATGCACAGCGGTGGGACAAACACAATAGCAGGGAGAAAGGGTCATGCTGAGAGGGGGTAGCAATTTTAAGCTGAGTCCACACATTTTGAAGGCAGTCTGTTAATCCGGCAAGGCTTTTTAGCCTGCTATTCAGGAGGACAAGGACCCCTAGGATTTGGACTTGTCCACACCTCAGGGGTGGGGGATTATCAAGATAGCAGGAATGGTGAAGAGGGGTGTGATGGTGGGCGAAGGGACTATGTGTTTATTAGCAAGACTGTGTAGATTTGTTTCAAGCCTAAGTGCGGTGGTTGGATATCTTTGTGAGCACACATAAGTAGGTATGTGTATGTGTTTGTGTATTTAGAGGAGTTTCTCTCTGACTCCCACCCCCAAAAATACACCCCAGAGCTCTGACAGGGTCACCTCTGGGCCTTTCAGAGCCTCCTCTCAACCAATCCTAATTGATCTCACGCATTACTAGTCCCAAACATGGGATGGAGAACAGGAGGGAGATGGCTGGTTCATTGTCTGAGGAACGAGGTCCCCTTGCTAGTGGTTCTCCACTCCTTACTCACACACACGCACACACACACACACACTCCACCTCTGGCATGCCCACCCACCATCTCCCTTTCTCCCCCTTTTCTCCTCTCCCCTCCTCTATGCTCTCATCTCCGGCTGTGCTAATCCACCGGCCAAGTCAGGAACTCAGTTACCCATCTGGCCAAGCATGACTCCAGCTGGGAGGAAAGGATGGAGGTGTGGAAGGAAGAAAGAGGAAAAATGGTAAGAGGGGTAGATTAAGAAAGAGGGATAATGGGTTATGCTGTCAGTAGTTTGGAGATGTGTGGTTTGAGGGACATATTTATACTAGTTACTACTTGATATAGACTAAAGAATATACTGAAGAAAAAAAGGGAATGGGGTATCTGCAAATCACAAAGAACACAGTGAAGGCTGCTGGAGTGCCAAAAGGCAAAACATGATGGTGTCCTCATTTTCTCTCTCCAAATAAAACAGTATTAATCCTATTGTCTACTTGAAGAAAAAAGGGATTATCCATTATAGCAAGTTGGAATGAAAGCTATCACTGAGCTCTGCCATGACGTATAGTAGTCTGATCCCAGTGTGCAATGAAGTAACCCCTAGCCATGACCTTCACCTCTGACCCTGACTCCTGTGGAGCCATCTGGCTGGTTAACACTAACCCATGACCTTTGTCATAACCCATCACATGCCTGTGAAGATGGACCTGCACAGGAAGAGGTACATAATGACTTGAAAGAAGCAACATCTAAGTATGTCGTCAGTGGAACGGGTCTGTGAAGCTGAACCCATATTTATATCACTGTATTAACACATATGCTGTTGTTTCTAATGAGCCTTGTCTTAATGTTGAAATTGTGTAAACTGCTGAGGTGTAGTCAAAGACACATTTCCATTAAGGTGGACAATCTAGTTGTATTGTATTACATATAACTAATTAACCAAAATATATTGCAAGAAATACAAATGCAATGACATTAATTTTGAATGCTATAAAGTACTAAAACTGTAATTGTCTGTAATCTCATTAATAATCCCACTTTGCTGGATTGTTCCAAAAATTACAGATTGTGTCTGAACTGTTTCATAAACAGCAGTCGTGCATATCTAGTTGAAATACCTCTATGACTGGATATACATTGCTAAAAGACATAAGCAATACCTGAACAGAACAGAGTAAAACTGAATTAAACTCCACCAGAAGTCAACTCAGTCAAGCTAAATGCCTCACAAAAACTTCACAGAATGAAGGTGAAATCAAGGCTCTTGTGTTTCAGGGGATGCTATTCCACTCCATATCATAGAGCATGTGCAAATCCCTGTTTGAGCCATGCTCTTTCCTTTCTCCCAAACCACTCATCACTGTCGACTGAAGCAATAAGAAGACTGCAGCCCACTTTCCCTCTAAAAGGACATTTGAAGGTAGCTGTGAGGAATGAGTACATGATAAACCGCTGTAGAAGCCACACAAGAGACATACTCCCATTCAAAAGAGATGGAATCAAACCACCCACATCAAACCATCAATCAAACACTAACAGCACACAGCATGAGGTTAACCCAAAGTTGTAGTGTGTGTGTGTATAAAAGCCAGGGAGTAGTTCAAGTCTGTGACATAATCACATGCACACACCCACAAACATGGCTTCAAGTAGTAAGATAAAGTATGTACTTACAGACATTACCAGTGTTGTCAAAACTGTTGAGCACTTCATTAACTCTAAGAGGCCCCAGATTATCCCTGATAGACACAAAAATATAGAGGATTATTTGTTATTATTACATTTTCTTACAGACAGTGAAACATGACAAAGAATCTTAAGTATTATTTTTAAACTTATGGCATTGTTACAAAGGGAAAGTGAGCACGGATTTGACGTGTCATGTATTTACAAATTTCAAAAGTTGACATTACTAACTGGTAGTGGAAGTATTTGGCTAAATAAAATATATAAAACATCTGTTACATTTGAAAATATACTAAAAATTACTTCCGCAAATCAATAACTATCTATCTCTTAAAAAGTAACATTTTTAGACATCAAAGTTACATATAACCATTAATTCACTGTAATCACTATATTTCAATCTGTTTTATAGGACATGCAACATGATATGTAATGTGGTTTGTTCTATCTAGATTCACACCAAACCACACATTCTAGATACTTTTAGGTAATCTCATCATCCATGCTCCTTCCCCATTGATGATAAAAGCAGCATGACACTGTATAAACCTGGAACTCAATACTGACTTTTATCCAAATAATCTCATGTGCTGTGGTATCATGAAATGGCCTTGTGTGGTGCTGTGCTTTATCTGTCAGCATGAAGCAAGAGCCTTATGTGCGTCCATTCAAGTGCGTGTACCTGAGCAAGGCACTGTACTCAGGAAAGTAGACACTTCTGTACTCCACCCACTGGTCATCTGAGGTATCACTAGGGTCTTGTGTCGCAAGCCTTTTCCTGCTGAAAAGGTCAAACGTGGCGAACCTGCGAACAGACACCTGTTTGACCTCTGGACTGTCCACCTGCTTCTGACACAACGCCTGTGAGAGTCAGGAGTGGAAATAAAGGGGAGTTAAGGAATTTCAATTTCCACAAAAGAGCACATGCCTTAACTCTGCATTTGCAGAATGAATCAGTCATGTCTTCCTGTTTTGGCAGTGTGAGGTTTCAGTCCAAGCAGACAAGACGTCCTTCGGGAAGACTTATAATATGCAACGGAGGTGAAAGACCTTTTCAATCAATTTCACATTTCCAATTTCTTAATGGACATCTTTTGGTCTTCACTCGATGCAACAGTAAAATTCAAAAGTCCAACATTTTAATAACAATGTCATCTTTTCCCGTGTTGACTTCAACCAAAAGTTGAATATACTTAAAAGTGTGTGCTGTTATAAAAATTCCCCTGTATACTTAAACATGTGTACAGAATGATTTATCATCTTTCTATGTATCAATCTACTGTATCTATCTATTAATTCTGGTGGAGTCCATACACACAGAGGTCATTACTGAGCCAGGAGGAAGAAGTGCAGAATACAGGGAGCTTCAACCAAGTCAGCCAAGTGTAACGTCTGTGTAATGCCCATCTAGGGGGAAAGGTAAAAGCCCTACTTTTACGGTTAGTGCTCTTGTGTGTACAAGCTTCTTGTACATGCACGGCTCATCAGGTTCTGTGGCCAGCGGAGAGAGAGATTCCAACTGGTGACACAGTTACTGTAAGGCTAGAAGAAATATACTGTTATAAAAGTACATATTGATACAATTACATAAGCCATATTGATACAATTACATAAGCCAAAGACTCATGTTATACTCAAGTTATAGTTCAAAGCAGGTCAGAGTTCTATTTAAGACTGCGATCATACTGTAAGGCAATGGCATAACGCTGGATTATGAAACTGTAATGACGTCTGCATAAATTACACGAAAATACGAAAACTCTCCAAAATATTGCCTGTCTCCGTATTTCAAGCTGCTCGGGCAAAGTTTAAGTTCGTAAACAATAGCTCTGTAGCCAAAATTAGAGAGGAAACATGACATCGAGGACAGCAGGCTGCTACGCTTTCTTCCCAACACATTTTGAAAATATGTCGGCAAAAAAAACTCTGAAACCATAGCAGTACCTGTCTCAGCAGGGTCCACCGGGCTCTTGCGACATCAGTAGTGGCACAGGTCCCAGCCCCGGAGGCATGGGAATTGGCTGCGCAGGTGTCTTCATTAATATTTCCCCTGAAAGGCGAAGCCGGCTCGGTCGCTTCTGCAGCACCGGTGGACCCTCTCTCCATTTTCTCTTCAAAGTTGTGGGCGAAAATAAATCTGTAAACAAACGTGCCGGCTGTAGAGCGGTCACAGTTATCGATAGAAACGTGAGAATACCAAAATAAGGCTTTTTCGGTAAACTACGCAAACGCAGGAATTATCGCATACATGGCTCGCCTGCAATCACCTGTTACACCCACAATGGATACATGCTACTTCCGTACACTTTTGGAATTCGAGTAATAGCAATGGATTGTCGACGCAATCACGCTCGATTTCCATGAACAAACGGCCAGCTGCGCATGTCTGAATTTGATTGTTTTAGTCTGGCTTTGCCCGCTACGTCATCCACAGCGGGGCTTTGTTTAGGAAGTCATGCACGTGCACAGAAGCTCCCGCTGGCTGCTGTCTAACCAGCGGCTGAACGGTTGATTTAAAAAGAAATTAAACCATACATATTATATGTTGAAATACAATGCCAATTCGTCATGAAACGTGTAAGCGTTTACTGTCGTTACCTGAGCGTGCTAAAAAAAAAAACACTTAGCAGCTCTCAATTTATCATGTTAATTTAGCGTCGTAATGGCCGTTCTTTCGTCTCTGCTGTGTTCATCTGCTCGTCTAGTTACACCATGTCGGTTACGGTTTTGGGAGCTCCCCGTTTGCAAACGGAAAACATGGCTCTCCTTGTCCGTCCAACGTTGTTGCACGTCGGTAAGGGTGTCCAGTTAACGTTAATGATGCTGTTTTTACTCACCTTAGTCTTGGTGTACGATTGCTGACTGTTAAACTATCTCGCCGATAACGTCAAGTCATTCATTATTCAAAACGGTGTCTTTTCCCCAGACTGACAAATCTAGTCTTGTACGGAGCCGCTGATTAGGGCACGGGGTTGAAAGTGAGCCCCTTTGGCTGTGGCCCACTGCACTATACACCTGTACACACAAACACCTGTACAGTATTATTAATGCCCAAAGGTTTAATGTACGCGGCCACTAGAAAGACTGCAGGCAAGGGTCCAAGACCCGATTTAAGTCTTCCAAGTTAAAATTTTAGTATAATTTGAAGACAGCAAATTATCAGTTAGTCACCATGTTTGCTGAGTTGACCGTACATCATGTTACCACTGTACCAAATCACCACTTTGCCAATCCTTACAACCTTATACATGACATTAAGTCATAATGTCAGCAGGGAAGAATTTAGGACACTCTCAGTCATTGTGGTTAATTTAGAAGTGGGAAATAAAGACATTAAGTAGTCTGGTTGTAACAATAGCATGTTTATCTTTAGCAAGTTCATACCACTTGCTGCCACAATAAATTACATGAGTTTACACTTTGAGAAATGAGCCATCTCACTTTATATTGCAGAAATACAAACCTCTGCAGTTATTATGCTTCTGTTTAAGACATTTCCAAAATGACAGCTGTGAAATAACAGCTTTACGCCAGTTCACTGAGCGGTTGACAGATTACAATCCTCTTATTTAGAGGTTCAGCGTGTTGCACCAGTGACTCTTGCACAGCATACAAGAATCGTGATTGTAACAGCGGTAGCCCTTGCAATTGGAGCTTATGGTTACAGTCTTATAAAGTCTTTCCATAATTTATAGAGTTGTTTTATTTCAGGACACTTCAAACTCATCAGTTGACCATCTCAGCTCTGGACTTGAGAGGTACAAGGACCTGCAGAAGTATTTCAACAGGAGACTGAAGGCAACATACCGCAGGTTCTCCAACATACCTGATCACTCAGTGGTAAGGCCTGCCTTCTGCTGTGGGTTTCAACCATTTCATTACGATTTTGAATACTACCTCAGCTGGGCTGTTGGATAAAACATTTGGTCTTGACACAGGTCTGTGGACATCACCATGTGTATTTCATTGAAGGTGATGGCGTCTACAGAATGGACAAGAGACAGAGTAAGCAGAAAACATGAATGTAGCTTGACAACTAATGTTATCAACCCTGAAAGCCAGAAACTTGGGAATAGAGACCTGTCATGACATTGCATTCTAAAGACTAGAGTTAATCCATAGACAATGTAATAAAAAAACATGTTAAAGGGGACTGGAGGAAAACCAAAAAGAAGATTGTGAAGTTAAATTGCAGTACCTTTTTCTTATGTAACCCTATTCCCAGGTCTGCGTGTATAACTCTTTATGCGATCCATTATTAGGAATAGCGGCACACCCACTTTTGTGAATGACTCAGTTTCCTCTTCCCGTTTGTAGGTGAGTCGGAGCAAGAGCAGGTGTTAAATCTAGGACAAGTCTCCGGACAGGAGGAGAAGACAGGACTTGATAACGAAGAGAGGATTCAGTGGACTATCCAGAGAATACGACTGTCCCCAGAGGAAAGGCATCTTGCTGCCACAATGAAAACAAATCACAGAGAAGAGCTGAGGTGAAAAGAATAGAACAGAATTAAACATACAAAATATACTTTATTTGGTGGCAATCTTTATTTTTTCTTTTACTGTCAAATTTAAAACTTTGACAATCCAGGTGTGTGGTTGTGAAGCTTGGAAAGAGAAATTCCACTCCTCTGGATCCCCATTACATCGTATTCACACTTGACAAAGTCTTCAGCTTTGGTACGTAAAAATGTTGTAAAAATGTATTTCAATAGAGATAATAGTGCACTGGCTAAAATGAAATGTTATTTTTCTGTATGTCTCTGTCCACATGGGTGAAGAGTGGGCCACAGACGAGGTCCTGTTTTACACAACTCTGGAGGGTCTACACTGCAGCAGAGTGTTTCGTCTGGACCTGACCTCCAGTGGAAGCAGGATAACCTCTGTGTATGAGGAAACACATCCTGAGTAAGTGTAAGTAATGTGACATCTAAGCTGTCTCTGCTCCCACACCATCTCTAATTGAAACGTCGACATCCGCCCAGGGTGTTTGTGGAGGTTGCCCTTTCCAGAGACCGACAGATCCTGAGCATCAACTGCAACAGCAGGACCAGTTCAGAGGTGCTGCTAATTGATTTAACAACATCCCACTTAGAGCCTTTCCTGGTTCAGCCAGGCCAGCTGGACCTCCTGTACCATGTGGAGCACTGGAGAAGCTGGCTGATTATACTGGCTAACACAGGGCCTGGACAGGAATATCAGGTAAGGTTTGTACAATACATGTGTAAACACACAGTGTATAGTATATAGGGTGCATATATTTCACAGAAACACAATGTTGGAACAGTCTTCACAGTTAAAATTCTACCTTATCACTAGAGGAACCTACATAAACAGTATGTGTTGTCTTCTGGAGACATTATGGTGAATAACGCAAACACTAATGCTCTGCCCATATCACACATGTAACCATTGGGCGTCTGTTCCACAACTGCTTTCTGAGCAGGCTGAGGTTTGGTTGGTTAGTTGATCACGTAGGATGACAGTGTTGCATATATTGGGTATATACACAGACATGTACATACCTACTATTTGTCTTGAACGTTTGTAGAAAACTTCAAAATGTCAGACGTGGAAAATGTTTTAAAAAGGTTTTAAAAGGGCTTTGGCACCCTGTAATTTGTCCTCGTTACTGTGTTGACTGCACGTAGTTGGTCCCTATTAGCAACTTGGTTCTGGTGTGGAGTATTATATTTAGAAGAGGAAACACATGCAGATAAATATTTTATGTTTTCATTTTAAAATATATTTTCAATATATTTTTTATTTTCTCATGCAAAGAGATTTATCCTTCTGTACGCTCACTAGGTGGTGCAGGCCCCTCTCTCAGAGCCATCCATGGTCTCCTGGGTGCCTTTGTTTGCCCCTGACCCTGGCACTGCAGTCAAAGACATGGATGTGGTCGGAGACCACTGTGTGCTGGTTGCAAGAACACCAGCCGGTGATCTCGTCCTGATTGTGGTCCGGCTGACCGATCCCAAAGAAGCATACACTGTACAGGTCTGTGTGACAGAAAACTATATGAATCATTTTTGTCTTTATTTGCATCTCGTCTTCTGCTTGATATTAGTCATGTAACTTGCTTCTTTATCATTTTGCAGTTAATTTGCTTTGTATTTTTTGATAGTCTTTCTTGTCTCAGAGGGAGATTTATTGTCTTAGCCATTACATATTCCACACAGAAACATACTTGGTCACATGTTCACATATACATATCCTGCTTGTATGTATTAAAAACCTCTTCTTCCCTTATATTTCTACACTCCCAAGCTCCCCTCCTGGGCCTGTGCTATTAAAACCAAGAAACCAGGAATGGCTGACAAATGCAGTGTGTTAGAGTTCCTAATTTCATCTCCAGTCCGCTCCCCGGTGCTCTACTGTCTATACCCCGAGGATGGGCTACTTTTATCAGGCACCGAAGATGGGTCCTCCCCAGAGAACCTGGGCAATTATAGCACCACACGCTTGGAGGCCCACAACCAAGTGAGAACACTTGACATATAAAATGCATGCACACACACTGAAACAGTATCAGCAGGGAGGGAATAATTTTGTATTGATAAAGTGCTTTTGGCAACTAGCCACCAGACAGAAGACCTCGATAGTACACACTGTGTCGTGCATTTCTGCATAAATCTACACAAATACACCTAACACATAGAAGGGAATATGGTGACATTTGCAAATCCACTTTAAAAGACTTGTTTAAAGTTTAACACTTAGTAATGTCCACCCCTTACAATCTACAGACCAGTCTCTCTGCCTCTCCTCTGTAGGATGGTACCTTGGTGCCAGTGACACTGTTTCATACAGTACCTGTGGAAGGTTTGAGACAGACGCCACTACTGGTCCATGTCTACGGAGCTTATGGCAGAGATCTCAACATGGAGTTTTGCCCAGAAAAAAGGCTGCTCCTGGAGCAGGGCTGGGCTCTCGCCTACTGCCACATCAGGTAATGTGTCAAGTCAAGCCGATGCTGTGCAGCAGGAAATTGCTGGAAAAAGTCTGTGAAGGCTGATTAAGTCTGGAATTCAAACTTGAAGTGAATCTTTGTTCTTTACCTTTTCACCTCCTAGAGGTGGAGGAGAGCGGGGTCTGTCCTGGCAAAGACAAGCTCGTGTGGAGGGGAAGCAGAGAGGCGTGGAGGACCTCCGAGCCTGTCTCCATCACCTTTTCTCTTTGGGAGTCTCCTCTCCGTCACTCACTGCCCTTACAGCCTGCAGTGCTGGGGCTGTGCCAGTGGGAGCGCTGTGCAACAGACACCCACACATGATGCGGGCTGTCACACTGCAGGTGAGATCTTAAATCACTGGATGTTTGTGTGCTGGCATCTTGGGATGATTAGCTTTTTGTGTTATTCTATGTCTAAAGAACATGAATATTAGGGACTCTGTGTCTACCTCAACAGCACTTTTAACAGAGCAGACATTTGCCAAAATGTAAGAGTTAAATACAGATTGAAGGACAGCCTCCCTACTCGTTACACCACAGAGCCTCACTATAAGAGATTACTTAAAGCACACACAGATCCAAAGCCTTCTCTTTTCCTCTGTCCAGGCTCCTTTCCTAGATGTTTTGGGAACTATGGAGGATCCCAGTCTGCCTCTAACTTTGGAGGATAGGGAAGAATGGGGGGACCCAGTAGGAAACCCAAATCACAGACTCACCATTTCCTCCTACTGTCCCCTTCACAACATTACTCCTCAGGTAAGACCATGAAAAGAAAAATGTAGCTGAAGTGTGTTACCACTTGCACTAATGTTTTTCTTTATTCAGTTTGCTGCATACTTTAAATGTTTCCTTTTTTATTGAATGAAGGATGCATTTTGGCATGTGATTTTCGAGGTATCTCTACTGTGATAAAGATTATATTATGAGATTACCATGTAGTTTAGTTTTACTCTAATTAAGTTTGCCCTGCAATGTAAATTGGCCTTTTCTGGTAGGTAACAGATAGTTAATTCAGACTATGTAGAAAACCCATTTTAAATTCCCATGGCCCACACTTATCCAGAGCCAGTGTTTGAATAGCACTGGCTGTATTTGTGGTTTTCAGGCTGTCACTGAAAACAAGTAAGTTGACATCTGTCCAACACAGGACCAGGAGCTCTCCTTGTTAAGTCACGTCCCACTGATAGCAAATGTATGCTGAGAAATGTTGATTTAGTGTACACTGAGGGTCGTTAATAATTACTATCTTTTGATAACCACCATAATAAACTATTGTAGGTTAACCATCTTTTTGTGTGTGCGTTTGTGATTGTGTGAGCTAGTGCTACCCATCGATTCTGCTGACTGCCTACAGCGGTGATGCCAGGGTTCCTCTAGCAGGCGTCCTCAAATACAACGAGCAGCTAAAGAACGCCATTCATAACCACTTCTCGATGAAGCCGAAGTCTGGTCCGTGTACACATACACTCTCACACTTGCCATCACAACGGCACGATCACTTGTTGATAATGTAGATGCATATGTGTGCAGCCATGCTTGCTATTGTATATGTGTGTGTGTTTGTGTACATTTTTCTGTGTGCGCATTCCAGCATGGATTTTCCACGTGAACCACATTCTTTTGGGTGTCATATCTGCGTCATTAGAGGTTTTAATAGTTCAGGGTCAGCTCCCAATAGTAGTGTCAGTCTGCATGTCTGGAGAGGCAGCAGTAGCAGACGTATGGCTGTCTGTCTGGGGAAACTGCTAACAGCATTTGAAGTTCATGACCAAAGTAAAGCATAGGTCACCTTGTATAATAGCGTTTGTGTGGGTGTGTCAGCTAATTGCTCTCATTTCCCCCCAGACAGGCTCTTTCTCCCTCTCACTTTTAATCTGCGATCACCACATTGGTGGTGGTACTCTTTACACCCCTCTCTCTCTCTCTCTCTCAAGCACTGCCTCCACTGTCTCTTTCACCCGCTCTCATTTTTCTGTTGTTCCTACACACATACACCAGGCAGCTTAAGTGTCTGTGTATGTGTGTATATGTCTCCCTAATCTGTCTCTCTCTGTTCTCCGGAGTCTTTGATAAAGTGCTGATGCCATAGACACATGCAGGTGGGTAGGCAGGCCCATTAGCATGGTAAAGAGATAGTGTATCAGAGCAAGAGATTAGACGCCACAGACTGGGAGCTGTCAAGGTCAAGCCCGCACTTGTGAAACAGCCCGTACCACAGAGAAAGGGAGGGGGGATAATATGGAGGGGTTTGAGAAGAGGGAGGGCAATAACAGATGGGAGCACAGATGAATGAAAGGGGAGTAAAGACGGTGTGAGAAGAGAGAGGATTTGGGGCAACTGGACACAGAGAGAGAGAGGGGGAGCAGAGAAAGTGGGCATACAGTAAGATAAGAGAAATGTCGGAGAGGAACTTTTAAACATTAGAGCTCTTCTTCTCCCCCATTCTGCCTTTGACCTCTGTCTTCTCTTGCTTTTAGAATGTGAACCAGCACCAAACATAGTTATGAATATCCAACCTGGAGCAAGTCACCTCGGACCAGAAGACTTTGAGCTGATGCTGGAGGAGGTAATGCAGTCTCCTGCAAGACTGGGGGCCTTAAAGGGATTTGTAACTTTGTTAAAAGTATGTTTGCCTGCGTTTCTAAATTCGAGCTTTTTAAGTGTGTGCTTCCTAATACAGCTACAAATAAGGCAAATTAGACACAAGTAGTTCTATCTAGTTTTGCTCAATAAATGATTTTGCTTGTTGACATTTATCAACTGCTCTTAAATCCATTATGTATTATGTGATAATACTGTAAAGACCCAATGCAGGTGTGAATGCAATCTTCTCTTTTCCTTACACCTTTAAAATCCAGGTTTACCATCTTTTCCCTTTTACCCCTAGAGGTATCTAGCCATGTGGATAGAAGTTTTAAATTTATTTTCCAAGGTTTTGAGACACTGAAATACAATTAATGGAATTTCTGTTCTGTTAACTACCCACATGACATGGTTGTCATTCATTTGGGTGCTAAATAGAACAGAAATGTTTCATTTTTAATGAACAGCTGCTGAATGTGATCTGCTCCCGATCGATCAGCTTCCCTATTAGGTACTATGTTAATATATGTTTTGTGCTCACAGTAGTTTTGTCAGTTGAGTTGATGGGTACTACAGGCTGAGAAATTGTCTTTTCTCCTCTGCACAGGAAGCCCTCAGGCTAGCATTCCTATACACAGAGCTGGGCCTGGACCCTCCTCGGCCACCACGCAAGAGGAAGAGATAGCAAGGCTATTAGGAAGCAGTCTGAAATCAAACAACGACCCAAACATCTACCATTACAGCCGCAACAACTAGAATGACACAATTTTGCCCAAATCTTTAACAATACCAGAGGAAAGGAAGACGACATCAACAGTCAACGTATCTGCATTTGGTCCTCTTTATTATATGACAAATCTCTTACAGATGAGACAGCAAAGAAGAATCTTAACGATTTGATTGCTACTGTGAAACGGTAATAACTGAATACCATTGTGCATTCATATTAGCATGAATAAAGTATGTCCATGGCCCTCATATAGCAGGCCTTCTCAGAGACGTAGCAAAGTCCGGGATGGTTGGGATTAAACCGAGTGTCGGTGGAGTACTGAATCACCAGACCCTCCCCTGCTTTTGTCACAATATGAGACTTTTGCAACACCTTGCCATCATTGACTCGGTTTGTGCTCATCAGCACCTTCAACTGGTCTGGTAACTCTCGAATAGAGGAGAGATCTGTGATGACAGATTCTTTACCAAAGTTAAGCACCATGAGGAAAGCTCGGTCAAGCCCGTCCAGCTCTCTGAGGTAAGAGAAGACATTGGCATCAGCGTGGACGTAGCAGAACCACCCACGGTGAAGTGGGAGCTCTGACTGACGCAGGGTGTTCAGAAAACGGTACTGAGCCAGAACAGATCCTTCATCTTTCTTCTGAACCTAGAAGAGAAAGAAGGGTAAGGGGATACGTGATCTAAAATAAGATAAACTTGAGCACGCTCTGACCAGAGTTGAACAGTACTAAAAGAGTTCTGTACCTCCACATTGACACTTCTGTAGTCAGGGTGCACAGGCAACCAGGTAATGTTGGTTTTGTTATTAAAACCTGCATTCATGTCACCACTCCACTGCATTGGAGACCGCTGAGGGTCTCGACTGGCACTCTGCAGTGGAAGGACAGGAATCATTTTGGCACTTCAGCTTCTTCTGATAATGAACAGTTTGACATTAATATATTTGGACACACTTCAATGTAAGCACTCTCAGTTGTCAGTTTCTTAGGTAAACCAAGATAAAACTAATGCAGTCTAACATACAACTAACCTGCAATAAATCCTACCTTCATAAACGTTAAATTGTTCAGTTTTTGTTGAAATTGTTATACAGCGGTGTTGATTTAACTTTATGGCCTTTTTCCAGGCTGTGTTTTGTGGGGTAGTTCAAGAAATGTATGTCACTACTGCCTAAAAACATTGTATCCTGTTTTGTAATGTCATCAATTAAGGTAATTTTTTTATGCACCTACTACACTGAGACAGTGAGTATTTAAATGTTTTGGGGGTTGTTTTCAGTGTATGCATAGTACTGACCGTATTGTATTTGCCAGCAGGGTCCTGTATCTGACTGTCTGTGACATTAATGTTTTCCATTCCGATCTCCTCGCCATAGTAGGTTGTGGGCGTGCCTGGAAGGGTCAGCAGCAGCATATTGATGACACGAATATAGGTCTGACCAGCACTGGAGGCAATTCTAGGCTTGTCATGGTTCCCAACCTGATAACATTGGAGGTAGGAGAAATACAAGAGAGGAGAGGAGTGGAGAGGTGAGTGAGATAAGATGGGAAGGAAGAAGGCAGGGGGAAATTGATGAGTTGGGGTCAGTGTTACCATTTGTGTTTTAGTGGGACTACCACCAATGTGCTACTACTCTTAATGTTACACAGTGCTTTACAAAATAATGGATTATTGGATAATAAGATCAAATAAAAGCGGAAAAATAAACGATAATAAAATCAAACATTTCCAAAGGGTTTCACGAAAAGGAAAATTTTAAGAAGAGATTTAAAAGTGGCTAGAGACTTGGTGTGTCTGGGTTCAGTAGGCAGAGAGCGCCATAGTGTGGGAGCTCTAACCAGCAGGGCCCTAGCTGCGGCTCTCAGTGGTCGAGAGGGCACATACCAGGTCAATAAGTCGGATATGTAGTGAGGAGCAAGATCATTTAAGGCCTTAAAAGTGAGCAAGACAATTTTAAAATCAAGCCTTTGAAATGACTTTGGAAGCCAGACTACTTGGACTTATGCCCATATGGCACTTTCATTTTTAAAGGTGACAAGAACCAAATATGTTAATGTGCTGTGTTGACTCACCACCCAGTTGGGCCATTGTCCACTGGGCATGTTGGCCATCCACAGGTGGACCAGATGTTGAATCCACAAGCCACTGGTGTTCTGAGGCAGATCCAGCAGGTAAAAGTTAAAGGGGAAGTCACTTTCTTTAACCAGTGGGGTGCCATAGTACATCATGGTCTTGTCCACCTCATGGTAATCATATGACTCCGACACCATGAACCTGGAGTGGAGCAAGAACTTATGATAACATGCAAACTGATCTTCAGCCGTACATTGTCAATGTGAAGGAAATGCTTGAGCGTGGAGATTCTATTGGGTATTGGATCCTTAACAAGGAACTGCATGTGCGTACCTAAGTTAACCTAATTCACGTTGTATTCACGTTGTATGTGACGTACAGCACACTCTTAAGGAGACAACAGCCAGTCTGTCTGGTCCAAGCAGAGAACAGCCTCAACATCTCCCCCATCCCTGGGAGATGGAGACAGCTCAGCCTTATCAACTATGGCTCTGAAATAGACAGTCCATGACTTTCTGCTATTAGGTTTGCAAGTGACCTATACATGACGTGTTTGACCCTGTACCCCATTACCTGTTACCTGCATAGGGAACCTAAGGAAATTTCTTCAGTCAACATTCAAGGCTCAGCATGAACGTTTCACACTTGTGAACTCTACTGAACTCTTTCACATGAAGCTCATTGGCTTCTGGTCCTGTAGAATATTTTTTGTCTGGGTTTTGTATTAATATTGCACAACCTTAATATTATCTTGGATTTGAATTATGTCTTGATACTACATGTAAAGTTAACTTTATTAAAGTAAATTAATAATAAGGTCAATTAAGTAGATAAGAGCATTGCCAGTTCCAACTTGCACAATACAATTATTGTATTGTTATAGCTCCCATACCTGTATCTGCCAGGCTCACGGCTGTAAATGTCCATCTCAGCCCTCCAGTCCCTCAGCAGGTCATGCAAGCCCAGCTGACTGGTGGTGTAGTCATGGTGGAGGTCCCACTCTGAAGTTACAGACTCCTGGAGTGTTATGAATATAAAAAAATGAGGTAATGTAGCTATTATGGGATTTCTGGCCTACTGGATTACTAGCCTGTGTAATAGTCAGGTTTTGCATTTAGTTAAGGTAGGGTACCAGTGGTCCATTCATAAATAGTAAATCTTCCACCCTGAGATCACCAACTAAAGTGAATTAAGAGCTCAACAGTATTTTCCTCTGCCCTCTGGGAGTTAGGGGAGCTTGGGTGTAAATGTCTTCCTTTGTCAGGACAAAGCACACGCTCCAGTCAGGCCAGGTAGTCAGAAAAAAGTAGAAACCAGATACAGAGAGAGTAGAGGCCAAGTGATAACAGACTTTTGGGTTCAAGAAATCAAGGAGTACAGTTGTGTGTAAGGAAAGTTCAAAAATATTCAAAGGTTTGTGCCAATTTTATTGGTACATTATTGGTTGTAAAATCACACAAACTCCACACTGAAAGGAACTGGCCATGAATCTAGTCACAGACTTAATTACTGAGGCAGCAGCACTAACCATGGAGCTGACGTGCTGCCACATGGTTTGCCATGTGCAAACCATTCAGCCAAGAGCCAGTAAAGCACATAGTTGGTCTGAATTTAAAGCTACAATTGGCACTCAACCACTAAAGCAATAATGATAGCACAGATAGTTGCGCAGTTATGAACTGGCTGAATCATACTCGGGGATGTGGTAAAATTCTCAATGTCCCAATAAACACACAGCTGTGACTCTTTATTGCAATGTTGTGGTTGTACCTGTTTGTAAAGGCATGAAAATATCTAGTGCCTAGCAGTGAGTCTTGTTCAAAATTGCTAAAAAATAAGTTGTCTGACCATTTTGGTGGACTGCTGCAGCAGTGAGTACACGAGTCAGCCTCAGTACTATCAAGTTATTCTGCAGTGGTAAATGAATCCCAATTACTTGCTAATCCACCAAAATATGCCTCTTTTCTACTAATCTTTCCTCTGTGAGAAATAACTTCAGTCTCCATGGAACAAAAACTTTCTTAGTGAGCTTAACTCTGCATGAATCATGATGAAAACTTTGGATTCCAAGAACAGCATTTTATCCAGAAGGGCACTAGATGAACCTGACATTTAAGCCAGACATAAATGATGAAAGGTACATAATTTACAGTACAACCTCTCCCATTCAGGTGTTGATTATGTTTGTTGTACCAGCAACACTGGAAAGTACTGCTTCAGTGGAGCTGCTTCTGCCCACAATGCTGCTTTTATCCCTCAGATCGTTAAAATCTGGACTCTGACATATCACACGTTATATAATTCAACAAATTAAAATCAGAATATAATTATATAACTGAATGTTACAGCAGAGATTGTTAACTGAAATGACCTTTGATCTCCTGAGCTCAGAGAAAGAAGAGCTACCAGGTGGATAGATACAGCAGTAGCAAGTTATTTTTGTGCAGTTTGCACCAAAAACATTGGAAACCTAGAAATACCTTACTGACTAAACAGACCTTTTGAATATTATTTACTTTTTATTATTACTGAAAATGAAACATGAGAAGCCAGACCTAACAACGTGACCATCTCAACAAAGCAAATGAGGGCTAATGATACAATCATTTTTATTTTACCCATAGAAAACTTGATCAAACCAAAATCAAGTTGAATCAAATATTGTTAAGTAAAGGGCAGACAGCATTAACCACAGTGCTGGTAGTGGGTCTCAAGTCTTTTAGCACAGTGTCATGGAGTGGTGGTGATTAAATGCGTAGATTTTCTTAAGGTCAATTTATCAAAAATGATAACTACACCTTTCTAGGATTGAAGAATTCTTCAGCAGCCCCCTTAGGAGTTCAGTCACTGAAATTAAATGTGATTGGAACTTGGCCTTAAGCGAGGTTAAATGTGTTTGGTAGCAGTGTGTTACACCTGCTCTGCTATTCGATATGGATCCATTTCAACAGGGAGATCAGACAGACCGTACCATCTTTGGTTGGCCGTGTCGAGTCAATGTGAGGACAAACAGCTGGTAGAACTAAGCCAGCGGACATTGCTTCCTGTCACAACCAGTGCCCATTAGAGACGAACAATGGTACCAAATGAGGTTAGACGTTATGAGGCGCAAAGAGGTAACACTCACTGGTGGTTTGTTTGGGTCCACCTGTGGTTCATCCCTCAAGTGTGCAGCCTCCAGGATGTGCTTCACTGCATCCATCCGGAAGCCATCCACTCCCTTCCCCAGCCAGAAATGAATAATATCCTAAAAAAAATTAAAGAATTAGTATAAGACCAGACTCCTTAGTGTTATTTGATTATTGTAAAATTGTTGTAATTTACACTAATTTCAACAAGGCCTTCATTCAACTACAACAAAGGACTATTGAGTATAAACATGCACAATATACACTCTTGTTATACTTTGTGTAGCAGTAGTTAAAAAACACACAAGGGTTAACTGGCTTAAGTTAATGTGTAATCAGATGGCCATCACACATTATTGCTACAGATTAAACAGGACCGATACCTCAGCAATTGTGGGACAGTTGAGAAGACAAAATAGATAAGGATGACACTGACAAAGATTTTAGTATGCAATACAATACGTGACTCACCGAAAAGCAAAAGCTTTTAGAAATGAAACCGTGAGAATTAGAAGCGTGGTCATGTAATCTTACAATAATCTCTTGGCGGACATGTGGGTTCCTGAAGTTCAGGTCTGGTTGCTCCTTGAGGAACTGGTGCAGGTAGCATTGCCCCCTAACTTCATCATAAGTCCATGACGAGTTCCCAAACACACTCACCTGAGAGAAAGGAGGAGGGAAACAGAGGAAAAGAAGATGAGGAAGTATTTTTCAGTGCAATGCATCAGTGAAAATACCCCCAAAGACCAAAACAGAACCCAGACCAGAGAAGACCAGTACAAGTACCAACCCAATTATTAGGCCTCGGTGCGGTTGCCTTGCAGTCAGTCCAGACATAGTAATCCTTGTAGTGAGGATCTCTAGTCCGGCTCAGGTTGAACCAGCGGTGTCGGTCACTGGTATGATTGGGAATGAAATCCATTATCAGCTTCAAACCTGGTGGAAACGGAGAGAGTTTATTATGAGTCAAAGACGTGTACCCTGCCACCGAGCCAACCCTGCTACCCCCAAAACAAGACGTGTGATGATCCACCATCACTTCTCCCACCATGAAAGTACACACCTTTGTTGTGCATTTCAGCCAGGAGCTCTTCAAAGTCGTACATGGTTCCAAAGAGCGGGTCGATGGCCCGGAAGTCTTCCACATCATAGCCGAAGTCCCTCATGGGAGAGCGGTAGAAGGGACTGATCCAAACTGACTTGATGTTCAGGTACTGGAAGTGATCCAGCTGCTCCTGAATTCCTGCCAGACCAGAAACACCACAATGATAAATACTGGATACTGCAGTACTTGGTCCCAATAATAAGTCAGAAGACAAAGAAGAGCAGAACCTGTATTAATACTGGTGTTGTCGACAGTAGAGTTAACATGTATTTGTTAATTAATGAAATTAGAACGTGTCCTTAAAATTCTGCTGCTAACCATACTTTAAGTTTCACATTGATTCAGTTTTCATTTTATAATAAGTTTTGTGCAGTATCCTAAAAACAGCAATGCCCTACCTTTATGCTCATGAAGTCAAGGTAAATCCAATTAATTTATTTAGAATACCTCATTAAAATATTGATACCAATATTTCTAAATAGAAAGACCTTATAAAAGGGTTAATAAGTTTTAACCAATAAAGTCAAGTTAAATAAAGTCAATGATTTACTTTAGTTGTAAGCCAGTGGTAAGAGTTTAGCTTGTGGGTTGACAGGTTGTGAAAAATCCTTTTGGCTGTTGTTTATCCTTTCTAATCGGTAAAAATTCAGTAATACATGTTGGTCATTTCTTAATAAATGCTTGGGGCCTTCACACTTTCCAATAATCCATTGATTCTAGATATATAAATGTTAATCCATTGTTAATAAATTGAATCTGGGCCAGATACTCTCCAGGTGGAGGAGGATAAACATTATTTGTAAGGACTTTTTCACAACCTGGCAACCCTAAAATTACTCTTATTAGATGCTTATAATTGTGTAAAGCAGTAGTAAATGGCTTACTAACCATGAATAAACCCATACAAGTTATAAACTCTTTATAAAAGGGAGACTTGTTAGAAAGAAATTCAAATTTTTGTAAGGTTATTTATTTTTAATCTAAAATGAGCGACATATAATAATAACTAAATCTAATATTCTGCATGATGAATTATCTAGGGAGCCAGAACTGGACAGGGGCCCCGTTACATGCCACCGACTACATTTATTTTGTGTTGAGTTGTTGTTAGAAGGAATCCGTTAAAACAGTTAAAGTCATCATAGGAAACTGGAAAGCATAGAAACATATGTTTAGTGAAATCACTTCATGCCCTTCTTAGTGTTCTTTATCAGAGCACGCAGCAGGGTCAGGGGCATCTTACCTTTGAGGTCTCCGACCCCATCTCCGTCGGAGTCCCTGAAGGAGCGGGGGTAAACCTGGTACACCGGCGAGGCCTGCCACCAGCTCAGGCACCGCGGCGACAGCGCTATCACCGTGACGGTGACCGCCACCAGCGCCAGGGTGCAGGCCACCGTCAGCCAGAACAGGATCTCTCGGGGCACTCGGTACCGGGCCTGGGAGGAGTACAGCAGCAGCACCTCCTTGGGCATCCCGGCGTACGGGGCGAGCTGCGTGTACTCCTCAGCCGGCTCGAGCTTCGCGGCCGCGGAGTCCCGCTTCTCCCCGGGGTCGGCGTTGATGCTGACCGCCGCTGACCCACCGCCGTCGACATCCTGGTAGCCCGGGTTTCTGGTGCACTCCCCCAGCTCCAGACTACCGCTTTCTTTTTTTAAACTCATCTGATTTTAATTTCAAAGGAGGAAAGCCTGAAAACAAACCGTGCCGGTTTAGCTCTTCAGAAGAAGAACGGGTGACTCAAAAGGGCGACAATGAAGAAGCCTAATCTCACTGCAGAGGGTCAGAGTACAAACACACACACACACACACACACACACACAAAGCCGTGCCACCTGAGGAATGTGGGAAACTGGAGAGTTGGATGGGAATGCTAAGAGATTAGCATTTCTTGCTGCAGTGTCGGCTGGGAGAGAAGTATTCATGCCCTTTACTTGCTTCAGGAAAAGTTGCAGTACCAGCGTGTGAAAATAGTGCACAGTGGACCCATTTATAGTGTTAGATTGTGGCTGTGGATGATGAGTAGCCTACACCTGGTGTACATTTGAGGAACATTTTCATCAGTCTGTAGCTCAGATCTGACCAGTAGTATGCAAGGCGCCATGCATGCTAAATTACAAGAAATAAACCAATGTCACTGGGAGAAAAAGGACCACCCGCCAAGTATGATCTATTCAATATGTAGAAAGATCAAGCTAAATATACAAACATAAAAGCTGCAAATCTGAATCGTTGCAATAAAGTTGTTAAAACGTTTGAGGACACCAGGCTGGGCCCAAACGACTTAGTGTTTTAATCACTTTGCATAATATATTTTAAGAAACATATTCAAAAGTATAGGTCTTATTTCGCTGACTTTTCCTTGTTGCAAAGCCTCTCGGTGGCTCCTGGCACAGAGGGCACAAACTGTCTCTGGATAACGCCAATTACTTTTGGGTTTTTTTACAAACTTTCTAATTGTGTTGTGTTGTACAGTGAATGCTTACAGAAAGGACACACGCTGACGTTTCAGTTTGGACTAGGAAAAAACAAAAAAGCATAGCAGTTTGAACCGTTTAAAATTAAATCCATCTTTTATTGACGTTTATGTTCACTGTATGGTCAGTAACATCACAATAGCATACTGGGAAATTAGTACAGGTTGAAGGGATGGTGAATACCCAGGGTGTTTCATAAATCGCCCCTTCCTTTAGCCTTGTCAAGGGTCAAAGGTGAGTGGGCTATTCATCACTCTCAAATGCAACCCAGCTTACCATTACCTCATTTTGTCTTCAAAATACAGCAAGAACTAAAAAGCACGGTAATAAATAAAAACAAGTGTGGAATTTTTCATTGCCATCACACATCTTTCAATTCTAACAGTACGTATATAAAGAGTGACTAGAGACGACAAGAAGTAGCAAAGAGTACGAGGGTTAATTCGTGTCCTGAAAAAGCCCACGAGGAATGTCATGTGTCTTTTGCGGTTTTGTAGCTGTTTCCAGATTCTCGCCTGCCTTCGGTCACATGGACCCGGCCCGACCCGGAATAACTGACAGGTTCAGGAAACAATATGCGTTGTTAAATTCACTTTACTCAATTCAGTGGAGCTTTATTGGCATGGGAAACAGACGTTAACATTGCCAAAGCAGGTGCATAAACAAAAATAAGCTCGGCACATCCTGAAATCAAAGCAACAATTCGGGGTCAAATTATTGAGGCATCACCAAACCTCCAAAGTCTCCTTCAAAAGAGCGAGACGTCTTCCCAGGTGAGGCTTGAGATGATATTCCACAACCAGAACAAGTACTTTCAAAACAAAACGGAGCCAAGAGAGCTTGTTTTGTCATTGAATGACTGATGAGGAGAGAATGTGATGCTGCAGTGCTGCTTGTATTCAAGTCCATGCAGTGGAAACAGTGTGAATAATGGAAAATTACATTCAGAAAATATATGGTTCTCCCTCCTTCCCTCCCTTAATTCTTCTCCTAGCCCAGTGTCTGATATAGCTTAAACCTAAACCAAGGACTCTGTTCAGTGCGGTAAAACCTAATGTTTCGAAGTCAACAAATATGAGAATGGGAATGATTACATTTCAGGAACAAATTAGATGCAGTGAAAAACATGAACTATTTGAGGGTTTAAAAAAAATTTAAAATAAAAGAGACTGACCAACTGAATTTCAGTCTTAAAAACAAGTGGTGATTAAAAGTTATTTGAAGGAAAAAGAAAGTCCTTCTATATGTTCTGCTTTTCTCTGATTCATACCTTTCCTCGCCAACATTTTGTTCCACCACACTGAACATGCCTGCATTATCCTTATCCGCAATGTACATCTCCCACTCACACAAAACACACTCCCCTCCCTCACTCACAAAACATGCACAGCTAGAGAGATCCCATCCCTCCCACTCCCTCCACCACAAACAAAGAAAAATCAATCATCCCATTAAAACAATGTAACTGCAAAAGAACTACACATTCAAGTACCTATTTGTCATATGGCACCAAGAGCAGGTGTACCACAAGAACATTAATCAGCTGCAAACTGTTCGGCCTATTCTCTTTCAATACTGCCACTTCAGAAAGCACAATGAATTTGCCATTGAATGATTAAAAAAAAAATGTATATTACAGTTTCGTATATACTTATAGCCTATTTTCAATGCATCTACAGAAAAGAATACACATGCAAAGTGTGTGTATCCACTTTGTCTATGAGCCCATTTGTTTCAAAAAGAAGAGGCTTTTTCTGACAAATATTTGTTTCTGAAGTTTAAATCACTTATTAGTGCTTGGGTTGACATAAATGAAATGGACACCTGGTCAAGCCAAAGAGTCAAACCAGAGCTTCCCCCAGCAACCCTGTGCCTTTGAGGCAAAGTCTATGAAGGACAGCAATTTCAGTAACAGTGTTAACACAGCTCTGGGTGTAGGTCCTACGGTGTCCCTCCTTTACTTCATACAGTGAAACACAAAAAACCTACTTCTCTCTCCCAATCTGCTGTACAAGGTAAATTTCATGCTCCCCTTGTTGTTTTCTTATCCATCTGTAATAGGAAACAGCCACAGTACTCTGAAAAGCCATATATACCAAAAAAACATTTTTCTTAAAAAAAAAAAAAAAAAAAAAGGTAAATGATGGAATATTTTCAAACAAACAAAAAAGGCATTATTTGTTGTTGTTTTTTTCCCCCCACACAAGATATTTGAGAGATAGAAAAAGGTTGTAGCAGAAGCAGGTTGGTTTGTGTGTGTGTGTGTTGAGAAGAAAGGGGGAAGAAGAAGGTGATGCTGAAATTCCTTTACCCCAAACCCTGTGTTTGGAAGAACACTGTGTGTGCAACTGTTTTTGTGTTTTAATTTGTCTACACAAACACACACAGACCGTACTCACGTCAGGCCACAATGAATACTATGGCTGGGAATTCATTTCTATCTTTCTATCTCTTAAACAACAGCAGACTCAAAAGCTTACGATTCTGCCAATTCAAATAACAGCAGAGTCTCTTCTGTCGTAGGAAGTGACAGAGAAAGCAAAAAGAGAGAGACAGAGGGGAAGAGTGAGAAATCAACTGTTTGATAATATCCTTTAAGAGACAGGAAGAGAGAAAGTGAGCAGGGACACGCAAGAAGTTTAAACCATCGCAATGTAATTCGTATCTGCAGCTAGGCACACCAGCCCATGTCCTGTTTTAGTTTGGACACAGTATGGACTAGCCAAACTGAATTTTATATTTCTTATTTTTGCCAGACAGACTCTCATGAGTGTTTCCCTCGTGTTCAGGTGTGTAGACCAGGGTGATGAACTCTTGGGCCCTGAATTTGAGGCTTTAACCCAGAGGTTAAATGGATGGATAGCGAGGACTTCAGGAGCTTTAAATCCAGGAGTTCTGTGAGGCATTTCCAGCGAGCCAGGCGCATGGGCAGGGGAAGTGTTGAGCCTCGTTTGAGTACCAGTAATGCCCAAAAACCCCGAGCTTGCCTGAACTGGACAGCATAGCTTGAGGTGAGTGGGAGGCGCCGGCTTGCGTGGTCGGATGGCTGCCAGTCAGGTGCAAGTAAGGTTCACACTTCACAACAAACAATGCCAAAACAAAATGCAGCCAACCAACCACTTAAGTCTGTTCAGTATCTTACAAAACATCCATGAGGTTTGTTCAAGACTGGCTGGCTGACTTGTGAGGTCCTCCCGTCTCTCTCAGTTCTGAGAAAGGCACCATAGAGCCCCAAAGTGTTCAGAGCAGGGCTGCTTCTGTGTCTCCGTCAATCCGCAACCAAAACAACCACCACAAAGAAAGCAAGAAAACAAGGGGTAAGAGAAACTGTGCTTGTTTGCCTCTCCTCTGATGTATATTCTGTACATGTAGTTCTGCTGTCAGGCAATCATTGCAGTTGTTCTTATTTTTCCCTGTTTTGTTCTACAGAAAGAACCAACAAAATCTGTTTTTGCAGTCCTCCACATTGGGTGTGTTCTTTGTTTTCAAAACTGTAATTTCTGCTTCGATTGATCTCTGTGTGGGTAAAAAAAAACTAAAAAAAAAAACTAACCAACCAAATCCCAGAGGAAATTAAAAGGTGACTATGGATGTGATCTTGTGTGGAAAAGTGGTCCTTTTTTTGGGGGGGGGAGGGGTCAGGCAGTTGTGCTGGACAGCTACCAGTGGTACTCCAACTCAGCTCCGTTCTGCAAGAGGAAAGCCACCAAGAGAAGGGGAAGAGAAGAGCCGAATATAGCAGGGAGAAGAAAGATGGGGGAAACAGGAATAACAGAAAAGAAGGAAAACAAGTCAAAGGAGGGAGAGCACGGAGAAAGAGAGAGGAAAAAAAAAAAGAAAAGAGAGCCCACCGTTATCAAATGTAGAAACACAATCTTTACAGTCAATGACTGTTCCCCAACCTGGACTTCAAGGCCAGGTTTTTCTTCTGACCAACATAACAAAAAATAAATCAAGTTACAACAGCAGTCAAAGCCAGGGCACACGTTCAACCTCAGAGTATAGGTCCTTTCTGCAACAGTACACCAACACGACAACTCAAAGGCCTTCCGTCTTATTGCAGGGAGTTTTACACAGAAACGGACACTCTTATACACTTGCGTGCAGTTGTGGAAAGACTTGAGTGAGACAGCGATGCATGCGTGTAGGGCCAGTGCATGCGTGTTTGTGTGTGACGTGAGAGGGGGACGGACAGGACCAGAAACAGCAACCATTCATCCTCATCCAACCTGGACAGCCTGCACACAGACGTCCATACGCACACACGCCTTCAACTCTAAACGGAGCTCCACATGCTAGAGAGTACATCAGAGCAGGGAGTAGAGACTGATGGAGGAGTGACAGGGGAATATGCGTAAGAGGTCGCCACTTACATGCCTGTAAGAATGCGTGTGTTTGTGTGGTTGTATGTATGTGTGTAGATGAGGGGTTGGAAGAAGGGGGGAGGGGTAACAGTTATATATGTGATCACTTACCAAATGAAACAGGAGGGCTGCGTTAATCAGAGGGTGAACACACAGTTAGACAAATCGATACATCCCTTATCCATGTGTGTGAGTCTGTGTATGAGTGTGTACTTTCCCACACATGTATTTAGTTACCTATATTATTTTTAACTGTAGAGAGTAGAACCATTCCACTATTTGTGCTATGATAAAATATTTTCTTAAGCTTATTTTAATAGAAGGCTTTTTTTTTTTTTTAAGTGAAATGGTGCCATCAGTCATTATTTTCTAGCTTTTTGCAGAAAATAAATCATCAGGGGTTTGTCATTTTTTTCTCCTGCTTCGCTTCAGTTACGCCTTGCTGCTCTTTTTGATCACAGTTCCTCTTTAATTGGTGGAACATCATGCTGCTGCCTGTGTAGTTGTTCACTGTCGATTTTGGTCTGTTCAGGTAGACCCCATTTTGAACCGGTTCTGAATATCTTTGGGTCTATTATGGACTGGGTCCGACCGTCCTTGGATTCCATTTAAAAAAATAATAATTTTATAGACGTCGGATTTGGGTAGGTCCAAAAGCAAGATTTAGTAGTACTATGATGAAGCTAACTTTAGCTACACGAGATGATACTTTTTGTCAGCGCATGAGAGCAAACGTCGTCACTAATAATTTTTTTTCGTTGTAGCTGTTTGTCACAGGAATAAAAATAAACACTGTAGGTAAAATTTTAACAGCGAGACATTCTAAGTTCAGTTTTTACTGCTGGTTGAAGTGATGTGCCTTAGTTTGCACTCAGTGCAGACATGGGTACTAGCCACAGTAAAATTTAGTAATGGGAGATCTTAATACTGTTATTACAACCTTGGTTTTTCTCTCTGAAGTACTGTAAAAGTTAGGTGGTAATCTTAACATAAAACTACTAAACTCACAAAGCCGCCACAAGAGCCATATTTTACTGATATCGCCCATAATTGAAGATGTCTGTTAGAAAAACAATAAGTGCTGTTAACTGCTATGTAAGTGTCTAACTTGTGGTCCTCACCAATTAAAAAAAAAACTACAAAAGTTATTCAAACCTTAACATTATTGCTGTTATGATTACAATTAAAATCTATTTAAGCCACTCTGTTTAGAGTTTGAAAATGCATGATGGTGGCGCCCCCAGTAAAGCTTGGCATGACAATAATTTGAAAGATGCTATAAATCACTAAACAATTCTACACATTAACGGCTTTAAGCAGAGCAGATCAGGGGTTTTCAAAATCTGAGGCTGTGGGCCTCTCCTCAGAAAAAGCTTAGAAAAAGGCACCCCCTCACCCCTCTTTAGTTTACTTGCTTACTTTTGTTCAATTCCTGGATGCCTAGGGATCATGATTATGTTATTTGACTCAACAATTGAGCCAAGATAGCCTAATATTGCACCAAATACATAAAAAAAAAAAGGTACATCATGAAGCATTTAAAGTACTGTGACTCTGAACTCTCTCTTTAACCAAATCATACGCAGTTTGGCTATTCTATAGGCTATGTGAGCTCCTTTTAATAACTAATGTAATATTTTTTTAGCTTCCAGTCACTGAGCCCTCCTTGAAACTGTTAGGAGCCCGCCTCCCACTTTCAAAAAAACCTCTGGAGTATCCTAATATCGTTTTAATGCGTGTGATTGTGTGCAAGTGTATGTGTGCATAAGGCAAACAAACAATAGTAACTCCAAGTGCTTATAGACAAACCAAGACAACACTACGAAATGAACATCACCTCATCCCCAGCACAAGCTACCAAACAGGAGACCTCTCACATACACACAGATCCTTTCTAGGAGTCCGGCTCCATCTCATGTCCATCACTAGTGGAATCATACATGCATACAAGAACAGACCAGACATGTCAGCTAATAAACAAATGGACAAAGCTTCATAATGACGGACACAAACTCAGTGTGACGTTCCCTCACAGACACATCTGAAGCCATTTAAAAACACATACACACGCTCACATATGTAACCACTCCATTCACTGCAACAACAGAAAGTAACCACACAGGTGTCATTGTTTTCAAGCCATCACCATCAGAGAGGGGATGTTTCTGTTCAACTTATTGGCAAGTAGAGATCTCTGCAGAACACAAGTGTATTTCCACATCTGTAGGCAAGACTACATCTTTAGACACAACTTACTGGACTATTACGCCAACATTTGTTCCATATAAACTCCTTAGTGCCATGAATTCTCAAATAGTGGCCACTGCCTTTATTCACCTCAACTTAATAGGGCACTAGGCCTTTATTTGAGACAGGATACTGTTACAGTAGAAACATGCCTTTGTTTTTATTTCCTATTTTATAGGTATAATTAATTGATTGTTGTTCGCAACAGACATTTGAATGCAACAAAAGGTAAACAACTAACTGCACTAGCAACAAACAGCAGCTGTGTATTTAGGTCTGTGGAACATACTGAGCACAGGGACAGACAGCAAAGAAGAGGATAATGCTACAGTAATTGTTTGAAACAGATCTTCAGACATTTTTACATTTTGTTTGCAATGAAATGGACAAAAAGCTGACTACAGCCATCGTCCCACATGAAGGAGCAAGCTCTAAACCTTTCAGAGCCACTTTTCAAGCCTACACAACGCGAGTGCTTAAAGCTTCAAAACTAGGTTTTCATTGGAGTATTCCATTCTGCTATGTGTTGCTCTGTGTTGCACTAAATCTGTGCATTGTGTTGGTATTTATATATTTAGTTTTTATCTTCAGCGTGTGCAAGTCCAAGTCTGCTACTTTTATTTCCCATATTTCTAATGGCACAAAAAGGCAGTAGAAAGCAGAAGGATGCAGAGCCGCATCTGACTTCCAGCAGAAAATGTAAGCTTACATTTCTATAAAACCATGGCTTCATCCTCTAAGAGGGGAACATTGCTCTACTACTAGAGGGAGATACTTGTGTTTGAAACTGTACTGTATTCACCTTATTCCGCCCCGCCCACTTTCAATGTGTCGCCTCTTCTGCATTTTGTCATCCAACTTCCACACGTCACGTCTGGTAGCTACTTCGCTAGTTATAATAACTTTAATATCGTTTTACTTTGTCCTTTTTCAAGGAGTTGATGGAGCAGCTATGAAGAATTACAAAAAAAGTGCCAAGGCCTACCAATATTTACAGAGGGAAAGTGGGTCATTTAATGTAACACAGAGTTTGTGGACACAGCTGCTGACCTGATGACCATCTCCAGGCTAAGTATCTTCTCAAGTGTCCAGTGAAGTTCAAGTATATGCAAAAGCTGAGGTTAAGGTATGGTAGGCATACATTAAGTCTAATCACTATCACCTGACATGAGAAATATGCACAAGATAGGAAAACATCAAGTGCAATAAAAATTATTATATGATTTTGGATTAAGACAACTGAAAGATCTGAATTTATTTTCTCTTATCTTTTCAGTATAAAACTCATCCAGTAAATATGTTTGGTCTCGGGTCAAAAATGCTATGTCAAGTAGGCTGACTGGTACTGCCTGCAACTGTGAGCAGCAGCTCTGGAATGTGAGGACCCAGAGGAACCTTGACCCGAAGGGGTTATTGGACATCACCGTTGAGCTAAAGATACCTCCTACTGCCCTTTGTGTAGATTATATTTCACCATTTAATTATCATTATAAGTAATAAACCAAGATGGAATTCATTTGCAAATGTGTTGACGTGACGTATTCCTTCAAATCAAGAGTTTATTCCTCTATGTTTTGAGGTCAATCTACAAAGTTCACATTGTATAGGTATTATAACTATTTACCAACAGTTATCATCTGGGGTCCGTTCTTCGTACGTCGCTAACTCAGTTAGCTGGATTTGATGATTTGATTGTTGACGATTTGGCACGATCTCGGATTGTTTGGTTCTTCGACGCTCATCCTGGACTTGCTGTCATAGCAACAGGCCCGTAAACTTCAACCTGCTCGGGAGCAGGCTTATTTCATGTAAACACGATTAGATTGCGGCTTTATAAGCGGAGGAGGTAGGTAAGTCTGTGGCAGCCACATCTTGACAGCAACCTGTTGCGGAAGGTTCAAGAATAATTCGTTGCGCTTTTCGAATGAATCGCGTATTGCGGGGTAGACGGGATCCTTTAGCGCAGCGCGAGAGCGTAATTGTTGAGAGATAAGTTTTTTCTCGTGAGGGTGTTATTTGCTTGGGAACAAGTAAAAGTGTTGGTGTATTATCTAAAACTGCAAAAAAGAGGGGAAGAAATTATGGCATTACAATGAACTACACTGTAAAAAAATGTCACTAATAACTCATGGCAACATATTTTATATTAATTAAAAGTTTAGAAGTTTTCACTTTCACAAACGTCTGAAATGACTGTACCAGCCATTTGGATTATACTTCATTTAATGCAGCAACAAATCATTTTACAGTTGCTTTTTAAAATAAGGACAGTATAAGAAGCAAAGGCTACTATTTTGTAGAATATTCTTGTACTTCACTTTTACTTGTTCCCATGTTCTAGTGGGTCCGGTGGTGGCTCTGACATAAAAGAACAAAGTAAATATAAAATTATTAAAACGCAAAAATACATTCTGTAGAAAGTGATAGAAACATCTAACATGGACACCACTTACGCCTTTAATTTGTCTGCGACTTTTTGCAGTGTTTTGTATAGTTATCTCCGATAACTCAATCCACCGATACTAATCATAAACAACAGGTGTCTTCGAGGAACCCAATTAGCTGGATCATGATTAGCACGATGATATCATCTTGGATGTGTCATTTGATCTCGGATGTAATAAGCGACGTATGAAGAACGGACCCCTGGTCATATTGTATTCGGCATCACAATGTTGAGACACGTGGATGTGGTCATCCTCACAGTGCTCCTCCACTGCATCACTGACACTCATTGACGTATCTGTGGAAATAATATAACCATAAACATATTTTCACATTAGGACTTAAAATTCAACCAAGTGGTCCCACTTGTCAAGTGAGTGTTTAAGGTCCATCATCATGAGAATTAATATAGAGATTTGCAGTGAAAAATAAGACAATATACACAATTTTCTAATCACCCTAGTGTCAATATGAAGGTCAATATCAATATCTGCGTGACAGATGTAGCTAGCTAGCCTACTGGCATCTGAAATATCTGTAACTGACAGGAATAATGAGAGCTATTGTAAGACTAATGGTGGAGCTCATTATATCTTGTATTATTTTAATCATGAAATATATAGGGTGGCAATGGTAATCGTGCAAAATCCAATGTATTTAGTTGACGTTAACTGCTCGTTACTGATCGTTGAATGTATTCAGAGCACGAACTTTACTAGTGTAATGTTAGGTTAACAAACACATCCAGCTAGCTTACCTGCATCTGACAAGCTCTTCATCACGTGACTCATATCCGAGCCATTTCACGGGGTAAGGGTGTTCATCTGTCGGCATCCTGTCCACGAAATGACTGGAGCACACATATGGGCCCTTGGGTGGGCAATACTCTTTAGCGCCTTTAGCCATAACGGTGGCCTCAAGTGCTCCACATCTTTAGGAGATGTGTGCAAGCTGTAAAATGACTTTTTTTAACTCTTGACTTTATGATCGTAACTGTTGTGATTACGCTCTCCTTTTTATCTAATTATTATGGCACCTCCTAAAGGTTAATACTTGAAATCATAGCTTTCGATGATCTAGGTAGCAAAGGTTCCTCTCAGCCGGAAGTAGGATGACAAAAGCGAATGTGCTGGCACTGAACGTAGCTGTCTTTGAAAATAAGGTGAATATTACTTTGGTATTTAATAAATACAGACTGATTCAGAAAGTGTCCTTTTGGGTAGCTTTATGTTGGTGGCTGTGGCTTGTTGGAAAACAGTTGCCTGCCAACCGGAAGGTCAGCCGTTCATTCCCCCAGCCATGCGTCGAAGTATTCTTGAGCAAGATACTGAACCCCAAAATGCTCCAGAAACTGCGCCTTCGGTTTGTGAATGTTCTCATATGGAAGTCGCTTTGGATAAAAGCGTCTGCTAAATGACTAAAATGTAATGTTAGGGCAGACAAAATGTAGAGAGATACTTAGAGATATTTCAGCAAATAAATTGGAAGGAAAGGCTTGCAGTCACTGGATTTGGTAAAAATAAATAAATAAATAAAGACTTGACAAAGCTGCGTTGTCATGCACGCATAACCCATTATGACAGCGGACAGGAAGGTAACAAATAAGACAGCGGATATCTCAGATGTGTTATGTAGCCTCAAGACTTTAGCATTAGATTTGTGTGCGAGTGTTGTGTAAATGGTCAAAGGAAAAAGCTCATATTCATCACATACACTGATACTCACCCCATCTTCCTCCCCGTATGGGTTCAGACGGTTGTATACGGCTTCAATAACGCTGCGTCTGCAGGAAGAACACCGATACACAAAATATGATTAGGTCTCTTGACCTATTCAATTCAAACCATCCATCAAAGGAACAACAGAGTGCATGTGTGGAAAAACAAGTTACAGTAAGGTCTATTTGACTAAAAAGGAAAACACCTTGTTAGTATTGTAGCGTCTTGGAACTTGAAAAAGTACTGTATTTTCTATTCATGGGAAGGTAGTCTCAATTATGACTTATAAAAATCAATACCTGGTCTGAGCATACACACACTAGATAACCGGCGATTTGTTTCTCGCCTTGCACTTTCATATTTGTATTCCAGATGTTTATGACTGTGGAATAATGCAACACCGAGTATCCCTTTGCGGGCGATGGTCCTTACTTGCTGGCAAGGCCTCCCCCTGGTGGTAGAGGGGGCATGCCGTGGTCGGTGGACAGGTTCCTCATCACTGATACCAGGTCCGGAAAGCCCTCCTCCCGAGACAGCATCTCTAAAACAACACAAGTCAGTATCAACACAGGGCCGGGGATAGCCAAAAACAGCTGGGGAGAGAGAGAGAGGAAAAGGAGAGGAGAAAAGAGGAGAGAAAGCAAAAAATATGGCAAATGAGGAGAAAGGAAGTGAAGATGGAAACCGTACAAGGGAATTTGGGGAACTAAGTGTGCATCTGAGACAGAGAGAGATGGTGACAAAAAGAGGCCTGCAACTGAGTTGAGAGCGGCATGAGGCCAGGTCAATGTTCAGCCAGAGCATTCCTCTCCCTTTCTTTTCTTCTCTCTTTCTAATCCATCTGTCTTTCTATCTTCCAGTATTAGACAGTACCAAACACTTACTCTGCTTCACCCAAAACTTTTGCACAAGTGTACCTGAAATTTAAAATGATTTTAACCCACTTTGTATAATAAACTTTGCTGTAATACACACATTAACTATCTCTTTGTGTTACCACCTGCTTTGCATAGTCTTACAAGGGATATAACAACCTATCTTCCAAACACTAGAACCAGGTTTTATCCCCCCCATTCTGTTGATCAAGACATCAGGTTGGTCAAAACAAGTGTAAAGATTTCATCTATCTAGTCTCAGAGTTTAAGAATACATTTCTTTTTTGGCCAGCATCTGAAACAGCTGACCAGCCCTGGTTTTACAGACCTAACAGCAGCCAGAGAAGAGAGCTGGCATAATCAACAAAGACTAGAAAAGCTGCACTACATTCATGATAGGGCCTCATGCATCCTGAGAAACAAAATTTTGATTAAATGAGAAAGAAAAGGACAGAAAAAAAGACAGGGAGGGGAGAGAATGATGCGTTTAGGGAGGGAAAGGGAGGAGTGGGGCGAACAGGGAATAAAGAGGGGAGATGCTTGCTGAAATGGAAAAGGAGGTCATGATGGTGTCATTCCTCTGCTGTGAGCTGGAGCTAACTTGGCTGGAGGTTAGACAATAGAGAATGGCAGGGTCAAGTCAGTGGAGAAAGCATGCATACAGATATGATGCACAGTTTCAGTTGGGAAAAGATCTTGTGTTTCCAAGAAAAACCTTTGTTGACCTGTTTTTTCCCCCAACTACACCTATTTAAACGACAGTATTAATGGGTGTAATTAATTACAGATAACAATGTAAACCCACAACCATGATTAAAATCAAACAGTAAATTTTTCCACAGCTTACCACATGACAGTAACACACCAACTCAAAAACCTATTTATATTAAATTACCTAAAATTAATTTTAAGCCTCACAAAGAATCTTAATACTGTTGTTTTCAGGAAAAACGAAAGAAAGATTACAAAAATGAGCAAGTTAAACTTTTAATATTCAACAATCCCATTATTGGTTCTTTTCCTTCACCCCTCCATTCTCACCTTCCACTCGAGACTCCAAATATTTGTTGAGCTCAGCATCTTTCCTCACAGCTTCCTCTGACACTTTGGGGGCGTTGGGCAAACACACTAACACAACACTCATGTTATCCCGACTCCCCTAAGATGGACGGGAGGAGAGAGGAACGAAGAAAGAGCAGATAAGAGAAGGAGTTATTGTGTAGTGCTGAAAGAAATTGTGAAGAGGATATCCTAGGCACAAGTAAGGGAAACGCTAAGTAGCCCACAAGGCAGTGTTGATACAGACAGCTCAATTTCAATATTGGGACATAAATATGCTATTTTCTAAACAATGCTATTTTTCCATCTGAAACACTGTAATCCATTATAATCTACTGAATTCAATCTGACCACAGCTGCTGTTCAGGATTAATATGGAAATCCTGCAAGATTTTAACAACCTTCTTTCAAACCTACAGAAGGTGAGCGTTTAATACTTCAAAATTAAAAGTTGCACTTGCACTCTTGGAAGTTTTAATTATGTTCTAAAACCGCCCAATCAATTTCACTTTCTCCTCCTTCATTATTTGAGGGACCATTTAGTTATGTGCATGGGCCATTAAAGTTGTTATAATTAGTTCCTGTTCAGCTAAAAATATCTCTTCAGAACTTGATGTACATTATACATTTCTTCATCATATACTGTAGTTACCTTTGGAGCAGGGAATTTAAATGTCCTTCTTGCTGACACTATCATTAAGTAATTTGTGGCAAACAGGACTTGATCCTGCCAGATTCCACACATTTCAATCTCTATAAGTCAACAAGTGGCTATCACAGCAAAAACACACAAAAGTCATGCTCAAAAACTAATTTGTACACACCTTGTGCAGGCAGGTGTCCACCACTTCATTGCAGACTCTCTCCAGGTCATCAGACACCTCAAGCCTAGATTTCACAAACTCGCACAGCTCCTCATTGGACATGACATCCCAGATGCCATCACACGCCAAGATCACGAACTGATCCTGTTCAGGGGCGCGAACCATCTCAAACACTGCTGGTTCAGGGCTAACCAACTGCTCTGTGGGGCCCTTCCCATCCACGCACTTGTAATCGTAGTCCCCCAAAGCCCTCGATACGGCCAGTGACCCATTAACCCTCTGAATCATCACTGAGCCACCAGCATTCTGGATGCGCTCTCTCTCACGTGGGTTGCAAGGCTTGTGGTCAAGTGTGGAGAAGCACACATGTGAATTGCGGTATAGAACAGCTCGAGAATCCCCACAGTTAACGAAGAAGAAATGATCGGGTGAAAGGAGGATCCCCACTGCTGTGGACCCACTACGATCCATGCCATTTCGAAGGTCAGAGAAGCTGCGCATGTGCTCATCAATCCTCAGGAAGCCTGTCCGGATCCCAGCTTTCACAGCCTCCACTGCGGGAGGAACCGATGCTGGTGGGTCACTGGTGGAGCTGTCTGAACCTGCATGGGAGACTTTAGTCGCACCGGTCCCTAAGCTAGCACTGATTATGTGTTCCAGAAGATGCTTAGAGCAGTAGTTTGCAACCCTTGAGCCAGCGTGACCATCGTACACAGCAAAAAAGGACCAGTCAGTCATACCGGGAGTAGGAAGTCCCAACACAGCTGTGTGAGCATCCTCCATCTCCACCCGCCAGCCCTGCATGGAGCTCAGCCCATAGCGCAGGCCATTGCCCTCACCATGTGAGTTGTGCTTCTCTGTCTTGGGCTTGTCCAGGAACGCACCCATGGCTCTGCCCTAGAGAAACCCACTTCTACCTGTGGGAGAGATGAAAAAAAAAAAGAGACACACAGGATTAAAGAAAATCAATAAAAAAAATGAAATGAATTTGAATTAAGCAGTTCGGTCAATGCAGGCCTGTACTATGTTGATACAATAACAAAATTTTGATTACAATACAGTTTAAAAAGTTAACTCTCAAGATTGTCTGGTTTGGTAGATTTTAGGGCATCTGATGACTCGTGCTCATCAATTGCATGTTTATAACAACAGATCCAAAGCTGTGCCCAAATTCCCCAATATATACTATGTCTTTTTTGTCATTTAGTTAAGTAAATACCATTTCTCGTAAAAGCTAAATCTCTGCCCCAAAGTGGACATTTTGACACAGGTAAAGCTAATAAAAATAATTATGGCTTCATTCAATTTAGATGTACTAGTGACAGGGCCCTGGTATTTTGCATGCTGGCTCACCTGCGTGGCTTTAACTACATGGCTAACTGACACATTAATTCCAGACTTCTCAATCTAGTGTGTGCACCTAAAAGAGGCAAGGTTTGTAACAAATAACCATTCATAGCAACCATTAAATTGAGAGCGGCAGAAGTATTGATTGTCATGGATGTTGCAAAGGAAAGGTGATATGATTTATCAAGCTAAAATATAAAAAATATTAGCACACAACTAACATTTAAGTTGTGTGCAAGCAACATCCAAAAGCAAAAAGAGTACAAATAATGGGTGAGGGTGGGAAAAAAATTGTTGTCTTTGCAATATATCCATCACTTAACTAAGACAAACTCCACATCTGCAGCCATTTGAACTCTGATCAGATATGTGTCTTGATGTTTAGCCTTTAGCCAGTTTACTGTTAACTGACATTTGAATGACAACATGCATACATGTTGCTGTGTGTGGATTAAAAGGCTCAGACTCAGCTGGCCATGAATCTCTTTCAAACTGAAAGGTTTCAAGTAGTGAAAAAATACCAAAAAATATATTTAAAATAAATGTATAATACTAACATGTAATACCTACTGCATATATTCTCTCAAATAGTACTTAGAAATGCAAACACTGTACCAGAAACAACTTCTTTCTACTTAGCTGTGAGTCAGATACAACTTACACTGCACAGGTTTTATTTTCTAGTTGTTGAATCAAGTTGTGAACAGCTTCTACTCAAAATGTTAGTGGTTATGCCTTCTCAGACAACAAAAACAATCACAAATCTCAACAGAATCTTTGAGGTTCTGAAAATGTAAACCCCGCAAATGTACAAGGAGAATCTAGGAGACTGGGACTGCTGGAGCTTTTAAGCGTGTGTGTTTCTTTTACTGTTTACTTAATAGGCCTGAAGGAATAATTCAACCAAACAGTGATAATTGCTCATATAGATCATATCCAGAAATAGTCACTTTGGTCTATGCTTAAAGAGACTGAAGAGCAAGCTGAAAGGCTTCTTTGGCCAGGCAGAACTGGCTACTAAGAGCATTAACAAACATCATGTAGTGGTTGAGAGGATGCATTATCTGTCTATAACTGCACCTGCATTAGCTAAATGAACAGCAGCATCAGACTGCTTAATGGGAAATTCTGTATCTAACCTTTGTTAATTGGTTACATAATGTGAGAACATGATCTTATACAGTCTTATTGATTGTCACACTACTTAATGGCCTCTTAGCCTCGGAAATTGCACTCTTAACTTGTACTTTAATTCCTGAAACTATCGATATATGCTACTTAAAAATAAGTTATAGGTATACTCAAGGTTCCGTTCTTTTAATGTACATGTGGTTAAAGCTAAAGTATACATTTTAAAATATATATATGTTAACTGCCTTGTTTCCCCACTCTCTCATATTTCTATTATGAATAACCTATGATTTTATGTCAAAAGGTAATGCATGGTTTTGGTTTTATGAACAAAAATCTAAACCTAACCTAGCGATAGGTGAGGGAGTGTCAATCACATGAGTTAAACAAAGTCAGACCCTTCTACATTGGAAGCATCCTTTAGTCATCTGTCTCACACCAATCTGACTGAACAGACAAACCTCAACCTTAACTAATACCACTGTATACACCTCCCACATGACAGCTTGCACTTCGCAGTGCTGTGGTTTAACGGATCCAGTATAACAATGACAGAGGTTTGAGGCTCTTCCTGTTATGCTACTGATGTGCTCTTTTCACTAAGCAGCTAGCAAGACAGTTGATTGATGGACAATGATTTTAAAATCAATATTAGTGCATAACTTAGACTTGAGAAAATCTGGCTTGAAAGGAATGAACTTTTATTAAAATTGCCTATGCTATTTGAGTTTTAATTTAGCTCCCGATGTGCAGAACACAAAGCTTTCACCTCCAGTAATGTTTGTAGTCGACACATTACTGGCTCAGACTAGTGTGTGTACACAAAGCAAGCCTACGACAGCAGACTAGCCAACACAGTTGTGCACGAGAACCAGGTATCCAAGGCTTGCACATCAGTAAGTGACAAAAAACACTGCATCTAACTCATATCAAAAGCTAAAAATCACACATACTACTTTTACTACATAGTTAGCTACACTAGACTATATTTGATTTGATCATTGGAATGTTACTGCAATTGCAAAATCACACATAATTGAACTAGAGGCTGCTTCAGACTGATTCATTCAGAATCAGAAGCAGGTTTATTGGACAGGTATGTGTACACATACAAGGAATTTGACTCCAGTTTTACGTTGCTCTCTATGTACATACACAGATGTAGACATAAGTGAGGCTAAAAACGTAAATGTTGAATATACTTTGTGAACAAAGTACCAATACAAAACTAAAAACGATAACGTCTGTAAACATTAAGACAATAAGTGCAATGGTGCAGAGTGCAAATGGTGCTGAAATAAATGATTGATGTAACAGGTTGCTTTATATACATGAGGTAGGTCGATATGGCAGTAAAAATTCATAAGAGCAATTCAGTAGAGCATGTCAAAATATACTTTACCCGAAAGATTAGAAAATAAATTAAAATAAGTATAACAGGTTATACACTCACCCTAATATCAGTAAAAACATCAACGAAATGTGTACAAGGCAATAAGATTAAGTCTTCAGAGGTCCAAAAAGGTTAAACATGATGCTAAAAATCACTTGAAAAACTGCTTATGCAAAAGAATCCAAACTTAAGTGATGTGAAAAATCTAAATATCTTTAGCACAAGCTGATGCAAATTTCAAATGTTGTCTGATATAACGTATCATATGTATTTTAGTCTGGTGTACACTGTTTACATAGTTTGTTAGACTTGCTGACCCTGCTGCTATTAATCACATCACAACACTGTCATTTTTGCCTTATAATTTAGAATTGAATTGCTCTTGTTTAAATATTTACTTCTATTCTTATTGGAGTTAATATACACAAACCCCTCTTATATATTTTTTACTTTATTTATTTGTACTTATTTCTGTCCTCGTGCTGCTGCAACAACCAAATTTCCCTTTTGGGGATCAATGAAGGCTTCTTGTATTTATGGTTAAGACCGAACAGAATGACGACAAGTATTTCTTGTTTACTTTTAGAAAAGAGTGGATTATCAGTACCAAAGTGGCTTGTGTGACTTCCAATCTACCAATGATTTTAATTAAGATAAAACAGGTGTGTTTTGCTTTGCATATAATCATACAAACCCACACGGCCACTGTTCACATATCAAAGGGCTGGGAAGCATCATTAGTGGAAAACCACTTGAATTACTACCTTGACAACAAATCCATTCACACACACATTCAACATATTATTGAACAGATATCAAAGCCATGTGCACAATCACCAAACCAAATCATCTGCTCTTTTACATGTGCAGCAACTGCACACACTCTGTACCAAGAGAAGGGCCCTTTTATTTGACGGCTCATAACAAGTCATCATCAACACACAGTTGCGGTATGTGCCATACCCTGTCTGTCTTGCAATAAATAATTAATAAATACTAGCATTCATAACTTCTTCGCACTGATGTAAGCAGTGAGAACTCCGGGGAGTGATGTCACCCAGTCTGTTGTCTCCATGGCTACACAGCTTGGAGTGGTAGCTGAGTGGTTGCCATAGCAACAGAAGCAGTAGGTGTTGGTGGTTGTAGCATGGGACATGAGGACTGCACAGCCATGTCCCTGTGTGTGTGTTTGTGTGTGTTTGTGTGTGCGTACATTCATGTGCCCATTCATTGAGTGCACGTGCAATTCAGGTCTCAACAAAAGGTGGAAAAACTGACCTTGTTCTGATTTAATCACAACAAACCATTGTTTCACTCACATGGCAAAATGAAGTGAAAGGCTGATGCTGTTTGAGAGTCAAAGTTGAAAGCTGGCTAACAGACAGGCCCACAGGTCTCAGACTTCAGACAAGCAGGGTAGCTTTAACAAGCTAACTCAATTTAACAGTCAGCTGCTGATGGGAGCCAGATTAGCCTGTGAAACACAGACCACAGGCTGCACACAGCAGTGAACTACCACCAACATGATAGCGCTCTCTCTCTTGACACTCGTTTGGTGACATGCAGCGTACAGTCTGTGATGTAATAGCTTCCTACATTTAATTACTACACATAATCGCTACATCTCAGATGACAGCATCACCTAGAGGTTGTATTATACTTAGTGGAAAAATGACAGGTGACGGAAATTAACAATGGACGGTGTTTGTGGCCATGTACCAAATGAGCAATTAATCAACAAAATATTACCAATACAATGAGACAACATGATAGCTTGTGAACAGGCTGATGGAAAATGTAACATGGTGGTGTTATAGCAGAAGCTAGGTGCTGGAGTACTATACAGAGGAGCAGCTATGTGAAATTCTCAGTAATCAACGCATGCATGATTTACATGTGGTACCCAAAAGAAAGAGTCAGAAGGGGATATTGGTGCCAGATAAAGGCCCTCCTATCTCATCCTAAATGTATAGGCTAGTTGGTACCATAGTCAAACTAGCTGGTTCATTTTGGAGTACAGCAGTGAGAACAGCTGATTGGCTTTAAATATAACTAGTGCCCTTTAAGAAGAAATGCACTGGGTCTAAAATCATCCACTACACCATGTGTTTGTCTGGTGTTGCCTGAATGTCTGGTGAGAATGTTTATTTCGAAATTATCCCACAATGCAATTTAAAAAGTAGTGGAATAATCAATGCCTCAAATTTATATCCTAGAATCAATACCTGGACAGGTTTAACCACAAAAATAAAGACATGCGGGGTTCTAATGATACTAATGACACTTAAAGTAAGAAGTAAACCACTGAATGTTGTTTGTGTTTCTATCAGTAGTCGACTGACAATGAGGAGCTTCATGAAGCTGAGAACTCTCGTCAGTGCTAAAACCAAAATAGAAAAATCAATGCAGCTATGCCATATAAACGCATATAATAGCTGCAATGTAATTACTATACTTTGAGTCCATGTTTCTACTCAGTTCCTCTTTGCAGTTTACATCTCTGGTTAAAAAAGATAATACTGACAGCATGGGGTAAATCTCTTAAAATTATCTTCTAATGTGCTTATATTGCCATTTAGGCAGGGGATCATCTTTCTGCTGATTAAGTGCAGAGGCCTTTCTACGGTCAGTGAAGATCCAGGGCTTAGTCCAGTACATGCTTTCTTACATAGTTTTTATGTATTACAATTAGTCTACACATTCATGTAGACATACAATGCGCGCGCACACACACACACACACAAACTACGCTGCTGATTGTAATACCATGGTGAAGTTATCAATTTTAAAGCTTTTCCAACTTAGACAATTCAATTTAAAACACAATGGTTCCTAAGCAGCTATGATCTGGGTTTAGTACAAAAAATGCCATGTTTGATGAACAGTAAAGATTTGGGGCTTTGCTGAAAACATTCAGAGCTTAAGCCTCATAAGGTCGCCTCTGGCACTACCTATGATTAACTACCCATTAGCAACATCTGCATTTGAAAGAGTAAAACACTCGAGGTATCTGAAAAAGTTAGTGAAAAGTACTGTCCTAAGTTGTGATAAAAACCTTTGATTAAAATGGAATCAGTTTTTCCCCTCTATTTTGACAAACTAGAGAGGTGGAACAAACAGGCTGGGGATATCACAGATCCCTCCCCTCTTTGGTGACTCATCACTGAAGTCACATCAGAAGCAGTCAATTTCCGAGAACAAGTGCTCTTTGAACAGACAGCTTCAGTCATCTTCAGTGCAGTGGCGTCAGGTAAGCTGGGGCTGTTACTTGACCAGACTGGAGTCTATCGGACCATAGCCAAAGAGATGGAAAGTAAATGTGTAATGTTATAGTGGACTGTGAGTGGGTTCTCAGCAACAAGAAGAGCATGGGTACTTGTATATACCTGCTCTCTCTATCCTGATACCTGGCCTGCCTTCAATTTGACTCCCAGGCCTCAAATGTTGAGAAACAGTGAGATGCAGAGGAATGAATGACTTATTATTATTGCATGGGTTCAACATTTACCATGTACTGAGTTTTTTAAAAATAATCTCATTTCCTGACGGACAGTGTACTAACATGTGTAATGGGTTTCCATATTACCACAGACAGTACAATTTATTCAGATGGCTCTTGGCCACAATTACTGTATTTTTCAGGTTTAAAGCAGTCCAAATTCTAATATCCAGCCGAAATGGTCAATACGTGCTTAACTTCATCATAAATGTCCCTATGTATGTGCATAACACTTTGGTAAGCAAATGGTGGGCATAATCTGAATATGACAATGGAAGAGTGATAAAGGCTGCAAAAGTTTAAGTAAACTACATAAGATGTTAACACACCTCGGTATCATGGATAATTAAGCTTATCAAGGATTTCATGCTCTGGTATCATTTGCGACATCAGCTTAAACAGGGAGTATTTGCTGGCTAATTCTAAAATAGAAAACAATGTTATCAGAAAATGAATCTGCAACTCAGTCTTTTTCTGTTCAGACACATATGCACAGTTCATCCATCTCCCCCGCTCTAGTTATTCCGAGCTTGCCAGTTAACACAGCACAGTATCTGAGTGTACATCTGCGTGTGAAGTGATTCAAAACAACAGACCCGACCAAAAGTGTGTAGATAAATGCCTTTGGAAAGGCCAGTGGAGATGCAGTAGTCATAGGCTAAAACAACATGGCTAGTGCAGGATTTCACATCAAGGTGCCAACACAAACATGCCACTGATGATGCTGCCATTTCTGGAACACACTGTCACGCAAACACACAGCCACATACACACCAACAACCCAACAGAACTACCCACAACAAGGCAATAAAACAAGTTAATTCCTGTACTGGTGGTTCATAGGTACAGAATGGGAATACAAAACATGAAGGAACTTTATTTTGTTTTAATGAAATTAGAAAAGTAAATAAAAGGGATTTCATAATTACACTATAGGTGTAAAGGTTGGCATAAAAATTGTTATATTGGCCCTTCAGGGCAAAACTGTATTCTAAGCAGCTGACCAGAATAAACTAGTAAAACCAGTTCCTCATGTGAGTCGCACTTGATAAATTATAGGCAAATAATCATTTAACGTTACCTCTTAACCATTGTGTAATGAAAACAAGGCTGTATTCTGTTACAATGTGAGGGATCCAAATATGTTATAACATAAATGTTGCGTAAAAAACAAAAGCTGCTATGCCATTCACTATTTAAGCCACTTACTTCCATCAATTAAATAGCAAATTGATACATTTGAAAGTTGTGCAGCAAACTAACGTTACAAGGTTAACAAGGAGTAACGTTAACGTCAATCAGTTAACAAAATTATACCCCGGCTTGTTAATAACTGGCGCAACATCAGCAGGACCGATAATATCATGCGCAACCTCACCACCACGATATAAACAACTAATATATATTTTTCATCGTTCACATCCAACATTAACGTTACGTTAGCTAAGGGTCAGTTTTCCTAACTGAAATTGTTGCTAGCTAACCAGCTAGCGAAGTTCACAGTTGTCAAAGTGTTGTCTTACGTTTCACGTTAGCGGGTGACTAGCCAATGTTATTAATAAGGTTATTTATTCAAGCGCCAGACGTTACTTACTTTGTAGGCAATTAAGTATCTCTTTCAGTCCTTCTTCTTGTGGCTTCAACGGCAGGTATGTTATAGTACTCGCTTGTTGCGATAGGCTTAGCGTTATCTCTCGTTAACGTTAGCCACTTTCGTTTCTTGGCCCCTGCTCGTCAGCTAGCTTTAATTAGGCTAGCCAGCATTTCACACGACCAGTTCTCCTTTCAGCATGTCTCTGCATCGGAATAAGGCTTTTACATACATGTTTGGCACTGTACACCCAGGCGCACCAAATAAATAACCGTCACGTAGGCTGTCGGTTGAAATGAAAACAACTCGTTTCGGCAAGCTGTAACGTTAGCTTATCTATTTGAACAACTAGCTAATTTTGGCTAAAGCTAAATGTATGAGGCAGATGACGTTCTTTTTCGACATGCAGTTTGGGGGAGAAGCCGCCCTCTCGCTCTCTTCTATGATAGGACAAACGCTTATTCGAAGCTGAGACACGATTGGTCAAACCATGAGCCAGTCAGACCGCTCCTCTGACATACTGTTAACAGTAAAAATCAAGTTGTTTGATTGCTCTTGATTGTTGTGTGTGTGAGAGCGATATGCTTTCCAAACTTTTGTTTATACACACACGCACAGCCCCTGTGACTTTTTAATCCTCCATATTCACTACAATTTAAAAGTCAACTTTTGTTTGACAGCCAAAGCATAGGCTATAATATGTGCATTGTAGAATAATATAGCATACTGTTTTCACGACAGACATATTGAATTAATACAACTTAATGGTGGCAGTAACCCATTTTATTTTTTGCCCTGCCATTGTAACACTACAGGCTATATGTAACTGAGATATTGTTAATGGGAGGAGATCCAGGGTGAACCAGTACACTTCAGGGGGATTATACTTTTTTCCCATCTGTCGTGGGAACCTGGGAAGCAGTGGCTGGGTGAATCATGTCTTGGCTTGCTGCCACCATGACCCAAAGTTGGATAACCAACAGAAAATAGTTGGACATTTCATCTGATGATGCATGCTCAAATGGATCTTCATTTCCTGAGGCAGGAGTGGACATTTGTGAGAAGATGACTGGATATAACACATGGCATCATCATGTAGATGATCCACTGCAATCATAAGTTCTAATCCCTGCTCAGACGGTCTCTGTTCAGTGACATGATGCCCACTGTGCTCCAGTCTGGCTCACAGTTGAAATGGTTTTCTCTACAAAATCACTATGTTCTTAATTTGTTGTACAACAGAGACATTCCTTTCCCTTACAGGTAAAGTTAAACAAAAACTTTATTTGCCCATTATGATAACTTTAGCGCCAGCCTCCATTGCCCATCAACAACAGGTTACAACAGGTTGGTCCGTGTGTTCTTTAAGGAAACTAATCAGAAGCTTGAGTGGATCTGCTCCCACTTATCATCCCACAACTAAAAGAAATTTAAGGCTGCAGGTGATCACATGACATGATAGGGTCTAATGCGTCAAAGTGATTGATAAATGTCTAAGCAACTTTGGCAACATATCAATGAAATTGCAGTTTCCCTCCCAACTATTTTCCGTATAACCTTAAATAGGTTTTATTCATTGCAACAACTTGGGCATAAAGCTTCCACTTGCCTTTGGAGCCTACAGACTTTCACCATCTTCTGCTTTCTACCAGCAGCCAACTGCACTGTTTTTATTGCTTTAACCTATTCATAATCATTTATTTATAAATAAGTAATTCCATTGATTATTTTGATATTTAATAAATATTGCAATACTAAACACTAAGTTTTACTGACTGCAATAGAACACAACGTCTCTGTCTTATCAAAGCGGAAGAGTTATTAAGGCAGAGAAGCTATGTCATGTTTTTATGGTCTATTGCAGTGGGATTACTTTGTTTTGATTTCATGTGGAGGTAAATTGTAAATGCATTTTCAAGTAAAAACGACAAATCGCTCATTTTATTGTCCTTCCATTGTAGTATGCTGAGCATGATGTCATCATGGTGGTGCCCGTGTGTCTGTCTGTGTGTTTATAAATAGTTTTTGACACTTAAAGTGTACCGATAATGTATGTGACCTTTTAGTAAGTACGTAACAAACTTCATACGGGCAAACGTTCCTCCTGTAGGGTAGAGTATCAAAATAACGTTTACTTAGTAATAAGTAAATTAAAATATATACATTGTGCAATCTTACTTTACAAAAGATTTTTACTCCTTAAATATAGCCTTAATATTGGGAAGCCCAGTGCCTTCTGCTTGACTCGGCACTAGGAATGACCTCAGTTAACATAGAATCCCATCATGTTCACATGACGTTAGCCGTCGGTTAGGTGTGTGGCTGCTGGCAGGATAGAGTACCATGATTGAGTGTTGATACCACAATAACACTAAACCAGTGCCCATTTTTAAAACTGACTTTTCTAGCAAGGGTTTGAGGAAGCATTTCCATAATTTGAAATGGGAGCTCTGTCTTAAGCACATAGTCAGAAAAGATGGGCCCTCTTTTGACCAACTAATTTAATCCACCACCATCATAGTGGAGGACTATGATATTTCACAGAGTATCTTTTGTTGCTTGTGTTGTTATGAGTCATATGCATAATCATAAATACAATTTAGCCCTGGTTCCATAAATGCACTTAAGTAGAATTTTAAGCCATGTCACTGTTCAAACTAGATTCACAAGCTTAAGCTATTGTCCTAAAGTTGTGAATCCTGTATTATATAACCTGTATTACATAAATGTTAATAAATGTTCGATATTATACAAATGATGATTCAAGTTTAATTACCTTGAAGGTAGCCACATGCTGGAATGTTGGCTTTTTTTTTAATATCAGTCCTTTAATATAATAAAGGCAGTAGGTGATTTGAGGGGGGATGAGGGGAGATGCCATCCACATTGTTAGCAAAATGACCAAAATGCATCCCCCTTATTAATGCGTCCCCCATCTCCATCGCCTAGTAGCAGGGAGAGTTCAGGGTTAATCTAGCCTGCCTTACTCATAGTTCCTTTATCTGAGTGAGCAAGCTAGAATTTATGGCCCCGACAATGCCTCTGAAACTTCAATAGCCTAACTGTGCTATGTATTGATAAATTCATGGGGTTCTCCATGGTGCTAAAGTATCAGATGGATTTGTAATAGCGCCTTTTTCTCTTAGTCTCACCCTTCTCTCAGTTTTGTCTTGGATCTACGATATTTTCTAAACTATATACTATATATATATAGAGTAGTGTCACCTTCACAATCAAAGTGACCAAGTAGAAACATTTAGTCGTGGGGTGCTCCTATTGGGCTATCCCCCCTGTTAAAAATGAACAATTGGGACTGAGTAAAGGGATCTATCACTGCATCATCTGCCAAGAAATGCTGTGGAATATACTGTTACAATGCCTTGCAGGGATGTGTTTTTGTTTCTATGCTAAAATTGTGTTGATCAATTAGTATAATTTACATTCAATGATCATATAATATTGTTCTAATTGGCTAGAGACTTAAAGAAAATCCTTCCATAAATTCTTGTGGCATCCCCAAATTTCCTCCCAGCACGTTTCAGAACATCAAGAGGAAATTTTGTGATTTAAGGGTGCTATTAAGTTAGGAGGTGTATTTATTTATTTATTTAGATGAATGGTGAAATTAGCAAAGCTTCCTTATTGTAAAGTGTTTTTCAAGCTGTCAAGCAATACATAATATGGTGCATTATTATACTGCCCTTAAATTATGTATTATTAATGAGGAAACATGGAGAGATGGGAGTTTGATATAATTCTAAAATAAGGCTATGAGAATAATTTAAAAGGAAGTGATGTTTAAGAAGCTACAATATAGAGTGAACTCATTTTCCACTACAGTATGTATGCTCAATATCACACTGAAAAGAGCCTGGCAGCGACTTGCAGACTGGGCATAAACGTCTGTCTCCAAAAGGGGTGTGTCTTTAGGACCATATGACTTAATATTTTAAGGCCACAGTCAGACTATATTAAATATACAGTATAGTGCACAATATTGCTTGCCTCTCGCTGTACTGTGTAGGCTTTTCAAAGAAGTAGGCCTAATTGCTCAGCATTGCCCACCCCCCACCCTAGGACACATACTGTAACTACAGTAAATGATTGCAGAGTGCAAAAATAATCACAATGAGAGTAAAAAATACCCTTTTTCTTGATGCTTTTTCCAGAAATATGTCTGCGGCTGGCTATGAATTCCAGGCACCATGTAAGAATATTTTTTCAGCGTCATTGTTTGCTAATGTGAGCAACATTTGAACAGCAATTGTCCATGTAAATAACTCTGTGTGTATTGCAGATGATAAGCATATGCATGTTTAAAATATTTCCCTGCATACTGATGCTATTGTATTCCCATGCAATTTCATGTCCTTAGTATGATGGATTAATTTACTGATGGCTTAACAACTCCTGCACCAGGCACTTGTTTATTTTGCCACCTAGACATTATATGAATGAGGTGAAACACACACAGGTTTTTTGTTGAAGGAGGTCACAAGCTGGAATATACGAACAAGAGAGAGAGAGTTTTCTTTATCATTATTTTTCTCTACAGAGCAGCACAAGTAAACACTGAGTTAAGTGCCTTCGCTGCTTTCTCTCTGCTTGTATAAAATCACCCCATGGCTGATCCTTGCTGCAGAGTGCAGTAATCACGCCTTGCCTTGCCATCCACTCTTCAAAACACAAGAGTACTTGAAAAGCTGATTTCCTGCTCCTCAGAGGGAGCAAGTTTCATTTGTCAACTGAGGAGCCAGGTCAAAACAATAATTGCAGGCAAATCGAGGCTGAAAATATACAATGCTCATTTGATTTACATGTCATTTTCATAAGTCTGCTCCATAAGCCTCCTTAATAACAGCTCACAATGTTACATTAGTGTTTTATAGAATCTTTATGAGGGCAAATCAATTTCATTTCCTGTGTATAATGTATAGAGTGTATGTGATTGTGTGTGTGGGAGAGAAAGAAAAATGTACAGAATGTACACCACAACCACACACTTACACATACATATTAATGCATGTTATGTGAGGGGCCAAACTGGTACCCCTGCTTAATGGGATTAGAGTCAATAACCAACACTGTTTACTAAATGGGAGAGGACCTCTCTTTCTTGCTTTGTTTCCAACTCTCTCTCCTGCTTTGTCTCTCACTCTCTCTCTCTTCCTCACTCTCTACCATGTCTCTCTCTCTCTCTCTCTCTCTCTCTCTCTCTCTCTGTCTCTGATCCCTAATCAGCGAGACGGCCTAGAAGTGCCTTGGGGCTGAATACGAATGAGCGCAGCTGCCCAGTCCAGATTACTATCACACGCACAGGCTTGACACTCCATGCACAAATTCACAAACACATGCACACCCAGAGAAAACAGTGCATGTAAAGATAGTAGGCTATGCATGGACATATTTCATTCATATGCATGCTAAACACTTGCTGACACATGTAGTTTCCAAGCATATGGCATACTATGAATATATCTCGCACATGCTTGCACAGAAAACCACACACAGGCTGTTCTGATCATGCCTGTAATGTCCAGTAGCAGACATATGCTGGGACACACCCACTACTTTTAGTATGTCACAAGAACATGTGTGCACATGGCCTGTATATTAATGTCGGTGGGGGGCATATGTCTCCAGTCATCAGCAAGTAACATTGTGGGATCAACTCTACTTTATATGTATATGATATGATATGAATGTCGTCATGGTGAAAGCTGGTAAACAGTACTGAGTTTTGGCGGCTGTAATAATCTCAGGCTTTGCATATGTCGCTGCATTTTCAATTCACAAATATGTTTATATTTATGATGATGAAATATTTCTTGTTTATTTTGCTCTTGTGGAAAAGTTGGCTTTTCCATTACGTCAAATTTGAAGTTTCACCTTAACGCTCTTCACACTTAGAGCTGAAGTTTGAGAATTTTAATCTTTGACCCAGACGCTGCCGTACAACCACAGTCACTGGCCACTGAGCAGCTCCATTAATGGACATTAATGCCTTGCTCAAAGGCACTAAAACAGTAGGTAATGAAGGAATGTCAAGCTACTGTTTTCCTTTCCCACCCACATTTATCCTGCCAGTCAAGAATTGAATCAACAACCTTCCAATCACAAGTCTGCTTTTGCAAACTTCAGGCTGCAGTGGCCTAAAGACCTAAGAGGATACAGAATCCTGTGCAGTGCAGTAAGGTTTAAGTGTAATTACAGTGCTGTTAAGATGCCCTGCTATAGAAAGGCTGGCCTGAGTTGGTAAATTAGAGCTCTGGCTGAGTGCACCCACTGTGCTGGGTCAGAGATGAATGGCTGCTGTGGATCATCAGTTGTATCGCACCGCCATCTAACGGGAGACAGAGGTACTGTTGTCAAACACATGGGAGAGACAGGGATGGGACGAGGGAAAAAACAATGGAGAGGAAGATAGTAATGGAGGCAAAGACAACTTCTGATACTTATTCTGATACCAACTGATAAGAAAAGGTTTATTCTCAAGTAGATTCTACTGTGAATCCAAAGTGTGTGTAAGGTAGGACACTCTTAATTTCAATATGTTCAGTCAGAAGTTCAGGTACTGATAGGCAAGTGGACATGTATTAAAGAGAACCGGCTGTAGGCCTCATCCACACATCATTGTATCCCCAAAAATATTTCTGGAGTGGAAAGGTGCCAAACTCTTCGTCTAATTTATTATAACCCTCCCTGACATGATTGTCATATTTATATTACATGTTCTCTCCATGTTACTGTGTGCTACATGGTTAGTTCACATCATTATTTTCTCCCTCTGCATTGAAGTGGCTTTCAACTGGTTCATTTTGTCATTTAAGTCATGAAATATGCTCATCTAGTAAAAAATCAAGAATACTCTGTGGGGGTCTGACTGCAACTTGGCTAGTGCACAGCACCGAGTGACAAAAAAAACCTGAATGGAAATGGCATGAAATGAAATGGCAATAAATGGATTGATTTACTGAGTGTGCTGTGTCCCAAGGTGACCCAGGAAACTCTGAGTGTACATGCAATCTTCGTTTTCTCTCCGAGATCTCTTAGTAAACTCTTTGACTGATATAAGGAGAAGAGTTCAGCTGGAAGAAATCATTTAACAAAGCAAGGGCGATCTTCTCCCTGAGCAGGCAAAGAAAATGCCACCGCACCTCTGTTTCTGCCTCTGCCTCATCTTCGTAGTCTGTCCCAGCTCTTTCTCTGTCTGCATTTCTGCTTGGCCCCGAGCATGTCGATCTCACCCAAGGGAACACACCAAGGGTGGATTTGTTTTGGCTTTAATGAAAGATGCTCTGGAGATGAAGGGTTCAAGGAAAGGGGGCAACGTATTGTAAAAAAAAGAAATAAAGAAAATGATGCATGAAGCTGACGAGTATTAAGGTGGTGACGTCAGACTGGGGGATAGAGCTCAGAAGGGGAAACAATCTTCTTTTATTTTTTGTCGTTTTAGATGACCTGTGTGTCATCTCTACGCCTCGTGTCAGGAAGCATTCACCCTGCTAAAGTGTCCTTGTGTCACTAAAGACATTAAATCTGTACTATCTCCCAGCCCCTACCAGATGTCTCTGATAACTTCACTGGAGCCAGGCAAAAATCAGAAGAATTTCTCCACAGCAAGCAATTCAGCAATAATAAATCAAATGGAGTTCAACATATACAACTTATGTGCATGTTTATACAGAGAGGTTGGGACTCAGTATCTTTTTTTAAAACATAATTTTATCACAACCAGATTCCGTCTTAAAAACCTCAACAATGAGATAGCTGTCATGACATCACAGAGCTAATTGCAGATGACATTAAACATCATCTGACCGCACTCTGCTAGAGTATGCTACAGGGAGAAAATCTTCTTATGTTTCACAAAAACATCTCAATTTATTAATGTGTTAATATTCGTCATGATGTAACCGTCAGGGATTAAAACCAACATTAACAAACTTTAAGATGGCTTTTTTTTTCAGAAATCATGTTAAAGTTAGGTAAATAGACACTGTGCAGAGGTCTGTGCCAATCAGAGAGCAGGCTCATTAGTAAACAGCACGCTAATGGGCTCACTAACAAACCAGGCAAACCAGAGATTGTTAATTAAAGTTTCAAATTCAACCAGTCTGACCCACGTATTGTGTGTGTGTGTGTGTGTGTGTGTGTGGTAGCACTGTGAGATCCTAGCTTGCCCTAACACAGAATGGGTACATGTCCATTATTGATGATGTCATTAAAAAATGCACAAGGACAAAATAGGCAATGCTGTGGAGGGTTTTGAGTGATAATGCTATGTGTAAACGTGTGTGTGTGTTTGTGTGTGTGTGTGTGCGGGTGTCTCCCAGATGCATTTGATGAAAGGATTACATAGATATTTGATAAACTTTTATAAACTTTCCAGCTGTACTGTATGTATTTATACACACACACACACACACACACACATGCACACGCACACACATACATGTCATGTGATATACATATGATGTGGTTGTTAGAATTTTACAATACAAGTCCTTAAGTATTTCAATATAATATATAGTATAAAAAGTAATTCAATTCTAGTATTCGGTCGCTTAATAATCCTGTTCCCAGCTTAATGATCCATTGAAGTGTGGGCTTGTTTTACTATATTTGTGGGTTCCAAAAATCAGGAGCCCACTATCCGGCCACTTGCTGGACCCCACAAGTTTAATGGGCTGTTTGAGAGTTAGAATTACATTTAGGTTAGGGTAAGGGGCTAGGGAATGCATTATGTCAATGATGGGTCCCCACGAATATAGTAACACAAGGAAGTGTGTGTGTGTGTGTGTGTAGTGGTGTCGGCCCAGTGCAGTGTGATCTAACAGCAGCTGACAGGCAGGTTTGAGGCCTCTCTCAAGGGTCCTCAGTGTGTGTTTGTGCATGTGTGTGTCAGTGTGTGTGTCTCCTGCTCTAGTGGTGTGTGCTAATTGGAAGCTCAGCGGGACAGGCAGCAGGTCCTCTGTAGTGCCCATGTGCACATGTAGAATCATACACACTCTCTCTCTTTCGCTCTCTTCCTCACACACACATACACACACACACAGAGCTCAACTGCAGTCTGGTCCGTTAGCCTTTCTACATTTAACATGAGTCCAGTCTGCAGCCTCTTCACTTATTCATCCCTCTCCATCTCCTCCTCAGCCACCTCTCGCCTGCACTAACCTGAAACGACAGCTGTGCTGTGGCCGATGGAGACCTGCCCGCCTCCCCTGTCTCACTGGACATCAGAAACATACACACACCACCAGGTAGCTGTGCAGGCATTTCCAGATGAAGAGAAGAGGAGAGTGTGAGTGGGATCAATGTGGTACACGAGAAGGGGGTGATGTGGTGTGTGTGGGGGATCGATGGTGTGCCCAGTGGTGTGTGAATGTGTTATTTACCTGAACAGGCTGGGGACCGAAGAAATGAGACATTCGCCTTCTCCTGAGAAGTCCCACAACACACACACTCTTACATGCAGACATGAACACACATGCAGGAACACATGCATTAATGCACACGGAGAAGCACACGTACACATTCTACATGTGCATATACTGTAAAGAAAACTACAGAATAAAAAATAAACTCTCAGCAGGCTGGCGAAAAGCTGAAAAGGGACAACGGAGGTTTGGTGCAGTGATCATTGGCTCAGGTCTTTCTCTCCTCCAATCCCACAGTTCAACACACAAAAACATGTTTATGAACTGCTATTGTCGAGATATGAAAACTCTGCTTTGTGGGATGGGCATGAGGAGCTGGCAGGGTTTCATTGTCTCACTCAAAGACACTTCAGCACCTCTGACGCATCAGATGTCTGGTGAAGAACCCGATCATCGCACTTTTGCTGATGAAGAGGAATGACAAACTTTTGGTGCTTCACCACATGGGCTTCAGTCAAAACGTCGAAAAGTAATTTTCAGCTCAGTTTTTTGACAGAAGAATATGTGTCTAAAATACTAGTGCAAAATTAGAAATGCAGCATAATTTCAAAGCCAAAATATGTCATATTCATTGAATGTGTAAAATTTCTGTGTTCTCACATGACTCCATGGTGTGTGTGTGTGTGTGTGTTTGTGTTTTGGGGGTTTGATGTCAGTTACTTTACAGCATGTCTGACAGCCAGCATATGATCCTGAGACAGCGTGACAGCTGCCTTCACACCCCTCTCACCGTACACATATGCAAACATACACACACACAAATACATGGACATGCACAGTGAATGACAGCTTTACCACCCTGTGACAGACCTGCTACATCCACCTACAGCCAACAGGCCCAAGGATAGAGAGGTGGAAGGGTTGAGGACAAGACAGAGGTTGGGCTTAAGAGTGTGACTTGAGGCTAGACAGGAGACAGGTACAGGGATGGACAAGACACCAAAGGGCTGGTGGATGGGTGGATGGTTGGATGTCAAAGGTCAGGAGGGGATCTAAGTGAAGCTAGGAGAGGGAGGAAAAGAGAAAAAAGGGGAGGAAGAGGTAGTTTGACTGATGGGGGAATAGGAGAGAATGATACAAAGAGAAAAGAGTAAAGGCAGAATGAAGCAAATTCTACCAATAAGTAAGTGCAGGATAAATATGTGTCAATAATAGAAGCCTATACTGAGGCTAGTGAGCATAGACTCTAAATTGAGCTGAATCACAAAACTACAGTACATCAACATTGCATGAGAGCAACAGTATACAGCCAATAAGGTGTCACAGAGAATATTTCACGTCATCATCGCCTTCGAAATCGTTGCTTCCTCTCACGGCCTTCATCACTTCTCGAAAAGTAGTTTCTCCCACATCGCCCCAGGCCAGTTTTTTGCATGCAAGCCCACCCCAAGCCCTCACCCCTGGGGGAACACAGACCCTTTAACTGATTAGTGCCATGGATTTGGGGATGTTTGGGGGGGAGGGGGGGGGGGGGGGAAGGGTAGGTGGGAGTGTAGTATCCATTGTTGAGGCGCCTTCATTGGAGCGCAATGGCAAGTAGTGTTCTCCTCAGTGCTCTCTAATGTAAGGAGACATGCCTGACATTCCACACCACATAAATCAAAAGAGAGCTCTGGACTTCATACATATGTGCTCACACAAAGACATGTGAAGCGCACACAGACACACACACACAACAAGGGTTAAGGAGACAACGTGAAGAAAATGAGAGAAAAACAATGAGTGTTAGGGTTGAGGCAGATTTCAGATGTATGAAATCTTTTCCCCATTAGTTTGCTCTGTATCATTTTGTTGACATCTTCTTCTTTTCCTGCTTAGCAATTGTCACGGTTGAGAGGGCCTGTGTCTCCTCTGACAATGACAGGCATGTTGTTGACATAAGTGTTGGGTTATTCATCTACATGGGGCGTTTGTGGCTTAGTGGTAGAGCGGGTCATCCACCAATCGGAAAGTTGGCGGTTCGATTCCAGCTTCCCCAACCCACATGTTGAAGTGTCCTTCAGCAAGACACTGAACCCCCAAATTACTCCCAAGGGCTGTGTGGCGTTTGAGTGTGTGTGAATGATTAGTTTCTTAGCACCATCAGTGTATAAAGGGGTGAATGTGACATGTAGTGTGAAGCGCTTCGAGTGGTCGGAAGACAAAAAGGCGCTACAGTCCATTTACATGCTTCTTTGTTTGCGTTTCACTGTCTTCTTTAATTCATACAATCCTCCGGAGCTGGCACTGTAACAATATGTGGAATATAAAACTTGATCGGATTTGATATACGGACAGCTGTGAGAAAGTGAAGTCAACAACAGACAACCTGGGATCCTTGTGCTATAAAGCTGAAAGAGGATATTAGAGCAGGGAAAGGTTTCAAAGATATGTGTTTTGTCTTCGCCTTTGTGTTGAAAACTGAAAAGAAAGCTTCCATATCATTTCAGAGTGAATAATATAGCTGCACTCCAGCAAAGTGTTCTCACCTGACAGCAGAATTCTCTCTGGAAACTCTGTCAAAAGCTCTTTTCAGCACATGACACACCTGAAAACCCAGAACAGTTATTCTTTAACCTGAGACACTGTGAACGTGAGCCACTGTAACGACATTAAGGCTTTTAATACACACACACAGAAACCCACAAATATGCATTGGAGAGCTATAAATGAATCTGTTCAGGTGTTAGCAGGTGCTTAAAACATTGTAGATGTCTTTAGTGCTTTTAGTTTAACAAAGACTATAAATATGTACTACAACTACAGACACACATGCAGAGAACCCCGTGCTGTGCTTGAGGGCAGGCTCACCGTAGGCCTTTTCCCAAAGCAGAGGTGATGTGTCCTGGTCCACTAATGTCAACATCGCAGCCAGGGTCGGAGAGCTGTCAAACACACTAACACACAACCTTTTCCAGCTAACACTAACACAGTAAGAGTGTGTGATTATGTGCATCGCCAAAATGCCAAGTGCTCCCCTGTCCCTTCTCAATATTTGAAAGAGTTCCTCTGTTGTGTGGCCCTACCTTGCCTATAAGGTAAACATGCACGTGCAGCATGCAAGTATCTTATATTCAGTGTGTATGGGTGGGTATTTGTGTTTATGGTGATCTTTTCTTTCTAATTATTTCTCCTGTCGCTGTTAAAGGTCCAGTGTGTAACATTTAGGAGGAGCTATTGGCAGAAATGGACTATAATATTTATAAGTATTAATACTTTTTAGCATCTTAGTCTCACAGAGCCACTATGGCTGTAGACTCTTAGTCTAGTCTTACAGCAAATGTACAGTATATGCTTTATTTTCGTTAAGTGGATATAGTTTGAATCACTATTTTGCTGTATGAAAGTAGCAAATGTTTTAGAGTGGTAAATGCCATCTTTATTTACAGTATACATATAATAAAAATGTTGCAAATAGACAGGATCTCCACCTCACACCTTTATTCCTTGGTCTCCCCAATTAAAAAAAATATCCTGCTACTACGGATATAATGATGTGACTGTAACTATATCAACATGAGTGTGTTGATCACAGGCAGCACGTGTTTTGCTGATTTGCTAGACAATTCTTCGTGACTCAGACCTCATGAAAGAGAGAGTTAAAGATAGATAGAGGTAACAAGAGATAGGTAGAGGTTGATAAACAAGAGGAGACAACGGCTAATGTGTTGTTTTGACTGCGCTGAGAGGGAAGTGAAGCAGATAGTGAGTTGGCCTACATATGTAGCTTTATGTGTGAGGGGAAACAGAGAGACAGCCCCTTGTTTCTCAAATTATTCATTCACACACACACAGAGAGAGTGTGTGTAATGTTAGGTGTATTTGTCTGTGCATTTATGCCTTGGATACTCTGCATGACGCATAATCTAGATCAGGGATTTCCAACCAGGGGTACGTGGTAAAAACAAAAAGTAGCTCAGCTAATTTGAAAAAATACAAATAACCCTCAGAATACTACTTGTTGCAAATGCAAGTTTAAAACTAGTTAGAAAACTAGCAGAGAGGTCTACGTTAGATCAAAGTAATGCATAGTTGAAAAGTAATGGCTGTGAATGTGGTGAATGTGATATGTAATGGGAAAGCGCTTTGAGTAGTCGGAAGACTACTCAAAGACTACAGTGTAGAAGACTACTTAGGCGCTATACAACTACAGTCCATTTACCATTACCATTTAAATAATAGATAAACTGTTGAAATAGATAGCAAAAGGTAATGGGTAAATCGTTAAAGGGACAGTCTATCCCAAAATCTTACGGTATACAGTATAGTTCAGTAGAAAGAAAATAGTTCCTACATGAAACTGCTCACAACAGATCTGTGGATTATCTTGAGTAATGGGGTCAGGATTTCTGATGAGTTTGTCAAAAGTATTTATTTGGCGCTCTGAGCACCACAAGCTGAGTGCCATATAGTTCTGTTATATTCGAGATAAGGCAGATCTCTAGATACAACTCTTTGAAATAAAAGTAATGGATAAATAATTGAAATAAAGCTAAAAGTCATAGAAAAATGGTTGAAAAGTCCAGCTTCTGACACTCCAAGTGCAATGGACCAAAGTGACCTAAACATTTGTTCAATGTATGAAAACATTGTCGATAAACACATGGGAGAAGTCTGCCCTCAGGGCTTTCTGCCAGAAAGCCTTAATACTTTGTTAGATTTATAAAACCTTTCTGCCAATATGCCATCAAGGCAAACTTCTCCCATGTGCTGATGATGAAGGGATATTTCAGTTAGCCAAAAAAGGTTGGGAACCAGTCATCTCTTTTTTTCACCCTCTTTTTTTCCAGTGACATACTTGACAACATTTTCACTTTCACTCTAAAAGTGGTATTAATCTCCATCAAATGTCCCAAAAGACAAACACACATCCACACAACATATCACAGCACAGTTGTCTCTGGCATTTCAGTGATTTAGAGCGTCATCCCTGCTTGCCACTAGCTTGAAGCTGTGATCTTCACATATGACACCTCAGCTCAACAAGGTCCATAAAAACCCACAGGCACACACACACACACACACACACACACACACACACACACACACACTGAAGGGATGTCTCTGCTCTGTCTCTCCTGCTGTCACATTCTCACTTCCTGATTTAGACAGACAGAGACCAATCCTTTGGGACACAGACACACTTCTCTCTTTCGTTCCCTCGCTCCATCTTCCATTCCTCCCCTTTTCTTGAGCCGCTGCTCCCTCTCGTGGGGATGGAGGGAGGCGGGGCCGGAGGTTAGACAGATGGAGGCGGGTGATACACCGATACACAGTCAGTCTCAGGTTTGCTCCTGTGGTAATGGTGTGATGGAGAGGAGAAGAGAGAAAGGGAAGTAGAAGGGATAACTCAAGGTTTTTTTTTTTACCATTCCTGAGAAGACAGAGAGAGTTCAGGCTTGTTATTAACAAAACTATAAAAAACACCAAATTGTCACTTAAAGAATTTTAAAACATATAAACAGTGAAAACTTGATATTGTTTCATATACAGTAAATTCTGTATTAATCATCAAATGGAAACATTCTACATGTCTTGGGAATCATGTTTACTGTATACACATTTCTCCCAAACTCAGCTTGACATATTTGGTATCTTTAGAAATGTTGGGATCTCCACTAGAATTTTAAATAAAGTTATGTGGGTTTGAGCAATGTTTTAACTGCACAGCATGATTGTGAAATTACTTGCCACTGCTTGTTAATGGGTTCAAATGCTCCTTATGTTTTCGTCATGTCTGTCACTCTACTGAAGAGGACAGGCATGTGGCAAGTAGCACTATTCCCAATGAATTGTTACTTGATCCACAACCTGCTATTGTGAAAACTCTGCAAGCTTTCGCTAAAAGTCACGGACAAGTGGTTGAAATAAAGCTAAAAAGGGTGTTTTGGGGCATATACTGTAAAAAAATTAAATAAAATTCTTTCCACAGCATTCAACCCACTGGCACTCAGTGTGAAATAGAGTGTAGAGTAGAGACTGAAAATACTGCCAGTCTTCTCAATGATGATAATACCTTAAAACAACCAAAGAACTGACTGAAATTATAAAAAATAAAATAAAATATCAGAAAATAAAAGACCAATCTAAAAAAGTTTAATGAGAAAACTTAATGAGACTAATACAATAAGGGTCCATAATACACACATCAACAGCCAGAAGAGAGAGTACGCAGTTTCTGCAGCAATGATTTGAATTTACAGAATCTATCTAAACTGTGTATTACACCCTTATAGAGTGATTCTTAAACAAAATACACATCCAAAGGGGGAGGTAGGGAGAGGGGAGAGAGGGAAGCACTGAGTGTGCTCTAGAAAAAGTCTAAAGTCTGGAGGTGCAAAATAACAGTTCATGAAATCGCTGGTGTAGAAAAAATAATAGTACAGGAAATAACTGGTGTAGGCTACTGTGATACATTGGACCCTCTATTTCCCACCTGGGTGGAGAGAGACAGAGACAGAGAGAAAGTTGACTTATCGAGTGCTATGGGGTTTCTTTTTCCTTCTTCCTGCTTGTTTCAACTGTCACTGCTGTCAACAGCCGCTTTAGGTCACTGAGAGGCTACCGCTCCATCTACCTGTGTTTTAGCACATCACATGCCACACTGCACCCTGCACACACACACACACACACACACACACACACACACACACACACACACACACAAGCAGACACTGGTTGAGGCAGATCAAGGAGCTGCACAGGAAACAGGGATTTGTTTATATGGATTGAGTGACCTGGCAAATGGTTATCAATTAAAGGAATGAATACAAGAAGAAGGCGAGGAAGAGGAGGAGGAGGAGGAAGAGGAGGAGGAGAGGTCTGTGGAGGCACAGTGAAGCCTTCTTGTGAAGAGGTGAAAATATTAGGTAAATAATAGATCCTGGAGATGAATTATTGAAGGAGTACATTGATGCTTTCTTGTTGGGGAGCTGAGCTTACATTTCTGGGTTCATTCATGAAAAAAGGCTTATGGAGGAAAGATGAAAGGAGGATGAGAGGGTGAAGGAGAATGACAATGTTGTTGCTATGTCAGGTTTCAGTTGAGAGTTTGCTGCGATACACCTTCCACCCCCACGCACTCACTGACGCTCACTGACTCACGCACAGACATTGGTGCACACTATTCTTAGCATCTTAGCTGACTTTTTTTGCTATTGTATTATTCACAATAAATCTGGGAACTACTATTTAGGCTCAAAGAACTTATTTATTATTTCCATTCCAAAGGAAAGGCGCTTACGTGTACTGTATTGATTGGAACAGGTTTTAGTGAAACATAAAACTTCTGAAACCCTAGATCTCCTTGCATGCTGTAAAAAACATTCTCTTTGATTTGGCTCATTAATCTAGTTGACAGTGTTGCAAAAGTATTTTATTAGTTCGGAAATTTAGGATATATTGTAATCATTAGTGTCATCAGATTTTTTATTTTATTTATCCATTTATGCATTTATTTTTCAAGAATATTTTTGATTATCCTTCTACTCATATCTGTTTGGTTGATCTGGGATTCTTCTCTTTATAATGTATCGATTTCATTATAAGTTTGTTATATGTAATTCAACCTCTGCGAACCACACAATGTGTATGTGCTGCTGCAACCCAGGCCAGGACACCACTGCTATCTTCAGAAACTCTACAGTGATTTCCACATGTTGTAATTTCCTCAACGTAGTACATGTTGCACTTTAAAGACATGCAAAAGTCAGTGAGTTCCCTCCCGCCAACCACAAAGACAAACACACACTGTCTCCCTTTTGGGTGCCCTATAATCCCTTTTGGGTGCCCTATAATGCCAGATCCTTTTGAGCTGACAGGTGACAGAACAGTCTACATCAACATAGGTCTACTCTACTGCAGACAAATAAACATACACACACACACACACACACACACACACACACACACACTTATACCCTGCTGCTGTACAGTAGACAGCTCCAGACATGCCAGGGCTGGACATGCCCAAGAGGCAGAGCCTGTTCCCTGACAGCTGGTGGGAGACAGCGGGATGTGTGTGAGTGTGTTTGTGTGTGTGTTTATACTGTGCATTTTCTGTTTTTTTAAAAACATTTTCTTGCACTCCATTCCCATTTTTCGGTGTGAAATTTTTCATAAACCCCTACAATTACTGTGGTATAGACTAAGAGCATGGATGGAGCTCCACATGCACTCTAATGTATATGAGAGGATTTATTTCATACTCATCATATAAGTTAGGTTTTCTTGTATCAAACTAATATCAGTATATCAAATCTTCCACCTTGTAGAGGTTCCCCATGTGTAATTGATAAAAAATACATCATTTTTGTAGGACATGACATGATGGGACAATGAATAATATAATTATGAGATTATACGCATGCAAAAGGCTATAAATGTAGGTTTTTATGGCTAAAGATTGTCTCATGGGGGTAGCCTAGTTATGACCTACATCATATAACTGCTGCTGTCCAATTCAGGCCGGTTGTTACATGTCATACCCATCTTTCCAGTCTGTGTTTATACTGTCAAATAAAAGCAAAAATACCAAACCTGTGCCGAGGCTCATGCAAAGAGGATGAAAAGCGTTTGCAAGCCTTCCTAGCCTGGATGACATTCTGCATTACTACATATCACCAGTCCAACAGTGAGTAAGTAAGCTTGTGGATTTAGTGTTGGGGGTACTAACATGTCACAGGACATGCCAGGGAAGAATAAATGAGACATGAGGAGGCAGGAGCCTACCCAGGACTGCTGGCACGGCAGCCAGGGGCGGGGCCAAGACAGCATGGCACACGTCGACCTCGGACCCCCCTCCTCCTCCCCCTCTCCCCACGGGCTCTGACAGGCAGCACGGGAACCCCTTGGCCCAGTGAGGGGTGGACAGCCATCTGACAACTCCCCACCTGCATGACCTTTACCATGCTTGACCCCCTGCAGGAGACAATCACCTCATAGCAAACAGCCCCATGGGAGATGTAGACACAAAGCACAGTCAGGAAGACACACAAATGGACAGACATGCATGACGCACAAACAGATTGACAGAAAGCTAGACGGTGGGACAGTTTCATGTGACATGCATACATGCTTGTGATGAGTCATTCAGTTCTTTCTGGCTGCTTTCCAACAACATAGGGGCTCTCGCTTAAACAACATCACACATTTTCATCATAACAACAGTTTGTTCTGTCATTTAGTTGCCAGGCTAACCTATGGATTTGCTCAGTTTTAAAATCATCCATATTAACTTGGACTAAAAAAAGCTATTCAGCTGTGTAGGCAGAGCAACTGGTAGGACCTCATAGAACAAATAGAATAGATTTACTCAGTCAGTTGGTCAGCATTACACATAGACATTTTTTTTTTGTATTGATTGGTCAGTAAACATTTAACCAGTTTCAAGTTTCTAGACACCTGAATGGACGCAATAGCAAAGTAGCGATGGTAGCAGATTTGGGTAGGATCTACTTACATAGAAAATATTTCTATTTTTGGGACTGGACAAGACCAATTAGTCTATCATGGCAAAGTAACGAAAAGAAAGCTACACCAATTGCAATGTATTGTTTTTATACTGATTAGACTTTGTATTTGTAAGGTTGTGTTCTTTTAACCTGGATTCTCCTTTATGTTGTCTGTAAATTATTAGCCAAATGACATTTTTCAAGTTCAAACAGACAATTCACCACTGTAGAAAAAAATATCTTTGTTAAAAATTGCCATTCCCATGACTACATTTTCAAAAATATTGCAGTGTGAATAAAAAGTTGTTTCAAATTGGAATGTCAGTCAATGTGGACTGTCACATGATAATTTTCTATATTATATTAAATATTTGTAAGTAATGATAGATGATGGTGGTGGTATTATGACAGCTTATTAGGTAATGTACTTCTTAGGCTTCAAATTTCATTGATAAAATACTTTTCCAAGTGTAACTTTTGACCTTAGAAACAGACGTTGCCAAAAAATCACACCTTACCTCAGTTTTCCTCTTCAATGTCAAGCCAACGTGAACACGAACTCCTTAAAGTGCTCAGCATTTTTTTTAACATCTACATTTCCATGACTAACTGGGCAAACTCCATCTGCTGATGGATATGATTGAAAACTCCAGAACAGCTACTTAATTTACCTTGAAGTAAGATTATTTTGCCAACAGAATGCTTTTTGTTATTTCCCCAATTCTGAATATTTCATTAGAAAAAATATGCATTCAAATAATTGACATGAATACATCAAAAACACTTGTATAGATATGTGTATAGACATTTTATTTTTATTTTTGTTGTTGGTCATTTCATTTGTGCTATATATAAGAACTGTGAAGAAACAAGTGTGTATATACACACTTGTTTCTTCACATACTTGTGTACATAACAGTCAGTGAGAGCAATGGAAAAACTGGAGTCAAAGTACTTGGCCAATAAAGCTGATTCTTAAGAGAAATATTATTGATATTATTATCACTAGTAGCTTGGGTAGTAGAGACAGTAGAAGCCCCACGAGTACCAGTACCATAGCGTTAAGTCGCCGTTACGTCATCAGCAGGCGACATGGCGGCTTCACTGACACGGACAACAGACGTGAAACCTTTGTGTCGGTGCGAAAGCTGGGAAGTGAGTAACGTTACAGTTCGGTCTTCAAGGTACTAACGCTGAAGAAAGTTTGTTGTAATTTTGACATAGACCGTTGCCAGCAAAGCCTTCTTGGCCACCTTTAGAGTGGTTTGCGGGTGTAACGCTACGTAAAGCACACACTGTGTTTGCAGCTAATGCTAGCACCTGGAAGTGTCAGATCCTTTGAGACAGTATCTTCACTAAGGAGCACATGCATCCTCATAACATCACTTTCGTTTGTTTGACTCTTAGGGTACCTCTTTTGGACTTTGGACCTCACAATTTTATCTTAATTTTGCCACTACATCGGTCCAGTTTGACCGCTAATGAATCCATTAATTAGACGGAGACTTCCTCCGTCGGTGAGGAGTCTTCTGACAGACATTGGTCCGAAGACGGAGTGGACTGACACAGAGCCCGACACAGTGACCAGAGGTGGCATTCTGCTCCCGCCCAGAGGAGGTGCTTCCGGACAAGAAGAGTTCCTCGCGCCAGCCGAGTCACAAGGGAAGGAGGCTACAGTGGGTGGTATTAAAGCCAGGAGTGCAGTCTGCATGTTGTGTAAATGTAAGCCCTCCTGTTACACCTGCCCTCGGTGTAACCTGAATTACTGTGGCTTGGCCTGCTACCAGAGCCCAGATCACTCTGTGTGCTCTGAGGAGTTTTACAAGGAGTCTGTTCTACAGGAGCTGAAGGATATGGGGAAAACGGAAAGTGAGGGCAGAAAGAAAATGCAGGAGGTTCTTGTGGGACTCCGACAAAAGGCGGAAAGTACAAACGGAGGGATGGAAAGTGTGCTAAAAGAAGCGGGTGTGATGTCAGATGACACTGATGAAGGGGAAGGAGAGGCAACGGAGAAAGTGCAAGTTCTGGAGCTCCTGTCCAGGTTAGCGGAGCTTCAGCAGTCTGGAGATGGGCGTGCAACAGAGATTGAGGCTATTTTGAGGGAACTTGAAGCGATTGGAGGAGAGGAGCCGCTGCCTGGAGACATGGATGAGGAGGGTGAAGGTGCGGAAGGGGAGCTGGACTTGGCTGATCGGCTCTCAGGGCTGGATATTGAGAAACTTTCTGAAGAGGAGCTCTGGGAACTTCTCAACAGTAAAGAGAAAGAGACGTTTATGGGTCTGATGAAGGGCGGAGCTCTTGGTGGGCTGGTTCCCCTGTGGAAGCCGTGGTGGGAGGAGCATGAGGAGGAAGGGAGAGCCCTGGTGGAGGTGCTTAAGAAGGACGGGGGCAAATTGGAGACAACTATGGATGAACAGGACGTTGATTATAGAGACAAGACATCACAAGAAGTGGTTGAGAATCAGAGCAGATCAGCTACGACGTTGAGAAAGATCAAAAGTGCAAACAGAACGGAAACAAGCAAGATAAGTTCAACAGTTCCCAGTGTCCCTCCCATTTCTGTAAAAATTCCAAAGTTGAGTTCCTTGTGTGCAAATCCATCTTCACTGGTATGCTATGGTTTGGTCAATGCACTTTTTGGCTATGTGTTCACCTTGTGCCTGTTTAACAGTGACACTGATTCCCTGATGTTTGAGTTCTGCGACATGATTCTCGCTCTGTCTGAGGCACTGAACTCTAGCAGGGTGTTCAACTCTGTTCAAGAGGCCTTACACTGTGGAGAAACGCTCGTTTTGGGGGGAGGTTACCTTGACAAGGAGGATCCTCTTGCCCCAGCCCGGGCGGTGGAAGCCGTGGCTCACATCATGACCGGTAGAGACCGAAAGGATGCTACAGGATACTGCCTGGCAGCCTTGAGTCAGCTTCGCACAGTGCTCTCCCAGGCCAGGAAAGCACTGTCTAAAGAGGGGGAGGAAGGGGCAAGCAGACAGAAGTACTTCCTGGCAAGCAAGAAGTGTGAATTCTTTCAAGCCTGGGTGTTGGACAATGCACACCGGATTCGTACACTAGCTATTGAGTTGTGGAGCGAACACAGTAAAAGAGAGATTGTAAGGAGCAGCATGGGGAAAGCAAAGACTCTAGTTGAGGAGAACTTGATGAAAGAGAAGACCAAAGGGAATAGTAAGTTAATTGAAGAAATGAGCTAAAGAAGTATTTTTTTGAAGATATTGATGTTTGTAAAAGTTGATGGTGTAATAAAAATATATAAAAACCTAATTTATCTTCTCACACTGAAATTCAACCACTAAACGGTGATTACTGGTCTGTTCTTAATATACTGAAATACACTATGTTCAGGATGAGCATAGCGATATAAATAAAGTTTAATATTATTATCTCTTAGCATAAAAACTATTTCCGACAACAATTATAAGCAGACTTCTCTTTAATGTAACGATTTCTTGCATTACATATTGGAATATTAGTTTAAAAGCTCAAATAGGCAGATCTACAGTGTAAGAATAGCAGTGGAGTATTTGCTTATGTAGATATTTGCATTTTCTTTTGGATCTGGTCATAAGATTTTAAGACGTTAGATGCCTGAGACCGACAGTTTTTTGTTCGGCAAAGTGGGTTTTTGCATAACAATTGACAAGAAATAAAATAACATGAATGTAGTCCGTTTGTTCCGTCCCCCCATCACCTGGTTGGAAGCCACGGACAAAGCTTGTAAGTGGGTCTTTTTTGTGAAGCAACTATTTCCAAGGTCAAGAATGACCTTTCCTGTTCAAAATAAATGTGTACATACAGAATATATTATGTCATCTTTTCATCATCAGACACACACACACACATATATATTTTCAAGTTTTTCTAAGACTGTTACAACAGTCTTGGGAAAACTTCTAAATTATACTACAGCATTATATTCATGATGGCACTAACACTGTGACGTTAAACGCAATATAAACTCGTAAAAAAAAGAAACGAGGTCAGTCGGTACTCTCGCGGTGTTTTCTTTCACCGGTCACGTGGTGCGGATGCCCTTCCATAGTGTGGCAGGAAACATGGCTGCGCTCTTGAGATCAGCCCGGTTGCTCAAGTTTTCGCCTTCGGGCTTGCTTCAGATCACAGGGACTAAAAGAAACGGGCCGCCGCTCGGTCGCCTGTACAGCGGAGCTCTCGGCGGAGGAAGAGCCGGACTTTGTTTCCGACAGATCAGCCCTGCCTCCAGGTATCACGTCTGTTAGCCGGCGTAGCTGTGATCCACGCGCGAGCGTGAAGCAGAGGTGTCATTGAGGCTCAATGACAGCCAGAGACACACACGCATTCACAGGAATATGACCTGCAGTATTAAATGTAGTGTGTTGGCGTATGTGGCTCTGTGTTGAAATACATTTCCTCCCACGTAAATAGTTAGCTGCCTGGTTAACCTCCAGTAAACACGGCTCCCATGGGTTTAAACAAGGTGATGATCAGACGTTATGTGTCCAAGTCACACAGTCGGCTTCACGACTCATAACGAAGTCAATTACAGTGCCTCAGTTCAATGATCATGTAGCTATTAGCAATCAGTGTTATTATCCTGTATTTGTCCAATAGTTTTTTTATTAGCTTAACCACATGCTAGCTTTCAGCAAAGGCCCATCAGCGGAGACCAGCCGTCTACGTCGTCACGCTGTAGCTAATCTGATGCAGTTGATGTCACATTTGGCATTTAGCATTTTGTCACGAAGTCCTAGAGAAACACTGACCTCTCCTGATGACAAAGGTGATGGATAGTAGCCACGTGCTGGGGCTGTTTCTCTCAAGGTCATCGCTCCTGGCAAAACTACAACCTTGGAGCAAGCAAAGCCTCCAGATATCTGTGTTACTGCTTTATGTGCATGTTGAGCACTGAACATGTCCTGTGCTTTTCAGAAACTTTAGGATAACTGCTGAAAAATGTTTTGTCTCACCCCCTATATTAATCTGTGGCTGTTGGTTTTCGCTGAATTATCATACTCTCTTTGATGCTTTTGCATCCCTCTGTCCCCTTCTACCTCCCTTCCTCCATCTCTGTCCCCATCTACTGTCACAATCTACTCCTCCCCAGTCGTGTGCGGCCACAGGCAGCGGGGTGTGTGCGACGCTACACTGTGGCCACGGAGCAGAAGGATGAGGCCAGCGTTGCGGTGCGGTCCAAGCAGACGCAGCAGTTTGACTGGGCTCTGGCCAAGCTGGACAGCTCTGTGAGGAGGACCGGTCGCATCACCAAGACCCTGCTGCTCCGGATCTTCCACGATATCTGCAGGACAGGTGGGCAGGCAGAGCAACGATCAGGCACCTTTTTTTTGTTTGTTTGTTTGCTAAAGACCCGTTCTTCTCTCCGAGAGACGAGCAAATCAGACAAGCTGGCAGTGGCCCCAGGTGTATTGGTGAGGAAAGGTTTGCTGCAGCTTCCCCATCAGGTGGTATCATCCATCAGCAGCAAAGGATGAGCTAAGACCCGTTGCAACGGTGTTAATTGTCCCCAAAAAGTTAAGTTACCTATGTGGGATGAAGAACACTTCAACCATGTGAAAGTCTGGGAGATTGCTTATCACTTTGCTCACCTTTTCATTTTCCTCATCTTCTCTTGGTTTATTCCTGTGTGCATTGTCCTTACTTGCCAGTGTATTCTTTGTTGTGAATATAGTCACATCCTGTTAGTACTATCACTGTTGTACACCTATTAATGGTAAATAAAGCAGTCTGATATGATCATTGTAGTATTTCATTGTAATCCTTGAAGTCATCATCCAGTCTGTGGTGAAAGCCGGCAGACGGTCGACTTTGCTCATTTAAACATGAGCAACATGAAGCTATAATATACAGTATATTGAACTGAGCGCGCTTTATGTTTCTTCTTGTCAGACCAGCTGACTCTTGTCTGTCTTTCTTTCTTTCTTTCTTTCTCTACCTCCATCCCCAACTTCTGTTCCCGTGGGTTTGCAGGGTATCCCAGTGGTAACCAGGCCTTGTTACTGCTGCGTAGCTGTGGGTCCCTGCTGCCCGAGGTGCCCCTGGAGGAGCGCACTGAGCTGGCACACCGTGTGTGGGAGAAGCTGCAGGAGTTGGGTAAGAGGCCGCACCCATGGCAACAGCCTAACTATCTTTTTATCCAAAATGTCCTCTTGCTGGTCGCTGCTGGCGAACTCCATCACACTGTATTTGATCTTGCGTCACATGCACACGGTTCATGAGAATTACCAGCAGCTTTGTACATTATTTAAATCCTGAATGTTTTTGTAGAGGAATCACTGTATGTTGTAGATGTTATGCTGATGTGATAGATTTGCACATTGTCCTCCCCAGGGGCACAGTATGATGTTAGTCACTACAACGCCTTGCTGAAAGTTTACCTGCAGAATGAGTTCAGGTTCACCCCCACTGACTTCCTGGCCAAGATGGAAGCCGCTAACGTCCAGCCCAACAGAGTAAGTACAGCAGTACAGCTTACAATAATGGCAGGAAACACATGGGTAGATTTGGGTTTGTTTGAACGCGTCAACCAGCACCGTACCAGTGGAAAAGAAACTGACGTCAGTATAAAGATTTTGGTTGAGTCTATTGTAGTCCCTTTTTATAAAAAAAACCCCCACAAAATAAAATAGCAGCACTTTTGCACTGTTCAAAAATTCCTGTATATTTAGTCATTTCAAGTTTCCTTTTTTATTTCTGTGCACAGGTTACCTACCAGAGACTCATAGCAGCCTACTGCCAAAATGGAGATATTGAGGGAGCCAGGTGAGCACACTTTCTGTTCTGCTCGTGAACCAACCAGCAAACGAGTTCATGTTCAGATGGGAAGCTCTGACTTTTGCTACTTGAGATGATGGTTGCAAAACAGCATCTTGCTCAAAAGCTGACTTTGAGTCGAGCTCATTAGATGTAGGACATCATCCTCTGTCATGAGATATATGGCTTGATTTCATTTTTTTTCCCACCACCTGATGGTTGCAGCTCAAAAACAGACTATTAATCTTTTTTAAACAGAAAGATATTATTCTTTTTGGATTCACCCATTTTAACTTTCTTCTCTGCTTTCTCAGCACCATATTGGGTTTCATGAAGAGCAAAGATTTACCCATCACTGAGGCGGTTTTCAACTCCCTGGTGACAGGCCACGCTCGTGCGGGGTGAGTGTCTCCGCTTTTGGACTTACAGCGTACTGCGTTTAATAGCACATGCTAAATGTTGGTCTTGAAATAATTCGACTTCAAACCTGCTGCCGTGTGTCACCGTGCAGGGACATCGAGAGTGCTAAGAACATCCTGACTGTGATGCGGGGAGCAGGAATCGAACCGGGTCCTGACACTTATGTTTCACTGCTTAACGCCTACGCTGAGAAGGGAGACATGGACAGTCTGAAAAAGGTGTGTGTGTTTATTCAGTGGGTTGTCAAGACAATGCAGAGGAACATTTTATGCATGTGTACGTTGGTATCTTATCTCTTTACCACCCCCTCTTCACCCCCTCCCCATCTCTCCTCCTTCCCTACTCCCTTCCCTCCATTCCTTCTGTTCCTCCCTATCATCCCTGTATTCCCCCTCCTTCCTCTTCTTAAATTTTCTTTTTCCAAACTCACTCTTTCCTTGTTCTCATCATCCTCTCTGTCCCCCCCCCCCCCCCCCCCCCCCCCCCCCCCCCCCCCGGCCGCAAGAGAAAGAGCAAAACAAGGAAAAAAGGGGGAAGAAGAAGGGCAGAGACCCATCCCACAACCCCGCCGCTTTGTCCCCACCACA
>CM022471.1:8416480-8448456 GCA_011952105.1 Coreoperca whiteheadi
TTTCCCCCCCCCCCCTCTTCTTTTTTTTTTTTTTTCTACCCCCCCCCTTTTCTTTTTTCTTCCCTCCCCCCCCGCCCCCCCCCCCCCCCCCCCCCGTCAGACTGTGGAGGCAGCAGAGAATGCAGACTGCAGTCTGATGGACAGGGACATCATGCAGGTCATCTTCACTCTGGCCAAGGCTGGACACCAGCAGCACGTCCCAGAGATGGTCGAGCGCTTGAGGCACGAGAGGGGTTACGTTCCAGGTACGCAAGCGCACACACCTCATGTTTCCCCACATCACTGTAGTCCCTGCCATTACTCTAAAGTAATGGCACTAAAAAGACTGGGACACTCTGCTTAGTCACTGTATGTTAAAAAATAACATCAAACACTTAACACTAAAAGGTAGTAAAAGTTGTGTTGTAAAATTTTGAAATTTATAATACAAATCCTAATTTTATAGCTGTGATTTTTGAATATGCTGTCTCACAATTTCCTTTGTCACATGGGGAGAATGCACACTGTTTTTGCTGTTATACAATAGCCAACTTGTTGTGTGCTTGTGTAATGAGCATCACATAATAAAGCACATTGCATATTTTGTGTATGAATGCAATGTGTTGTAAGCTGCAGTAACCAGATGGCTGATTTATTAAACTTCTGAATAATCCCCTGTATTTGTAATCACCTTGACAGTGTCATGAGGCTGAGCAGAATCAGCAGTTGTTGTTGTTGTTGTTGTTGTTGTTGTTCTTCCTGTAGATGCCATGAACTTGTGTCTGAGCCTCATCACCCAGGGCCTGGGGGACACGGCTTTTCACATCCTGAAGACCTTTCCCACACTGCAGTCTGATAGCTTCAGCGCCGACTCCCCCAACCTGGGCAACTTCTTCCTCCGACACTGTGTCAACATGGACACGGTACATGGACAAACACATTTCACCCATTGCTCCGCCAATCCTTTTCTTATTACACAAACACAGTCACGGGGTCACAAACTGAAATCTTACAGTATTTCAAAGAGTCAATACTAGTCAACATTTGGCTGTTAACTAGCATTCATTTTAAGACATAGTTGCAGTGTACGTTGAGTTAATTTTGTCATTTTAAATGTCATTTTAATTTCTTTGTGTGCACTACAGTCTCTGGAGAATATTGCCCGCTATTGCACAGAGCTCCAGGAGCCAAATCTGCACGCTGCGCCACTCAGCTTCACTCTGTCCTGTGCTCTGGAGGCCAAGAAGACTGGTATACACAAACTTTCATTTAGTTGGATTTAGAAAGACCTTCACATCCACTTGCACACAGATGTGCATTTGGTGAATACTGAATACAATATTAAGGCATTAACCTCACAAAGATATTTAGCTGCAAATGATATCAAGTTACTGCAGTGACTGGAAAAGTAATTTAACTGAAATAGTATTATGTAAATTTTATTTTTTGCAGGTATGTCTTTAGAGCTGATGAAGATGATGAAGGAGCAGGACTTACCCATAAGGCCTCACTTCTTTTGGCCCCTCCTCACTCAGCATGTGAAAGACAACAACACAGCTGGTACACACACACAAACACACATAGCTTTTTAATTTATATCTACGCTCAGTTGTGAATTTTACGGAGCCCCCTAAAGGTCATGGCGAGGACTACTTTTGCATCCCTCGCAATATTTTTTGCGGGACCTCGCAATACTTTTCTTCTTCCATTCCTTCTGAACTGTCTGTCTATTTCTGCTCAGCTGCTCCCAGCACAACGCCCCAGTATTTATCAGCTCACTGACTTTTACTTTGAACTGGGCATTAAGTTTCCTGATACTATAGTATTACTGCGCAATAGGCATTATGTAATTAGTGAAAGTAAACTAAAACGAATTCTTAGATCAAGAGGTATTTTAAGAAAAAAGCAGCATGGTAATCTGCAGTATGCTGTCGGTTTCATTCGTGAACAGTTACTGTAATCTGTACTGTAGCCCAGAGGGGTTTCACTGAGGCAAAGGAGACGTCTCCAGAGGCGGAATTACAGATTTGCAACTGGATCTACCTCATAAAGCTAAGCTAATGTGCTGTATTTGTATGAGTCAAAAGCATCAAACAAGAAGGTGACTGAAATGCTGCGAACAGAGTCGGTGGTTCTGTCACAGACAGAGCTGACAACATTGAACCACTTGCAGAGATACATCAGGAATGCAGACCAACGCAAGTTGGAAAGCTTTATGCATTTTTGCACAGGGTCCTCTGTTCTTTGAAGAAAACAAGTTAAAGTAACCTTCAATGCTCAAAGAGGTTTCGGTAGAAGGCCTGTTGCTGTAAGTGTGGAGCAAGAATTGATGTTCATTATACATACAGCTCCTACCCAGAAGTTTTATAATGTTCTATCTGATAACCTATTTGCAGTGGACATCATAATAAGGTGTGGTGTCCATAAACAATGCTAAATGCATTAACTTGAGAATCTCCACACTACCTTCCATTCGAAATAGACATATGGCTCAGAAGGAATGGAAGAAGAAAAGTATTGGGAGGTAATCATGTATAAATATTCCCCCAAATTTTCCAAAACCAAACCATAAAACAACTTTTACTATTCTTGTTTTTTATGTGCTTAAGCTATCACCTGGGATACAGTAGCTTCAGACAGACAAGTAAACCTTGAAATTGAACATCGTGAAAAGCCACTCCAGCCTCATGTGAACAATCGTGTATGTGAGAACCTAATGGGTTCTATAGAGCCCCAAGAAAGAAAAAATAATGTGCCTACCAGCTGTTTGTGCATCTAGTCTGAAATAGAGAGGCTTTTGTTTTTTTGGTGAGCATGATATTAGCAGTTTATGGGCACGTGTGTTATTTTTGTGGCGCAGAGGAGATTATGGCTTCCTCAGTCCGCTGTACCAGAAAGAGCTTTTAAAGGAGTGTTTCCCTCAAATATTAATGCCCCACAGAGTGGTCCAACTGGGACAGATTTCACTTGGCTGGGGCAGTCAAGGGCAAAGAGGTCTGATCCCTGCGTGAGAGAGTTGGAGCCGGAAGAGATGAACATACACACTTCACAAAGGCACACATACAGGTCTCTCTGGAGAGCTCTAGCAATAGATTGCAAAGTTTAGAAGAGGTTCTTACTCCCCATGTCAGCCACTTTGGACAGATGAGCTCTGGACCAAAAAGACACTCTGACTTTCAGAAAGTGCGCTCAGACATGAATGTCATAGTTTTTGTTCCTCTTCCTGATCTCCAAATTCTGGCCTCTTGTAGCCTCCTGGGTCCACGTCTACAAGACATTTTTTGACTAAGCAATCATGGTTTGTTTTCTCTTACTGACTGAAGGCTACAGGCAGAAGGCGATTTGCTGATTTTTTTTTTTTAACAGGTTGGATGGCCCAGTGATAGCGCGCCCCCAGTTCGTGAGCATTCAAGGGCACTTTTGGTCCAAACTCTTTTAATTTCTGTCCCGCTGTCTGTCATGCTGCTTCCACAATTTCTCCTTCCCCCTCTCTGTTGTAGAGAATATAGATAAATTGTTTAGAATGTTTCTATTTTAACCGGCAGAGCTTTACTAGCCATTACAGCACCGGTTTAGCGGTCTGCGAGCTGAGACAGTGAGTAACACACACACACACACACACACACACAGGGAGAGGAGAGGAGAGGAGAGTAGAGAGATGAGTCCGAGAAATAATTTCACATGGCGTGTTCTAAAAAGAGAAAAGTAGACAGCGAAAACAGAGCGTCTACTCCAGAATGGACAGACTCTTACATGTTCAGTCTTCCCACAGGCAATTCACAACCAGTATGTCTCATGTTCCCAAGACTGTGGCGATTATTAAAAGTGGCGATGTAAAGCGCCACTACGAGACAAAGCACAGAGCATCTTTTGAGCAGGTTAATAAGGGTGATGGATTTTGGTCATTTTGCTCCCTTAAATCGCCTACTCGCTAAAAAGGTGTATAGAGCGGAGTAGAGTAAAGCCCTCACGTCCCCTAGAATAGATTACAGTTACGATAATAGTTGCCAGTGCTTCGCCAAGAAAAATATTTTGGCCACTAAGACTCCGTCATCTTAGAAAAGATGAACTTTCCAGCAGTAAACCTGTTATACCCGACACTGTATCTTCTGTGCAGAAGCTGCTGAAAGAAGAAAGTGGTGCACACTGTGTGTAGGATGGTTGATGTGGTGACCTTTGCCCCATGGCAGGAGGCACCTAAGGTTCTTTGTTGGGGACACTGGGTGGCTCAGTTGCCTGAAACATCTCCCTTGGGGATGCAGACACACACATACATGGATGCACATACAGCCCTGAGGCTGAGGGGTCAGAGGTCAGTTTCCTCCAGTGGCTGAAGATTTTCACCCAAATCTTCCACTGTCCCTTTTTCCTTTTGCCCATTTATTCATCAACGAACTGTGTTCAACCCACAAGTCACAGGTCTTTATCCACCACACTTGATGACCCATGACATTCACATAGCTATTTTTCTACAAGACAAAGGCATTGGACACAAGTTCGACCATGTCACACAAAGAGGAGGTTTCTGAGCTCGTTCGGTCAGTCGGTCGCTCTGTCGTTCGTTCAGTCCACAAAAATTTCCCCACACTTTGGCGGCCTTGGTTTTCGCCCTAGCAGGCTTAAATTTGACATGGAGGTCAAGTGAAAGTGTGTGTGTGTGTGTGTGTGTGTGTGTGTGTGTTCATGCCAATTGACTAAAAGGGGGCGATGCAATGAGAGTGCCCTATCACAAAAAGGCTCATAACCTCCAAATGGATTCTCACAATTGCACAAGATTTTGCGAAAAAGCTGATCATGCGCCAAAGGACAGCCGATTAACGGTTCATGCCAATTGGCAAAAAGGGGGTGTGGGGGTGGCTTACAACAAAAAGGCGCATCAATTCTAAACGGATTCAAGTAACATGACCAAACTTTGTAGAAAGACACACACACATACCATTTTGCCCCATCCTCTTGCCTTTTGCCCGGTTGTCATAGACACTTGTGGGAGGCGTCATTGGACTAGGCAGAGTACCTTTTTCATTGATGTTTTGCCATGCCCCTACACTTTAGCCCCGCCCCCTTTCAACTCAACGTTTGGCCAACACTCGTGTGCAGTGACATCTTGGGATATACTTGTACATCACTATAGCAAGGTGAGAAGTTAAACTCCTGGAGTTGAGCAAAAACAAGATTTTTAGGGAGCGTTAAGTTACTTTTTAATATCAGTCTCTCTACCTTTTTTTTTTACTATTACATCACACACAAACTGAAGCAGTAGCAGTTATTTATTTTCTGTAAAAAAGGGCTGATATTACAAGAACAACTTTGAAAAAATCAGGTTACGTTCTGAAACGGATTGAAAGATCTTTTTTTTTTCCACTTTTGATAATGACCAGTGGAAAGCACCGTTCATTTACATGTCAGACAGATAATGGCTCGTCCCTTTGTTTTCACTGAATGCTTGGCTGGACACGACGGTGCAGTCCTTTTTTTTTTTTCTACTGACCCTTCAGCCCGTGTCGGACACCTTGTCTAACACTCACTGGAAAACGGGTATTGGTGTCTTAAAGTGTGTCTTCTCTTCTCTGTCTGCCACTTAAGACAGTTTAATGGCTCAGTGCACAGTTTAGTGGAATATTTCTGCTCCCAATTTCTGTCTCTGATGAAATGGTTATTTTATTTCCCTTGTTTTTGTCAGCGATGAGCTTGTGGGAGAAATCGTCTCAGTGACAGATAGCCGGCATTTGGAGACTTGTCAGAATTCCACAAGTCATTATGAATGTACCTTGTCAAATGCGTTCAGCAGCGGCTTGGCTTTTAAGTGCTTTATTTATGCTGAGCTCTGGCTCTCTCTTTGGGGTTTTTTAGAGCGATTTAATAAATGATGTATTTTTCCCCTGTCAGCTAATTGACAGCATTTGAGCTGGCAGGGAGGAGAAACTGGTTAGACCCTTTGTGGTGATGGTGCAGATTGACTTCTCTGTGTGGTCCAGACAGATTCTCAGTTTGAATAGTGAGATGCTTCAGCGCCTGGCTTGGCAGCATGAAGAAGAGGACTAGACATGAGTTTAAACATGCACAACCACACATATTCGTACTTAAATTCTCTAACCGCAGAGTCTCAAAGCCACACAAATACATCAGACGGCATCCATTTAGTTATCGCTGTGTGGAAATGAGGAATGACGGAAGGAAGAAAAGTGGGGAAACTTCTCTTTTGCTCACACACTCGCTTGTTTCTGATGGTGTTAGCTTTAACCCTCATGAATGATGCAGTCACTCTTTTTTTTTTTTCCCCTCTCCCTCCTGCTCGCTCTCTCGCTCTCACACTCATTGGCTGCAGGAGGTGTGTGTGTGTGTCCACATTTGTGAGGGGGAAGGGGGGGGGGGCATTTCGGGGGCAGTGCAGGTGATGTGACTGATGCAGAGTGACTTGATTTCATGTAAATGCAAGCGCTCTGAGGGAATTCACTTTGGATTACGCGCCCCACTGTGCACGGCCCATGAAATATTAAGCGCCGTGTCACTTTTTGTCCACAGGTGTCACTAGCGGGCAGAGAGGCCGGAGCCGTAGACTTGGGGGAGGGATGAGGAGGAATAAGGAGAGGATGGGGGGGGGGGGTGAAATCTCTTTGCCTTTTGATGAGGTGTGGATTTAGCGGAAGCATATGCTGGCCCATACTTCCCACCTGCCGCCAGCTAGTCCCCTCTTGTCAGTCCTTGCGATGCAGCGCGCTCTTATCCCTTCTGACATGGCGGAGCAAGAAAAAGAAGGAGAGAGAGGGAGGGGAAACTGCAGAGGAAGGGAGTGTTTCTGGCCTTGTGTGCTTTGGGTGAGATGTAAAGGCTCCCTTGTTTGGTCTGCTTTCCTTCCTGGCTGCCCCCTCCTCCCACACCTGACTCTATTTGTGTGACCTCATCTTCAACCCTTTCATTCTTTCTTTTTAATGCAGCCCTATCTGTCAAATAGACTGGGCTGCATTAAAGAAGCCCTGCCACAGCAATCTGTAATGCAGTCCTCGATGAACTCTATTCTAGCCTCAGCAGAGTTAATTGGTGGGACACGAGCCAAGCATCACCTTGATTTTAAAAGGGGGGGAAAAATGAAGCAAGTGCAGCTTTTCTTGCCTCCATAAAATGGACATTTTCTTGTACACTCTTCTGTTTTTAAACGACAACCCGTCATTGCCTCGCAGCAAACAAAGTCTACCTTTAGAGAGTCACAGGCACGAAGAGATGGAGAGACAGATGGTGTTGGAGGAGAAAGAAAAGGAGAAGTGACAGGTACTCATGTCCAAGGACGGGAAGAGATGACAGCGACCAGTTCAATCCACTCCTCTTTTCCTCTCGTTTCTCCGTCCTCACTTCTCGTCTTTGACAGTTAACCTGAAGACATGAATCTGATGATGATATCTTGTGACCACTGCCATGCTTAACTCACTACTTTGATACTTCTTGCCCGGATGGTATGTCAGGCTTTGTGCTGACCAACCTGGATAGGCCTCTACTCTTTGCAGTTGTCCTCTGTGCCCAATGTTTATTTAAATTGTTCAGACAGGGGAGGAAGCAAAAAGTGTTACTCACATATGAGGATTATGGAGTGAAAAGTAAAAGACCTAGAGGGAGCGCAGTACAAATGACGCCACATAGTATCAAGTATTATTTTGTGTTGTATCTCGTAACTGTTTTCACATTATTCTCATGTCTTTTTCTTTGGTGTAGTTCTCCACATTTGAACAGGTTAGCTGAGTTTCAAGGCACCTTAGTTTGAGTTGCATCCACCAAGTTCATATTATGGAGACTTTATGCAGGCTGGATGGCCAGTGTCATGTTCCTTTTTACGTAGCAGTTATGGAAAGAAGCTGAGGTGGTTGAGAAGAACCAGACCGAAGCAATTGGTGTCAAAAATCCCATACCTTTTCCTCACTGTCCCGGCTAAGTCAACTAAGACCACAGAGAAATAATTGCAATCGGTGCAACTACAGTACTTCCTCTTTCTGGATTTCCTGGAGTCTTGTCCTCACCGTGAGTTTGCCAGGAAAAAGTCCAGGAAATAGTCCTGCACATAACCCCCTGCAACACCACAATGTGCCGTTTTTAAACTTAGGTTTTTGAATGAATGAAACAGCTTTAGAAGTGCTGGTATGGTTGCTTCATATTTACCATACAGACATGAGCGTAGTATGTGTAAAGCTATTTTTATTTTTGTCATAAAAACTGGACTAGGATAGTACCGCTCACAGGCAAACTGATGGCATTTCTTAGTATCCTGACTTATTACTGCTTAGCTTAGACATGCCCTGAGTTGGCCATAAGCCTGTAAATAAAGGGAGTGAAAACTGAGCAAAATAACCTGGAATTCAAAGGGTTAAAAGCTCTTGGTCACAGACTTGACTTTTTGACAAAAAAAACAAAACACAAACATGCTTGTTGGACAACTGAAAAGTGCTGACGATGATGATGAAAGCTCACGTGCGGAAGCCGGAAAGCAAGAGAGAGAAGGCCGGCTTATGCATTTATAGCGCCAACTCTCCATTCACTTGTTTTCTGTCTGTCTGACTCCCCGTGAAATTGATTATGGATTATTCAGGAGGAAAGCAGGTGCTCCCTCTCTTCTTTCATAAAAAAAAAGGCTGGATGAAAGCGATTAGGGGGTAAGAATGGATGGGCAGATGGCAGAACGGATGAAACCTCCATTGAGAAGAAAGAGGAAGATCGCTTGTTTACTTTTTCTTGAAAGCAGGGTAGATGGATAGTGAGAGGGGTAGATGAATGAGTGATATGGGGAGGGGAAGGCCGGGATGGAAGGATGGATGGAGTGGTTCAGGTAGGCCATACCTGGGATAATGCAGCCGCAGGTTTTAATGGCGTATAAAAGCCCAGGGCTCATCTTTTATTCAGCTAAAGAGGGAGACTGCCAGGTGAACACATACATCCCAAGAGGATACAGAAGCACAGAGCCATATATGTGTATGTGTTTCAGAACCTGAGTGGTGAGTAAATACACACAGCATCTTGAGGTGTGTCAACTCAAGGAAGCACTTTAGGGTAGTTTGCTGAAGTCCGCATGGGACCGAGGTGTATTGGTACACTGGATGCAGTCGTATACAGCGTATAGATGCACCTAAAACTGCAAAGCAATACACACTGTGAATGAAAACACACATGGAGACCAGTGTATGCCCTCATTTAGGCCCACGTCCTTCTGTGGACACGCTGCCAGACATATGCAAAGTGCTGCAGTGCCTCCTCCATACGAGCACACACTCACAAACACGCGGACTCTTGCGGGCACATTGAGAGCGCGTGAGTGGCTGTTCCATATACATGTGGCTGTTTTGGCCCCCTTCCCTGGGGCTGGACCCCGGGGCTCTGCTGCAGAGCAGGGTGATGGTGCAAGAGTCCACTTCAAGCCGAGTGCGTGTTTATGTACACGTATCCTCCAGTCCAAGGTAGAGAGGAAAGCGGCCATTAGCATTTTGTTTGGTGGACAGTGTGTTTGTGTGTGTGTGTGTGTAGTGGTGGTGGTGGGATTTAACTGGAGGGGTGAGAGAAAGTATGCGCCAGCTCATTTCTCAGACCCATATTTAAACAGCGCTTCCACAGCTCCAGGCCTGTACGTGCGCGTGAGTGGGGGGGAAAGTGCGTGTATCTGTAAAAGTGCAGCATGTGATTGAATTAAAACAGCCAAACAAAAAGGTTTGTTTGCCCAAACTGTTGTTTTCCTGAGTGTTTGGGATGCACATACATGAAACTAATCTCTTACTCATATGTATTTGTTTTGTTTTTGATCCAAATATTCTAAATTACACCTGTTGCTACATAAAACTTATTCAACTTGCATTCTCGAGGACATAAAGATAAAAAATGCTGAAACAATTAGTCTGTTTTGAGAAGTTGGTTGAAAGAAAATAAAACCCCATTTTAGATAGTTGGTTAATTGTTTGTCATTTATTGTTTAAGTCATTTATGAAGTTTAAATGCCAAATCTGCACTTGTTACAGCTTCTAAAATTTGTTCTGTTTTATACAATAGTAAATGGAGTTTTCTTTGGCTTGGGACCGTTAGTTTGAAGATACCAACTTGGATTCTTGAAACAAGTTTTTCACAATTTTCTGGCTCTTTCTAGATTAGAAATGTAATCGATTAGTCAGAAAAAACCCTGACATATTAATATATGATAAAAATAACCATAAATTGTAGCCCTGATCTCATACTCATTTTTAGTTTTGTTTTGGCTGTTGAGACCCATTTCATGAATATCCTCGAGTACCTCTGTCACTACACAAGGACAAGGCTTTCCAACTTTTCAAGAACAAAAGGTTGATGTGAATGACTTTGTGTGTGTGTGTGTGTGTGTGTGTGTGTGTGTTGTAGGTGCGGTTGAGGTGTTAAAGGGCATGCAGGAGCTCGGGGTGTCCCCTGATGTCGAGACTTTATCCAACTACGTCCTCCCCGTCTTCCCCAGCATGGAAGCATCTCGACAGGCCCTCAAGGTAATCCATAAATCAGTGTGTGTTTTTACATGTGGCTGGTGTGCATTAAATGATTTTACTGACATAAAGGTGATTTTCTTTGTTCAGGACGTAGGGCTCTCTTTGGAGTCGGAGGATTACTTGTCTTCAGAGGTTCGCTCGGTGGCTGTTAGCAACCTGGCCGAACTCTACACCCTATGTAAGCGCACACACACACACACACACATTAACACATTCCAAAGAAGCTCTACTGCATCTTGAGCACCCATCATCATAAAAATCCCTGCTTCGCCTGCGGGCTAATTGGACTAGCGTTTACACACACACACACACACATTTGCCCACTTACTCCTCTGTGCTCATCAGGCCTTTTAAGAGATTAGTCTGTGTGAATATGTAAAGAGCAGGAACGAGGGGCACCTCAACTGGCAGAGGGACGAGATACAGACGCCTGTTACATAATGGATGACTCTTCCTGTTTTCTGTCGTTCATCTCGTTTTAGTCTCAAACAACCACCCTTTTCACATACGTCGCTCTGCTTCCTGTTTATGTATTTCAGAGTCCTAAATGAATTGCTTTCCCCCCCATGTGAAGAAAGTTTTCAATCTTTTTCAACATTTCATATATTTCTCCTCAGTATTCAATATTGCCACAAACCCCGCACACACTCAAAAGGCTTCCTTCAAAAAATGCTAAACCTTTACTGCTTTTGAGCTCCACAAATGTTCGGAATTTGCATTTTTTTTTCTTCCTGTTTTATGTTATTGCAAATTCAACGCTTTTGGACTTTTGGTCACACAAATCAAACAATTTAATGATGTGACCTTGGGCATTGGAAACTGGTGATTTTTCACTATTTCTCAACATTTTATATATTACACGATTAATTAATAAATTAGACTCCCACCAATGCTGATTATACTCAATCCAAAAAGTAGAGTAATCGATGATGAAAATAGTCAGTAATTGCAGCCCAGGAAATCTTATTCGCTTTTTTCTTCATTGTAAACCACATCGATCAGTCCACATGAAGACAATTTGCTGCTGTCTTTTTCTTTCTCTCTCATCACTTCTATCTCTGTTTTCCAGTGTCAGATGCCTCCTTCCCCTCATTGGACCTCAGTATTTTCCGCGGCAGCCTCATCTTGGGCTTCAGAAAGTGAGTCAATTAGCCCTTCGTCTATTATGTCTTTGTGTTCTCCATCATTTCATATTCCATATTTATCCATATTTTGCCTCCTAACTCCTGACTGGCATTTTAGGGAGGCCTGTAGCACTATGGAGGTCACTGCGGCATATGCTATGACTATGACATGTGCAGCCTATCACACCATCTACAGCGTCTGTGTGTGTGGGCAGCTGCAGGGAAAAACACTCCATCACACACACACACACACACACACACACACACACATATACACGGTTGCCTCATGCATATGGAGGCCGTCATCCCTCAGCTCTCGCCCCTAAGCACCGTGGGAGATATGTAAATTACCAGATGCCCACCACTTCCCCTCATACCCAGAGCCCCGTACTGATCTCAATCTCTCTCTCGCTCACACACACACACACACAGAATTAGCCTTAGGACCAGGGTCTGACCCCTCAGGATTTTGTAGATGGGGTGTTTATGAATATTTACTGTTTAACACTACACACCCACACAAAACACTCTGGCCCCTGAGCGAGGCTGGAGGTGAGTCAAAGAGAAAAGCGCTGACTTGTCTGCAGGGACCAAAGTTATTTCTTCCACTAAAAAGCCCAAAGAGGTCAAAACTCCAGCAACACTTTTATTGTTAGACCAAAGCATTTCAGCTTGTGGCCGGCATCAGGGACATCATGAAAGACATTACAAACAACATTTAAATAGGGTAGGTATGAAGCAGAAGAAACAATTCAAAGAGGTAAAAATAATATAAAAGTCAACCAATCATATTCATCCACATACATATCAGCCAATGGAGCACCTACAAAGGTGTGGTCATGTGGCTTCAGGCCAATCGTTGTCCCAGACTGGCAGAGAGGAAAGGGGAGTGTCCAATAAGGGGCATAGGTGACACCTATTTGGTCCATAAGTGCAACTAAGGGGTCCAACTAAGTTTATACCTTAACCCAAAATGTGCATGTGACACACTTTCATTGACATGTGACATTCATTTAAAACCTTTTATCAAGTGCTATATTTAGGAAGAGCAACAAGATTCATCAGAAACAATACAGCATAAAAAAACACAATACATTATTAAAAAAATCCATCATATGAAAACATTATAAAATGAGAGATTTAAGAACCACTATAAAAACTAAACTAATCCAAAACAAAAAAATTTATTGAGAAGTCCTCATTCATGCCCCCTGTAAATAGACCTTAGACTAAAAAGCCAAACGCTCAGTTGAGCTTTAACTTTCCATTCAGCCAGTACATTATTTTGCATTGCTGATCTGTTAATTAAATCAGTGAATGTTGATCATTCAACTGTTCTTGGCAGCATAGATTTTAGTTCAAGGGCATGTGAAAAACAATGTAAGAAGAGTAAAACTCTTATTTTTTTTCCTGTTGAGAGATGTACTGTAGCTTATACAAAAACAGGGGTATTAACAGCAGATGCAGGATTGCAGCAATAGTTTATTATCTTATTTTAAAACCACAAATAAATGTAAATTACCAGATTATCTTTTTCAGAAATTGTGTGTGTGTGTGTGTGTGTGTGTGTGTGTGTGCGCTCCTTTTTAGATATTTTAAATGAGTGCATCCACTAATTGTTTGTCTGAGTCTGCTTCCTCTCCTCCATTTGCTTTGCTCTCATTGCATTAACACACACACATACACACACCTACACACTCTTCTGACTATTAGGTTGCCTGACAGGGTCATAATTGGGCTTGTCACTTGTGGAGTGTGCGTGTGTGTGTGTGTGTGTGTGTGTGTGTAAGCACCGTGTCGTTGCAATTCGGGACCTGCCCCTGTCAAAGACAAGGTCAGGGGATAATTTAATCATTAAAGACCTCTTCTCCTCTCATCTCTCATCTCCTCCTCTCCACCAACTAGCTGACAACGCCAGAAATGTCACACTTTGTCATCATTTAGCCTGTGTGTGTGTGTGTGTGAGTGCGCGCGCGCGCATCTTTTGTGTGTGTAAGTATGTGTCTTTTGTGGTTTCCCAGGCTTTTGTACTACTGCAGTCTCTCCTCTTGTACTGTGGGACTGAGTGTCAAACTGAAAATCCTGTTGCTCTTTCTTGCCGTGTTGTATTGTACTACACTGTCAATTCAGTAGCTATGGCAACATGAAACTGTCAGCATTATCGTTAAATCAAATCCTATTTGCCGTCAAAATGAATTAATTTATTCATCTAAACTCATTTATCGCAAATGGGTTTTTTTCACATTTGAAAATTCCTAATACAGTATGTAGTGTGTAGGGATTTGGATATAGAAATAGATACAATTGTTTTTAAAAACTCCTAATATATTCTTAAAGATTTAAAACAATATTTGCATCCTACGTCTACTTGATGCTTTTATCTAGAGCAACTTGAAATTAGTTTAACAACAGATTCAATTTAAATTTGTAGTTCAGCAACAGCACTCGCAAACATTTTGCGATATAGTGATCTGACAACTTTCAACTTTATCATTGATGGGGGGGAAAAATGTCAAGGAAAGGAGTAAAAATGAGAGCTTGAGTTTTCTCGAAGTGTGTTTTGGAACAAGCAGTGGAGAAAGATGTGTGAAAGGAGAATAAATCCCTGCTGAAAGTGTGTGTGTGTGTGTGTGTGTGTGTGTGTGAGAGAGCGAGATGGAGGTGCTTCTTTATGGGATGCACATTAACCCTGACATGTTGGAGTCTTGTTGACCCACTGGTGGTGCATGTTGACTGGGTGCTCATGTCTTGTCCTCTACTGCCCCCTGCAGGTCTACTGATGTGGAGAGCATGGTGAAGGTAAGCATTGTTTCAGTGTCTGTGGAGACTCTTACCCCAGTACAGACAAACAGGATTTCTAATTTTGAAAATATGATACAAAAAAAGAGAACATTTTATGAAAATAGACATTAATTAAAGTTCAAACTGAACTTTTATTTTTTGATTTTTTAGTAGTTAAGGCATTAGGTGAATTTTCAGTTGTCTATATAATTACCAATGAGAAATTATTTACTCATACTCTGCTACATACTGAGTTACATTTAGGAAGAATATACAATATGGCAAATACCATCTGCTGCCTCTTATCCAAATCTCCTTATGACACACTGAGTGTATAAATAAATGTTTAGGATAGATATTCAGCTCAAGGGAAGTTTAGGCCAGATGGTTTGCAAACATAAAAACTCTCATTCATTCAATTCATTCACTCACATTAAAAACTTTAAAATTGGAACTTCTACAAAAGGGTTCATATTAAAAATAAATGTTTAGGATTGGATGGCCTATATGGCAATTTAACCCTTAACCCTGTCTGTGGTGATTTTATTCTTCTACTGTGTAGGGTTCCCTGTCACTTTTTAAAGTAAAATCCTCGTCCGACTGTGTGTGTGTGTGTGTTTGTATTTAATTAGTTTTTCTTTGTTCCAGATTACTGAGCTCCTGTACAAAGACGAGCGCTTCTCCAAAGGAAGCTCCAAGCCGGCTGGTAAGAAAATATTTATACACACTGTTGTCACTGGCAAGTCAGGACATTCGTATCTGACAGTGTCCTCGTATGCAAGATGTGTTGTGTAGGTGAGAAAGAGAGAGGAGAGAGGACACCTCTGTGTGAGTGTATCATCCATCACGTATCAGTATTCAAACCTGCAGACTGCAGTCTCTGTCTCTGTCTCTGTCTCACCTTCCAACTATAATTCAGATGACAGAAAAATGCCAAGTGTGTATCTGTGTGTTCATGTTCAGTCTCAGTAGCAGAATACTGCTGACCGGTCCACTTCTTGTCATGCAGCCTTTGTGTATTTATGTCCAGGTGTGTATGTGTTTGTGTGTGTGTGTGTGTCAGTGTGTGAGTAAAAGACCTGTTCTCTCCATTCGAGGAAATAGAGCCTGGCTGCTTACACAGTGCTGAGTAGTTTAAAGTGTGTATAGATAGATATAGGTGTGTGTGTGTGTGTGTGTGCGTGGAGCATTAATGTCAAGCCTTGTCAGTGTGTGTGTCATGGAGAGTCCCCAGCGATGGAAGAACTGGTGTGTGTGCTGGTGGGAGCGATGGAGACTGTTGTCGATGTCATATCCCATTAGACGACATCTGCGCGCGCGCTTGTGTGTGTGTGTGTGTGTGTGTGTGTGTGTGTGAGAGAGTTGAAGTAGGGGGAAGCTGTCACTGCCAGCCATCGCACATTCACTCACACTCCAGCTCAAAAGCAGCCTCTGTCAGCAGAAAAGAAACGCAAACACACACTCTGCAGAGGTTACAGAAAAATAGTATAAATGCACAAATGGATGCAGTGACTGGCACGGTGGCAAATTAAATTTATTCCCAAGACAACTGCTCATTGTGTGGGTGTGTGTGTTTCCAGAAGCAGCATCCTTCTTCTTGTACAATCTGATCGACAGCATGTCAGAGAGGGAGGTGCAGGCACAGGAAGACAAACTGCAGAAATACTTCAATCAACTACAGACTCGGGTACACACACACACACAAACATCCATACACTGATATACTGTATATCCTGTTTATTCACAACCATCCCGCTTTAAAGGAGCTTACACGCGTCTCCTAGGATTTGCAGTGTCTAATCAGACTCTGATTAGTCACGATATGCACACACGCACTACAGAATACACTCGCATGAACTCCTCCTCATCCCTGTGCTCTTTCTGAGGAGTGATGGTTTGAGTTTGGGCGTCCAGACATGTTGTGGAAGATTAAATCATGCTTTACACTTTTTGGTTAAAGATTAGGTCTTAACTGGCCGTTTGGAGTTCAGCAAAAAGGGTTTCCTGGTCCAACGTGGAACCTTTTTTTAGAGTCACTGAAAAGTCCCAAAATAATCTAAGATGTAAAAAGCAACAATTCAGTTAACAATTTTCATATCAGCCGTGACAATGTACAGCCACCCAGAAGCCCTCAATTATCAATAAGCACTCTTTTATCCTGCAAGAACTGATCATTTGTTTTAGTGAGTTCATTCATTAACAGTAATCAGTATTGGTTATATAAGTACAGGGAGTATTTACCAGAAACCAGAACAACAACATACTCTTATCAGTAGACATGAGTCACAACTTAGCAAAACAGATGTAACCAAAACAGTTTACTTTCTGAATGACATTTACCTCCTGGTAAATGTTGGTCATTTGCATGTTCTCCAGTTGAAATGTCAGTATTTCCTACAGCACCTACCAAATGCAACTTTATCATTTCTCCACAAACTCAAGCTCGGTGACAGCTTTTAAAATAAACCCAAAGCCCAAATTAAAATCTTTCGTAACCCAGTTAATATTGTGAAAAACTTAATTTGTTTCCTACTTTGTGCACATTGTGTTCAGCTACTGCTCAAACCTTTTCAACATTCAACAGGTTCAGCTCCTGTTGTGCTAAGAGCTGAGCAGCGCTCTGATGATGTTGATTTTCCTGATTTCTTGTTTTGTCTGCAGAACATAACCATTTCAGGAAACATCTACAGAGGCATCAAGAACCTTCTGGAGTCTTACCGTGTCCCAGAGCTCATCAAGGTACAGTGCTGTTAGATATCACTCGTGATGCTTCATCATAGAACTTTCAGATAATTGAGAAAAGCATCAGCAGAGTAGACAAACTCAATAGCCAAATGCACAATATGACCAGATTGAGGCTGTATTTGTACTACTATGGTTTTCTGTATTGTTGTTATAGTTGCCCTAATGATGAAGATGTTTAGATGTTAACTCTCTCTGTGTGTGTCAGGATGTGATTGCTTTGGTGGACCCCAAAGACAGAGTGTCCAATGGCTTTGTGTCAGCTGTTCCCCATGCCACTGTAAGTAGGACAGTGTGACAAATGCATACAGGATGTTCTAAATGCTATGAGATGCAACACAAGTTATATTTAATGCTTCTGTATACATGTTGGGGAAATTTATATACATACACACAATTTGCCTCATAGTTTCCTTTCAATGTGTGTCATTGTATAAGATTATATGTTATATAGAACTCTTCTGTGGAGATAAGTGCATCCATGACATGTATTTTTGTGTCTATTTCTAGTTAAATCTCATGTACACGTGAGGTTGTGTATGTATGTAATTGGTCATGTACATATGTTTAACACCTCTGACTCCATCAGGGAATTGAGGGTAAGGTGTTGGCCCTTGAGAAGAAACTGACCGAAATGAAAGCAGAGAACAAACCATTAGGCACTGTTCTCAAACAAGCCATCCAGACTCTCTGTGCTGAGGAGGTAGGATTTGTTTGGCTCACAAAATGTCTTCTATTTCTTGAAATTAGTTGCTTTGTCTCTGTCGTTTTTTTTCTGAGTTTTGTTGTCTGATCAGAACCTGCAGCGCGCCCTTGAGCTGAAGCAGCAACACGAGGAGGAGATGACAGTCGGCGGCTACGCCACCCTCATCAACCTGTGCTGTCGCCACGACAATGTGGAGGAGGCACTCAACCTGAAGAGGGAAATGTGAGTGGAGCAAGCAGGATACATACACAAATACTCTACACACAGACAAGGCAGTGCTGCGACCAGTAGCAGGCCATTAAAGTTTAACTTGAGTGGTATTAGCGGAGACATTAATGCAGGGGTCCAGCCGCTCTGTTGACTGGCTAAAACACAGGAAACTCTCCCCTCTTCCTCCCTTGTTTTCTTCTCTTCACTCACCACCTGGCTCCAGCGTCAGACTGAACTCCAACAGGAGAACATACAATAGATGAGTTGCATTACTGTAAGTGGAATACATTAATCTGGTCTGTCTCTCTTTGTCTCTGTCTTTAGGAGTCGCAAGGACTCCTCAGTAGCGCTGGATGCCAGTAAATACATCGCCCTGGTCAAGACCCTCTCCACAAATGGCAGAGTGGAGGGTAAGTTCCTCTAAGGCTGCAACTGATGATTATTTTCATTAGTCTGCCTGATTAATCATTCAGCCTCTAAAGCAGGGCTGCCCAAATTGGGGTCCGCGGGCCAAAGTTGGCCCGCCATAAGGTTTGATTTGGCCCGCCAGATGTTTCTAGCAGAAAAAAAAAATAAATCAATCACTGTTCATACAGTTTTATCTATTGTGAGGTAAAAATGCTGCAGGATTAATAATAAATAAATAAAATAAATATGCAGGATCCCAGTTCTTAATAATTGTTCATAATTGGAGCATGGCAGCGTGACCCTGTGCAGGAAGGGAACTTGGGATCCCATTTTGCATCTTAACAATACAATACATTAACTGTTTGGTTTTGGCCCGTGGCCCACCATTAAGCTTCAGTTTTGGCCCTCCAAGGAATAACGTTTGGGCGCCCCTGCCCTAAAGTGTCTGGTAAAGAGTAAAAAATGCACACCACAACTTCTCGGAGCCAAGGCAACTTCTTCAAACTGTTTGTTTTGTCCGACCAACTGTCCAAAACCAAAATATATTCCATAGCATTTTTGCTCCAAGTATTTAAAACGGATGAATCAATTATCAAAATTGTTATTAATTAAATTTGTCAATTGACTAATGAATCAATTGAATAATCCCACCAGCTCTTAGTCCCTCACTACTTTTTCCTCTGACAGTAAAGCCGGATCAGAGTAGATCAGGCTTAAACTAAAAAACGCCTACAGATGTGAATGTGTGTGGTTGGACTTGTGTGTGTGTGTGTGTGTGTGTGTGTGTTTGTCTCCAGCTCTGTCACAATCTGTCTTTCTCCCTCCCTCAAACCACATTAGCCGGCCATTTTCAGAATGCTACGGTGGGTTTCCTTCAGCCCATCGAAGACCCAATTACCATCAGTTTTGCCGCTCTGCTTTTTGCACACAATGACAGGCAAAATGTTTCACTTGTCTGTCCTCGCCTCCTCTCTCCTCCCCTTCGCTCGCTCTCTCTGTCTTCATCTCTGTCTCTCTATCTGACCCTCTCTCCCCCGCTCTGTCTCGAAGCGTGTCATTCTCTCATCACCCCCCCCCCCCCTCCACACACACATCCGCGTCAGTTAGAAATGAGAGAGGGGGCAAATTACAGGACTGTGTGTATTTTTCCAGAATTATTGAAATCCGCCGTGATGCTAATGGCAGATCGTGTCTGCCGAAGTGCTTGAGCATTCTCCACACACACACACACACACACACACACACAAGGACACGCATATTTGCATGTGAATTCAAGCAAAAGGCATTTGGTGGGCACGACAGTTGGTGTGTCCGTCTGTGTGTGTGTGTGTGTGTGTGTGTGTGTGTGTGTGTGTGTGTGTGTGTGTGTGTGTTGGGGTGTGTATAGGCAGCGCTAACGCATTTGCCATTAGCTAGAGTGTGCATATGGAGGGGACGCTTGTCAGCCACATTAGCACACATGGCTAACCTTGATGTTAGCCTGTCCCCACCCATACGCTGGTCCGCCTGGCTCCCAGCACACACCAGGCCCAGCTGAAGATCATGTCTCCAGGCATCTTCTTTTATTTCTCACCCTCTCTAATGGCTTTGTTGTTTTTGCCCTTGCTTCAAAGCATCCCACCTCGCCCGGCAACTTTGTTTTTACCTTACTTCACCGTTTTCACTTTATCCTTATGTTGCCTTCCTTCCACCGTTGCTCTTTGTAATGGTTTAGACTTACTTCCTCTTCTTCTCACCAATTAATTTTGCTCTTCTGCTCACTCCTCATCTGCATCAAGATCCTTTTAATCTTTGTATCTGTCTTCACATCCACCAATCTAGCTGTCCATCTCTTTATTTGTATGTTATAGTTTTTCTGGGAGATTAGGGTGCAACAATGTTATCCAATAATAGTCACAAAATATATTGAACATATATCATCTATGTTAGCCATAAATGTAAAACAAAGACAAAAAATGTAAATTATATACATATCTGTACAGTAAACACATGTACACACACATACAGCCCCTGTTAAGTATGGACGTATCGACATTTGTATGAGGCTCACCTTTTATTTTCCACCAACAACAGAAACGGTACATAAAACCGTAAAAAAACGTAAAAAACAGTGCATCATAAAGAGATTGTGTCCCAGGTTCCCTTCAGAATCATAATATGTACCTGTGAGTTGCTAAATGCTGACCTCAATACCCCACACTTCCCCTCAAAATGTATGTCTCTTTTAAAGTCTTTAAATTAACATTCAAGTCATTGCTATCATCCATACCAACGATAGTCAACTAACTTGTTTCAGTGTTACTGTGAAGAGTTTCTCTGAATAAGATTCTGGGAATATTCATCACTCAGTAAAATGAATGTGAAATCTTTAAGTTTGTCTTTTTTCCCTCCCTCCCTCCATCCATTTTTTAGTTTTTACTTTAACCTCTTTACAGACACAAACCATATCTTTATATTTCTTTAAGATTTACACAATGTAAACCAAATTGCAGATACAGGTTTACGTTAATCATTGTTCATCATCCTGCAATGGTGCAAACTATAATCTATCAATCCTTTGACACAGTGAACCTATATCAACATGGGCTTCAGCCTGAACACCCCCTTACCTCCTACCTTTGCTTTGCTTCCTCCATTTTTTTAAATACACCTCTCTTCTATCACCAAGTGTCTCTTTGACCTGCCCTTGCCCCTCTGCCATCTGTCCATCCTCCCACTTTGGTAAACACAACTTGTTCTGGCTTTATATGGTCCTGGACTTCTCTTTTGATGCTGTGTGTGTGTGTGTGTGTGTGTGTGTGTGTGTGTGTGTGTGTGTGTGTGTGTTTTGGGAAAGAGACATCACTAGCAGTCAAGTCATGGAACATTAGATGAACCATTGGGCTGTGTGATGTTTGTTTACCTGGCCTGTCTGCCTCCCCATCTTTTGATGTGTGTGTGTGTGGGTGGTCTGGCTCGCTTTGCTGGCCATGATGCTCGGCTGAGCTGATGGATATGCATACTGGCTAAACGGACGGATAAAGGGAGAGATGGAGGGGGAACGTGGGGGGTGGGGTGTTTGGACGGTGGACGAAGCGATGTTAGCTAGTATAGCTCCATTTGGGCAGATCAACTCCAAGCCATTGGTCTCAGTGATTAGCGGGTCTGTCAGAGAGTGATGGAGAAGAGGTATGGATAGAAGGAGGGAAGGAGGAAGACATGGAGAGAGACACAGAGAGCAAGAATAAGTTACATCTGCACTGATAAGCTGTAGAGACTTGACAATAGGTCAGGTCATTATAGGGCAGTTGTTTTATGATGATACTGCCGTCTGTGATCTGACTTTTTGTTCAGGCATTTTAGTGTTTTTATGTTAGAAGTTGTTCATTCTTTTGCTTAAAAGTTATGCAGGGGTATAGAGCCGGTGCAGTGGAAAAATATGGAATGGAACTAAATTCATTGATATAATTTATGTAGGTAAATAAAAGAGTTGCGGATGCGATTGTGCTGACCTCAATCATTCCTTTTTGTTTGTTTCAATCGAAATCAACTGGGCTCCTTTTTTATTTGTAGCTCCCCCAATATTGTTAATGATCAATAAGAAATTCAATCCGTTAATGTATGGGTACTGAGGGGCATGAATTATTGTGAGAACCGCTGTGTTAAGCCCTCATCCAGCTAACCAAACTGACAAACTTCATCCCCCTCTCATTGTCTTTACCCCCCCCAGCAGTGTCTCCTCCATTGTCAGCCAAACCTACCCCACCCTTCTTTCCTCTATTTCCCCCTGTCCTATTAAATCTGTGACAGCCTTTGGTTCCCATCGCCAAAACAACTGGCACAGAGAGGTGGGGAGATGGAGAGACAGACTGAAATTAGGATGCCAAAGCACTCACCAGTGGCCCTGTCCCTCAGCCCACAAGTGTGTGTGTCTGAATGTGTGTTCCCAGTAGAGAACAACACTCCTGTTTGAGGGGTTTTGTTATATTACCAGCTATGAAGGTGTTAGTATCATTAGACCCACATTTGTTCACTTTAGCTTTATTTGCTTTTCTGCATTTGTCTCTGCGTTTGCTAAAATTTTCACCAACGTAAGCAGCAAGGATTTTAGTGTGAGTGAATTTTAAGCAAGATGCCAATATTGCCCTGCTGTGGAGGACTGGCTTAATGCACATTATTCAAATACATTCTGTGTCTCTGCATCTCTCCATCTCCTCCCTTCCTCTTAGTTACGCTGTATAGATTAGTGTCTGTGGTGGAGAGCGGCTGTATCGCTGTCAGCCCATTAGCCGCTGTCTAAATAGACAGTAAACGCGTCTTAATTACTTTACCTCGATACACCACACATACACACACACACACTCCCTTTTCACCATTTAGCCCCTAGTGTTGGCCAGATGGGCGCGTGGCCCGGTAAAAAGCCCTCCATTACCGGCTGGATTTGACCAAACTGATCCACCCCTCAGCCCGCTTACCGGGGTCTCACTGGGGCCACGGCGGGCCCTTGTCGCCACATACCTATAATTTAGCCCCCCAAGTGCTTTCTACATGGCCACGGCAAAAAGCCGGCCTCCATTGTAGGGTTCCGGTAATTGTAGTCTCGTTTAGAAAACCGCAAGTAGCAATTAGCGCAGAGTTGGCATTATACGGGGTTGGATTTGCATCCCCGCTGCGTGCAAAATGCTGTTTTAATATGGGTTTGTTTTCCCCACATGGAATTAGCTAAAGGGGCCTTTTATCATATTCACACACCCAACTCTTCTCCCAGCCAATCTCTGCCCACCTCTCGCTTTCTCTCTCCTTCATCTCTCTCCATTATCTCTCTTTCTCCTTGTCTTTTATTCTTTTCATTTGTCCTTTCGTATTTACCTCTAAAAAACTCTCACTATCACTTCATCTTTTGATAGAGAGTCTCACACCCTCACATCACCAAAGCATCACACATATTGAGAGTTTTAGGGAAAAAGTGTTACTGATGTGAACATTTCTTCACATTAGCATCTTCTGTCTTTATCTCTCTTTCCCTCCACCGCAGAGGCGGTGGACATCCTGAAGGAGATGAAAGAGAAGGAGGTGGTGATGAATGACACACACGTCACCATGCTCTTTCACATGCTAAACACCGTAGTGGCCAAGGGCGGCGCCCCCACTATCCAACGGCTGCAGGACACCATCTTCACCCTGGGACTGGCCAAGCCCACCGCCAATCTCTGCTCGCCCCTGATTACTGCCTACCTGGATAGGTAAAACAAACACTGACTGGGTTACAAATCACACGGATTCATACCATCATACAAACACACTATTTAGACGCGGCTTTAATGTTAAAACATTAATTTGTGTTGCGGTATTATTTTTATTTCTAGGGCTGAAGTTTTTCATTAACCAGCCAACCAGCTCACTTTTGTTGTCAGAGTTATGTCTTTATCTGCCAAATCCAGTTGCCAGGTGTGTGTATGTATGTGTGTCTCAATGAGTCACTCATCCCTCCCTATGATCATAGCTGAGGTTACATTCTGGGTCAGCGATTCAGACAGAGAGAGGATGTGGAAATTGCTCATTTATGTATGTGTGTGTGTGTATGCAGTGTTTAGAGCCAGGTTTTGTTTTTTTGAGGATTCGCCAGCTGCAACCTCTCCCATGAGCCCCCACCCCTGATCTCCTGAAACACCCACTGCTATATTCCAAGGTGTAAGTGTGTGTGTGTGGCGAGAGATGGCCATCGATGCTTCTTCCCATAATGCAAATATGCAAATTACTAAACAGGGTGTGGGGTCACTGGTATTGCCCCACCCCTCAACTCTATCCACTATGTGCGGTATTCATTGTATGTGTGTGTGTGTTGTATTTATCAGAGCAGCTTTTAAGTAGATCAACTCATTAGTATGTTAATTATGTACAGAGCACTAATTGCTGGATTTACCACAGCCACGCAGTGCGCCGTTAGGGGGCCGCCACTACGCACACACATGCACGCTCTGCACATGCTTTCATACACACTGTTTACCTCTAGTGTACATGCTGCGGTAGAGGTAGACCTTTGCAAACGTAGCTCGTGCACACACACACACACACACACACACACACACACACGCTCACACACACCGATGCTCCCCTGCCGCTGTTTGTTTTGCTGTAAGTCTGGTCTCTGGCACAAACAGAGTTTCGTGGTTCACTAGTTAATCGCTGCCTCTGTGAGATTAGCAGGCTAATTTACTCCTGGGTCATCAACAGCAGCCAAAACACACACACACACACACACACACACACACCAGCTTACCACAGCCCTGTTCACAAATCAAGTGCCAGTTGTACTTCCTCCAAATGATACAGCAGTGAACACACACTAATCAACACAAGTGAACAGGCTAGCTGCTGGTATTCTGCTATCATCTGTCTGGTGGTAATGGTACATTTGTGTGTTTTTAGCTGGTTGGTTGTCAAGGCCTGGAAATAGTCAACAGATTAAAGGTAGAATCCGATGTGCAGTGTGTCTAGCTTCTTTAAACAATAAACAGCAGCAACATATTTATTTAGGTTCTTCTCATTTTCCCTCTCTTTACCAACTTGTATATTAGCAGATTCCTCCCTGCAGGAGTGAGATAATGACTGAATGGCTCATCTCTACTGTAAAACATGGGTTTCAGGCACTGAGTAGCCTTGAAAATGGTTCGATGTAAAAAAAACCAAGTTAATAAATGAAGCTTTCTGTCAGAAAATCTAGCGTTGTAACTACAGCTTAGCACCGTCACAGAATGGAAATAATCATGATTTAATTTTGCTTCAGTTTTCATTGGCATCAACAAAATGACAAGACGCACATGTAAATCTCTGTAACTCTCAAGATTCACCATGAAACCCTTTAGTGTTAAGGCTTTTTGGGAATAAATCACTTTTATAAATGTTGTCTCTTGTGAGACGTGTGAAATGGTTATGGAATGAAAAGTGGATTTAACATGTACCTCCAGCAGTGGTTCAGCGAAGCCTCAGGGCACGTTTGAGTACCACAACACTTGACGTTTGGGCTCAAGTTCAATCTATCTCCTTGCTCTCTTCTCCTCTTTTCATCTTTTAACGTCATCCGTTCATCCCCACCTCTTCATTCCGTCAGTCAGCGGACAAACAGACAGTCGGGGAGGCAGGAGACGCGGAGGGAAGCGATAAAAGAGGACAAAGCAGGCATCACTCCCGCCTGCACCCGTCTCATCGCTGCGTCAGCGCTAATGACTTAATGAACACTTCTCCAGCAGATTAGCCCTTGACAGCCCATCATATGCGCCGCCCAGTTAGCCTTCATGCCCGTCCGCTCAGTGTTGTGTGTGCAAACCTGCTACTACGCTAGCTGGCAGGTTGCTCAGATTGCCACATCCTTATGGAAGTGATTAGCGGCATGAAATGCTAATGAGTCTAACAAAATGAAGAGCTGGCAGGACATATATGATAAGACCGAGAAAGACGAGGAGGGGGCTTAGAGAGCTGACGAGAGATGAGCAACGGGAGATGATGAAAAATACTTCATTCACTTCCACTCTTTTATATGTATTGTGTATACATAGAGTTTAAGTGAGGCCTAAAATGAGAGGAGAGCATCCCATTGCTGATAAGAACAGTTGAAAAGGAAAAACATTCACGCAAAATGAGGTTAAAGGAAAAAAAGGGAAATCCTTAATTGATAAATGGAAGCAGCCAGAGGTGAAACATAAAAGTAGCTTCTAAAGAAGACGAGAAGTAAATGAGAAGACGTTCAGGAAAAAAAGACAAAGAAGAGATGTTGAAAGCCACAAGATTAATTCCAGCTCAACACGGCTTTATTAATTATTCAACTTGACTGTGTGTGTTTTGTGAAAGGTGTCGCTCATAGTGACAAACCCACAGATATTTATCCCCTGACTCTGCAGCTCTATGGGCTTTCTTTTACCCTTTTTTAGGGCATTGTTTTGGTTTTAAGACCTTTGTGTACACACGCGCACCCACACACAGTCGTGATGTAGGTTTTCAGCTTCATGGCTACATCATTTGAGCATTCACCTGTGTGGGTACTGGCGTAAACATTAGAAAGTGCCATTCTTCAGCAGTGGGCTAGTGGTGTCATGATCGCAGTCTCATTTGCGTTTCGAGACACCTCGTCCTCCCCCACGCAAGGACAGTGGCTTGATAACAGGCCCGCCGATCTCCTCCGAACAAAAGAGGGCGACGGAGAGGGAGAAGGGGGGGGGGTGAGATGAGGCAAAATGAGCTTCCTTGTCTAATCCTTCAGGTTTCCACTGAGCAAAGCGCTCATTTTTTTTCAGGGCTTAATTGGTTGGAAAGTGGCTGACATGCAAAGTTGAGGACATTAACAGGGCTGTGCGCCGCAGTAAATGGCAATGCAAAGTGACAGTTAAATTGTACCTAGGGGAAATTATCCATCTTTCGACATCCTTAGCTCTTTTTTGGGGTGGATCGGTGGGCGGGGAGAGGGGAGGAAGGCAGAGGGGGTGTAATTGCAACTCCAGGCCCTTTTTTTTTTTTTTTTTTTTTTTTTTTCCAAGTGTGTTGGGATGGTTTTTTTTTGTAAGACGTCTCATTAGAAGAAGGGATTATAAGCTGTGGAGGAGCCTGACGGAGGAATGAATGAGGTGGACAGACAGAAGAGATGAAACAAATGTGGAGAAGGAGTTTTGAAACCTCCACCAGCATGACTTGGCTACAATTTGTAGAAATAGCTCCAGTGTAAAAAAAGCCACAAAGACAGTTAATTGTGCATATAAGCCAGATTATGTTAATTACAAACAGCTTTCTGCACTTTTTTTCTCGTCCTTGTATCATTTTTGGCAGAAATTGCAAACCCATGACACCCCCCCGTCTCATTCTATCTCCACACTCTTTCTCTCATTTTCAAAAATCTCTTAGTCTCTCTTCTGCGTTGTTCAATCAGACTGTTGTGCAGTTGAACAGCCTCTTGACTGGCGCTGCTGAATAATGTTGTCCCTCTTCATTTCAATTAGCAGACCTCTTTACCTTCCAACCCTAATCACTCCATTCCTCCTCCCTCAATCGCTCTCTTCTGCTCCTGCCTCACAGAAACCGAACTCAAGGTCATACCATCTCCTGTTTAGTTTTTTGTTTTTTTTCCCCCCCGGGTTCTTGGTCTGTTTGGGCATATTTCACTTATCCGCTTGTCTAATTGATTAGAGGAGAAAACACTTCAGGAATTATACCTGTTGGCTCTCAATCTCTGTCTCGCCGACGCTCTGTCTATCTGTCTCTTTCTCACTCACTTCCTCTGCCCCCTACCTCCCCCATGGGTGCCCTATCTGCTTTGACCTCTGTGTGAGTGACATGGTAATTACCCAATCAACAGATTGATGGCAGCGCTGTCACAATAGAAGGGATTGAAGTGGTCTCTCTCCCTCCCCATTCTCTCGGCATCTCGTTCTCTTGCTTCCTTTCCCTATCTCTGTCTCTCTACTTCGTCTCGTTATCACTCCATCAGGCACACTCATCCTCCCTATACGCACCCTTTTGTTTGTTCGTCCGCTCGGAAGGGATAGGAGGAAAGATTGAGCAGGAAAAGGATGACATGAGATGAAGGGAGCGAGCTGGTGGTGGTGGGGGGGCTCTAATGTTTTTGCCATATTTCTGCTAAATTGCTCAGCTGGGGGCCGAGGTCACCGGAGGGGAGTGAGAGCTGACAGCATGAAATCAAAAGGAAGATGGTGAGGAGGAAAACAGAAGGTAGGGAAAGGGAAAGGAGGAGAGACTGGATCAGGAGGAAAGGGAAATGAGGGGAGGTTAAAGGGGGTTGGCGAGGACAAAAGAGGAGAAAAAGCGAGAGAAAGTGGAAGGCGTGAGAGGAGCTGAGGGTAAAGATCAGTCGAGTTCTTTTGTCTGTTGCAATGCTTCCCCTCTAAAAACCTGTCCAGAGGGACATTAGGCCCTCGCAGACAGGTGCGTGAGAGTGTGCCTGATTGTGTGAGAATGATGTATTGGGGCCAAAAGGCTTCATCACCCACAGTTAATGCTGTCATGAATTCAAAGGCCTGTATTGTTGCGGTGGGTCATAGTGCTCGTATAGAAGGTTAGAAGGTTAACACCCCATGTTACATGTTGTTCTCTACTGACACAATCCTGTACATGACTGATTGGACAGACCTGACATCTAACTTGGTCTCTGCTCTCTCCTTCTCTCTGTGTGTGTGTGTGTGTGTGTGTGTGTGTGTGTGTGTGTGTGTGGTTGCATGTCTGCAGTAAGGACCTTTCCGGAGCTCTAGAAGCAGCACTGGAGTGTCAGAAGCGCTACAGCCACATGCCTCGCATCCATGACATCATTGTTGGTCTCGTGGAGAAAGGAGACACCGAACTGCTGCAGAAAGGTTACGGATTTGTCTATCTAGCCCACATGCTTTGTCATTCAGTCATCTTTTTCCGATTCGTCAATCTAGTGCTAAAACAATTAGAAAATCAACAGGAATTTTACGCCTTTTAATTAGAAAGATGACAGGACCAAGAGAGAATGACATGCAACAAAAGGCCCCAGTTATATTTGAACTAAGAATGTTATGGTTCATGGTCAGCACCTTAAACCCCCAGGATTCCCGGCCTAGAGCCATGAGTTTCTTTAAATTCACAAACCTCATACTCCGTGAAAGGCTTCTTATGTCACCGCTTCTCTTGCAGCTATATTAAAAACGGTTTTCACTCCAGCTCAGCTGATCAAACTTCTCTTTCTCTTTCCCCTGGTTCACTCTAACCTTCTATTATTAATTTGTGTGTGTGTTGGGCCGGGGGGTTGTAATCCAAAGTGCCCCTGCAGTGTTTACGTTAAACATGCACATAACAAGCGGCAACAATTCCAAGAGTGTGTAAGAGGACCAGAGAGTGAGAAAGGTTTAGACCAGGGTCGTGGTGAAGCACGTCGGCCAATCACGTTTTGAACAGTCTTCCTGTATGTCGACAGCAGCGCAGTGAAAAGGTCATGTTCAATGTGCCGCAGGGGCAAGTGGCTCTGGAGTGCGTAAAGGTTGAAACCGTGCAGTGGAGCACCTCTCCACCTCCTTCCCTCCCCTTTCACCCACTCCCTCATCCATCCTTCCCTCCCACCCTCGTCTCTAACCTCCCCCCGAAAGGTGACAGACCCTCAGTCAGCCGCTGCACCCTCAAAAAACAAAATGACTTTTACAACTACTGTCTGACAGAGGCCAGCATGTAAACCAGAGCCAACTAAGCAGTGGATTTTTAAATAACACATTATTCTGTCTCCCACTCACTCATATAAAGCCGTAGAGAGGGATGACTTATGACATAAACCTTGAGTCACACTCAACCTGACTGTATTGTGAGTACATGTTGAGTACTGCAGAGTGCTGCAGCCTGCTGCACCATGGCTTGCTCCTATAGACACATGCTGTTGCAGTGCTTAGATAGTCTGAATATTCACCTTAAAATACACCATCTGAAATAAAAACAGTAGTGTACTGGAACCATCAAACATGCAGATGACTGGCCTTCAGTGGTCCAAAACACTAAAAGCATGATATTCCTCGTCAAAAGATCTTGACTCGCGTGTCTGACTTTTGTTTGAGTTCAAGCATCAACAGAAAAATGAAATGTAGGTTTTTTGTGAGGTTCTGGCAACCAATGTACATGCTTTTAACCTGGAGGTTTCTGTCATGGAAGGTCTACGGGAACCTGGGATGTAAAAGAGGAAAAGCTAATTAATTAGTGCTATTAATGAGCCGGTGCAGTTCTGTCTTCCACCAAAGCCTCAAGTTAGGATTTACACACATTTAATCATTTCTTAATGATTAAAGTTCAAAAAGCAAATCACACCACATTCTGTTGACTTCAGATGACAGCAAGTGAAGGGAGAGGGCTTATTCTTCCTCTGCTTTGCTGACTATGCAGGTCCTTTTGGATAACTGAAAGTTTGCTGTGTGTGTGTGTGGGGGGGGGGTACCTGTCCTGAAGCTGCTGGACAGAGATAGTGCAGAGCGCTTTAGCAAGTTTGCGACGAGCGCTTAGGCTTTATTCAGGACTGGTGTGTTTGTTTGAGAGCAGACTTGATACGGCTGCTTTGTGCCTGGGACATTGTGCCAAATAATGCAATCGGAGGGAAAAGATGAAGTGTGGGGTGTGTTTTGTTCACCTTGCAAGCATTTTTATTCATGACCTTTCTCTGCTCTGTTTCCATCTGTTTGTTTGTCTGTCTTTCTCTCCAGCCATGGACTTTGTGAGTCAGGAGCGAGGAGAGATGACCATGCTGTATGATCTGTTCTTTGCATTCCTGCAGACAGGGCGCTACCGTGAGGCTCGTAAGATCATTGAGGTAAAAAAAAAAAACCCAAAAAAACAAGACTCGCACAGAAAGGAACTATGGGAGCCAGGTTGGGTTTTCTGATACTGCTTCTTCCTGAAACTAATGTCTCCTAGTTTTGAAAGAGTGATTTTAAAGAAGGAGCTCTTTCATTAATCCGTGTAGTTGATTGCTGTTATTTCATCAGTTTGACCAGATCGGTCTAGAAATCAAATCTCACTACTTTCTGAGTGCCACGGGTACCATGTCTGCAGCACAGAGTATGGAAGACTGTCGAGCACCAAAATTCGGCAGTGACACGAAATACTTGGTCAGATTTAGATCAAGTCTTTCCAATAGTATTGTAACCATAATGAGATGTTTTCTCTGATAAGCAACCTCACTTTCTATTGTTTCTTAGTGATATCAAACTAAGTTTTAATGATGATAGAGAGCTAATTTCTAAATAAATTAAAGGATTACTGATCATTTCAAGTGTGTAGGATTTAGTGGCATCTAGCGGTGAACTTGCAGTTTGCAACCATAGAAATACCACGCTTATTTTCAGGTGATTATACACTAATGTAAACATACTTAGAAATATGATATTCCATTTCTGCCAATAGCTCCTGCTAAATGTTACACACTGGACGTTTTAATAACTGTAATAATAATTTCCAGTGGTAAATGATAATCAATAAAAGGGCCTGAGTTCACACACACATGAATGGAAGAGTGATATTTATATTTGATTTTCCTGGTATGGCCACATCCATCCTGCACCATGTACTGTACTGTACTGTACTAAAATCGGCTTAATTCCCACCAAAAACATACATTTTTTATATTTTGTCCCCAAGGTTAGAGCAGAATATGACATAATGTATTATCTCATGTATTATCCTTCCACTTCATGGCACTGAATGTGAAATTGCTAAAGTGAATAGATTCTTGTCTCTTTATTTGAAGCATCTATGGGTTGTTGTTTGACTGCAACCTGCTGCATCAAATGTCAATCGAAAAATTAGATTCTCAATCTTAGAGGATGAAAAACAGTTAAATAAAAATCAGGATGACATCTGCACGACTGTCATGAGCCACAGAGGACATGCAGGATGTAATTGCCAAACTCTTTTTGTTCTTGTAGCTCATCTGACTTGAATATTTTATGCATCTTTATATCTTTGTCATCTTAAATCCTGCTATAAGCCCTGTAGATTAGTGTGAGGAAAAAGAGAGAGGCAAAGCGGCAGATAAGAAGCGATTTTCTCATGGATAAAACGGGCGGGCGGGCG
>CM022471.1:8448481-8474858 GCA_011952105.1 Coreoperca whiteheadi
AGGACAGAGAGATTGATGAATAAATGAATAGAGGGATGAGCCTGACATCAGAGGAAGGGAAACAAGGCCATTATCTTGTCTGATCAGGATGAGAACAAAACGGGAGAAAAAAAATACCGTAACTCCCTCTCTCGTGTCCTGGTGTGCACTAAAAGAGGAATTTGTCCCTCTTGAGAATTTCCAAAACCTCTTAAATATTATCGACATGTTGTTATTGTGGCTCTCATTCCCCTTCTGCTAGATTGTATGACTGTTATCCTACTTATAACTGAAAGCCAGCTACATGCCAGTGATGTGTGAGATTGGTGATGCCTTGTAAATACAAAATGTACATGTTGTCCTTGATGTCAATGGAAGCTGTAAGTTAGAGTGACAAACGCTCAGCAGCGTCACCCCATCTGTTGGGTTTTAATATGAAGGTTCACTTGGTTTGTCATGGACACATAAACCTGCATATCTTTTAAATAATACAATATGAATGGAGCATATTTAGTTGTCAACAGACATGACTTTTAGAATTTATATTAAAATATTTGCTATTGTACATACCCAGGGATTCACTGCCGCTTACTGGCTTATTTTTTTCTCAAATTATGACCTTGGACCCAAAAAGACATTCCATTCCTACATGTGATAGCTTCCTATTCCTGTGTTACAATAATGAACCGTAGCTAATAATTGTTTGGTGTATGAAGTGTCAGAATGTCACAAAATACAGTTTGTTTTTTTTTCTTAATAAATGAACTGCTTTTAGTCTTTAGAACTAGTCGCCCAAGGTGACGTCTTCTAATTAGTTGCTTTGTTCAACCCACAGGTTGTTGTCAAACAACAGAAAATGTTCACATTCAGGACTGTAGCCAGGATTTTAGAAATCCTGAGGTCATGACTTTAAAGAAGGTTTAACTGATTTAACTTTTTAAAATGTTTTGGGCCGCTCGGAGGCAGTGGAATATGCTGGAAAGACAACATTGACGTATTATCACTTAGATAAAGTTGTTGCAGAGAATGTGTCCGTAATATGTTGCCTATTTACACATCCAGCAGTCACGGAGCAACGCTAGCCTAGCATTTATTTATTCAGTTGGGTTTCAGGCAAACTGATGAAAGTAAGTCTGATATTCCCTAACTCCTGAGGGAAATATCTGGCTCTTAAACCTACACCAGCTAGTCACGAACTTTGTCTGTGAACCAAAACCGTAAAGTTACGGGCCAGAAAACCAAAACGATCAGCTAAAAGGCTTCATAAAGCTGAGGAGAACTGCAGAGTCGGGTGATAATTCACTATGGGTTACACCTAGGCATTTCATCCATGGTTAATATAATAATATTGATTAATGCAGCTTTAAAGTATAATCAACTGAGTGGTGGTGACCTACTGTAAGTTCCCCAGAGTTGACCGTGTGGTGGTTTGCCCTCGCTGAACTGAAAGTCCACTTCTGAATTGTCACTTATTGCACTTGCATGACGATGGACATAGTGCTGAGGATATATAATACAATAGAATCATATCTATCACTCAAATATGCATACACACACACACACTCAAACAGACAAATACTTTTTCCCCCTCTGAGAGCGTCAAGTGGCAGTCCAGAGTGGTGTCTCTCTTTAGGCTGTGTTTGGTATAATTGGCAGCTGATTAATCACAGCTAATTAAATGTAATGATAGAGAAAGGTGGCCAATTTTGTACTAAATGGTCAAGGTTAGGTAGAGGATTGTCAGGTGGCCCAGCCTATTATTGCAGCATGCGCATATATGTGATGGTCAAGGTTAGGTAGTATTGCTAAAGAGTGGTGAGCCATTATGTGTTTTTGTGTTAGGGAGAGGGGTTTGGCCGTGTGTGTGTGTGTGGACTAAGTGGCCAGGTGATTAGTGGAATTAGAACATTAGGAATTGAGATGGAGAGGGTTTGTTAAGTGCAGGTGAGACGAGGTCGGCTCTGTCTTTTTCTTTTTGTGTACATGTACATAAGGATGAGAGAGATACCTGTAAGACCAGACTGTATTACTGTCTCACTCTTTAAGAGTGATGGACTGTAATACACTCTGCTGTGTGTGTGTGTGTGTGCGTGTCAGAGGATTGTCCTGATATAATCTGAGCTGATGACATTTTTGCATTATCTCTTTGTGAAAGTGAGAGTGCCTGTGCTGTTTTTCGTTTGTTTCTACTTTGTATTCTTTTGATCCACCCCTGCGTGTATAAATTTTGTGTCTTCTTATTTCTGAGGATTTTGTTTTCTGCCCAGATTAGGGAGATTTGTCCTGACGGATTCCAAATCCCAAACACATTTGTGTGTGTGTGTGTGTGTGTGTTTGCGAGTAGATGTGTGAAGGCTGCTTTGAGCCTGCAAGACTTTACCAAGTAAAGGGAATCGGAGGCAAAAAGATGGAGCACTTGCACTAGGCCTTAGTCTCTAAGAAGATTAGACAGACAGAGAGAGAGAGAGTGCAACACATTTTAATTTGTCCCTTTGGCTGGTTGGGTAAGAACATAATGCCTTTGCCTAGGCCGGATGGAAGGATGGAGAGGCAGGGAAAAGGGCCGAGCAGGGGAGATTTGGAGGAAGAGGGAGGGATTGAGAGAAGTGGGGATTGAAAAAGGAAAGGATGACAGCAGTGAGCGATGGTCGGAGAAAGGGATGAAGCCCATCTTTTCTTGACTTTGCCCTCCCTCTCACTGTATGATGGGCTCCCATCTAAGTGGCCAGCGGGGATTGAGCGCTGTTGATCCCCGTTCAGATTAACTTCCTGGCAGATCTTTCTCTGTCTCTCTCGCTCTCTCTGTCTGTCTCTCTCTCTTTCTTTTTTCTCTCCCCTCAGCCAGATTACCAGGAAGAGAGGGAGATTTCTCATTCCTAGTCTTATTCAGATTGTATCAAAGCCCCGAGAGACAGATGAAATCCGGATCACTGTTATTCCATGATAATAATCATCTAGTCACTCCACATATCAGGCTAAATCTTAGCTACACGAGCTTGCAGATCAATCTATGTCAGCCCTTATTTGACAGCCCACACATTCTGTCTGTCTGCATATCATTGTTTCCTAACAGTACAACAAATCTCCCAAAAATGAAAGACTACTTAGGGCTGTTTGGACTTTATAGTTAGTTCATTTAAAACCTAAATTCTTATTGTTTTATTTTGAATGTTTAACCTCTTAATCAAGTTAAGAGTGTATTGCGCTTTTGTTTTATATTTGGTTTTCTCCTGTGACCTGGCTAGCGCAACATTCAGGGACACTAAACAGTCAGTCTTTTTTTCCACTCAAACCTTTCCATCATGTCCATCATACAGTCCTGTTCCAATGTCGCAAACAAGCATTTTAAGGCATCACCTTGGCCTCTGGGAACTTGCGATGGACATTTTCACTACTTTCTGACATTTTACAATCTAAATAATGAATCAGTTAACAGAAAGAATAACCAACAGAGACTCACTGATAATGAAAATAATCTTTAGTTGTAAACCTACTGTGCAGCTCTGTCAAATGTATGTATCAGACTCCTCTAAACACATTTTACTGTATACCAGTTGTGTTACTGTGTAGTGATTTTTTTGTACCTACATTATATGCTGTAAGTCCACTCAAGGCCACACAAACATTAACTTCACCATTCCTCATGCCATGCTCTCTTAACCCTGGATGGGTTTGTATAGATCAATAGGTATTTACCCTATAGATAATGCATTAACCTTTTTGAAAGACATTCATATTAATATCGTGCTTGTACTGAGATTTAGGTCTGATGCTTTAAAATACTCCAGGTTTATTACAACTTGGATTTGGCAATCATTTCTATCCCTAATAATTATAACATTGTCTATTAATAACAAGTTAATTGCTAAGGTCTGGGAACACACTGACATCGCTAAAAAGAAATCAGACGGGATGAGAAATGCAACAAATCCACATACAATGACACCGAGGGAATTGTTCAGTACAGCTACAGTCTATTGATACTGTTATTTATCTACTCTCTGGTTTCTTTTCTTAGAAATTGTCATCTGTTTATCTTTTTGTAGACGCCCGGGCTGAGGGCACGGCCAGGACGCCTGCAGTGGTATGCAGAGAAATGCATTTCTGCCAACCAGGTAACGTGAACACACAGGGCCAACTATTGAAGGCCACAAATACGAAAGCTAAAAGAAAATGAAAATACAGAAATTCCAGCTTAAATTTGATATTGTTGTTTGTTTGTATAGATGGAGTCCTTGGAGCAGATGGTGGACATGACAGCCAAGCTGTTTGAGTGTGACAGAGATGAGATGTACAGTTACATCCTCCGTCTCTGCAGTAAGTCTCTGTCTCTCTTTCATTTGTGGGTTTCTTTGTCCTTTTATTTCTCACACTTTTCAACCTCCCACTTAACCCCAGTATTCTCTGCTTTCATGACCTCCCACCTCTGGGTATGCTTCTGAGTGTACGGTGCTCCTGCCCCAGGCTGTGTGTGTGTGTGTGTGTGTGTGTGTGTGTGTGTGTGTGTTTGTGTGTGTGTGAGATGGAGAATGGGATCAGTCAGAAGTAAGAGCAAGACATGGTGTGATTGCTGCAGTAGAGAGCAGAGCAGACAACAGTTGTGATTGGAGTGTTAAAGCTGATTGTCAACCCATTACCCCCACTTCCCTGCCCGCACACACACACACACACACACACACACACACACACCACTAGTTAGCGTGTTTCCCAAATTATAGCATAGTTGAGGGTCAGTCAGTTGATCAGATTAGTGCTTTGATTGTCCTCTCTCAGCATGGAGAGCTTTGTCAAAAATTACTCTGTGGTGTGGGCTGAATGGACTGACTGAACTAATATGGACTGACTATAAAACCACACCAAACATTACATAAGAACCCACTTTTTCTAATTCCCACTGCTATGTTTCTTGTGGTTTTTAGAGGAGACAAACAGCTGGCAGAAGGCAGAAGCGACGTGGACGAAGATGCAGGAGGAGAACGTCATTCCCAGGGAAAGGACCCTGCGTATGCTGGCAGACATCTTGAAGAGTAATGGCCAGGAGGTGCCCTTTGAGGTGCCTCAGGTGAAACTCCAGCTTTATAATATGTTCAAAACACAACACACAACCACGCAGCACTGATGCTTAAACACACATCACAATGGTGCCTGTGCATAGATTTCTGTCTTTAAACCTTGAATGAAATGAGATGGAGCTGCCCTTGATTAAAGCGTGAAATGATTAGTTGATGGACAGATCAACAATTTTGATCATCCTTTAATATTTTAAGTCATTTATCAAGCAAAAATGGCAAATATTCTCTGCTTCCAAGATTTTCGAATGTGACAGTTAGCTTTTTTCCTTTGTTTTGTGTCATTTTTTGTTTTGGAGCTCCAATTGTATAAAAGGCTTTTTCATGTCCACTTGGACTCTGGGAAACTTGGAATCATTTCTCACTACACTATATAAGTTAAATGATTAATCACTAATGGTCGCAATCATAAATTGCAGCCCTGCCTTGATATTAGTGTCCTTGATAAATAAGCATAAAAGATACTACCGCTCATTTTCCATAAAGCCAGATTGAGTAGTGTACCACACCCATCCCAATGGGAAATTGCTGTGTAACAGCAGCCAAATCACACGTGAATGTCCAAAAAAACAACATAGGGACACACGTACTGTGGATAAGAAATTAAATAATTAAAACATCAATAAAATTTTACTAGAAACTGAACTCAAACTAGAACCCTCTAACTCAAAATATATACAATGAAAGTAGCTATTATTCTGTACATGGTTAGTGGAGGTCTAGTGTGTACTACGTGTTGTATTGAGCAAGGAGCTTCATTGGAACTCCATACATGAGTATTGAGTGTAGCCAAATATAAACGGGAGCTGCACTCCATCATTAAAAATGCAATCGTCTCATTCCCAATTATTTTCATACTGCATAGATTAACCAAAGAGCAAGCTGACCCCAACCTCTGATCATAAGAACTAACCCCAAAAAACCTCTGACGACTCTTATCAACTGCTCTCTCCATGCAGCCCCCACCTCCCTCACCCTGCTCCACTTTAAGCCTCTGTTCATTACATGCAGACGAAACAGGATTGAAGCTCTGATCTGAAGTGTGGTCAATCAGACCGGCTGGCTGGTGAAAGGAATTACAGCTTGATCTGTCTGTAAATCTGTAATGCCAGACTAATTTAGCCAGCAGCTAAATGCCACCATATGGCTGCCGCTGGATTCTTAGTTATAAATGTGCATGTGGCCTCGACTGTCGTATAGACAAAATGAAGTGGACAGAATCTGAACGCGTATTTAAAAAAATAAAACAATGAAGACAGAGAGGAGTTTTACTTTAAATAATGTAGTATTCTATCGCTCCACTCCCCCTTGCTGCATTTTGTTTTTTCTCAGCTTGGCACATAAGCGTGCTCCAATAGCCCGGAGCATGATGAGACAGGAAGTGATTGCTGTTGCCTGCAGCGATGAACTTGGTGACCCCTGGGGCTCTTGAGTTGACACCCCCTGCTCCGACACACACACAGACACCCGTGAGCGCGTGCACACACACACAATTCTTTTGCCCCTGGGGTGCCAGACCTAATTTGCCCCTAGCCAATACAGCTTAACCCCCTCCCCTCACTGCTACACGGGTGAGCGAGCATTAAGGGACCCTGCCCTGCCGGTTCAGCATTATTGCACTTGTACACACACCAGCTCACTGCCAGCACACAGTTGAACGTGTATACAGGCATGAATGCTGGATGTAGCTGTTTTGATGGAAACATCAGACTGAGTTTTTATCACTGTTCTGTATCTTTGTGTGTATGTGTGTGTGTGTGTGTTTCATTTACAGACCTGGTACGAACAAGCTGCCACCACACAACAGGTCAAGTCAGCAACATACCCCGCCCCAGCTGAAAGTGGTACTGAATACCAGGTCCGTCTGATGTCCCTCTGTAAACGGGGCAAAGCCAAAGGTAAGCAGCAGGAGGTCCCAGTGTTGCTGTCCCACATGACATAGCGCTGAACTAAAACATACACGAAGCTGGTTTGAAATACTTAAACCATCTAAGGTGTAAAAAGTTTCCATTTGAAGCTCTACTAAGAAATGTTTGATCATAACGGGGCTGAAGACTCCTACAGCCCTGATATACTTTTAACTTATCATTTACTTTGCTGTCTGCTGATTTGTGCTGGGCCAGAGCTGCTGGGAGGCAACCATAGAGTGTAATTATGGATATGTAATTGGATAACCAATTCTTAAGGTAAAAAACATTCATGGACATTCTTTCCTCAAAGGCATTAATAGTTTAACCCTGCATACGTTCTAAACAGACGGCCACAGCTTTACAATGTTGTAAAGGTTTCAGAAGCTGTTTGACCATCTGACACGCACCTCAGTTGAAGAATACGGACTCCTTAAAACCTGTGTAGAGCTGCAAGACCTGAGTGTTAAATCTCTAGCAACACCTTCACATCACACAGACTAAATGATTCACTGTTGATTATAAAAAAATAATGCTTGATGGAGCTTCAAACCGACTTCAAAGTACTCACTGTTTGGAGCCACCTAACAGCACCAAATTTCATATGAATTTTAGGGACGTGTCACCACTGTAGCTTTGTGAAAGCAGATTAATCTATTAATCCAATAATATGAAGATTATCTCAAATTTGTCTTTTCTTTATCCTGTCCAACCTATGCGTCATTTTTTATTTTTCTCTCCTGCTCTCGCGCTCTTTCCACAGAAGCCTATGGGATGCTCAAGGATGCCGATAAAAGGGGTGTGGCATTAGGCCCCGCCCCTTATGACCACCTGATCCGTTCCCTGTTGGCTGAGGGAGCCATTGAGGATGCCATGGTAGTCAAGGACATGTAAGTGCCTTAACATCTCTTTCTGCAACGACAAATGTCGCGTTTTGGTAAAAACTTACAAGAAAAGACATTACAGTTTATTCCACGTTATGATAGCAGTAAACGTAAGTGTGTTTGAAAAATTTTGACCCATGGTTTGGCTCCCTCGGGAAACTTGACATTTCCCTCCATCTTTTTGCTTTGATTTCTATCAGTGTTTATTTGATCACATTTTAGCATTTTCATCCTAGTATCTAATTTGTTATAACCAACTGTCTGTATCAGTTCTTCCTTTTTAAAAAGAATGAACAGAAGCTTAATACCAAGGACCCTTCCCTATTTAGTGTCCTTTGTTAGATCAGATCATTATGAATCAAAACAGTTAATGGATGGGAATATTGAAATATTCAACCTCAGGGCAGACAGATATTTGTTATAAAAATACCAAATGCAACATGCAGTGTGGTTAATGCTCTGCTGTTTTCCCTGTCTCCTGAGTCTGTGGCACTGGGTCACCTCAGGCTAAAACTACATCTCCTCAATAGACATGAGGATTATAAACTGATTGTGTGCTAACACACTTAGCCCTGCTGGATATGAACAGTGGTTTTTACTAAGCTTCACACACACACACACACACACACACACACGCTCAGATGTACAGATTAATTTTGGTTTTCTGGGAAGCGGGTGACTTTGCGCAAAAAACATCAATCTTTTTCCAATTAGTAATGTATCATGTTTTGTTGTGTTATGGGGGGCCATATCAGGGCTAGAGTCTGGAGACAAATGGATGGACACACAAAGGTATTAAAGATTAGAGCTTAGACCATCGCTGATCTTCTCTGCTCTGTTTGTCTTTTTAGGTAATCTCCTCCTTTTTCCTTTTTCTTTATTTCCTTTTGTCCCTTTATATCACTTTCTCCCTGCAGAGGAACAACACAGAAGCAAAGTGTTAAAAAAAAAAAAAAAAAAGAGATAATAATGTAATGACATGATACAAGAAAGAAGAGATGCAGTTACTAATTTGTAGGGAAAGAAAAAACATCTATTACGCTATCGGTCTCTTCATTGTTTTTTCGGCTCTCTACATGGTTCACTCTCTTATGTTATGAGAAATAATCGTATCAATTTTAGACCCGTGTTTCAACAAGCGCGAGGCAATACAAGTGATAACCCATCTCCAGTCTCTGTTTGAATTGGTTTATGGCATCCCTGCCTGGATAAAAGCTTCATTTATCTGCACTCTAAATGGGAAGTGAAATGAGCTGAGAGGAGAGTCTGGGAAAGATGAAAATGGGGAGGAAAGGAAGGAGATAAAAGGGGCTAAATAGGAAGGGAGGAGTGAACAAGAGGAGGAGGGCTAGATTTAATCACGCACGAGGTTAATGAAGACGCTATAGGCATTAATTCTCTGTGGGGGTGTGTGTTTGTTTTTGGGTAATCTGTACAGAATTGAGCAGCAGGGTGCTTATGGCGAGATTAAGGGATTGGGAGAGAGTGGTGATGATGAGAGAGAGGAAAAGTTGGAGGATGGATTCATTGGCTAAAGCACAATACCCCTAGAAGGAGAGGGTGAGAGAGTAGCGGCTGTGTGTGTGTGTGTGTGTGTGTGTGTGGGGAAAAGGTGAGTGAGAAACAGCCTCTAGAGATTTTCTCCCACCCGATAAGAATAATTCTGACCCTACACCCCCATTGCTCGGTCTCCACGGCAATCCGTCGGCGACCCTGTTCCCGCTCCAATCTCCCTGCCGTGACCCTGTCACAGTGGCTGCTGGATGCTGCTTGGCCTGGTGTCGCCGCGGTGATAAGGATTGCCGGTCTGATGCTCAATTGAGCGGACGGATTAATCTGGTTGCAGGGCTATAATAAGAAATAAAAAAAAAAGACGAGAGGCAAGCTTGATTGAGGTTTTAGTGGCAAAGAAATGAAAAGGAGGGGGCTTGAAAAGAAAATAGATGGGCAGACGGAGCGCGGGAGGGGAAAAGTCGGGAGGAAGAAGTGATGAGGAGCGAGGGGGCAGCTACTAGAGGCCTCAATACTGCAGCATTCAGCTTGTCCCATCCTCACCCTCCCACATAATACCACACGCAGATATACAAACACACACATGCAGCAGCTCGGCAGGAAGTAATCAACTGTTTGATGTCTGTATTATTTTCAGGGTCACAGCAGGCGCTTTACAAGAGGCTCAGACTTGCCATCAATCACATTTGTTCCCATTGTCTTGTCTGTCTTCTGTGTTTCAGCTCATGTTTTTTATCCACTCTGTCTCTAGAGTCTAATGCTTTTCTGAATATGATGCCTGATAATGGCCAAGAGCAGACTTCTAAGACTAAAATGCCACACATATATTAACTCAGTCATCACAGATTCTAAAGATTTGCTTTTAATGGTAGAGTACAGTTTTTCAGTATTAGACTTTCTAATAGCTGCGTACAATGCACTCTGGTAAGAAGTGACATGTTGCAACCAACACTCAGATATGGATGGAATTTTCTCTCATGCATAAATGTATATCACAATATCGAAATATAAATGACTTTATTTTGTATTTTTGCATCATAGCCTTGAAACTGCCCATTCAACATGGGATTACATTAAACCCCAGTTGTGATCATTACCTGTTACACTGTTTTATACGGTTTGTTTTTTTCTTTGGGAGCACAAACATTGATTAAAAACCATTAAAAGAAAGTTATTTTCAACAGATTGACACAAATATAAAGTGTATAGTTGAAAGGTGATACCAAGAAAATACTTTTGTTCCTTCTCAGTGCTGTGTCTCGTGTGCCGAGCTTCCAGCTGAGTGATATCGCCAACAGTTTGCTCATCATCACACACAGCAAGAAAGGCCATGCTAAAGGTAAGAAACCGACATGTACAGGTAAACACACATACTCATTTCATTCACACACACATGCTCACTCCTTGCTGTGCTCCACAGATGCTCTTGAGAAACTGAAGTCTATGCTGCAGGCAGACCAAGTGCCCACGCAGCTTGCCATCACCAGACTGGTTCAGGCCCTGGGTAGCCATGGCGACGTGGGGGGGATCCAGGAAGTGGAGTCACTAATGAAGGCCCTCGGCACAACCCTCAACCTGTCCAGCATGGTGTTTGTCAACAACACGGCCCTGGCACATATCAAGAAGTAAGACTGCTAAGCTTTCATTTTTGCTGATTTATTATTGGACTTGTGAAGACTTTGTTTGAGATGAGGAGGCACTTTTGAAGATTTCTGACTATGGCGACTCTGGTATTGACTCAAAACTTAGCCATCAGAGTAATTTGAAAGATCATATAATCACGCAAAAGTCCACACAAAGGGGCTTTAACTCAGGATTTTGGTCAAGTATGAGTCATATTTAGACATGCTGCTTTCCAGACATTTCCTTAAATCTGACGTTTTGAGAAAGTTTCCATCATGTCAACTTTTATCTCTAGTCCTTAGAGACGAATACCAACCACATATTGTCAAATGGAGTGCAGACGGACACTAAACAAATCACCGTAGATGAGCAAGGCTGCATGTGGCATTAACAAAACATTATAATTCCAATTTATGACGCAATTTACCGTCCTTTGTGACATCTTTTATTCTATTTTCTAAACTCTGTTGTTATTACTGTGCAGCACACAGAGATAAACAGTTAAATGCAATACCAGCAGCAGAGTGTGACAAGACCCAAGGTGACACACTCAAAGTAAAAGCTTACAGGGCAAGTGTGGGGCGTCACGTACAAATAGGAAACACAGGCGTAATAGGATTATTCATGGATTCCTTTTAATGTCATGAAAACACCCATCCTCCACTGCTGCGTTGTCGCTTCTCAAACAACCAAGAAATAAATATGAACCACATTGTGCATCAAACTTTCATTGCGCCACTTGCCGCATTAGCACCGTCCCCCAGCTCGCGCGGCAGCGTTCCAGTGCCAGCTCGGAGGGACAGCAGGATGTGAAGAATAGCAATACAGTCTCACGCCCGATTGGCCACTGCTGTGTGGGCCTGTCAGCTTGAACCCTGACCTCTGGGAGCTGCGCTCTGAGCGGCTCTGACACGTGCGTCCCCGCTGTATCTGAGTCAAGCTGACTGGTTAAGAGCCGGGGCGGAAAAGCAAGTGGGCCCGGAAAGCGGAGCGCCACATTTAGAGGGGCCCCCCGCTGAATTATTCAGACGGTCCCAGTCGCAACAATCAGCGTAGATATGTTGCCCCCGCCTCTGGATGTTCCCACATATACATACACAAAGACGCGCACACACCCTGCATGTTAAATATTCATTACGACTGGTGAAGGTGGGGAGGGAGCAGGGAGCGTGAAGTCTTAGTAGCAAGGTCGGGTTGCCAGATTGAGTTGTTTTAGATTTGCAGTGCTTTGGTGTGCAGGCTTTGTTTGGTTGCGGCGACCTCAGCAGAAAAACACTTCACAGAACATCAGTAGAAGAATAAGTTGCTCTGCACTCTCAGTGGGAGGTTGTAAAGCCCAAAAAATGAAACCAATATCAAAAATGTTCAAAGTCTAAAAGCAGCATGTGAGAGCAGCTTTTATTCTTCTTTAATCTGGTCAGTTTCTCATTTGTTTTGTGCATATGTCCCTCCCACAAGGGGTCAAATCACACTTGGAAAGTTGAATCATGGTTTGGCTCATTACTGATGTATTGTTTTTCTCCCAGCCCCAGTATCCCTAGGGATTACGGCCGTATTGGACATTTTTGTGTTTCACTATTTACAACCAATGAGCGTTCAGCGCCAATGCAGGAAGAAGTGTGCCCTTTGTGTAACAGTGATGAAAGTAGGGGTGCGGAGGCTGGAGGGTGGATGGGTGTGTAACACCACCGACTTACCGTAACACAATCTTTCCCTAACCTAAACCACAGCATAGTTGCAATGCATTGGCATTGGACGTAACAAATGTTGCCATTGAATGTAATTCAGGGTTTAGCAGAATCGTTCAAAATTGATCTTGTCTCAGGATAGGGTTTGTTTCTCGTATTTTCTGTCAGATAAAACATGTATTGGGTGTAGTTTTCTGAACCCACTTTTTCTTTCCCTCCCGCTCATCCCTTCTCACCACCCACCCTCTTCAGTGGTGACGTGGAGTCAGCAGTGGAGGTGATGGAGGCAGTATTCACTAGTCCAGACAGCACAAGCCCCAGTATGTCCTTCGTCTTCAGAAAGATCTTGGAAGATGGCAATGACAAAGCCTTAGACAAGTGTAAGACACAATCACACACACAATGCATACATGTATATAGAAATACAAAATATGACACCAAAATCAAAATGACTGATTGATTGATTTAAAATAGTATAAGAATCCAATGCAATCCAGTCCTAAATAAATATGCATGTTGTGTTGCAGTGAGTGCTATGGCAGAGCGGCTAGCCAACCACTTTGCCTGCTACAGACCAGCTTCTGACCTCTTCCTCCAGCTGCTGGACATGGACAAAGCCGAGGACGCCAAGTTCATGCTGGCTGTAAGTATTAGTGTGTGCGTGTGTGTGTTTGTGAATATCTTACCAGAGGAAAACCTTGGGTTGTCTCTCCAACAAATAGAACAATCTGCTATAGTGAAAAATGTAGCTGAGTCCTAATCCTCAGTTGGTGCAGGTATTACTCGTTTACTTCTGGTTCGTGATTGTTTAGGTTGGAAGAGAAGCAAAATCTGCACTTGAAACTTTTTTGTGACCACTTTAAATCATCTTGAGCATTTTTTTTCCCGGTGCGCACTTCTCCATCTGAGTGTCTTGCACTTGGCTACATTTTAAATTATTATGTCAAAGTAATTAAAAACTGAAAAAAACAAATCAATTTAGTCCATCACAGCTCCCCCGATGCATTCGTCCAGTTGTCAGACCCTGGTGATGGTGGAGACATTCTTCCACTACAATTGTTGACTTATTTATCCTGCTTCACATTTATATGCTTGCCCTCATTCCACAGCTGAGTCTGGTGGTCTGAAATTGTGCTCCTACTACTTAACTTATTTAACACAGTTCATATATTACAGCTCAATGACTTTGCATTGAGCCTGGGGACATGAATATGTAGAAGCTAGATGTGGGCGAGAGACAGGAGGAAGGATGAAGAAGACGAGGTAGCGAGAACTTCTCAGAGAGAGAGAGAGAGAAAAAATTGAGATAAAGACACCGCTCTCCTCCTCCTCCTAACACTGTTTCACTCTCTCTTGCTGAGTGATTACACCTCTCAGTTGTTCAGTTGCATGTGTGACTAGAGCGCTCACTAATGAACGCCGATATATTACTTACCTCTCTCACTTCATCACTTTTTAAACACTGTTTCAGGTCATGTTATGTTCTTGTCACACAATCTTAGCCGCTCTTACTTTCACCATGGCATACATTTGTTGTTTGTTTTGGACATATATTAAAATCTTAGAAATTCTTATTGTGCTGCAAAAATAGTAAGTCTAATCAAAGTGCCTTTTTGAACAAGCAGACAAAGGGCTACTAATCTCAACCAAATCTGAGTGCTTCATACATTGGATACGCAACCAAAGGACAGTTAATTTTACAGCATTATATTTTGAAATATTATTATAATAAAGTTACTTGTAAAATAGCAAGTGCATATCCTAATTGTAGTAATTCCTGAAAAAAGTCTGAGATTGGGGCAGAGACAAGTGTATAAATTGGGTAGATACAGATTTGTTTGTAAGAAAGATCTAAAATGGTCTCTGTGCTAAGGCTTGGTCTGTTTTTCCTTTATTTACCAAGTAGGTCAGTTACAACAGCTCAGTGAGGGGAAACTGCAAGAGACCGAGAGAAATAAAAAAACCACTGTAGAGACACTCAGACATAGAGGCGACATGTCTGCACGTTCCTCCCTGACATCTTGAGTGATTATCCCTCTCAATCTTTAAACACGGATGTCTGACTAGCATGTATGTTAATGAACAGATACATTCCTCACTACTCATCTTCCTCACTATTTAAACACAAACTATGGATTACGTGATTCTAAAACTATAATATGCTTATGCGTATTGCACTTGTGGGCAAGGGAAATGTATTCATGTAGCACAGTTCATACACAGTTCAAAGTGGTTTACAGACATTTAAACTTTAAAACAAATTGGAAACGAACTTTAAAAAGAATTGAATTTAAAGTGTGAACATGTGTATAAATTAGGAGGCAATACTGATTATAAAAGGTGCTTTTAAAGATGGTCAGCGTTAATCAGCTATTCATTGGGATTATTTGATTGCTGTTAAATCTTACTTGAACTGCAGAACTGTGTTTGAATCAAAAATGCTGAGCAGTGTTGTAAGTTGCTCTGGAAAAGAACAAATGCCCGTTGTTTCAACCAGCACTTGAAATATAAGAAGCCAACTGATACATAGTCGCGGTGCCATTCCTCTTAAACTGTGAAAAATGTCAATTTCTTGTGACAATGCAAAACATGTGTCACAAGAAAACAAAACTCCAGGAACAAAGGCTCATGGTGTTCAAGTAAAGCTGCAAGGACATCTCACTGCAAAGACTATTCTAAAACCGTGTTCTCCCATTTGTCTTTGTAATCAAAGTGTTAAGTTTGTGAGTTTGGACTCCACTGGTGTGACCCAGGGTAAACCAGGCTCCTTTTTGTCCCCCATCATAGCCTGTTTGCGTCTTCGTGACTCCTCTGTCGAAGCTGCTCTTCCAGGGTCACAGGAGGGTAGCAGCCTCCTCTATCCCATCATAAGTGAGGCAGGACCAAAAACTCTGAAAAGCTTTTAAGTAGGCGAACAGACAATAATGATGACAAGGCTATCAGGAGAGAAGGGGGTGAGGCCGGTGGGGAGCGAGAGGAGAGCGAGAGGGCTGAAGTTAGTCATTAAGAAGTGAAACAGTGACAGAGGGAAGCAGCGGGGCAGGCGCTTCACGGACTCGTCTACAACTGCTTATGTGTGTGTAGGGACGGGTGATTGAGGAACAGGAGGAAGCATTCCCTGGGTATCCAGAGCTTTTAGGCAGCATGTGTGAGGAGCAGGGGAGACGGGAGGCCCCGTCGGTTGTGGCGTCGCCTTTGGGAGTGGTCGGTGTAGCAAGGGGAAGAAAAAGGGGGGAAAAAAACCGAGGAGAGAGTGAGCGAGAGCACGGAGCAAAGTTGAGTGAAGTGGCACTGTGTTGGTCTAATTGCCTGATTGTACTAAAGCCATTCTGCCGCTTGGTGACTCTGAAAGAAGGCAGCTTGCTCCGTGTGTGTGTGTGTGTGTGGGATCCCGTTAAAAGCCTTACAGGCCACTCGCTTTTAATTCTGTACGAGGTGGAGAAGGAGTGAAACGCGTTAGTTTACGACTGGCTAGTAATCGGACCTCATTGCTGCTCAGCCAGGAGAACACACTCACTCAGAGCACAGCAACGTTAATGCATCTCCTACACACACACACACGCACACACAGTATATTGTACGAATGCTTGCATGTTTTCATCATAAGCAGTCATGCGCAGGTTAAATGTTCAGGTCTGTCATTTATCAGATTTTCTTCATGAAGTACATATTTCAAAATTCTTGTCATGTTTCACTTCAGTTTTATTTATACAGCGCCAATTCGTAACAGAATCTTTATCTCGTTGCACTTGTCCTAGACAGATATAGATATAGACAACGCAGTATTGGTCAGGATATGATTAGTTCAGAAGTATATTTCCACCAGCTTTGCTTATTTGTTTGTTGTAATCCACACATGAGTGGTGGGAGGTGAGACCGAAAGGCCATGGAGAGTTCTCCCACCACTTTTCATGCGCAATACTGATCATAGCAAAAATTAATAGAATTAGACTCAGTTTCTTCTTTCTCACCTTTTACTTTTTGTCTCCCAGTAATTGTCTTAAAGAGGTACAGGCGACAGTCGTGCAATGAACATATATATATTATATATGCAGAGCACTAGATATGGCCTTCGATGTGACTAAGTGATGGAAATCATGCATTCGGAAGTGAACACTCAAATTCATGAAGAAAGGAGTAGTTATTAAATCCATAATTAGCCTTTAACCTGAGTGTGGGTGTGCGGGTGTTTCTTTGAATCTGTGGATGTGTTGGAGTGCATGTGTGTTTATATACTGTATGTACGTGAAGAGCACGGGTCTTCTCACCCCCCCCCCAACTCCTCTGATGTTGTTCTCACATGTGTCTTTTGTCTCTTTCTTGTCTTTCTCCTCTTGCTGTAGCGCTGTAATGCATTGGCCGAACAGAAGGATGCGCTGTTGTCCTACTTGTCTAAAAAGGCTCAGAGTCCTGGACAGGTAAAATCACACTTTTATTATTAGTAAAACGTTAAAGATGACTGAATAAGCTGACGTCAGCTCGGCACGAAAGTAAAAAAAACCGTTGGAAACCTAGTATTCAGAGTTTAATGGGTGCAGTTGTGGTGACGGCAAAAAACCAGAACTCACAGCAACAGGTGGTTCTGTAACGTCAGACACTAAGGACTAAGAACTGGGCGAATAACGTCGGCTGGTGTCCCAACTGGTTAACTGCCAGCGTGGCCTTTGGAAAGTAAGTGATATACACAGTACATATACTGTATAGTGATAATTAAAACAAAAACATGTATTTTTTGTGGGTGCTTTCACTGTAGAAAATTAAATAGACAGGAATACAATTTCGTTTTGGTAATTGCAATTTTAGCGAATAGGTTCACAAGTGAATCCCAGGATATATATACAGATTTTATAGCAAAAGCAAAATTCTAATTTCTTATCAACTGTAAAGGCTAACTTCAGAAAACAAAACGTTCTATTCATGTCATATTTGCACATTCACAATGCATTCAAAAACCACACACACTCACACAGATATTGTTCTCGTATGTAAATGTTTGTGTACACAGGTGGGCAAGATCAAGGCTCTACTGAGCCTGATTCCAGACTTCACTGAGAAGGAGGTGCTTTACCCGTACCTGATGAAATGCCATGGTAAGACACACACACACACACACACACACATATATATGCATGGGTCTTGCGGCTCGCTGGGCTGTGGCTAAGTCAACATTAGTGGACACATTAACAATGTATCAGGTCAAGGAGTGTGTGTGTGCGCGTGTGTGTGTAGGCAGACATTCAGGGGGTAGAAGAACACATGTCCACTAATGAGTTAGTTGTCCTGGCTAGCCTAGCGTGCTAATCGCAACACGGTCCACCACTCAACTTTTCTTTTTTTTTTTCTTAACCACATTTTTTTCCCCTCTCGCCATCAATTTCTTGCCCCCTCCACCTTTTTACTCCTGTTTATCTCCAGTTTTGTTTTTTTTTTAATCCTCCCCTCCTTTCTCCTACCTACATCCTCTCCTCATGTCCTCCCCTTCACTTCACCTCCTCACCCTCGAGCCTCCCCTCTTTCATACCTTGTCACACCAGAGATGAGCAGACATGACTATTTAATTAGCATTAGCTAGCTGGTCGGTCAAAGCAGCCATAGGGGACACAATTAGCGATGCTCTGCTCGCCTCTGTTCTCTGCCCCGTCTCTTATTCTTTTGTCTCTTTGAGGGTTTTTCTTCTCTCTTGTCTCTTTAACTTTTCTTCTTCTTTTTTTTGACAGTGGTGACCGTGCTTCCATTACTTTTGTCTCGTTGATACACACAACCACACACATTCATGCTATTTTTAAAACTTACAGATGGTTACTCTCACACCAACAACATGATTTCAGTCGTCATTTCAGGTGCATCTACATGAAAGGGGAGATAGTATTATGAAAGTTACAGATTTTAGCTTTGTAATTTTGTAATCTGATATTTAAATGTGTAAAATGTATTTTGCTGCCCGGGCTTTATTTTCTTCTGGCGTTTCTTGCACATTGCTTATTTTTACAAGTGAGGTTTAAGTTGTTTCAAAGCAGTGAAACGTCAAGTAAAGGGACAAGTGCCTGTGTCCTTTTGCCAAGTTTTGTTTTTCTCTCCTCTGTTCCATCGTAATTTCACAATTGAGGGAAACAAGTAGTCTTCACAAGTTCAGCTTTTCCACCTGCTGCTTGTATAACACATGCAACCTGCAGCATTTTAGTTATCCTGGCAAAAGCAGTATCCTTTTAAGATATCAGTTCTTGGCGCCAGTCAATTGATGATAGATCAAGGTGGAACATAAAAGGGTTATCCCACCACCAAGAACTATACTTTTTTGTCTCTTACACACACACACACACACACACACACACACAGTCATTCTTTTCTAAATGTCTACATTCAAATAAGAATTGGACGTATTGTGTTTTTCGTCTCATGTGCTGACTTTTTCTCTCTCTTCTCCGTCTCGCCTGGCAGTTCTGGATAAGGATTTGTCGTCAGCCAAGGCTCTGCTTGAGCAGATGCAGAAGGAGGGGACAGTCGTAGACGAGCTGTCACTCAAACGGCTGGCTGTGCTGTACCGCGATGCAGGCGAGACGGTGCCCTTCCCTGAGCCCCCTGTGAGTCACACACACACGCAAAGGAGATGCTCTACGTAATCACTCAGCGTTTAAGGGTGTTGGACAGACTGTATTTGAATGTACTGTTTTTGGAACATTTTACGTATTCACACCACTTATAAATCAAAGTCACAGCCACACCGGGAGAGATCGTGGATTTCACCCACACTTCACCCACGTAGTCAGTAACAATAAGTGATTGTCCTCTAGCCGGGGCGGCTGTTCGATCCCAGGCTTCCCCCAGCCCGTGTGTCGAAGAATCCAAAAATATTGCTCCCGAAGCTGTGCCTTCGGCCTGTGAGGGTGTATGTCGCTTTGGATAAAAGCGTCTGCTAAATGACTAAATTAGCAGACAAATTTCCCAGACAAGCACATCACTCAGAAACCACTTTGTTCTTGAGTGTGATGTGCCCTTGAGCAATGCATTTCAAAACTTAGATGTTGCATCGCTGCTCAGTGGCCAGCAGTAGAAATACTGAGCAACTTGGATGTGTTATGTTGTGTGTAACTGTGCGAGTGGTTCTGGGAGCTGCTGAGGGGAAAATTATGGATGAGTGCTAAGCCAGCCTTCGCTTGGCAAATTAAAATAATTTTTTTTCCCTACAAACCATTATTTTGGAATCCTACAGACTTTTGGAGTGCTGTAAAAATTCGACTCATGATGTCTCACCGTGCTTACAGTCCTACAGTATAGTGGGGCTGGACGATGGGGTTAAAATTAGGGATGCCACTAATTATTGTTTTCATTATCAATTAATCCGGCAATTATTTTGACAATTAATCTATTAATGCCAGAAAACAGTGAAAAATGATTCAAGTCCAAGACGACTTTGTGAAATTGCCTGTTTAGTTTGACCAGCAGTCCAAAATATAAAAAATATTGAATTTACTATCACATAAGACTAACAAATCCTCAAAAATTACAAGCTGGAACTGGGGAATCTTTGGCATTTTTACTTTAAACATTACTTAAACGATGAATTGATTATCAAATTATTTGCCGATTATTGTTCTGTTAACCGACTAATCAATAAACCAGCTAATTGTTGCAGCCCTAGTTTAAATCAATATCATAATAATAATGTCCAGTATTGAGAAATGTCACAATATGGAAAATGTATTGATGTTCAGTTCAATGATCCGAGCTCCACTGTTAAATTACATCAGAAAAAAACTCTTCACACTTCACAAACAGAAACTTAATTAAATCAGTTTACTTTTTTTTTTTTTATTACAATGTGCTTGGATCAATATGTTAGACAATGGTAACGTGTCAAGATCACGTTATTATGATTTGATTTCACTGAAAGTCCATAAATGATACTATTCAGTTATCTCCCAACCCTACGTTATACTAGCACACAGTGGATTACACACACACACACACACACACACACACACACACACACACAACTCTATCCATATTGATACAACCATGCAGACATGAACATCATATTACAGATTTGTGTACAAATGCACACACACACATTGCAGCTCTAGTCCTAACTAGCGCTGGCAGTTGTCCGGCTGGTGTCCTAATGTGTGTGTGTGTGTGTGTATATGTATGTATGTATGTATGTGCGTGTGTGCCAAAGTAATGTGACAGAGCAGTCTGCCTGCTCAGGGCAGTTCAGATTACACAGGCCTGCAGCTAGCCTCCTGTGTTTGTTGCTTTGTGTGTGTGTCAGAAACTATGCCCCACGGTTACAGAGTACATATATTGTGTAAGCGAGATGGTGTCACTGCAATAGCCGCTCTCTTTTTCTAGCTCCGAGTGTTTTTGAGCATTTCAGCACATTGCACATTTTGTAAGTTGCTGTAGCTCTATTTTTGGCAGAGGACTCACACACTCCTATAAACAGACACACACACACACAGACAGAGCCCTCTCAGCCCCAGCACTTTAATGCGCTGTCCCCTCGAGGCAGGTGTAGAACGAAGCCCACCTCTTACCTTCCCATCACTCACCTGCAGTGCAAAGATAGAAGGAGAAAGAGGGATGAAGGCAAAGAAGCTGCTGCATTATTCACTGAATGTCAGGCTAGTTATGTGATGGCTGGATTTTATAAGCAAAGGAGAGCCAGAGGAGTTGCAAGGAGAGGGAAAGGTGAGTAGTCAAGGGATTCAGAAGTTTCTAGCAACACATCTAGGGTAGAAACCCGCCTCTCCCTCGTCTACATCTATATGCATGTTGCTGCTCCATTGATGAAAACATTATCTCACAGCAGCGTGTCTCCCCAGAAATGTACGAACAGATTTGCTCATAAGTGGCACGTACGAGTGATTTTAAGCAAAGTCGTCACATTCACCAAACTTCTTGCATTTAGAATTTTCTTAGGTAGGAATGAAATTCACGAGTGGTCCAGACCTGTCGTACAAGTCGTGTACAGATAGTTCGCCTTTCTTCTTCTTTTCAAGTGGAAAAGCACCCATTTGACATAAAATGACAATGGGGTTTTTTTTAAGATTTTACTGGGTATTGTGCCTTGAACAAGTTTGTGCAGTAGTAAAAAGAGTTTGCAGAATTTGACTCGGGAAAACTCGTACAAGCAAACCTCAAAGAAAAAAGTAAGCGAGATTTGTTATGAGAATATGAATAGTTCTTGCATGAGACCCAATGTCCCCATTACTCGGGATTATCCACAGAAGGGACTATTTCTTCAGTAAAAAGTAGTTCCAATATTCACAGTGAGATGGGTGGATTATCCAGAGTATCAGGGACAAAGTTTCTGGAAAGAAATGTTACAGTTGAATTTTACAAGTGTAATTTCTAATTGCTTTGCGCACCGAAAATGAAATTCCCTTCAGCTCCACGTAGAGGCCAGCATCTCAGACAGATATCCCAAAACCTGGACACATAAAACCAAATCTAGTGAGAAAATATGTTTTTGTGATTAAGATGAACTGACCCTTTGAAATAGTTTCAAACCCCTGCCAGAATCGCTCTCTCTCTCTCTCTCTCCCTATAGTGAACACCGCTATTTTATCAGCATTAATTACTACATTAATAAGCAAACGTACAATGTAAGAAGCCGGCATAATCTGTAGAAAAGCTCTCACCTTCTCCCCTCCAAAAAAAAAAAAAACACCCCCCCCCACACTTTGTATGGATCAAAACACTGATTAATTAGCCAGGAGCAGAGGCAGAAAGCCAAAGTGTGTGTTTGGGGAGTGTGCTACAAATCCTTTATTTGTGTATTAATGGGGATTTAAAGATGAAACGAGACAACCTGGTTGGAGAGTGGAGACTACATAGACAGACCCAGGTGGGCTCCACTGTTGCTTACTTTTGGAAAGAGAGCGAGATAGAAACACACACACCCACACACACCTTACAGCCTCACTATATGGCAGGGTTTTTTGTATATGTTTGATGCTAAATCGTCTTTCTTCACCTTTCCAGGAGTCCTTCAAGTTTTATGCAGACAAGCTGAAAGAGAGAGCTACCAAAGCCCAGACGACCGCTTAGGAATAAAGATGCATCTTCCGCTCGTCTTACCTCCATCCAAATCCCACTGTTTTCTTCCTGTGTCTCTTTCTTTTTTTTATATAAGTTGTTTGAGCCGAAATGATGGGTATTTTGTGTTTATAGCTGTTGGATATTACACTCTGTCCACAGTGCTATTGATAATTAATGTTGTTGACGAAGGTGATGTTGAGAATGTACAGAAGTATTTATGCTAATAAATGATGTTGGGATACCACATTCTGTGCCTGGGTCTTTGTGCGGTTTAAAAGGGGTGTATTTAGTGCTACAATTAACCTTTTTTCAGGGCTCCAGGAAAAGCACAAGTGGAGCTAATTACATTAACAATGGCTCAGTTCCACTGAGGTGTCCCAGTGAGTCTGTATGCACAATACCAGGACCCTGAAACACCTAAATGCAGTAAGGTTGTCAATGACACCTGTGCCTTTCCTGTTAAGGCACTACACATTTGCATTATCACAATTCTACACTACACTTAAACGGTATATAGTATTTACTGTACTATATCCAAATTTTTATAATATACAAGAAGTTAACATACATCAAACTTCAACCTCAATGTCACTGAAAATTAAACGTCAGATGGCTAAATTAAGATATTTTTTGTTTTCTGATGTGGAACTTTTTTTTTTATTATTTTATTTTGTTTTATTTAATTTTTTATTTTACTCAAGTCCTGTACTTGAGTATTTCCATTTTATGCTACTTTATACTTCTACTTCACTACATGCCAGAGAGAAATATTGCACTTTTAACTCCATTACATGTATCTCACTGCCATATTTACTTTACAGATTAAAATTGTACACACTTAATCTATGAACGCTTTGTAAAACATGATGCATTGTTACAGATCAATCATGCCCAAAAGTACAGAAGTTGTTCAAATGAACCTCCTTGATTAGCCACATCGTTAAAATGCTGTTTACATGTTAAAGCATCACCAATAGTAATCACTTAATATTATCTGTAGAAATGTAACCCTGGCAGAGCCATTGTAATGCATCATGAGTACTTTTACTTTTAATGCTTTACCTAAGTTGTATTAACCATACTTCTGTGCTTTAGTAAGTAAGATTTCAAATGCAATGTGGTAACAATACCACAATGTGCAAATAGTACATTGTGGTATTGGTAAATTATATGATTACTTTTTCCACCCTTCCTTTCTGCATTGCGTTGTGGAAGAACACTTGACATCAAAAGCACACTCAGAAATCAAGTGTTTTTTGTATGCATACTGATTTGTTTCAGTATACTTGATTATGTCACTTTTCCAGTGTCAACACACTGCATACTTAAAACCTGCTTAGGATTAGCGCTTAGAATGGATTTGGGACACAGCTAATTTCTGCTGTGAAAAAGGTCCACATCAGGTGGAAATGCCATCCTTTTAAAAAAAAAAAAGAAGAAATTATGTAGTATACCCCCTCACACTATGGTAATGTAAATTAAATACAGGAAAAATACATCCACTTTTGATGAGATCTAAACTAGCTCTGCTCTGAAAGCATCTGCATCTGTGTGTGTTTTTTACAATTAAAACAGATGCGAATGATTATTGCCATCAATCTGATTTAGCACTGATTTTGATGAAAGCTTAACTCTAACCCAGCCTCTTCTCTCTTCTGTCCCCTGACCATCTGCACACATCCTCTGCTTGGCTTTGAAAACTTTTTGCTCTCCAATACCGGCCTCAGATATTCCCATTTCATGTAACACAAGCTGTCTTGACCCCGACTGAGGCAGGCCTTAGTTAACACACACTGGTTGTGTGCTAGTTGACGTCAGAGGGTTATTTAGGATACAAATTTAGACACAGGAGAAAGCCATATAAAACCCACAATTTTTTAAATTTTGTAACGTTGATATGCTGATAAAAATGAGAACAGTTGACATGGATGGGTAAAAATGCATTGATAATTATGGACTGCCCTCAAAAGAGCACAGTACAGAAGTGTTCATGCCCTTCGAAAACAAGCGAACATTTTTCGCATAATCATCAGGGAACGTGAGTTTGTTTATTATTTTCAATAAAAACTTTTTACCTTATCAAAATGGTGTTACATGCACTTGATGTTCTCTTCATGATTTCACATAAAGAACTATTTTTAAGGGTTTTGTGTGGTGCTGAAATAACCGGAATGTGAAGGATAATCGCTGAAAATAATTACATTATCAATAACATTCATGGTTATGAAACTCCACAGCTTCAGCAGAATGACAAGGCTAAAGGATAGCAGAGCGCATGACGACAGAAATAAACACGCTCAAGTGCAGCAATTTGATTTATTACTTTACTAATTTGGACTCAAACCATGTCTGTAAAATATTTATCAGGGTTTTGCACCAGTGCAAAAACACACAGCTTACATAATCTTCAATCTATGAGGACACAAGTACAAGCTTTTCTTTTCTGAGTGTGACTTACTACATCTCTACTAGGCTCTTTTTTTTCTCCAGTGCTCCCTATACTGGCACACACATTGTTAAGCTTAATAACCTTACATATACAAAAAAAGATAAAGCTGTAGAAAAAAGATTATAAATGGAACAAGCAAAAGCTGCAGATGGATATCTGCCAAAGTGGCGCTCTAATCAGTTGCCAAGACAGAGAAGCGAGGGAGAGGGGGAAAAAAGCCATCATTTTAACTTTGATGACACTGCAGTGCTCTGCTGCCATCCAGCAGCAGACAGCGGTACTGCCAACACAAGTGGGTACAACTTTTACTTCTTACCCAAATTCTAATTATTCCCATATTTAAGCTGTTGACACCACGTATATGTTGAGATTTCAGGAATTGCTGCACTTTTAGGAATCATTTCACACATCACAAAGGGTGACTTGACGTACCTACTGAGGTGCCAGGGTGATTATTTCATGTGTTTCTACCATTAAGAAGAGCACAGGAGTTTCTGATGTTTAAATTATTGTGAAAATGTAAATTCAAAACACATATTTTCCTTTCCTCCCCTAAATTATGCACTTTTTCACAGTTAAACATCATAATAAGAACAGTGAAATGACGATGAGAGCATGGCTCGGTGTCGAACCAGTCGAACTAGAACCCAACTTCCTTCCACTGCTGCAAAAAAACGACTTCCAAAGTAAAACCTTTCCCCTGAAGTTGTGTGTGATTTCAGACAGCGTTTGGTCTGATTGTTGAAACTGGTCCAGATGTGCTCACCAGTCTTGACTGGACTTCTGTTTGATGAATTTTAGGGACAAGTAATAGAGCGCCATGAAGCCCAGACAGACTGCCAGCAGGACCAGATAGCACGAGTAGAGGGGGTACTGGTTCATGTTCATGGCTTCCACCACCTGAAAGACAAAAGGAGGTTACAGGGTGAGAAAGATGTTGATTTGTCAAGTACAGTACTTTGGTTTTAATAGTTGTGTTCACTAACGTACAATACTATAGCTTACAGAGGAATAAAGCTGATGAGTCATACAATGAAGTTGTGGGAAAGAGTAGTGGAAGCTCGGCTAAGGGCAGAGGTGAGCATTTGTGAGCAGCAATATGGTTTCATTCCTAGAAAGAGCACAACAGATGCAGTATTTGCTTTGAGGATGCTGATGGAGAAGTACAGAGAAGGTCATAAGGAGTTGCATTGTGTCTTCGTAGATTTAGAGAAAGCGTATGACA